>JAWZYU010000010.1:52897211-54098749 GCA_038380435.1 Ryuthela nishihirai
CCTTCTTCATGACATTGCCAGTGCTCACAAAGCCCAACAAGTTGCTGCTTAACGGAGAAGGAAAAAATCGAACAGCTACCCCATCCTGCATATTCATCCAATCTTGAATAATGCGATTTTTGGTTGTTTCCAAAAGTTTAAAAATGATTTACTGGGAAGCCTTTTTCAAGGATGCAAGATCTTGCAAAATGCATTCATTCAGAGTTTTGCGGAGTATTCCCAAACAGGAGTATCACCAAGCGTTCCAGAATTGGCGTAGACATCTGCACGTTGAAGGACACTAAACGTTTTGTTGAGGTAAGTGCAGTGTTTTTTGTTCTGCAGGTGCATGTCAAGAGCGTTTTGAACACCCCTCCTAACATGGCACTCTTTCCATTTTTCTATACAGTATCTGTACATATATGATCTTTGAGTAGTTAAGTCTGAAGAGTTCCAAAGAAACTTTATTTTTGTTTCGAAGACATATGCCCTGATACCAAAACTAGTTGGAAAAAAAAAATGTTTCGGCAGAAGTGAAAACCGAACCTGCTAGTTCCCACTCCCTCTGAAACTCAATTTTTTCATCTTTCAGTTGTTTTGAAGCAAAAGGACAGTATCTGCGAACTGGTATTGTGGAGTCTAACGTTGAACTTAAACAACAGATGTTGCATTTAGCTATTGTAGGTCTAATAAGGTTCTCTCTGAAATCGTCTACCACTTGATATCTGATCTGCCTTTCTTAATGAAGCGTTGGGTTGTTTTATCTCTCAGCGACACTTTTATGAACACAATGGGCTAAATCTACAGGTCACAAGGAACCGAAGGGCTCAGAGGTATTGTTATTTATCCATCCATTCAAACATACAAGAAAGTCTTTATAGTTTTTTTTTGTTCTCATTAAACTTTTTGAAATTTTGCCTGTTAAATCTTACAATTGTTAATTGTTTGCTTGTCTACAGGTCGTTTTCCTGTGATACTTTGTTAATCAAAAAGTCTACTTTTCATAATAGTTTCCAAAACTTTGGAAAAAAAATTGGCAGAACTGAAATTGTTATATATTATCATAATGATATTTTTATCCCTGATTTGTAAACAGAAATTCTTTTAGAAAGTTGGAGTTCATCATAGAAGATTCCATTTTCGAAAGATACATTAAATAAATATTGTATGTCAGCACATCCAAATGATAGAGATTTATAATTTTTTACATTTGTGCATTAACGCCATCATATCCAAGAGTTTTCAGACTGTGCAGTTGTTTGATAATATTTGAAATTTCAGTTTCAGTTGCATCTCACACAAATGTAGAGGGAGAAACATACTTCAGTTATGTTTGAAATGGAGGTGATATATCAATTTCCACAGTGCAAAATTCACTGTCTACAAAATCTTAATTCATACCGTTTACTAATTAATATATTTAAGTTACTTAATCAGGTAATACTGTATCTTTTTTCTTTATGCCAAGAAAATTATTTGCAACTTCCACTGTGACTTACTCTTAAGTGGTTAAAAAACGAATTTCCCTCTAAAAATACCTATTTTTAATTCCAATAATTTGTTTTTTAACATATTTATTTTTAACTTTTGCAGTCTGTTTCATGTTGCAAAATATCTTGATATATTTTATATCTCATATAAAATCTTTCTTTTTCATCTATACATTTAATCAATTCATCAGTGATCCATTTTTGCCTACTTGTTGCTATTTGTTTCTTTTGTTTTATTGCTAGTAAATAAATATTTATTTTCAATTAAACTTTGGAAAAAATGTTTTTACAACAACCTTTTACACTGGTGAACAAAGGTTTTATAACATGAACAATTGTAGCTGCCTTTAACTATTTTTCAGGGGCTGATTTCAGATCTGGCCTTAAATAATGGACAGCACTTCACGTTTTTATGTTACTGGTTATTTTGATTCCTATAAAGATCTTCCTATACCATCTATTCCATATCTAAGCAACTGGGAGGATACTAGATACTTTACTTTTTGTGGCAGGCAACACTGGTTGCAAGTGGGAGAAAACATGTAACAGTAACCTAACCTCAGACCGCATTCTTGTTGTTTGCATTGTAGGAGAAACACATGCTGTACTTTGAAGAGTGAATATTGGCGTTTTAAATGGCACAAAGGCAGCGTCGCGATTGTGTTAATGTGCCAGATAATTTTGTTTTAAAATCCCAGGGTCGTTCTTTTACAGAGATTGTGAAGAAAGCCTATAACTTGTATTTTCAATGTCATGTTGGAGATTAGGACAAAACATGGGCTCCACATGTGTGCTGCATTTCGTACTTTGTTGGCCTGAGTGAATGGTTGAAAGGTAAGATAAAATCCATACCCTTAGCAGTTCCAATGGTTTGGCGTGAGCCAACTAGTCACTTGCATGATTGCTATTTTTGTTTAACTAAAAGTGTCGAGCTTTTCAAAAAAAAAAAGAACAAAAGCAAAATATAACACCCAAATGTGCCTCAGCCATAAGGCCAGTTGCGCATGGAGAAGACCTTCGTATATCAACACTTGCAACCAACTGGGAGGAGATGGATTCGAATTCATCACAGGAAGACTTTGAAGCGCATATAGATCCTGATCTTAAATACACACCTGAAAGGGTAGACGAGACTCGTCTGATTCAGCAAAAGAACTAAATGATCTTGTTCGAGACCTAGACTTTCCAAACAACAAGCTGAAGTTTTAGGTTGAATACTTCAAGAGTGGAATCTTCTGGCCAAGGGTACCAGAGTTTCTTTGTTCAGAAAGAGAAATTTGGCTTTATCTGCTTATTACGAGATGCAAGATGATTTGTGTTTTCTGCACAGATATTTCAGGGCTGATGGAAGAAATTGGAACTCACGACCCTAAGGAATGGCGTCTATTTATAGATTCGTCAAAATTCAGCTTAAAAGCTGTCCTTTTGCATAAAGGAAACCGAAAACCTTCCATTCCAGTGACACACGCTGTGGAAATGAAGGAAACTTATGAAAGCATGGATAAAATACTCACTGCTATAAAATATGACCAGTTTAAGTGGACAATATGTGGTAACCTAAAAGTCATATCTCTCTTTCTCATGCTTCAAGGAGGCTTCACAAAATTTTGCTGCTTTCTATGCTTGTGAGACAGTAGTGTCAGAAAGGAACACTATAAAACAAAAGACTGGCCCAAAAGAGATGTTTTTATTCCTGGAAAGAGTAATGTGAGGTATAAGCCTCTAGTTGACTCTTCTGATGTTCTACTCCCACCACTGCACATCCAACTGGGGCTTATGAAGAACTTTGCAAAGGCTATGAATAAAAATTGGTAAAGGGTTTTTGCACTTGAAGGAAAAATTTCCAAAACTAAGTGATGACTCAAAGAAGACTCAAAGAAGGGATCTTTGTTGGTCCTCAGATTAGGAAGCTACTGAATGATACTATCTTTGAAGAAAAACTAAATATGACGGAGTGCGCTGCATGGAAATCCTGCACGTCTGTGGTCCAGGATTTTCTGGGGAATCAAAAAGAGGAAAATTACCATCAGCTCATTCAAGATCTTCTCAAAAACTATGAAAGTCTTGGCTGCCGAATGTCTTTGAGGATCTATTTCTTGCACTCGCATCTCGACTTCTTTTCCAAGAACTTAGGAGCTGTCAGTAATGAGCAAGGGGAAAGATTTCACATAGGATATTCGAACCATGGAAGAGAGATACCAAGGCAGGTGGGACCCAGCAATAATGGGTGACCACTGCTAGTTGCTGCAGACGGAAGATACATCAGCACTTAAAAGACAAAAAATGAACATCTTTTTACGTTTTCTTATTTTGCGTTTCAATATTATTTCATTTGTTACTTTATATTCAGTGGTCTATCGATATGATGTTTCTATTTTTTTCTACTGTAATCATGTAATCAATTAATGAGTTTTAAGTTGCAATTTAATAAAATAGTCACATTTATTTTTATTTCCCAGATATGCGTATTTATTGAAATTTGAAATACACCAATCCGTAATTAAAAAAATACTGTTCATGCTGCAGTTTTTTCACAGCCATATTTTAATTCAGCACCCCAAAATTAGTTAAAAACATACTATTTGACCAATGTTATAAAAAAAAGTTAGAACTTGTCTAGTGTTATATATTAGAAATGCATAGTTTTGTTATTTGGCATAATGTTGAATAATATGAAAAAATTGATATTTATACTATTTTTACATTTGGGTGAAATCCTATTTATTAAAGGTGTATTGAAATTAACTTTACTCACTATTGAAATATGATCATTAAATTGGATTTATAAACTGCCACAACAAAAGTGCGTTTTTTTTATGAAAAATAAATGATCTAAACAACTGTATCTGTTTATATTAAATCTAGTACCTACATTTACATGCTTTTTCAGTCCTAATTCATACATCAAACTCAAACATAAGTAACTAGACATCATTAGAATTCTTTAATGACTCAATATTAATATCCAGAATTAATACGAGGGGTTAGCACGCTTGGCTACTGATCGAGGGGATCTGAATTTGAGCCCCGAATAAGGCATGGCTGTTTGTGTTATTGTTCTGCTGAGGTCCCGCCATCCTCACAGACCTTCTACTATGGCGTAGAAACTGGCAGGCTCCTATCAGACCTCTGTGGCAAGCAGCTGCTTGAGGGGGGTATATCTTTCTTCACGTGTACACTTTAGATATTCACTTATTTCTTTAAGGAATAAATCTGTTGTGAAACTATGTGACCGTTTTACTGGACCAGAACTCTCATTTATGCTACTACTTATAAACATGAATGAGTTGGGTTGGATTGTTTTACCTCTGAGCGGCACTTTTTGGCACACCATGTGCTAAATGGCCAGGTCACATGGACCCCGAAGGCTCAGAGAAGGTTGGGGGAGGGGACCCACTGGAACAGCTGTTGGGAGACAGATGGTAGCCTCCCGTTAAGGCCATCCAGCCTGTTCTTTAACGTGCACAGGGTACGGCTCTCCCGCACACGGGGCCACGGCTGAACGTCCCATCCGACGGGCGGCGGCCTTTCCAAGCCCATCGGTGTCCCCTACTGACCGTGGGCAGGGCGGGGAATTTTTTCGGAGAGAAATCTCAACGCTGACCCAGCTAGGACTCGAACCTGAGAACTGCAGATTACGAGCCTGGCGCGCTACCGACTGAGCCACCCCCGCCCCGAAACATGAATGACAAACACATTACGACATTAATGACACACATATAATTACATATATTTGCTAGGCGAGAGAAATAGGTATATTTCCTATGTAAGAGAAACGGGTTTAATTGTTATTTTAGACCATTCCTGGTCTAGTGTTAACATATCTGACACTAAATCAGCGGCATGTCCTTGTATATGTGTTTGTATGTTGTATAAGAAGGACAAGCTACGTAACAGAAGTACACTGCCTGGAAAAATTATTATGAACACTGTATCGTGCGCGAAGTACCATGAAACATTTTAATATATACAAATTTCTTACGTAAATATTCTACGCCACTAGAAAGACTCATAGAGCTGTTAAGGTATAATGAAAAGCAAAGTCTAGCGCGACATGGGTGAAAAAGTTGATCTGACTGATTTTGAAAAAGACTGAACTATATCAGTCTCGAAAAACATTGGGAGAGGGGACTCAATCGATAGTACGCCAGGTTCGTAATCTGCAGTTGCCAAGTTGGAGTTCCACCTGGGCCAGCATTGAGATTTATTTCCGCAAGACTCATCGCCGTTCCTTCGGTCAGTAGGTGACACCGGATGGACGTAAAACCATGGTTCCTTGTATATAAGTATATATAGTAATGTAGTAATGTATATAAGTAATGTATATAAGTAATGTAGGATAGCTATAGCCTACGCACGTTAAAGAGCACCCTGGATGTCTTTGACGGGAGGCTACCATCTGTTTCTTAACCCTTTCAGCACCATAAGGTTTCTAAGAGTAAATATTAGTATGTAACTGTTTATTTTAGTTTGTTTAGACGTAAAATAAATAAAAATCATAAGAAAAATACATAACAATGTGTAGTTTTTTTGGAATTTTATGGGAAATATTTTTCCCATTGGACTATAAAGGTAACACAAATTATACTTAGGCTTATTATGCGATGTCTTATATTTATTGGTTTATTAGAACAAAATGTTAACTAAAATAATACAAAATTATGAAATAAAATTACTATACAAAATAATGTGCTAATTATGATATTCTGCGAAGCAATTTCTTTTGGTAGTGAGGCAAAGATGGACATTGCACATAGTACATATGTTATGCGTCCTGACAGTTCTGTTTTTGTTTTCTAAACGTTCCCGTTTACGTAATTGCGTTCTATTTTGACATTCTGTATGAAAAATGCAGATAAGGTTATAATAAAATGCGACAGTGACCTGGCCTCTCAGCCAATTGTGTGCAAAATATAGTGCTGTTCAAAGGTAAAACAGTCCAATCTAACTCGAAAAACGTCTGCCAATCTTGGCAAATGCGACAGAAAAAAGGCTCTGACAAACAGAGACAGACGTTTGTTGGCACGAACTGTACGCCGAAATAAAGCTTCTGTAATTCATCAGCTGATAGAAATGGCCGTTAGCCATTCTCTCAGCTGAAACAGCTTTAAAATCCATTTCAACGAGAGCTATGTGCAGAGAATTGAAAACTTTGAAGTTTGAGAACCCTACCATGATACAAACGACGAAGCATTTGGAAGATGTTCATAATAATTAGAATAATTAGTCCAGACAGTATATTTATATATATATACACATGTATATTTCCTGCGTAAAGAGCAACACATACTGTATATTTTCTACATATTCGTTCAAGAACACATTCGTTCAAGAGAAAAAAAAAACGATACACAGCTCGAAATGTTTTACTCATGATTTCAGACTCAAACGTAAGAATAAAAAATGATGTAGGCTGACTGCATATAATTACATAGCCATTTTCATGACGTTTCATGACTAACGGACAAGGGAGTTTTCATTGCTATCAAAAACTCTGACAAAGACCAACTTCATGTTAATGGGTTAGGTTGAGTTATTTATTTAGTGGTAAGATATTTCATCTATCAATCTGAAGGTCGGTTTTAATAGCTGCAAATCGTTATTTATATTGCGAAATATTAAATTACTTTGTGTTTCGGGCGTCGGCTGAGGAACCGTAGTTATATTTAAGACGTTATTACTTCCCAAAACTCATTGCAGTCAGAACACTTGATGTTATCGGCTTCGATTCACGTTTTTTTTTAGACTAAAAGCAGTAATCTCCTTAGTTAGCTAATAAGCAGGTTGAGATCTTTCCACATATAAATGTCAATCATCTGTAGCCACACGTTGGTTGTTTTTGCTCTTTATATTTAATTTCACTTTTCAGACATTTTAAAGAAGAAAATATCGACTGAAAGGCCCAGTCTGCTTTACTTGTTACTGAGCACTCTCTTTCCATCAAGACTAGCAGCGTTTTAGAGTCAGTTTTGCGATATTTTTCAGATTAACGTTCGAAGAGGAAAAAAAAATAAACGAATAAGAGTTTTCTAAAACTTAAAGGTTTTTCAACCTTTAATGGAAAACGAAATCCTCAGGCTTTATTAAATATAGTACGAGTAGAAGCAAATGGAAATTTCCCAGGTAAAACTCAATAGTTTGCAAATGCAACCTCTTAACAGGACTGGATTTATCAAAAAATATAAAGGGGTGAGGGATGGGGGGGGGAGCAATTGATTCGATCGAGCCACTAAAAAAAGGGTGGTAAGAAACTAGAATTCCATTGCATTATATTTTCCCCTCCGTTTTGGAGGTCTTAAAAATTTCTTTAAAAAATACATAAAATAAGCATTCTTTTTTGCTACCATTGCACTTAATAGTAATTTGCAAAGGGGGTGGGGTGATATGGCACGATTGTGCCCCTATTCCATGATCCGGCGCTGACTCTTATTATACACCAACATCAGAAGTTCTTAATTTTCCTCCTTTGGGTTACGACAGAAAAATTCAAAATTTACTTTTTCATAGATAGCTCGCGAAGTGCCCTACACTGCAAAAGAAAACTACGTCATGCTACATTCGTACATTTTTTAATTATTGCAAGGATGTAAGCAATCCGAATAATTATCCATTCTACTGTGATTATTACTAGCACGTCCTAATTCAAACGGCTGAGCTAACAATGGTTTCCAATGTTAAACTGGTTTATGTTTAATAAAAAATTATAATTTTTTTAATAATAAAAATGAAAGAAGGTACTTCCCTACAGAAAGAACGGAGATAACCTAGAAGCTATATTAGGATTGCTCCTCATTCAACATACAAAAACTTACACAAAGTCATGCCCCCGCTGGTCTTAGTCGTCAGGTACGCTAACCACTAGACCAGGTAGACATCACAAAATGTAAAGTCGGGGCGAGGGTGGCTCAGTCGGTAGCGCGCCAGGCTCGTAATCTGTAGTTCCCAGGTTTTCGAGTCCCAGCTGAGTCAGCGTTGAGTTTTATCTCTAAAAATTCTCCTCCCTGCCCACGGTGAATAGGGGACACCGATGGGCTTGGAAAGGCGCCGTGGCTCCGTGTGCGGGAGAGCCATACCCTATGCACGATAAAGAACACGCTGGATGGCCTTGACGGGAGGCTACCATCTGTCTCCCAACAGCTGTTTCAGTGGGTCCCCTCCCCCAACCTTCTCTGAGCCTTCGGGGTCCATGTGACCTGGTCATTTAGCCCATGGTGTGGAAAAAAGTGCCGCTCAGAGGTAAAACAACACAACAAAATGCCATTTTACCCATTGTGTGCAAAAAAAGGTGCCGCTCAGAGGTAAAACATCTCACCCTTTTGCAAATGATATTTTCAATCTACAAAGTTCGTCTCTTTCGAAGAGGTTCGGTATTTGTTTCTCGCAGAGTTTATTCCTCTTTTCAAGCCCTTTGATGTTTTCTTTCTATAAAGGACCGTCCTTTCGGCAAACTTTTTCGTTATAGGTTATTATTCCGAAGATCGGTTTTCTTTGCAAGCCCTATAGATTTCTTTCATTAAAAGGTGACTGACGAGGCAGAAAAAAATCATAGATCACATGATAGTGGTATAGATTACCAAGTCTTAATTTACGTATCTGGAAATTTGAAAGACAAATCAAATTTATCTACAATTTGAATACAGGTCTCCTCCAATCTAACGGAATGCTCTAATCGCTTCATCGCTGTCAATGATCTTTGAGTGGCGGAATTGTCTCAATTTGGAGAGAAAAAGAGTTGGATTCGAACGTTTACCTAGTCTTTCGCTTATAATATCACTTCTTCCACAGGTTTAGGATTTCACATTTTTAGGAGATTTTATTTGAAAAGTGAAAGTTCTTGTCAGACTTCCTCGTCGAATGCCTTTTTCAATTGGCAGATGTAGAGGAACTGGGCAAGAATGGTCAGAATGGTCATAGTCCCTCTTCAGAAAAGATCACAATCGGAAAGGATGCGATAAAAAAATGTTAAACGTTTATATCTTAAGTTTATTTTTCAAGATATTTTTTTACAGATTACACAAAATGAAGGGGGAAACATTTATACCGAATCTTCGTTCCGGTTCATTCTGGCTCGATCTTGGCTCTCTACCTTTTCGCTCGTATCGCTCAGAACATCCTCCCAACTAACTTTATATTATTCTTGATCCGTGCCTGCTCTTTTCTTTCCTCTTTATATAATAAAACTCTGTTTAAATTTAACATATCCGTTGTTCAACACGTTTAGAATCCGCAAAATTCCCCGTCCTGCCCACGGTCAGTAGGGGACACTGATGGGCTTGGAAAGACCGCCGTCCGTCGGATGGGACGTTAAACCGTGGCCCGTGTGTGGGAGAGCCATATCATGTGCACGTTAAAGAACACGCTGGATGGCCTTGACGGGAGGCTACCATCTGTCCCCCAACAGCTGTTCCAGTGGGTCCCCTCCCCCAACCTTCTCTGAGCCTTCGGGGTCCATGTGACCTGGCCATTTAGCCCATGGTGTGCAAAAAAGTGCCGCTCAGAGGTAAAACAACCCAACACGTTTAGAGAGGAGCATTATCTAGAAATTAAAAAAAAATGTTTTTTTTTCATGTGTGAATTGCTATTTTATTAAAAAAACCTATTCCTTACGATACGCAGAAAATACATGCGCAAAAAATATTTAAATTCATAAAAGGGACAAATATTCGCTTTGAAACATTTCGTAATTAATAAAAAATAAATTAATAAAAAATAAAAAGTATTATTATTATTACATTGGCATAGCAATTAGGCATCACTGAAACCGACGTTAAATTACTCTAGCGTGTATCGGAGGCTCGACGATTTCAGCAATTTGCATACAACCCCCGAGTGCTCTGAAGGATATCCCCAATGACGGACATGAATCATCCAAAGCCTACTGAATTAGCAGATCAAAAAATGACAAGCAAAACACAGACGTTCAGCATGTCGCCATTAACCATTCTCCACTCTTCGCAATTTCCCCACCCCACACTATCCGCTTCATGGTGTGTTTTCCCTCCCACTTTGCGTCCCAACCCCTCTTCCTCACCACCCTACGTTTATCCCCACTACACTCCTTCCTTCTTGCTCTCCTTCTATGGCCTACTCACCCCCTCTCACTCCCGCCAAGCTCTCGTCTACCTTTACAGCTGGGAAAATAATGTTTGAAAGCAAGTTTTAGTTTCGACGCATTAGCTTTTTTCCTTCGATTTTTTTCACCCTTAAACGTGAACGAGAGGAAAATTAAAAACTTGTTCTCCATTTCCATTTTTTTTTGGTGAAACGCAGGTAAGATTCTAAGAACAAATATTATGGAGACTGTGTCTATTCCGTTTTGCAGAAGGGTGGGAGGGAGTTGGGTTGTTTTACCTCTGAGCGGCACTTTTTTGCACACCATGGGCTAAATGGCCAGGCCACATGGACCCCGAAGGCTCAGAGAAGGTTGGGGGTGGGGGACCCACTGGAACAGCTATTGGGAGACAGATGGTAGCCTCCCGTCAAGGCCATCCAGCGTGTTCTTTAACGCGCACAGGGTATGGCTCTCCCGCACACGGAGCCACGGCTTAACGTCCCATCCGACGGACGGCGGCCTTTCCAAGCCCATCGGTGTCCCCTTCTGACCGTGGGCAGGGCGGGGAGTTTTGCGGAGATAAGTCCCAACGCTGTCCCAGCTGGGACTCGAACCTGGGAACTGCAGATTACGAGCCTGGCGCGCTACCGACTGAGCCCCGGAGGGAGGGAGTGTGGCAAGTAGGCTCCTAATCTGCAGTTTCCAGGATCGGATCTCAACTGTGTCAGGGTTGAGATTTATCTCCGCTAACCCATATCCCGTCCTCGGTAAGAATGGGAGCAACGGTGGGCTTTGAAAGTCGCTGTTCGTCAGATGGGACGTTAAGGGGTTGGCCTATGTGGAAGAGAGCCATACCCTGAGCACACGATAAAGGCCTTGACGAGAGGCTATCATCTACCTCCTAACAGAGTCCTGTGAGTTTCCTTCCTCCCTACTTCTCTGAACCCTTGTGGCTCTTGTGACTTGACCATTTAGCCCATTGCGCAAAAAAAAAGTCGCTCAGAGATAAAACTCAGCCGTCAAAAGAAAAATCATTATGTATAATTTGATTACTCTCCTTGATGTCGTGCTTGGAAGGGTGTTGTTTATGCACGGCTATCAGTCAATCAGAAGTGCTCACACTTTTCTGAAATGTAAAACGGAATAAATGTGATTTGTGTTAACGAATAAACCTAGGCTAAGTTGTATGTTACAAGAATTCAATTTTTAACGCTCCCACTAAATATGTGCTATCGGGATTGGATAGCACATATTTAGTGGGAGCGTTAAAAATCAGTCATTCGCGCGCCAAACACGTAACTTGGATGTTATCGATTCAATTCATCCCTGGGGGGCGGGGGTGGCTCAGTCGGTAGCGCGCCAGTCTCGTAATCTGTAGTTCGCAGGTTCGAGTCCCAGCTGGGTCAGCGTTGAGATTTATCGCAAAATTCCCCGCCCTGCCCACGGTCAGTAGGGGACACCGATGGGCTTGGAAAGGCCGCCGTCCGTCGGATGGGACGTTAAGCCGTGGCCCCGTGTGTGGGAGAGCCATACCCTGTGCACGTTAAAGAACACGCTGGATGGCCTTGACGGGAGGCTACCATCTGTCTCCCAACAGCTATTCCAGTGGGTCCCCTCCCCCAACCTTCTCTGAGCCTTCGGGGTCCATGTGACCTGGACATTTAGCCCGTTGTGTGCAAAAAAGTGCCGCTCAGAAGTAAAACAACAACCCAACCCAATTCATCCCTGTGCTGTATCGAAATTTATCCGTTATCCACAGCTCTTCCTTCGTTGCAAAAAGAAACATCGATGTGTTTCGTAAAGTCATTGTCTTTTACATAGAACATTAAGCTCTCTGGACAGCAGAGCTGTACAGTCGCTCAAAAAAGTATCCGAACACTATGGTCGATTACAGAATTCATAAAAAATATCTAGCAACGATTTTTTTTAGAAATTAGCGATCTGGCAACTTTCGTGTCACGTGACACGAAGGTTGCCAGATCGCTAATTTCTAAAAAAAAAACGTTGCCAGATATTTTTTCTGAATTCTGTAATCAACCATAGTGTTCGGATACTTTTTTTGAGCGACTGTACTCATTACATGTTAAATAACACGTTGGATGCCTTTGACGGGAGGCTTTCGTCCGTCTCCTCACAGCGGCCCAGTAGGTCCTATTCCGCAAACGTTTCTAATCTCTTGGGGGTCCTTATGACGTGGTATTGGCTCAGTTGGTAGTGCGCCCGGTTCGATTCTCTGTTTTCAAAATTATTTTTCCTAACCTCAACCTTGATCTTAGTGCAAAAGGGGGCACGTATATGGTGGGCTTCGAACGACCACCGTCCATTGGGGGCACGAGTGCAGGAGAGATCCCATACACATTAAAGAATACGCTGGATGGCTTTGAAAGAAAGTTTCCATCTGTCTCCTATTGTATTGTATGTATTGCATATATTTATAATAGTGTATTGCTGTCCAGTAGGTTTCCTTGCCTTTTTCCATCTCTGAGGACTTGGGATCTAGGTATCTGGTCATTTAACTTGTAGTAGAGTCTCAAAGTACGCGATGATTAGTTTTCTGATCCCTGCGTAAGTATGAATTCGCATAAATTGGGGTTTCCCCCTGCAGAAAACGATTATACCTACACTAAGATAAAACTCCATGAGCTCCTATAACCCATTGTTTGAGTGTGTTATAACCTTAATTTGCATAGATTAAATATAACACAATTTTAGAGTGTAAATTTTATCAAATACTGTATCTGAGCATCCTGCTCCTCTATATCCAAATCCTCAATAGGATATGGAGATCTAAATCTCAATAGGATATGGAGACTAAGTTGATCCCTCCTAGGATATGGAGATAGAGGAGCATCCTGCTCCTCTATCTCCATATCCTCGGAGGGATCAACTTAGTCTTTGGTCGCAGATTTGCACCTTTTTCGTACAGGCGAAGAGACAGGAATGTACGAGAAGGCTCTTTGCGGTGATGCGGTGGGAGACTGCTTGATGGAAGAGGCTGGCGAGAATGTTCTTTACAGAGCTTTCTTCAATAACGTGATGATAAGGAGTTGCTTCTTCTTGCAGTGGAGCTCCTTGAACGTCTCTCTTAACGGGAAGAAATCTCTGTTCACTTCCCGAGTGATCCGAAAACTCCTTTCCATCGAAGTGTCGTACTCCTGCACTAGTCAGATATACTGCTCACAAAAATTAGGGAATATTTCATCGCTTCATATTCATTTTGAAATATCCCCTAATTTTTGTGAGCAGTATAGTTGTTTATGGAGTGGAAAGACTTCTCTGAACTTACATTGGTCCCACGATATCTGCTCGATTTCCTCTTCCTCTTCTAATTCTCCCTTCTCTTCCCTTTCCAAGTTCTTCTACTGTTTGTTCGTCCCCATCACCAGTTAGTAATTCTTCTACATCTTGCTCCACCAGGTAATTGAATCCTTCGCTGCCTACCTGACGAGTAACATTAACTATAATCCTTTTCAGGGTCAGTCGGCTACTCTTAAGTTTGCGTACTTTGCATACAGGCGAAACTGTGTCTCTCAGAGGTAAAACAACTCAACCTTAAGAAATTCTACATCTCGGTAAGCTAAACATCTGTTCGATATGATTTATCTTACAACACTGAATGAAAAATTTAAAGCCAATTACTTTCATTACTACATTGAAGTGCCATTGAATTAGGGATAGGAGACGTTATCCAAATTCAGTACCGCAAGTCTCGCATTTGCGCGCATGCGTGGCTGAAACTCTAGTTATATGTAGCTGTCAGCTTTGGCTTCCCAAGCGTTCGTCGTGAGAAGCGTAATGGGAAAGGCGCGTGATTTAGATGCATTTGACAGAGGGCAGATCGTAGTTGCCCGACGGATGGGACACTCGATCTCCGACATTGCCAACGAACTTGGATTTTCCCGTACGTCAGTTTCAAGAGTATTCAAGGAATATGGAAATTCCGAAAAATAACAAGCATCCGGACAAACGTCAAAGGACAATCAGCCTTGAATGATCGTGGGTTTCGCCCTCTGACCTACATCGTATGGACCAATAGGGGCCAGACATTATATGAAATCACCTCCCATCTGAATGCAGGTTCCAGCCAGGAAGTCAGTGCACGGACCGTGCAATGCTCACTTCATCGTCTTGGCTTCAGGAGCCGCCGACCTACGAGAGTCCCACTTCTAACGGAACGACACCGGGCTCAATGCCTTGCCTTGTCTAAAGAAAATCGAAAATTGGCAACGGATAGCCTGGAGTGATGAATCCCGATTTAATCTTCATCACGCCGATGGGAGACTGAGGGTTGGCGCAAACCCCATGAAGCCATGGATCCTGCATGTCAGGTTGGAACAGTACAAGCTGGTGTGGATCAGTGATGGCCTGTGGTGTCTTCAGTTGGACGTCTGTGGGACCTTTGGTATGTTTACTGACGACTCTCATTGCATCCCGGTATGTAGAACTCATGGCTGACCATTACACCCATTTATGACTATCATGCATCCCAATAGAGATGGCGTCTTCCAGTAAGACAACTGTTCATGTCACAGGTCCAGGTTGGCTACTGCATGGTTGCAGGAGCATTCTGGTGACTTAGAAGTTATGAATTGGCCATCTAGAAGCCCAGATTTAAATCCCACCGAAAGTCTTTTGGATAGCATCGAGCAGAGAGTTCGGACCCGTGCCCCATCAGCGACGACCTTGGGAGAATTGTGGACAGCTCTGGAGGATGCATGGGTCGCCATACCTGTGGATGATATTTTTTCTGAATTCTGTAATCAACCATAGTGTTCGGATACTTTTTTGAGCGACTGTACATCATTCGATGGATTATCGCAGAACAATTAGGTTGTTTTATCTCCGAATAGATTTTTTTGGCACGAAATCAGCTCACAAAGACTCCATTGGCTCGGAGAACATTTGGGGAAGGATAACAACTGGAGAGCTGTTAGGAGATAGATGATAGGTTACCGTCAAGGCCTGCAGCGTGCTCTTTAACGTGCACAGGTTATGGCTCTCCCGTACACGAATCATGGCTTAAGGTCCCATCCGACGGACGGCGGCCTTTCCGAGCCCATCTGTGTCTCCTGATGACCCAGGGTAAAACAAGGATTTAGTCGAAATAAATCTCAACGCTGACCCAGGTGGGACTTGAACCTGGGAACAGTTTATTACGAGACTGGCGTGTTGCCGACTGAGCTAACCCTTCCGATCCCCCCCCCCCACCTTCCATGCCTACTGCAGGACAAATACGCAAACTATTCATTAGAATCACCAGTCTTTACTTCTTTCAGTGAACAAGCTGTCTCATAAAGTTTCACCAATGCAAGATGACAAGTCTTAAAATTTACTTTTAAAGACTGACGTGTACGACAGAAAAATTCAAAAACTGCATTTAAAGATTACTGCAATTTGATGATACACTAGCAGACATTTTCTTAAAACAAAAACTATTGTTCACGCTGTTTTCTCCATAAAACACTCCGAGGTCAGTCATCTAAAACGTAATTTCTATTAACATCAATATTAATGGACCTGTTAATTCTAAAATATAACCCCTGGACCTCGCATTATGTAATTACAAGTTAAACTAAATACGGTAGGTACCCTTGAACTGTGACCTCAATAACCCCTGCTAGGTGGTCTTTTATCCACCCACTTTCTTTTCAGCGGGGACGAGCATTCTCGAGCTAAATCCTCCCCCACCTTGGTGGGTGTGCGAAGAACAGCGTGTCGAATTCATAAATATCACGTTTATTGTCAAGGGACTTGTTCTGCTGCAGCTTCCTAGCCTTGCTTTAGAAAAATACTTAACCATTGAATAATGGAGGAAAGAACAAAGTCAATATTCTACCGCCGGTTTTCTTTAGGTCAAACGTGATGTAATCTTCGTAGCATTCAGTACCACTTCGAATACCTGTTAGGATTTGTTTTGGGGACGTTTAACAGGCGGGTTTCATGCTGTACCAGGATGTCTTCGCACTGATCTATAGATGTCTTTTTGTCGGTGTGCTGTCTTTTATTCAACAACATTTATCGCTTTGGACACGCTAGCGTTTCCTCATTTTACTCTTAGTAGTGAACCGACATTTCTTGAATAGGAAACGCACAGTTATTTAATGGTATGATCAATGATGTAGAACTAAAGAAGTACCGACGAGCTTTTATTTTCTTATTCGATTGAGTTGTTTTACTTCAGAGTGTTTTTTTTTTGCAAACAATGGGCTAAATGGACAGGCTACAAGTACCCCAAGTGTTCAGAGAAAGGCTACATGATGGTAGACTCGCATCAAGGTCATCCAGAGTGTTCTTTAGCGTTACATAGTATGAATGTCTGACATTTGGAGTCACGGCTTAACTTCCCATCTGATGGACGGCGTCCTTTCCAAACTCAGCGGTGTTCCCTTTCTGACCGAGGGCAGGGGTGGGGATTTAGCGAAAAAAAAAATGCGCATTTTAGGAATAATTGGGATTCGAACCTGCTAATTACGAGACGGCGGGGTGGACTCTTAATCTGAAGTTTCCAAGTGCCAGTCCCCACTGGGCCAATGATAAGACAGGTGTTATTAATTCTAAAATATGAAATATTTCTCAAGAGCTACGTTAATCACATGTGATAATAATTCTCTGAATTTAAAAAGAAGTACTTATATGAAAAATTATATTTATAAGAATAATTATAAGTTGTATAAGGTGGATTAATCATCATCATCATCCTCAAGCAGCCATGGGCTACGGAGGTCCAGCTGGATTGTGCAATTTAGTTCTCTAAACACATCTGTCCTGAGCTACATCTGCAGCACCTGGTCACTGTAGCCTAATTCTAACAAGGTCCTATTTAACGTTGTCTACCCACCGCATCCTAGGTCCACCCTCTTTCTAAGGCCTTTAGACACAACTGTTCATAACCCTATTCGCTAATCTATAATTATCCATATGGGCAACATGGCCAAACCAATGGAGTCTCTCTCTGCACAATATGCTGCTCAAAGGAGATTGCTGACTCCTTTGCCTAACCTCGTCATTACTTAAAAAGCTAAACCAACTAATGTCCAAGATACTGCATAAGCATCTAGAATCAAAAGCATCATTGCTAATTTACTTTTATAAAATTTAAATATTTCGACTATTATAAATGATAGTGAAAAAATATTTACTAAAAAGAATGAACCGTGACCTGAACCCATGTCTCTTTTACTCCACTGCCAAACACGGCAACCATTAATTTACTGAAAACTGAAGATTATCATTTTTTCGCAATTTAAATGGGCAGATAGAGCAATTGATTTGAACAGGAATGAAAAAAAAAAACGCACAACTTTCACTACAGATTTTAATGTTTTTTAATATTTTTATGTTTTTGACAGTTCTTGTAAAATTAATTCTACATGAAAGTGTAATTCTGTTAAAAACCAGCTGACACTGACGCACACACTTAAAAGGACTTCTTCATATATTTACCGAAATAAACGATACGGTATCATATTTTTTAATCAACAAGGATATTTATCAACTGCTCGTTTCGTGGTAAAGTATAAGGTAAAATATGTGATCACAAAATAAAAAAAAAGCGACGTGTATTTGTCAGTTCAAACATCAGACTCGTTCAACAAAGATTAATATTACCTGCCATATAGAGTATGTCATGTACACAACTCACTTGTTTGCATAATTTGAAAATAAAACTAAAAAAATTTAACCTCTTTAAAGATAAGAAATAAACGAATCTGTGTTTCCTAAAGCTGATGCAGTGTGAAGGAAATATTAGATTTTTGCGCGAATTTAAAAAAAAAAGCAGCAAAATAATGGCTTGACAGAAGACGGCTTTATCCTTAGGAAAGAAGGAGTCTTTTGCATTTTTCCACATAGAAGTCCCAAACGCCAGGGGAAAAAAATTCCGAAAAGTTTGAGACACCTTAACGTCATCACGTTAATGCTATCCATCTTTGGTGCTTCACGTGTCACTCATGATGATGTATGAGAAGATAACTTTAAGGTTTACGATGATAGAAATAATTTTTCTAACAAGAACATATAGCTGATTATGAAAGAATAGAGTTGTCTGGTTGTTTTATTTCTGAGCGTCACTTTTGCGTACGCAATTGGCTAAATAGCGAGGTCACAAGAATCCCAAAGGCGTAATAGTCGGTGGGATGTTGGTTGGAAGAATTTCAGGGTTTGATGGAAGGTGATGACGCCAGAAGCTCAGAGGTTGTTATGGGAAGGGCTTAGGTTGGGTTGTTTTACCTCTGGGCGGCACTTTTTTTGCACACCATGGGATAAATGGCCAGGTCACATGGACCCCGAAGACTCAGAGAAGGTTGGGGGAGGGGATCCACTGGAACAGCTGTTAGGAGACAGATGATAGCCTCCCGTCAAGGACATCCAGCGTGTTCTTTAACGTGCACAGGGTATGGCTCTCCCGCACATGGGGCCACGGACGTCGGCCTTTCCAAGCTCATCGGTGTCCCCTACTGACCGTGGGAAGGGCGGGAAATTTTGCGGAGATAAATCTCAACGCTGACCCAGCTGGGACTCGAACCTGGTAACTACTGATTACGAGCCTGGCGCGCTACCGACTGAGCCACCCCTATGGGAAGGGCACCCACTAGACAGCTGTTAAGGGACAGATGGAAGTCTGCCGTTCAGATCATCCAGCACATTCTTCGGCGTGCATGGGCGTTGCTCTCCTGCACCCGGAAAACACAACTTAATGCCCCATCCTAAAGACGGCGATCTTTCGAAACTCACTTCCGAGTCTCAAACTTTCATTGAACGCATAACTCATTGTGATCGGTCTTCGGGTTGAGAAGATATGGTGGAACTCACAAACAAACCAACAAATGACGAGCGAAAAGCAGTGGGAATATAGGCAAAAGTGAATCCACATGTCTTCACTCTGTTACGCTTCAAAAACTTTTACTGCAGTGCATAATGAATTCTAAATTATGGGGGCGGGGGTGGCTCAGTTGGTAGCGCGCCAGGATCGTAATCTGTAGTTCCCAGGTTCGAGTCCCAGCTGGGTCAGCGTTGAGATTTATCTCAGCAAAATTCCCCGCCCTGCCGACAGTCAGTAGGGTAGACCGATGGGCTTGAAAGGCCGCCGTCTGTCGGATGGGACGTTAACCCGTGGCTCTGTGTGCGGAGAGCCATACCTTGTGCATGTTAAAGATCACCCTGGATGCCTTGACGGGAGGCTACATCTGTCTCCCAACAGCTGTTCCAGTGGGTCCCCTCTCCCAACCTTCTCTGAGCCTATCTGGCCATTTAGTTCATGGTGTGCAAAAAAGTGCCGCTCAAAGGTAAAACAACCCAACCCAATCTAAATGATGATTACACACGATAAAGTAATTTTTGAACTGTATATCTCATAGAATTATTGGAATGCTTCACTTTGCTTAGAGTGTTATTTTAAGACGAGTTTCATCTTTATATATTTCTTACTTGTTACCAAACAGAAGGAGAGTCGCTTAGTCGGTAAGCCGCGAGGCCTTTAATGTGCAGCTTCCAGGTTCGAGTTCCAACTGTGCCTGCGTTGAGATTTATTTCCGCTAACTCATACCCTGCCCTCGGTCCGAAAGAGGACACAGATATGTTTGGAAAGCCGCCGTCTTTCGATGAGAACGTTAAGCCGTGGCTCGTGTGTGTTACATGTTAGGTTTCCATCTGTCTCTAACACCTGTCCGGTGGGTCCCCTTCTCTCAAAATTCTCTGAGCACTTGGAGTCCTTGTGACTTTGACATTTAACCCATTGTGTGTAAAAAAGTGCCGCTCAGAGGTAAGATAATCCAAACGAAACTGAACACTCTAAACGTTCGCTTCTGTTTAACTGTTATAGCTCTCCTTTCGATGCCTGCAGTATAGGATGAATTCTTTGCAAGCGTCGTGTTAACGAAGGATGGAGGCATTCCTTGTTCATGCAATTAGTCCTCACGAAGTTAGTGGCGCCTAGATAGCTCGAAACACATTGGAATAGCCGAAATATCCGATCTATATACAATTGCATTAATCTGTGACATTCTGTCATCCAAGTTTCTGATTTCTTGCACGAAAACATCGTTTACAACATTTATTTTAAATTGCTGCCTGAATGAAGCAGTAATAACGAGTTAGTTCCCTATCACACTGCAGCTGCCGGGGTCTGGATTCGAGTATCGGGATGGTATGGTTGTGTATTTGTGCATATATTGTCCTGATAAAGCTATAGGTTTTATTATTTTTATGTGCACAAAATTGGTTTCTTTGTACATCCATTATGTACACAAAATTGGCTCCTCTGTATATCCGTTATGTGAACAAAGTTGACTCCATTGTATATCCGTTATCTGATCAAAATTGGCACCTTTGTACATCCGTTATGTGCGCAAAAGTGCCGTTTAGAGGTAAAAAAAGCTCAGCTGCATCAGTTAAAGGTGATTTTTATGTGATTTTCGAAAAAAAAAGTATCTTTATGCAGTTAAACGAAAGCATTTTTATAAACTTTTTCAAACGGAAGTACATTTTATGCAGTTTTCCAAAGGATATTATTTTTATGCAATTTTTCAAAACGAAGTATATTTTGTGCAGTTTTTTAAGTATTTTTATGTAATTTTTGAAGCGAAATTTTTTTTATTCAATTATTCAAATGAAATTTTTTTTGAATTTTTCCAAACGAAAGCATTTTATGCAGTTTTTCAATCGAAAGTCTTTTTATGTAGTTTTTCAAAAGAAAGTATTTTATGCAATTTTTCAAATAGTGATTTTATGCAGTTTTTCAATCGAAAGTATTTTTATGCAGTTTTTCAAAACGAAAACACTTTTATGCAATTTTCAATCGAAAGTATTTTTATGTAATTTTTCAAAACAAAAGTATTTTTATGCAATTTTTCAAAACAAAAGTATTTTTATGCAATTTTAAAACGAAAGTATTTATATGCAATTTTTCAAATATAATTTTATGCAGTTTTTCAAACGAAAGTAATTTTATGGAATTTTTCAATCAAAAGTTTTTTTATGCAATTTTTTTGATCGAAAGTATTTTTATGCAACTTTTCAATCGAAAGTATTTTTAAGAAATTTTTAAACGAAAGTATATTTATCCAATTTCAAACGAAAGTTATGTTTCAGAAATAATAATATGTTAACTGCATATAGCAGTATAATTAACTCGAAGCGTTGAAAGCCAAAACTGTAATTGAAAAAGTTTTCCTTTTTTCAACAAGACTTCGAAGCTTAATCGGTAACGAAAGCGTTGTAATCACAAAAGATAATTAGTTCTTCCTTAAGAACGTCTTGAAGAGCTTCGTACCAATCAGCTTCCAGAAATGGAAGGAACAAAAATATTATCTCAGCTAAAGCTCAGTCAATAACGTAGGGAAATTAAACATATTTGCCTAATACAAATGAAATAAACTGAAGTTAGAAAAAGCAAACGTGCATAACTCAAACTCAAAAAGGATCCGTTTCACATGTTTAATAAGTGAGTAGCCAAATGAAGTAGAACAAGGAAGGGACCAGCGGACAAGTTTGATTCATATTAAATCACTTACACAGCGAAGACCTAAAAGATACTTACGTTTTACACCGCCTCGACCACTAAACCATCCATAATCTCTAAGATCAATTAATTATATCTGGAGCCGTAAGACATACCGCAAACATTGTAGCGCGAAAGGGTTATTACAAAAAGCATGTGCCGCTGTCACGTGATTGATTATGGCACAGCCTCACTTTTAATTACGGAGAAACTAAATTAAAAGATATTGAGCGCAGAAGTCGGCGAAAAACTTGACGAGGACTTTAGTAGCGCCTGAGATGGATTTTAAATATCTGTAAACAAGTCTTCCCATCTTGTTCTTCATCGGAGAGACGATTACAGCATCTCCTCCGTGGTGGAAGCGCTAATTGGCAGGAGAGAGACTCGGGAACTGGGCTCCACAATGTCTAAACAGCAGTGGATAGAAAACTCATTTAACCTTCCTTAGTGTTATTTTTGCCGAAGATGGAAAATGGTCTGGGCATAAGGGAAGACGACGTCAGGGCCCGCGGACCTCTTTATCGGATTTGAAGTGATGAGATTTGTCTTCGTCTCGGCTAATTCTTTTCCGTTTATTTCAGAAAGAAACAAAAAAATAGTTATATATATCATCGGATTTTCGAGCGCTTAAAATAAGTTGCATTAAGAAACGTTTTTATTTTTCGTGTGCGAAACCTCAGTTTTTGGTTTAAGACATACTGTGTAAGAAAAAATGCAAAACGTATTTTTACCTTCCATCCATAGTAAATATACTGATTATCTGTAAATATATAATTCAATCAATATTGTTTTCTAAATAACACTGGTTTACAAGGTTCTTATAACATGAACAATTGTAGCTGCTATTTTTCAGGTGCTGATTTCAGATCTGGCTTTAAAAAATGGCTAGCACGTCACGTTTTTATGTTATTAATCATTTTGACTTATATTAAGATCTTCCTATACCAACACCTCTAGGCAATTGGGAGGATACTAGATATTTTACTTTTTGTGGCTGGCATCACTGATTGTCAAGTGGGAGAAAGCATGTTACAGTAACCTAATAACAGACCACGTTCTTGTCGTTTTCATTGTAGGAGGAACACGTGCTGTACGTTGAAGGGTGAATTTTGGTGTTTAAACAGCACAAAGGCAGCGTCACGGATGTGTTAATAATAAGTTTTGCTATGATATGTGGAAACTATATTTGAAAATCCCAGGGTGTTCTTTGACACAGATTTTGAAGGAAGCCTATAACTTGTATTTTGGATGCCATGTTTGAGTTCAGGACAAAACATGGGCTCCACATGTGTGCTGCATTTCGTGCTTTGTAGGCCTGAGTGAATGGTTGAAAAGTAAGATAAAATCAATGCCCTTTGCAGTTCCAATGGTTTGGCGTGAGCCAACTACTCATTTGCATGATTGATATTTTTGTTTAACTAAAGTGTAGGGTTTTTCAAAAAAGAACAAAAGCAAAATTCAATATCCAAATGTGCTTTCAGTCATAAGGCCAGTTCCTCATGGAGAATATCTTCCTATACCAACACTTACACCAATTAGGAGGAAATGGAATCACATTCATCAGAGGAAGACTTTGAGGCACATACAGATCCTGATCCACCCCTAAAAAGTTAGACGAGCCTCGTCTGATTCAGCAAAATGAACTTAATGATCTTGTTTGAGACCTAAACTTTCCAAACAACAAGCCGAGGTTTTAAATTAAAGACTTGAAGAGTGGAATCTTCTAGCCAAGGATACCAGAGAGTCTCTGTTCAGAAAGATAAATTTGACTTTATCTGATTATTACGAGACGCAAGATGGTTTGTGTTTCTGCAAAGATATTTCAGGGCTGATGGAAGAAATTGGAACTCACGACCCTAAGGAATGGCGTCTATTTATAGATTCGTCAAAATTCAGCTTAAAAGCTGTCCTTTTGCATAAAGGAAACCGAAAACCTTCCATTCCAGTGACACACGCTGTGGAAATGAAGGAAACTTATGAAAGCATGGATAAAATACTCACTGCTATAAAATATGACCAGTTTAAGTGGACAATATGTGGTAACCTAAAAGTCATATCTCTCTTTCTCATGCTTCAAGGAGGCTTCACAAAATTTTGCTGCTTTCTATGCTTGTGGGACAGTAGTGTCAGAAAGGAACACTACAAAAGACTGGCCCAAAAGAGATGTTTTTATTCCTGGAAAGAGTAATGTGAGGTATAAGCCTCTAGTTGACCCTTCTGATGTTCTGCTCCCACCACTACACATCAAAATGGGGCTTATGAAGAACTTTGCAAAAGCTATGGGCAAAACTGGTTAAGGGTTTTTGCACTTGAAGGAAAAATTTCCAAAACTAAATAATGCCAAACTTCAAGAAGGGATCTTCGTTGGTCCTTAGATCAGGCAGCTACTAAATGATACTGTCTTCGAAGAGAAACTGAATATGAAGGAGCGCGCTGCATGGAAATCCTTCATGTCTGTGGTCCAGGGTTTTCTGGGGAATCACAAAGAGGAAACTTTTCTGGGGAATCACAAAGAGAAAAAACAAAGAGGAACTAGTTTTCTAATTTCTTGCAGTCGTATCTCGACTGCAAGAAACCTACACTGACGATTTTATCATGCAGTCGTATCTCGACTGCAAGAAATTAGGAGCTGTCAGTAATGAGCAAGGGAGAAGATTTCACCAGGATATTCGAACTATATGGAGGAACAGATGGAGGAGAGATATCAAGGCAGGTGGGACCCAGCAATGATGGGTGACCACTGCTGGTTCTTGCAGAAGGAAAATACCTCAGCACATAAAAGACAAAAATGAAATTCTTGTAAGTATAAAAGATCCTTACCCAGATTTTCTTATTTTGCGTTTCAATATTATTTCATTTGTGACTTTGTATTCAGTGGTCTATAACTATGATGTTTCTAATTTTTTTCACTGTAATAATGTAATTAATTAATGAGTTTTAAGTTGCAATTTAATGAAATTGTCACATTTATTTTTATTTCCCAGATATACGTATGTATTAAAATTTGAAACATATCAATCCGTAATTTAAAAAGCACTGTACTTGCTGCAGATTTTTCAGAGCCATATTTGAATTCAGCACCCGAAAATTGGTTAAAATTTCCTATTTGACCAATTTTATAAAAGAAAAAAGTTTCAATTTGTTGTCTAGTGTAATTATAAGCATTTTTACCGTCGAAAGTTATTTATGTGTATTAAAAAATGGTAACTTTTGAGGAGACGCGGAGCTGTAAGTTTAATTCTATAATGTCCTTAGTAAAGTGTAGGTTTCTGTAATCATTAGACAATTTTCAATTTCGTGTTGCATTATGAGTATTTTTGTTTGTTTGGATATTTGTCTGGCAACAGTTCTCGAAAGATCTCATCGGTCATCCATATTCACAAATCATTTAAAGAAAAAATTGTATTTTTAGACATTTAGTATTTTAAAAAGATAAATTTAAAATATAAACTTTTTGGTTGGAGAGCCACAGATAAAATATTGCTCTTCGCATGTTTTTTTGCGTTTTAAAAACCTTTCTTTATTTTTACTTTTCCCTGTTAGTGGCCGCTGTTTGGAAAATAACAAAATTTGAAAATTTCCGAAAGAGTTCATTTATACCAATAATTTTCTGCTTAAATGATATAGCATGGTAATCAAAATCATGAATGACTTCTCCTGGTGTGGTGGGGGAGTAAAACTAAACATTTTTAAAAAAGAGGACTTTCCTTATCAATCGCCTAGTGATTAGGGCAGGGATTGGTTCAGCAGGCAGCGAGCCAAGCTCGTAATCTGCAGTTCCTAGGTTCGAATACTGTCTTCGAAGAGAACTTGCCAGTATTTAGAGTTTTCTCCGCTAAACCCCCATCCTGCTCACGGTCAGAAAAGGGACACGATATGTTCGGAAAAGCCGCCATCCGTCGATGAATTCCAAAGGCGTGGCTCCGTGTTCAGGTGAAAGCTATACTCTGAGCACGTTAAAGAATACGCCTTGACGAGATCCTTTCATCTGTCTACGTTATTGATGACGCTAAATCTAAATGAAAACTTAACTCCAATAAACAGAGAACTTTTCTGGAAAGCGAGGTGCCTGGCCAAATCAAAAAATTTTAAATACGTCTGGTTTCGGAACGGGAAAATCATGATGAGAAAAACTGATGGTGACAGCGTAATTCGAATTGATATGCAGACGAATTTCGACGAATTTTAAACGGGAAATATATTGCTTATTTGCTCCACCTTCTTTGTTCTGTCATGGCGACTTTTCATTTTGATGACTTACCAACATTTGATCACAACGAAAATGTTCTGTGCGACTATGAAGAAGTTAAGAAATGGTTCTTGACTAGTAAATTATGTTATGAATCTGATGAACACTTAAGCTTTCTGCATGTGAACATTCGAAGTCTGAAAAAAAACTGGGATACTCTCTGTGTTTATCTGAAAGATATCTTGAATTTCTTAGATATTATTATATTAACAGAAACTAACATCCTCAGCACGGATGCTCCATTGTTCAATCTAGAAAATTTTAATCAACTTTTTACGAGAACACCTGGTGCGTTTGAACATGGGATTCTACTTTTCTTCCGCGACACATTATTAGTCAAAACGATACCTTCACTTGTAATTCCAGCTGAAACCTGAATATAAATATCTACAAGGGTAATTTAACTTTCAATTTACTTGCAATTTACAGATCACCAAGCTCGAACATTAACACTTTTCTTTCTAATCTCAAAAATTGGTTCGAAACAACTGATAAACATCGCAATCAATTACTAGTTGGAGACTTTAATTTAGATATCAAAAATATAAAAAAAACACGGAGTTGCCAAATACGTAGAATTGTTAACAGAGTTTGGTTTCTCACCTATCATTACTGGTATCACCAGGGAAGATATCATTGGTGACTCACTTTCTCAGACATGCATTGATCACATTAACGTCCGACTTGACATTAAAACTCGACACAATTCAATGATTTTTGGCAGTAGGATCGCAGACCACTACTTAATCGCGGCAATTTGCGGGAGAAGAAAACTTGGGAATTCGTCCAATCACACTAAAAAGCTAGACAGCAATTTTAACACGAAAACTATCTTAGATCATAAAAACATATGTAAAGAAATAAGTGTAACAGACTGGCTGGACAGAGGCACTGGAAACGAAACCCCAAATTCAGAACCAATAGACGTACTTTATGAAACATTCATAAAAAAATATACGGCGATTGTTAACAATAACAAAATTAATAAACTATCGGATGGCTCAAAAATGAAACAACGCAATTGTAGCAAAGACTGGATAAATCAGGAAATAATAAACTTAATACGTAAAAAAGATTCGGCTTGGATTGATTACAAAAATAACAAGAGAAACAGAAATTTTAAATTACTATACACAAACTTAAGAAACACAGTCACGTCCGGCAGGAAAAGAAAAAATATTACTTCAAACAATTTGAGTCATGTAAAAATAAACCAAAGCAAAATTGGGAACTCATCAACCAAATTATCAACAATAAACCTAAAACTGACACTGACGATTTTATCATGAAGAATATGCCACAAGGTATGTCTGAAACTCAAGCAGCAGAGAAATTTAACAACACCTTTGCAGACATTATTGTCAATCTTAGAGACGATAACCGTATACAGAATCTCTCTACAGTTCCTAAACTTATCCAACCTTCTGTCACCTCAATTTTTATTCCTCCCATCTCAAAACAAGAAACTTTCAAAATTCTAAGTGACTTAAATGAAAGAAAATCGTGTGGATACGATCAGGTACACATAAAGCATATTAAAGCATGCAAAACCTCCTTAGCTGATCTCGTGACAAACTTTATCAATGAAAGCATATCTACAGGAAACATCCCTAATAAACTCAAAATTGCTATTCTAAGACCAATTTACAAAAGTGAAACTAAATCCGATTGCACTAACTATAGGCCCATTGCCATCTTACCCGTCCTTCACAAAATACTTGAAAGATATGTAGCTAACGTTCTAGCCAATTTCTTGAAAAAATATAACATTATTAGTGAAAAGCAATATGGTTTCCAAAAAGGTAAAAATACAATTACACTTTTAACGGAGTCTTCTGACGTCATTAATGGAACTTTAAACAACGGAAAAAAAGCAGCAGCTATCTTTCTGGACTTTCGTAAGGCATTTGATACGTTGGATCACGATATTTTGCTTCAAAAATTGCATATTTATGGTGTCCGAGGTATTACCCTTAAATGGTTTGAAAATTATTTAAAAAATAGAGTGCATGTTACCAAAATTAATGGCGTTTTTAGTGAGAAGAGAACAGTGTACACTGGTGTTCCACAAGGTTCAATTTTAGGTCCGCTTTTATTCATTATTTATATTAATGATCTAGCTAACCTTAAACTGAAGGGCTCTCTTTATATATATGCTGATGACACCGCCTTGGTTAACGTGAATCACAATATAGGAGACGCAGTCCGAGATACACAGGATGATTTTAACAAAATTATTTACTGGTCTAACATTAATCGTATTTACATAAATTCAGGAAAAACCAAATGGATGAGCTTTCATTCACCAGGATACTATGATCTCTCATCTTATGCAATTAAAAACCACGAACCCTTGTGTCCCCACAACATGATAAATCATGACCCTGACTGCTGCGACTGTGATGTTATTGAGCGTGTTGAGAGCCATAAATATCTTGGACTCTACATGGACACAACCTTCCGATGGAATACACATATTCAAAAGTTAGCAGGGAAATTGCGTCTATGTGCATCTAAACTTTATAAACTACAATTTGTTGCAAGCACACATACATGTATTTTGGTTTACAAAGCTATCTGTGAATCTATATTGACCTATGGTTTGACAATATACGGCTCAACTAACCTCACAAATATAAAGAAATAGAAACTATTCAATCATCCATTGCTAAAAATATAATCCCATACAACTTAAGAAATTCATTTTATCATAGCGAAGAAAGACTAAATTTTCTAGGCATACTCTCTTTTCACAACCTTTACAAACACAGCATCACTTTAAAATATTTTTTTGATAATCAATTTAAATCTAAAATCTCTCATGGGAAAAACACAAGGTTATAATCCAAAAATTATTTCCAACTTCCAAAAATATTAAACAATTACGGGAAATGTACAAGGGCATATACAATACCTTACGTGTTCAATCAACTGCCAAGGGAAATTATTTTTTTAAACAATTTTAAAGAAATAAAAAATAAGACAAAAAATTTTCTTCTAGGCACTAAATTTTAAATAAAAATTTCAACCACCACAATGGAACTTCCACTGAAATTCACATAATTCGATGACATTGTTTTAAACTATATCTTATGTATTTTCATGTAACGTTATTATTCTTCTCTCCTGCAGATAAGCAGATGCTTTGCGGGTCATTTGTTTAAACTTTTGTATAACTAACATGAATATGAATAAAGATTATTATTATTAAAAAAAAACAGCTGTCCAGTGGTCCTATTCTCTCAACCTTCTCTGAGACCTTGAGGTTTTTGTGACCTGGTCATTTAACCCATTGTATGCAAAACAAGTGCTTATCAGAGGTAAAGCAATCGAACCCAAATGATTAACATGCTTGACTGTAGATAAAAGGGATTAGGTTTCATTCCCAGATAATGCATAAGTGTTTCTCTTTCGTCACAGACCGTCTCTATGGCGATATATAATGACGGACACCTGTAAGACCTCTGTGGCAAGCATCTGTTTAAGACGTATTTTCTAGTTCAGAAATAAATTACTCAGAAAAAGAAAACACGATCCATGTTTAAGATGAACTGACTCTAACTTTTGGAACAAAATTGGCAACGACAATCACATGGGCGAAACACAACAAGCAGGGTGGACAATCAATGAACAAAATTTGCAGACTCTATTTTCGTGCATTGCTCTGTTTTATAGCTTGTATCAGTCATCCGTTTCACCGAATAGTGACCGTAGACTGGTTGCTAAGGAAATAACAGCAGTACACAGCTTCAAATTAGAGCATTTGCATATACAAATAATATTGCGTGAAGTCTGTTTATCCTGAGCTCGCTGTTGTCGACAGAAGAGAGAAAGCCTTTCGGATGATTTTTCCCATTTCCCAGTTCAATACAAAACTGATTAAAAAATTCTCTTAGATTGATTGGAAAATAGAAAGAAGAAAGGTAATAAGAAAGAAAGGGTTTAATTTTAGGGTTGGGTTGTTTTACCTCTGAGCGGCACTTTTTTGCACACCGTGGGCTAAATGGCCAGGTCACATGGACCCCGAAGGCTCAGAGAAGTTGGGGGAGGGGACCCACTGGAATAGCTGTTGGGAGACAGATGGTAGCCTCCCGTCAAGGCCATCCAGCGTGTTCTTTAACGTGCACAGGGTATGGCTCTCCCGCACACGGGGCCACGGCTTAACGTCCCATCCGACGGACGGCGGCCTTTCCAAGCCCATCGGTGTCCCCTACTGACCGTGGGCAGGGCGGGGAATTTTGCGGAGATAAATCTCAACACTGACCCAGCTGGGACTCGAACCTGGGAACTACAGATTACAAGCCTGGCACGCTACCGACTGAGCCACCCCCGCCCCTAATTTTATGGTGACCGGTTGCCATAATTGGTAGCCCCCTGGGATCGTAATCGATATTCTCAGTTTCGAGTCCCAATTCTACTCTTCGTGTTCAGAATTATATTAATTTATTTAATATTAAACAATTGCTTTGATAACAGATATAAATTAATAGCAACTCATGAAAAAACAAATTCCAAATTAACGGCTATTATCGAGTCCCAGGTTTTGTCAATAATTTCTAGAAAAAAATTGAAACTTTAATATAAAATCTAGCTGTCCCGTGGCCGAGTGGCTAGCGCTCTTGGCTACTGATTTAAAGGACCTATGTTCGAGCCTCGGATAAGGCATGGACGTTTGTGCTGTTTTTCTGCTGAGGTCCTGCCATCCTCACAGACCGACTACTATGGCATATAAACTGACAGGCCTCTGTGCCAAGCAGCTGCTTGACCTCTGTGCCAACCTGTCTGACCTCTGTGCCAAGCAGCTGCTTGAGGGAGTATTTATTTATTTTTTTATATATAAAATACTGCACTTGTGTCTGTACTTAAAAAAATAAAATAAAAAATCCCTTTAAAAGCAAGGTATAAAATAAAAAGCTTTTAATGAACTACCAGGAGAACTGAACTACCAGGCGAAAGAGAAGAACTAAATTCAAGAGACTACTGTGCAAACATTCGTTGTAACTTCTGCCTAGTGGTCAGTGGACTACAACGACTTCAAAGGCTTTAGTTTTATAGTTATCACTTAAAAGTCTTTAAACAACACGTTCTCTTCTTGGCAAAATAGACAGAATTTGAAGAAATTAATGTAGAAAACCTGATAAAAGAACACAAGGAGGAGATGAGCAATGAAGCCTGTGAGCAATGCAGCTTCCAAAGAGCTCAAGCTTATTGAGAACCTTCCAGACGAAGATGAAATCAATGCACAAAAACTAATTAAAGAACTCAATTCTCTAAAAATCCATTAATACGATGGAAAATGCACCCCAAAATTTGATAGATGAAGACCGAAGTGCAAAAAGAAGTGGAAAAGTAAAAAGAGACGTAAAAAAGTCTTTGCAGTCTTATTAACTACTAATGCATGAAAAAGAAGAAAACAGCCAAAGAATTCTAGGAAAGAATCTACAGTTCCGTCAACATCCTTTATCTCCATATTTGATTCAGAATCATTGGAGGAAGTGTAGTACTCTACCCTCTGATGACTAGGATGATGGTCCTTCATTAACTCCTGAAAGGAAGAAATTGAACCCCAAGTCATCCTTCTCCAGAAGCAGATACTATATCATTAAATATCCTACAATTATATTGTACCCTTTTTACTTTATTGCATTGCATTTGTTTTACTTTTGACCGTTGAAAAAATATGTTCTTTCTAACCAAGATTTCTTTAAATTAAAATATCTTTCTAGTCCTAAGTCCAAAGTTTTATTTCGTTTTGGATGTTTAAATGTCAAATGCATTGTACACATTATTTTAATAAGAAACTTTGTTTTCCATTATTTATCAATTACAGTTCAATTTAGCAATTGCCTCAAGTTATTATATATTATATCAAGTTATTATATACACATTGAAATTTACATTAAATAGCTCTCTTTTCCACTTACGCGGCCCTTTCCAGGAGCCACCTATAGCGTAACTATGAGAACTAAGTGTATTAATAATCAGTAAAGGAAAATTTATGTTTAATAGTTCAGTTTCATTTTTTATACCATTTTACTATTTTCCTTATTATTATTGTCAATTTTTTCGAAGGATGCTTATTTGGATTGAAATAACAATAACATTGTGCTCCAAATGAGCTTTGGAATAATATAATATTAATTCTGGACTGAATGACATTCTCTGAGTACACATTATTTAACATGGATACAGTTTATTATTGAGTACAGTATAATTAATTGGAAATCTAAACAGAATACATTATTGATTCTATTAATTAATTTAAGAAACAAAGTAGTAAGGGTATGAACGTCTAAGCAAATTTTTATAGTCATATTACAGAAGAAGGAAAAAAGATTATGAACGTTAAAAGTTGCAATTGCTTGCAAAGTTTTGCTATTTTGATTTTAGAATTCAAGATTTTTGAAAGTTAAAAATAGTTAGTTTAAATTAAAAAACCCAGCTCCAAAAAGGAAATTTATAGAAAACTTTTTAGTTTTTTGGCTTTTAAATCTTTAATTGTTGGGTTGGTTTGTTTTACCTCTGAGCGGCACTTTTTGGCACACCATGGGCTAAATAGCCAGGTCACACGGACCCCGAAGGCTCAGAGAAGGTTGGGGGAGGGGACCCACTGGAATAGCTGTTGGGAGACAGATGGTAGCCTCCTGTCAAGGCCATCCAGCGTGTTCTTTAACGTGCACAGGGTATGGCTCTCCCGCACAAGGGGACACGGCTTAACGTCCCATCCGACGGACGGCGGCGTTTCCAAGCCCATCGGTGTCCCCTGCTGACCGTAGGCAGTGCGGGGAATTTTTCGGAGATAAATCTCAGCGCTGACCCAGCTGGGACTCGAACCTGGGAACTACAGATTACGAGCCTGGCGCGCTACCGACTGAGCCACCCCCGCCCCTTAAATCTTTAATAAATTATTATTTAGTATTAGGAAAAAGAAATATCGCAAAAAACTTTAATGATGAAGTAATTAATTTTTCTTATCTGTGAATGACACAATATTTTTTTCGAGATTATGCGTATACGAAAAACGAGTTATTATTTGAATATACACAGTCGTATCAGAATAATATGACCACCTACCATAGTATACGTATGGTAGGTGGTCATATTATTCTGATACGACTGTGTATATAAGGTGCAAAATATTGGAATCATTAAGATTTTGGTGATTGTTTTAAGTGCTGAAGTTAATTTATTTTGTCAGCCAGTAGTGTTATTTTCAAAGGCCTACTTACATTGATGTTATTTGTTTGGTTGTATTTGCATTTTCTTTTTCTTATTCCATTAGTGTCGTGTTTTGCTGTTTGATATTCTATGTGCTCTATTGATTTGAAATCGGTAGTTTAATGTTTATTATTATATTCCATGTAATTATGTATTTCATATATTATGATAATGATGTGTGCCATTGAAGCTTTTTTAGTGAGTTTACATTTTCATAGATAAACATTTAGTGTGTCACCGTAAGCAAGTGGGACTTGAATGAGTTACTTTAAACGCAAATAAAGATATAGTGGGGCATCAATTCCGTAAGCCACTATTTTTTAAAGTGAATCGGAATAAATACAAAAGGAACTTCAGTAAGACATGCATTAGTAGATCTGCAAAGTGAAGCTTTAAGGGGTCGCCATACGAGTGAGTGCAGTTTCATTGAGTCGCCTATGCAAAGGGGAAGCTTGCAGTGATCCGCCTCATGCGCAGATGGAGATTCAGTAAGTCACCGTATACAAAAATGAAGTTTTAGTGGTTCGTGTTTGAACTAATGAAACTTTAAAGGGTCGTTAATTCAACAAAGAAGATTTAATGGGCCCCATATGCATAGGATCTTCAGTAAGTCACCTTTTACAAGGGGGCAGGGGTGGCTTAGTCGGTAGCGCGTCAGGCTCGTAATCTGTAGTTCCCAGGTTCGAATCCCAGCTGGGTCAGCGTTGAGATTTATCTCCGCAAAATTCCCCGCCCTGCCCACGGTCAGTAGGGGACACCGATGGGCTTGGAAAGGCCGTCGTCCGTTGGATGGGACGTTAAGCCGTGGCCCCGTGTGCGGGAGAGCCATATCTGTGCACGTTAAAGAGCACGCTGGATGGCCTTGACGGGAGGCTACCATCTGTCTCCCAACAACTATTCCAGTGGGTCCCCTCCCCCAACCTTCTCTGAGCCTTCGAGGTCCATGTGACCTGGCCATTTACCCCATTGTGTGCAAAAAAGTGCCGATCAGAGATGAAACAATCCAACCCACCTTTTACAAAAGTGTAGATTTTGAGGCTGTCTCATGGACAATTGAAGCTTCATTGTGCCGTCATTTCCATAAATGAAGTTTAGTGAGCACCATATGTAAAGGTTAGGCTGCAGTAAGTCACAATTTGCAAACGTGAAGATTTTGCATTGTCTTTTGAACAACAAGCTTTTTAGTGAAGTTTTTGTATTGTCTTTTTAGCGAACCACTAAGGTTCGCTAATCTGTGCAGATAAAGTTTTAGTGATCACCATACGTGCAGGTGAAATTTTATTGGTTGGTCATATGCACAAGAAACCATCAACGGCAAAAGTGAAGCTTTAGTGGATTACAAATTATACTTTAATATAATACTAAATTATATTTTACAAATTATATTTCAGTTACAATTAAAATTCTAGTTGGTCTCCATTTGGACAAATGAAGGTCTAGTGCAGTGCTTTCCAATCTTTGTTTCTTGATGACACATTTCTGAAATAGTCCGTTCACCGCGACAAATTTCTGACTTAATCACTTTACCGTGATACATTTCTGAAATAATCTATTTACCACGACAGACATCTCTAATAGTTCATTTACCGCATAATAATTTTTTTGTTTTTATTTTATACCTTGAAATTCATTTTATTTAAACAAAAACGCATTTTAACCTCAACTTTCGACAAAAAACAAAATGAAACAAAATAATTGCAACGAAGTACTAAAAAGAAAATTATTATGTAGCATTATTCTTTTTCTCAAATTTTGGGACACACCTAACCGTTGGGAACCACTTGTCTGGTGGATCATCATTTACGCATCTGAAGATTTAGTGGTTCGCTAACAGTGTCAAGTTAGTAATATAGCTGCTTTTCTGCAATACATATTTACAATATTCTGTCAAACATCTAGAGTGCAACAAGGTCCAATTGAAAAAAAAATAATAATAATGAAAATAAAGCGAAACTGTCATATTGACAGAGAAATTCTCACAAATATACATTCCCTCTGCATTAGAAAGCAATCTGAATTCCTTTCTGAAGTATACTAACGGAGCTCTCGAACCATAACGTTTTTACGATACTTTTCCCCCTTCCTCTTCAATGCTGTGCAAATGAAGGAGGCCTTCCCCTAGTTGAGGTGCACATTAGTGGAAGGCAGGAGCCGGAATAGGGGAGTAAAAGGGTGTCTCCATTAAACCTCTACTTCTTTTCAATAATCAGTTTCTGACAGGGCCACAGATCATTATAAGCCTCAAATGAGCTATAAAATACAACTCCACAGAAGCGTAATGTCGGGCAACCCTCTCCCTTCAAGTGCGAAATGTTGCGTGACTGTGTGAGCTCATCACCCTAGGGGTGTAGGTCGTATACTTGTGGGAACGTCAGTAGTCTGCCGCTGGGCGGTTTACAGAGGCGAAGTATGGTTTGGTTTATTGTAAACGTTGTCATTATTTGCAAAGGTAGGGTTGATAAAAAAAAGGCAGTAGAGTCGAGAACACGGAAGCATTGTAAGTAAGAATCTTGGATAAACTCCTACTTAAGACGGAGAATTTCGTGGACAACGGAAAATTACGAACTCTCTTAAAATGTTCAAAGTGAGGCTATTGAAAGAGATTCTATGGAAATTTTTCGTTTTCGGGTTTGTGGGAATTTAACAGAAAGCAATCATGCATTCTTGTTTTGGTTATAAAATAAATAACTTAGTTGAATAAAAGTGGATCTAAAGCTGTAAAATGAGCCAAAATTGCTTTTCAGACTAGAAGTGACAGCGTTTCATAATTAGTGTTGTACATAATTTGGCTAAACGTGTAAATTATATTACTTCATTGCCTTTAGGCTTGAAAATGAGCTGTAAAGTAACTAGAGATGAGCTCCTTCCATAAAGTAACTGAAGATGAGTTACTCCTCTAAGTAACTTGAGTTCTTCCTGTAAAATCACTGATCAATTCCTCCTATTACGTAACTGGAGATGAGTTCCTCCAGTAAAATAACTAGAGGGGAGTTCCTCTTGTAAAATAACTGAAGATCAGGCCCTCTTATAAGTAGTTGGAAATGAGGTCCTCATGTAAAATAACTGGAGGTAAAGTTTCTCCTATAAAGTAACTGTAAATGAGTTCCTCCTACAAACTAACTGTAAAAGAGTTCCTCCTACAAACTAACCGGAAATGAATTCCTCCTACAAACTAACTAGAAATGAGTTCCTCCTACAAACTAACTGGAAATGAGTTCCTCCTACAAACTAATTGGAAATGAATTCCTCCTACAAACTAACTGGAAATGAGTTCCACTTGTATAGTATCAGAAATGACTTCCTCTTGTGAATAAACTGGAAATGAGTTTCTCCTGTAAAGTAACTGGAGAGGAGTTTGGTTTTAGGCTCGGGCCACAGGTACTGCGTCTGACTACAGCTTGAAATAGCACACGGTGGGCTTGAGCTGAGTCATAATTTAAATTTCAAAATTTGAATAAAATTGTGAAAAGGAAAAGTTAAATGCATAATTTCCTTTGTTTATTATTTAAACCTTCTAACAGTTAAATTTAATAATTAAAATTAATACGCACTCTCTAGCTTTTGGTGATTTTTCAGATAGCCTAACTCTCTCTTAATGAATCGCTCTTACTGTATATAGACATTTAACTCAAAATTATTATATATGGCAATATATATGTACGATATTATATAGCGCAAATCATATATGGATCTTTTTTAGTTTCAAATAACATGGGGATTTGAATTTTTTCTTCAAATAAATATAATTTAGGTTTATAATAATCTGTGACAGGGCTTGGACTTGAAAATTTGAACCCGAATTTATCTCTATACACGACTAGTATGGCAGTAGGTGAGAAATCTAGAGAGACGAATTGAGTGAGTTGAACTTTTAGGATTTCAGAAAAATGAAAAACAACAACAACAATAACAAAAAAGAAAAAAAAATCTTTTTAAAGGAAAATACTTAAAAATAGGGCTCGTATAAAAAAATTGCTACGAGAAGCTATCATCATAGATCGATTATTCCACTATGGTTTGCCCGACTGACTAAAATATCATTAAAGCAGAAAACAAAAAAAAACCATTTTTTTTTCTTATGGAAAACATGATGCATTTCATAGAAATGATCGTATATTTCTTCAGCACCAATTAGTTTCACTGTAGTAGGTTAATAAAGTTTGCAATGTGTAAAGTCATTAAAAGCTGAGATTAGTTAATCATTTGGAAGAATATGCAGTGAAAACGAATTTCGATTGTTTCATGAAAAGGAATGTAAATGTGCCCATGCAACCATACTTATCGGGGCGGGGGTGGCTCAGTCAGTAGCGCGCCAGGCTCGTAATCTGTAGTTCCCAGGTTCGAGTCCCAGCTGGGTCAGCGTTGAGATTTATCTCCGCAAAATTCCCCGCCCTGCCCACGGTCAGTAGGGGAACTGATGGGCTTGGTAAAGGCCGCCGTCCGTCGGATGGGACGTTAAGCCATAGTCCCGTGTTCGGGAGAGTCATACTCTGTGCATGTTAAAGAACACGCTGGATGGCCTTGACGGGAGGCTACCATCTGTCTCCCAACAGATGTTCCAGTGTGTCCCCTCCCCCAACCTTCTCTGAGCCTTCGGGGTCCATGTGACCTGGCCATTTAGCCCATGGTGTGCAAAAAAGTGCCGCTCAGAGGTAAAACAACCATACTTATCGACTCAAAATGGGGATCCACGACGTTTAAGTAAAATAAATACCCCCTCAAGCAGCTGCTTGCCACAGAGGTCTGACAGGAGTCTGTCAGTTTATATGCCAAAGTAGAAGGTCTGAGAGGATGGCAGGACCTCACCAGAAGAACAACACACACAACCATGCCTTAACCCGGGGCTCGAACCCAAGTACAAACTTAAAATAAGAATCTACCATGTTTATCAACTAAATTCAAGGGTATGTCACGTTTATCGACTAAAAACGGGGGACCTCCTAGTTTACCTACTGAAAATATAGGTCCGTATATGTTTATCGACTTAAAATGGGAGTTACCTGTTTATCGATTCAGAATCCATCGTGCTTAAAGCAAAAACTGAGGACCCATCATTTTTGCCGACAAAAAAATGTGGGATCACATCAGACTAAATTTTAAGAACAACTGTGTTAGAGAATTCCAAAGCCTTTTGTATAGCAAAATAATGCTGGGAAAGCTATTGTGTACCTCTAATAAATAAAAAGTACAATAATGTTGAGGTCCAAAATCATGCGTATTTTACTGAGTAACAAATATATTGTAGTTACAAAAAAAAGATGCAGAAATAAATGACTGAATAAAGCGAAATCCAGAATTATTTCCGAATCGTTTTCCACTGGTGTGACACGCACCTCATTCAATACTCACTTCCAGCAGCATGTGAACTACAGGTTTTAACAATTGGTTAATAAGGATAAACTATCTGATGATGGAAAGAAAAAATTGCTTAGTATTTTGATCATCGGTGTCACTTAAATGAGTCTTCTTTAAGAAAAAATTCAATGGGCTGGGTTGCTTTACCAACAAGCTATACTTTTGTGCACACAATGGGCTAAAATGGACAGATCACAAAGACCCCGAAGGCTCAGAGATGGTTGAGGGAGGGATCCATTGGGTAGCTGTTAGGAGACAGATCGTACCTTCCCGTGAAGGCCATCCAGCGTGTTCTTTAACATGCATAGGGTATGACACTCCTGAATACGGACCCACGGCTTAACGTCCCATCCGACGGACGGGACCTTTCCAAGTCCATTGGTGTCCCCTACTGACCGAGGTCAAGACGAGGAGTTTTGCGGAGGAAAATCTCAAAGCTGGCCCAAATAGGACTCGAACCTGGGAACTGCAGATTACGAGCCTGGTGCGCTACCGACTGAAACCTTCCGCCCCTTAAATTCACTGTAAAATGTTTAGTGTACCAGAAATACCTTCCTAGTCAATCCAACATATCTAAAACTTATTTTCAACCCCTAATTAGAAACACAACTCACAAATGTGCAGTCAACATTTTTTCTCCATTGTACCGTCATTCCCTGACTCCAGATGCCCTGTTACACAATGGAAGCAATCAAATCCCATTTCCCATTGACCTTTTTTTCCCAGCAGCATACTTTTTCTGTATCACTCTGTCACCTAACGGGATTCGACTTTTAACTCTATTATGACTCAGATCTCTCCTTTCGCTCTATGTACAAAACGTTAGTTCGATTTCACCCCTCCATTTCGTTCATTTATTTGTTTTTTCCTTCTCTCATTTAACCTACTTCATTTCCTTTTTTTCCTTCCAAAATCTTCCAATTGACAACTTGTCCACCAAACACGGAGACAATGGCGTTAATGAGGTAGCTCTCCCTCCACAGCTAACGGGAGAGGAAAAGAGCAGGATGCTAAAGAGGAAGACAAAGTCATGGTGGAATGATGCGGTAAAATGCAAGGAGGGGAGGAAGAGAGGTGCACAGGATAAACAGATCTGTAGCTCGCATCACCAACCCGTAGTAATTCGGTAGAGTGCACACCCCTTTTGGCATAAATCGCCGAACGCATCAACCTTAAGCACACTGCTAGCTCTGAAATGACTGGTGTGCAGGAGGTAGGGAGTGGATGCAGGGGGATAGCAAGCTGGAAAAGAGGAAGAGTTAGCTGTTGCTAATTGGCCTTGCCGAGCATCGAATTCGACGCTTTGCGCTCTATTTCCTCATCCCAGGTGACCTTCGACATAAAGGATAACCGTCCGCTGTTATCCCCCATGCCTTGACAAAGTCCCCTCCGCATTCGCGTAGTGAACGGCAACATGGAGGTGTGCGTGAAGTGAAGCTAAAGAGGAGAAGCCCGAAGGAGGAGAGGGAGATTCAAAGGATTAGAGATGCTGCTCTCCGATGTTGGAGTAGTGTAATGTAATCGGTAATCATTTGTGAAGGGATGTATGGATCGGGTTGCTCAGATACGTCAAGATGACATATTGTTGAGGAGGAATAGGGTGTATGCTACCCAATGGCATATTTCTGATGAAAGAAATGAAAATGAAAAAATTGATGAGAGGATGATGGTAAAGCATGTAGTTTATTTCGATTGATGATGTCATACTTGTTGACGCAATAAAGCGAGATGTGTGATTGATTCTTTCTGCGTTTTGCGTTTGTCTGCTTGTGTGCACCTTCCACAATAATTCCCAGGTTCGAGTCCCAGCTGGGTCGGCGTTGAGATTTATCTCCGCAAAATTTCCCCGCCCTGCCCACGGTCAGTAGGGGACACCGATGGGCTTGGAAAGGCCGCCGTCCGTCGTATGGGACGTTAAGCCGTGGCCCCGTGTGCGGGAGAGCCATACCCTGTGCACGTTAAAGAACACGCTGGATGGCCTTGACGGGGGCTACCATCTGTCTCCCAACAGCTGTTCCAGTGGGTCCCCTCCCCCAACCTTCTCTGAGCCTTCGGGGTCCATGTGACCTGGCCATTTAGCCCATGGTGTGCAAAAAAGTGCCGCTCAGAGGTAAAACAACCCAACCTTCCACAATAAACCTGAGAGTTTGTATAGGTCATTTTAGTGTTAAATAAATAAATTATTTACACGAAATATCATTCATACATAAAGATATCACTCGAGGAAGATGAACGAAATTCATCTCTTTGAATCAAATTAGCGGGAAAATATAAAGAACAACGCACGACTGATTAGTAAAGAAATAATGAAGAAAACTTATGAAACGATTTTTGTGTCTCCCAGTGTTGTTTTGGTCATATATACACTCCCATACCAAAATATTAGATAATTCCCATCTTATGTCAAAGAGAATCTAACTCCGAAGCTTTAGAACTTCAAAAATATGCTTTTAGTGGAAACATTTGTTGTAGATTGGATTGGATTGTTTTACCTCTGAGCGGCACTTTTTTGCACACCATGGGCTAAATGGCCAGGCCACAAGGACCCCGAAGGCTCAGAGAAGGTTGGGGGAGGCGACCCACTGGAACAGCTGTTGGGAGACAGATGGTAGCCTCCCGTCAAGGCCATCCAGCGTGTTCTTTAACGTGCACAGGGTATGGCTCTCCCGCACACGGGGCCACGGCTTAACGTCCCATCCGACTGACGGCGGCCTTTCCAAGCCCATCGGTGTCCCCTACTGACCGTGGGCAGGACGGGGAATTTTGCGGAGATAAATCTCAACGCTGACCCAGCTGGGACTCGAACCTGGGAACTACAGATTACGAGCCTGGCGCACTACCGACTGAGCCACCCCCACCCCATTGTTGCAGATAACTCTTGCTTTTTAACGATATTAGTTCAGTATTTAAAGAGTTATTGCAGTTGCAATATTTCATGAATGTAATAAGTCGTAAGAATGTAACACATAAATTATTTAAAACTTAAATAATAAATATTTTTTCAAGCCATTTAATGAACTAAATATACATTTTATTACTTTGAGTAATGATTATTTCAATATTAAAAATTTATAAATGCTTTTTTTTTTATAAACATGATATTTTTTAACTATCTCTCTCTATGAGCATCAGAGCATGACCCGACTAGATCTCATTATATAAGCGCCATAACTCGAATCCACCCAGTTACATGAGGAGAAAATCCGAACAGATTCCTGTTCGCAAGTCATGGGTGATCTATGGAACTCTTGTTCATAGGTAATGGGAAGATCAATGGAGCTCCTGTTCACAGGTCATGAGTGATGTATGGATCTCCTGTTTACAAGTCATAGGTGATCCATGTAAATCTTGTTCACAGGCCGTGGTGATTCATGGACCTCCTTTTCAAAGGTTATGGATGCTCCATGGAGTTCTTATTTACAGGCTGCAGGTGATCCATGGAACTCCTGCTCACAAGCCATCGGTGATCAAGAGGAAGATCTGTTCCGAAGATCATGAGCGATGCGTGGGGCTCTTGTTCACAGGTCATGGATAATCCATGGTTTTTTGTTTTGAGGTCATGGATTATTCATGAGGGTGTTTCATGAGTATCATCTCATGTCATGGGCAATCTATGGAGATCCTATTTGGATTAAATGGACAGATCATAGAGGTTCATGTTTACAGATCATGGGTGGGTTGGGTTGTTTTACCTCTGAGCGGCACTTTTTTGCACACCATGGGCTAAATGGCCAGGTCACAAGGACCCCGAAGGCTCAGAGAAGGTTGGGGGAGGGGACCCACTGGAACAGCTGTAGATGGTAGCCTCCCGTCAAGGCCATCCAGCGTGTTCTTTAACGTGCACAGGGTATGGCTCTCCCGCACACGGGGCCACGGCTTAAAATCCCATCCGACGGACGGCGGCATTTCCAAGCCCATCGGTGTCCCCTACTGACCGTGGGCAGGGTGGGGAATTTTGCGGAGATAAATCTCAACGCTGACCCAGCTGGGACTCGAACCTGGGAACTGCAGATTACGAGCCTGGCGCGCTACCGACTGAGCCACCCCCGCCCCGATCATGGGTGAATCATTGCGTTTCTTGTTTATAGAACATGATGATCCATGGTAGCTCCGGTCATGTGTGGTCCATAGGCGATCCCGTTTATAGGTCAAATGGTATCAGTGAATTCCTGTTCACAGGTCAGGAGTTATTTATGGATGCTCCTGTTCAAGGTCCTAGTAAATCCACGGCGGACTTTGGTTCTCAAATAACCATAAATCAAAACACATAGAATTTAAGAAATATTCTGTTATATATCTAACAAAAGTTGGATAAATATTCTGTTAATTATCCATAGATAGCGTTTACCGTGTTATTTTGTTTAATTTGATCGGGTGTTTACGACTTCTGTTTAATTTCAGTAGTTTTTTTCTTCAGCGATTTATTATTTACTGCTGAGCAGAAAAATGACAATTTCTTAGCTAATAATCTAAAAGAGTGGCTCTAAAATGGGAGGTTTAGAAATTTTTGGGGCGTTTTCTTGAATTTTTCCAAAGAAGCAAGTTAAGTAGAATATCGATGCTTAGATTAACATAATCATACATGTTTAATTTCTGCAAAAAAAACCTTTGAAACTCATGGATCAAAATACTCGTGAATTTTTAATTACGGTAAATATTTTTTCAGGTAAATTTGCACAAGAAAAATTCTTTGCTTTTCGTGAGGGGGAGACTGTAGAAAAATAATACTTGTTGAAATATTCGGCCTCCAAAAAGTTTGAAATGAATGAGATAATATAATCGTAAACTTCACTGTCAACAAAAATATAAATTAATTTAAAAGTGTAGTTAGATTCATTTAAAAAAGTATGTTGTGTTGTATTCATGTTTAAACGAGTATTTGTTGCTTACCACTGCTTAAAAACAATTATAATGATTTCGTAGAAATTCAATAGTCTTGTCCAATAGAAGCTCCTAAGTACTAGATTTGAAATCAATGGAACCTTGTTTTAGAACGTAATCGAAACCCAAAGCAAAAATCTAGCAGACATATTTCCATTTCGTTGTGTCGATAGTAGATTGTCTTTGCTAACCTACAATAGCACTATGTTAGAAATAGCGTAGTATTATTCTCTGACTTAAACAAAAACAGCCAAAAAGAAAAGGAGACTTTATACGATACTAGTTGTGGCATTGCAACTGAGCAAATACCCCGTGCAGTTCGACACTGACAAATTGCAATTTGATTGGTTCTCTTGCTCCGGAGTGAGCTCAACGCGATTTGGAATGAAGGAGACCTGTTTGCTTCATGTAACGTAGCCTTCAGCATCCTGCACGCCCGCAGAGAAGCTCTGGACGCTCTCTGTCTGCTGCTCCTCATCCCTCCTGTTGCCAAGGTAGCCACTTTGCCTCCTTTATGTTGCAAATCAAGCAGTTAATCTCCGCTCCGCTCGTTCGGGATTATTGAATGCCTCCTGCCGAATAAGACCCTATTTGGACAGCTTTTGTGAACCCCTAGCGAAAGAGCAAAAAGTGCAAGGCAGTAATAAAATGTAAGAGAAAATCTTGTCTGGCTAATGCGACTTTTTTTTACTGTTGTTTTTTGTGTGTGTGTTTTCTTTCGCTTGTGAACCGTGCTATTTTTGGCAAAGAGTTAGAATATCAGAATGTAAAAGAGTTGCTTTGTTTTGGAGGAATGTTTCGCACAATGCGTGATTCTTTGTTGTTTAATTTCTTCATTGTTCTCGTCCATAGGATTAAGCGTGAAACCACGTTCCGTCTGCAAAGTGATGGCAAAAGTGAAAAAAGTCACTGCCAGAGAATTCATGAGAAAAGTGATGTCAAAGATATTATTGGGGAAAGTGATGCCCAGGGAATTCGTCAGAAAAGCTCAGCTGCTGAAAATCAACTAAATGTCTGTTTATGCTAACAGATGGTTTGTGAATATTGAGATGGAAAGTAGTTCCTGAGAAAAATGGTATTCAAGAGGTTCTCGAGCGTGCAAGATTTCACGAGAATGTGATGGTATTGGTGAGAAACGTGATGTACAGGGTATTCTGAGAAAATTGATGTCCATAGAATACCTGCAAAAAGTGATGCCAAGAGAATTCGTGAGAAAAGTGATGGAGGAGTTAGTGAGAAAAATGGTATCCAGGGAATTCATGAGAAAAGTGATTTCCAGAAAATTCGTGATAAAAGCGATGCCAAGAGAATTCGCGCGAAAGGTAATGTCGGGGGAATTCATAAGAAAAGTGGCATACAGGGTATTCGTGGGAAAAGTGGCATCCAATGATTTCGTGAAAAAAGAGTTTTATCCGGGTTATTCAAGGAAAAAAAGTGATGCGAAGGGAATCCTGGACATCACTTTTCCTAAGAATACCTTTAACATCACTTTTTTCACTTTTGTCAAGAAATTATCCGGACATCACTTTTTTTAATATGATGTCCGGATAATTTCTTGAAAAAAAAAAGTGACAGCAAGAGAATTCGTGAAAAAAGTGATGTTAAAGGTATTCTTGGGAAAAGTGATGTGCAAGGAATTCGTCAAAAAAGCGATGACAAGAGTATTCGTTGAAAAGTGATGTCCGGGAATTAGCGCAAATTATATTTCCAGGGAATTCGTGAGAAAAGTGATGGTGAGAGAATTTGTAAGAAGAATGATGTCCGGAGAATTCGTGAGAAAAGTGATGGTGAGAGAATTTGTAAGAAGAATGATGTCCGAAGAATTCGTGAGAAAAGTGATGGTGAGAGAATTTGTAAGAAGAATGATGTCCGAAGAATTCGTGAGAAAAGTGATGGTGAGAGAATTTGTAAGAAGAATGATGTCCGAAGAATTCGTGAGAAAAGTGATGGTGAGAGAATTTGTAAGAAGAATGATGTCCGAAGAATTCGTGAGAAAAGTGATGGTGAGAGAATTTGTAAGAAGAATGATGTCCGAAGAATTCGTGAGAAAAGTGATGGTGAGAGAATTTGTAAGAAGAATGATGTCCGAAGAATTCGTGAGAAAAGTGATGGTGAGAGAATTTGTAAGAAGAATGATGTCCGAAGAATTCGTGAGAAAAGTGATGGTGAGAGAATTTGTAAGAAGAATGATGTCCGAAGAATTCGTGAGAAAAGTGATGGTGAGAGAATTTGTAAGAAGAATGATGTCCGAAGAATTCGTGAGAAAAGTGATGGTGAGAGAATTTGTAAGAAGAATGATGTCCGAAGAATTCGTGAGAAAAGTGATGGTGAGAGAATTTGTAAGAAGAATGATGTCCGAAGAATTCGTGAGAAAAGTGATGGCGAGAGAATTTGTAAGAAGAATGATGTCCGAAGAATTCGTGAGAAAAGTGATGGCGAGAGAATTTGTAAGAAGAATGATGTCCGAAGAATTCGTGAGAAAAGTGATGGCGAGAGAATTTGTAAGAAGAATGATGTCCGAAGAATTCGTGAGAAAAGTGATGGCGAGAGAATTTGTAAGAAGAATGATGTCCGAAGAATTCGTGAGAAAAGTGATGGCGAGAGAATTTGTAAGAAGAATGATGTCCGAAGAATTCGTGAGAAAAGTGATGGTGAGAGAATTTGTAAGAAGAATGATGTCCGAAGAATTCGTGAGAAAAGTGATGGCGAGAGAATTTGTAAGAAGAATGATGTCCGAAGAATTCGTGAGAAAAGTGATGGCGAGAGAATTTGTAAGAAGAATGATGTCCGAAGAATTCGTGAGAAAAGTGATGGCGAGAGAATTTGTAAGAAGAATGATGTCCGAAGAATTCGTGAGAAAAGTGATGGCGAGAGAATTTGTAAGAAGAATGATGTCCGAAGAATTCGTGAGAAAAGTGATGGCGAGAGAATTTGTAAGAAGAATGATGTCCGAAGAATTCGTGAGAAAAGTGATGGCGAGAGAATTTGTAAGAAGAATGATGTCCGAAGAATTCGTGAGAAAAGTGATGGCGAGAGAATTTGTAAGAAGAATGATGTCCGAAGAATTCGTGAGAAAAGTGATGGCGAGAGAATTTGTAAGAAGAATGATGTCCGAAGAGTTCGTGAGAAAAGTGATGGCGAGAGAATTTGTAAGAAGAATGATGTCCGAAGAATTCGTGAGAAAAGTGATGGCGAGAGAATTTGTAAGAAGAATGATGTCCGAAGAATTCGTGAGAAAAGTGATGGCGAGAGAATTTGTAAGAAGAATGATGTCCGAAGAATTCGTGAGAAAAGTGGTGTTCAGGGAATAAATGAGCATTAATAGCGGTAGCTTTCTTACGAGAAATTAATTGATTTCTTGTAGGAGATCTCCTACAATCACCTTGAATTTCAAGAAATCAATTGTAGGGAATATACTCAGGGAATTACTGAGAAAAGTGATACCAGGAAATTCGTGAGAAAAGTGATGTCCGAAAATTCGTGAGAAAAGTGATGTCCGAAAATTCGTGAGAAAAAACGATGTCCCCTGATTTCAAAATTTTGTGAGAAAAGTGATATGGAAGAAGTTTGCAAATGTCTCCCATATCAATTTTTCCACTTTTTCCGTATGACTTACGTTTCAAGAGAGTTTGCAGATGGTGTTCTGAAGTTCCAGGGGTTTTGTGAGAAAATTGGCATCAATATGTTTTAGAATATTGCTTTAGTGGTTTTCAACCTTTGTATAGAGTATAATTCTGGAGGAGTGGCGATGGAATTGACAATGCTTTTCAACTGGTGTGTCACGGAACACTAGTAATCTGTGAGCATTGCCTAATTTTTTTTCACGAAATGTCCCACCGAAAATTGGATTCAGTGTTGAAACTAGGTTCAGGCGCAGCGTGACAAAGGGTGAAAAATGCAATAAATATATCAAACAATATTTTTGATAATTAATTAATTAAAAATAAATTAAATAACTTTTGATAAATTTATGTTGGCCAGGGAGACTACAAGGGACCGCTATCCTATCTTTACATTGATGTGGCGATGTAATATTACTCACTCTACCAATATATACTGCTTCAAGCGAAAGAAATAACTAGTAAATTAAAATTAATAATTACCTGAGATTGAGGATAGGTCAAGGACGATTGTCAAATATTATTATTATTTCAACAGAGTATGAGATCGCAAAGCTTTCGAATTATGACATCATCGACGAATTTGCTCAAATGAAAACAGCAAAAGTATCATTATTGTAATTTGATTATTTAGTCATTACCTGTCTATGCTTTTTTTAGTTTTTGCAATATTAATGAAATCTTTGATACCTGATTCATTGCCTTATTTTTGTAAATATGTCGGGAAGCAAAATGAAAATCTTTCACAGGGCGCAAAAAATGGCTTAGTTATTGTACTGATTAAGATTAGAATTTTAAACTTCTACGAAGTAGGATTTAATTAAACGCAAGAAGCAAAACCAAACGAAAAAGCGAGAGAGGATTTTGTCAACTGAAGAAGAACTAAGGGCGTTTCTATCAAAAATTAAATCCCGTTTAAAAGCAATATTTTACCATAATCAATCACAAGTTTCACTCTGAATTTCTTTTATCTTATTTATCTAAATCAAATTTTATGAATCAAAATATTTTGTTTCTTGCATGACGCTAAATATTTATTTGTTTAAATATACTTTTGTATGAAATTGTTACTTTTGTTTCTATTGAATACAGAAAATAAATTATATATCTATATATGTAAAATAGAAAGTTTATTTGGTTATCTGCGTTTGTGTGTCTATTTGTTCTACATCTCTTCCTAGATGGTCAGAGCTAGGACCACAAAACTTCGTCTATAGCATCATTTTACGGTAACAGTGCACTGTCAGGGTTTAGACACCTCAAAACTTTAGCCTCGAAATTTCTGTCCATTGATAACTCGGCGCATCGAAAACGTACTAATACATTCATAACTTTCGACTCTCCATTCGTAAGGTACGCGTGAGTAGCGCACCCAGAGATTTTGGACTTTTGAGACGAGTTCAAACCCGACTCACCGCAGCTAGGAACCTGACCTCTACTGATTCTACATAGCCAGAACTAGGTGGGCTACTACACCAAATTCGGAACTGATCGGTCCAGTACGTGAGGAATTACGGGGAGCCGAAATTGTTCGCCACCAGTGATTCATCCTGAAAGTGAACCAGTGTCTGTGCATAGGTTACGAATACGCCTGCTATTCTGAAAAAAAGCAACGGGGATGAATTAGATGTAATAGCCATTATATCTACCGAGATACACCTGACAATTCTGCTGGTATATATATAAAGATATAAGTATTTCTTTATGAGTGTTCTGCCAAATTTTAATCACATTGCAGTGTTTCGTTACCCATAAAATGTTGATAAACACTGGCGTAAAGGAATGTCCACATATTGCTGTCTCTCAAGTTATTTGCATAACACTCTAGATATAGAGCAGTTGATGCCCATTACGTTTACTTGGGTTGGGTTGTTTTACCTCTGAGCGGCACTTTTTTGTACACCATGGGCTAAATGGCCAGGTCACATGGACCCCGAAGGCTCAGAGAAGGTTGGGGGAGGGGACCCACTGGAACAGCTATTGGGAGACAGATGGTAGCCTCCCGTCAAGGTCATCCAGCGAGTTCTTTAACGTGCACAGGGTATGACTCTCCCGCACACGGGGCTACGGCTTAACATCCCATCCAACGGACAGCAGCCTTTCCTAGCCCATTGGTGTCCCCTGCTGACCGTGGGCAGGGCGGGAATTTTGCGGAGATAAATCTCAACGCTGACCCAGCTGGGACTCGAACCTGGGAACTACAGATCACAAGTCTGGCGCGCTACCGACTGAGCCCCCCCCCCCCCATTAAATTTACTGGTAAAACCTAGTTACATTACATAGGAATTATAGTCTCAAAAACTGAGTATGAAAACTGGTACATATAATTTATGTTAGGTCTATGTCATGTGATAGTATCTAAAATTGGAGGTAATTAATAATTTCTCATGTTTGAGAAGAGAAGATTTTATTAATAACTTTCCGTTAATATTCAGAGTTAAACTAAAAAATAAAGACTATAACGACGACATAAATTAGGTGAATTTTCCAAATTCAGAAGTGAAATCGTCCTTATTTTCATCATAATTGTTTCTAACTTCTGGATTTCAAAAATTTAAAATTTTTTTATACATATTGAAGTCGAAACTTAAAAAGTTTCGAAACTACACACAAAGGATTCGGGAGAAAAGTAGTATTATCTTATTATCTAGTGGGTCTTCTTTTCTAATTTTACAAGGCGTTAAAAATGTTGGATAACCTTTATATAAGTTAAGGTAAAAATAAAATAAATAAATACACCCTCAAGCAGCTGCTTGCCACAGAGGTGACAGTAGCCTGTCAGTTTATACGCCATAGTAGAAGGTCTGTGAGGATGGCGGGACCTCAGCAGAAATAACGACACAAACATCCATGCCTTATCCGGGTCTCGAACCCAGATCCTTTAGATCAGTAGCCAAGCGCGCCAACGACTCGGCCACGGGACGACTCAAGGTAAGATTAAAGGCTACAAATGTTTCAAGAACAGAGATTAAATGCTTTTTCGAATTTTACCTCTGAGTCTAATTTTAGACGATAAATATTTTTCTAGTATCCTTAATAATTCTATAATTTGTTATATTTTCCAACTCTTATAACTGTTTCTAATAGCTATACATTCAGTTTCCTTACTATAAATTTTAAAAACACTCTGAATAACCTTGATGGAAAGCTGATGGGATCTATCCCTAACGTTTAACCAGTGAGCCTTTTTCCTTTATTCCTTCCTTTTGCGTCCTGATAGTTTGGATATTTAGTAGGTTGTAAGTTGAAAAATATCACCATATCAGTGGAAAAGCAACTGAACCCAACCTTTTACTCTACATCCAATTTTGGGGATATAGCTCTTCAATTTATTTTTCCTTTATATCTTTCACCATCAATACACTTTAGTTTCGCTGCATCCATTCTCCGTTGCTTTCTTGAACGTCCCTCAACCAATCAGACCATTGCTTTTCATCAATGCAAAGCGCAGCTGTGATCCCGAATCCCTGTTCCTCTCCATCCTTTTTCACTTCTCTCTTTCGCAGCCTCTCCTCCTCTTCTAGTGTTTTCTACTCTTCCCCCCCCCCCATCTCCACACTCAAGTGCATCTGGTGGAGGAGCGTCTCGTTTTCACAGCTGCCGAATTTACACCTCTTCCGTAACCATGCGTTGTTTGATCAGTGACACCTCACTTTTACGAATCGCATTTATGGGGAACTTATTGTTCGTGAAGACCGGGAGATTTGGATGGAGCAAATTGGTTTACAATCATCGCCGAGTGTCGCCGTTCCTATCTGTCTCTTTTTTGATCTTCCCCATTTGTTTACGCTGCACTCCAGGAAGTGATACGCCACTGTGTTTTCGAAATCCTTTTACCACGAAACTATTAGGATCGAATTCACGAAATATGTAAGTTACAAAAGTTGAAAGATATTTTTCTACGGTTCGGTTACAAAACCAGAATATTATTTCTAAATGTTAATGACTATAATTCCTGGTTTAATTTATGATCTTGTATTTGATACCGCAATTACGGGTGTAATTTATGATCATATGGCTAATGTTTTCAGTCTTGAATGGACGCGCCTGGAAAAATTATCGATTGCGCTTTAAGTAACGGAATATTTTACGGAGTAGGATTCAACTTCGCTGAAAGCAATTTAATCTTCTTTTTTTTCTTCATTTTTTTCCTTCTATTTTACAAAGGCTTTCTCATACTAGGCACTATTCGATTAAGCCAAAAGTCTCAGTTATCTGAAGCATTGCCTCAATTACAGGGCTATGGGTTGGGTTGTTTTACCTCTGAGCTGCACTTTTTTGCACACCATGGGCTAAATGGCCAGTCACATGGACTCCGAAGGCTCAGAGAAGGTTGGGTGAAGGGACTCACTAGAACAGCTGTTGGGAGACAGATGGTAGCCTCCCGTCAAGGTCATCCAGCGAGTTCTTTAACGTGCACAGGGTATGACTCTCCCGCACACGGGGCCACAGCTTAACATCCCATCCGACGGACGGCGGCCTTTCCAAGCCCATCGGTGTCCCCTACTGACCGTGGGCAGGGCGGGGAATTTTGCGGAGATAAATCTCAACGCTGACCCAGCTGGGACTCGAACCTGGGAACTACAGATTACGAGCCTGGCGCGCTACCGACTGAGCCACCCCCGCCCCAACAGGGCTATGCATATAGGATGCTCAGGATAGGAATAAGGTCCTTGTAGGCCCTTTGGAGGATGTAGTTTTATGGGTGTATCGATTTCTATGGGTACAGGGATGATCAAAATAATCTTGAATAATTTTATCGGATAAAAAATTGGTATGTAACGGGACTTACAAATATTTTTTTACAGTTTTTATTACACAAAGGTAAAAAACGTTTTGTAGGTCCTAGGAGCATCCTATACACTGTCTATTGGATAATACGTCCCTAGCTATGAACTGTTGGTGAGTAGATAATTCTGAAACAAATTAACACTCAAGCAGCTGCTTGCCAGAGGGGTCTAGCAATTTAATACGGTGGAAAGATGATCTGTGAGGAAGGTGATACTTCTACAGAAAGACAACAAAACATGACATACGCTGGGTTCGATTGATTAGCAGGTAAGCGCGCTAATCATTCGGCCACAGGGACATCTGCTATGAAACAACTTCGAAAAGCATATAACAACTTTGAATAGTTGCTACGAAGGAAGTTGATACCTGTATGCAGATTTGAATTTTTCGAACAGAATAAAATACTTGAAATCATTAGGAACTTACTGAAAAATGCATGCTCATAAAATGCTTTATATCTTTTACATCATGAAATTTAAAGACAATAAAAATGGACAATGCGACGATAATTAAATTTATTTTAAATGATATAAAAATAGCAGCGTGTAGCATTAAACAAAAACCGTTTTGTCTGGCACATCAAACAACTTCGGTGGTGTATTTTTATAAATAAATAAATACCCCCTCAAGCAGCTGCTTGCCACAGAAGTCTGACAGGAGCCTGTCAGTTTATATGCCATAGTAGAAGGTCTGTGAGGATTTCAGGACCTCAGCAGAAAAACGTCACGAACATCCATGCTTTACCGGGGTTCGAACCCAGGTCCCTTAGATCAGTAGCCAAGCGCGCTAACCACTCGGCCATGCTGATCTATTTCAATGGATACATGGGTGATCAAAATCATCTTGAATAATTTTTTTAAGATAGAAAAACGATAGGTAACAGGACTTAGATATTTTGTTACGGTTTTTATTACACAGAGATAAGAAAACCTCAAAAATATTTTCGCAGCTCAATCTTCGTTTTTAATAATGATGAAGTAATTCTTGGGGAAGAGATCGAACAAGTTTCCCACTGATTCAGTTCCTACTACATGGCTCCAAGAATGGATTATCCCTTCGATTAATTTACGTTTATTTGAAGGATGGCTCTGAAAGTTGAACTGAATTATGCTACGAATCTTCAATTATGATCAAGTCTCCGGCTCAATTGAAATCTGTTACGAATATTCAATAAAGTTCGAGTCTCGGGCTCAATTAAATCTGCTACAAATATTCAATAAGAATCAAGCCCTAGGCTCAGTTGAAATCTGCCAGGAATGTTCAATAAGAATCAAGTCTCGGGCTCAGTTGTAAACTGTCACGAATCTTAATAAGAATCAAGTCTGAGGATCAATTGAAATCTACCACGAATCTTAAATAAGAATCAAGTCTGAGGATCAATTGAAATCTACCACGAATCTTAAATAAGAATCAAGTCTGAGGATCAATTGAAATCTACCACAAATCTTATATAAGAATCAAGTCTGAGGATCAATTGAAATCTACCACGAATCTTAAATAAGAATCAAGTCTGAGGATCAGTTGAAATCGGCCACGAATCTTCAATAAGAATCAATTCTCGGATTCAGTGGAAATCTGCCACGAATAATAAATCATAAGGACTCCAAGAGTTCAGAGAAGGGTTGTAAGAAGGGGACCCACTAATCAACTGTTAGGACACAGAAAGCGTCCAGTGAAAGCCTTCCAGCGTGTTCTTTAACGTGCATAGGATATGACTTTCCTGCACACGGACAACGTCTTAACGTCCCATCCGACAGACTACTGCTTTTAGAAGCCCGTCATTGTCCCCTTTTTCGATCGAGGCCAAGGTGGGAGATAAATCTCAATGTTGGCATATGTAGGACTCGAACCTGGGAACTACAGATTAAATCTTGGTGGACACGCTACCAACTAAGCCAATTATCTCCTGCGTATTTCTAGGAGTAAAGGGTATAATAAAACATTTTCGCATTCTTGCTTTTAACTGTTTCATTGTAGAATTTATTGTACAGTACATGAATTTTACTTTGACATTTTCTTGGTTTTGAATTCGTTTATCTCATACATATGTACAGGTATTTACTCCAAGTTTAATTACAAAACACACACACAGATCTGCTTAAGTTTCCATATGTTATATTCCGCGATCGTATAGTCTCAGTTTACTCTTTTCTACAAGGTACTGAATTTGCTGATCGCGGTTTTACAGATACCGTCATTTTCGAGAAACACAATCAGAGCGATCGGCAAGGGTTTCTTCCATTTACATAAATACATCAAACTGAGCTAGGCTTGTGGATCTTTTACTGTTCATTCTTTGACTTATTTGGATTCAGTGTAACAATTCTTATGTTGTCTTCAGAGTTGATCTGACCTGAAAATTTTATGTGCAGCAGAGTAAAAAAGGGATTTGCGAGTGAGGTATTCCATGATTTATCTCATTGATAAGATCACGGGCCTCCAGCAAATGACTCGTGAAACGTCATAAAAGAGCTCGTATAACAGTTTTTATTACTTATTTATGGTCTGCAGCCAGTTGATAAAAACAGTGTCGAAAAGTAAAGGACACTTAGATAAGCAAACATACCTTGCTACGTAAGTGAGACTTTTAATGCGTTTTACTTTTAGTGAATAAAATATTAGCAGGATTTCTTTTTTTAAACTGTCCATCCGCAGTTTCTAAATAAGGTCACGATTTAATTAAACGCAAAGGAAGAAAGCTGTAGCATGGAAATGTGTTATGTTTAAAGTGTTGAGTTACACTGCACGATAATGTTTTCCAGATACAGGAAAGGGGTTGTCAAGATGGCTATGATACTTTTTCCTAAGGATTTACATAATTGAAATAATGGTAAAAAAAATGTCTTTAGTCAAAATTTACATTGCATTACTGTAAGAGTATAAATACTGACTGGTATCTGCATCTTTATTAGCGAAGCAGGAAAAAAAATAGTATCTTTTGTTTTGTGTAACATCACCCCCACCCCCCTTAATAGCTCTTCCCCTTGTAGCGTGATGTAGTACAATCCCTAACCAGCTTCCCCATTCTAATGGTGCTACATAATTTATAGACTACTATGAATTGAGTTCCACCGGACTGCTGTTAGGAGAAAAATAGTTGCCTCCCATCAAGGTCATTCAGTGTGTTCTTTAACGTGCACAGGTTATGGCTTTCGTACACAAGGGGCCACGGTTTAACGTCCCATCCAATGAACGGTTTCTTTTTATAGGGAGGGGCATAGCATAAGTAGCAATTGGGAAAACTATGATACTGTGCAGTTGGTATTTCGACTGTTCTCATAGATCATAGGCCAATAACCTGTCAAACACTTGTTAATCAACCTGTGTTCTATGAGAAATGGAGAAGCGCCAATTCTCAGTGTCATAGCTTCCCCAGTTTCCATGTATTCTATGCCATCAATTTTAGGTCAAGTAAAAAATTTTAACAAAGAATAAAATGCGCAGAAGATTTCGTAAACATTCAGAAGTCGTGCTGAAATGAAAATTGTTTACCAATATTAATTTTTAACTTGTGTGTAATAAAATTGCTCAGTTCTGAATCGAAATTCTTTCATTTGTGGATTTAATATTCGTTTATGAATAGAAATACAGAAAACCATTTTTTGTGTCTCATTATTGAATATAATCCAGACTGCATTTCAGGATGAAATATAAAGACAAATGATATTTAAAATTTTAGCTTCTTGAATAGAAAGTATTAACAGAAAACGTCACAAGATGCACTAGAGCAAAAAACAAAAATTTAACCGATGGGCTTGGAAAGGCCGCTGTCCGCCGGATGGGACGTTAAGCCGTGGCCCCGTGTACGGGAGAGCCATACCCTGTGCACGTTAAAGAACACGCTGGATGGCCTTGACGGGAGGCTACCATCTGTCTCCCAACAGCTGTTCCAGTGGGTCCCCTCCCCCAACCTTCTCTGAGACTTCGGGATCCTTGTGACCTGGCCATTTAGCCCATGGTGTGCAAAAAAGTGCCGCTCAGAGGTAAAACAACCCAACCCAACTAAAATTTAAACCAGTGGATTTCCGACTCCCAGGGGGTCTGTGAAATCAAACTCATTATTTTTTGCAGGAATTATGTCAATTCAGTATGGCAACACTGGCTATAACATGATGACCAAAATATGAAATTGGATATTGATGTCGAAACAATTACTGGAGCATCGAATTTTTACACTCAAGCGTTTAGATACAGGTTATTAATTAGCCAATAAATTAACAGCAGATAACGAAACAGGGATACACATAACCTGTTCTTGAGACTTCAGAGAATCCTCGTTGCAATCTGTATTTTAAATTAAATCCTCGTTGCAATCTGTCTAATCTGTCTAATCTGTATTTTAAATTAAATCCTCTTTGCAATCTGTCTAATATAATCCTCGTTGCAATCTGTTTTAAAGTGCTAGGTAATGATGGGAAGATGGTCAGATGAAAGATTTAGAATTCTTAGGGGGTCCGCAGGAAGATTGAGACTTCATAAGGGATCTGTGGTGCCAAAACGTTGGGAACTGCAACAATAATGCTATACGTAAGACTGTAACTTATTTCGAAGTATTTATAACTGGCTAGCAGAATTACCCGGCGTTGCTAGGTCCTTAATAAAAATGATTCAAAGTAACAAAGCTACCAGCTGTATTTCAAACAGGTGCGCGGACACTCGTTTACGTTCGGGGTGACGTCACTAGTAGAGAAAGTTTTTGGCTCCCCGTTATTCCGCAGGTACCTGATCTATCGGTAGCAAATTTGTTGTGATAGTCCCTCTTGAGTTTTGCTGCATAGAGTTTTGGAATCTGGTTTCTATATGCAGTAGGTCGGGACTGAAACCGCTGCAAGTGTCTGAAATCTTTTAGGACGATGTCATCGCCTACTTATGAATGGAGTAGTACCGTTATCGATGCGTAAAATTATCAATGGGCGGACGTTTTGCGGCCATTTTATTCAAAAGTCTTGGTAAATCTATACCACCTGATTTCATATTCAGAAAGTTTTGCGACGTCGTTTAGAGTTAATGATGTCGCCTCGGTCCAGAAACTCCACCAACACTGAACCCTGAGAGCCAAATTAAACCGTGAATCTTCAAAATTAAACAAAGAATTAAATCATAAACCATGAATCTTCCTCACATTGCTCAGCTTTGAATTCTTTGATGCGGGGTTTGCCTGGATCCCAAACAACATTTATCACGTTCAAGTCGATCTTGACACTAATTCAGCTGTATATAAGTTCCTTTTATTATATATCCGTTAGAATGTGTGAGGACACAAATACATTCAATCTATTACCTAGATACAGGGGTTGTCCATGTTTCGTTGGGTTGGGTTGTTGTTTTACCTCTGAGCGGCACTTTTTGCACACCATGGGCTAAATGGCCAGGTCACATGGACCCCGAAGGCTCAGAGAAGGTTGGAGGAGGGTACCCACTGGAACAGCTGTTGGGAGACAGATGGTAGCCTCCCGTCAAGGCCATCCAGCGTGTTCTTTAACGTGCACAGGGTATAGCTCTCCCGCACACGGGGCCACGCTTAACGTCCCATCCGACGGACGGTGGCCTTTCCAAGCCCATCGGTGTCCCCTACTGACTGTGGGCAGGGCGGGGAATTTTGCGGAGATAAATCTCAACGCTGACCCAGCTGTGACTCGAACCTGGGAGCTACAGATTACGAGCCTGGCGCGCTACCGACTGAGCCACCCTCGCCCCATCCATATTTCGTATGCACAACCCTTACACAACACACTGATGAAAAATGTGTCTCTCTCAAATCTTCTCGCAGTCGCCATCTTTTACAGTCCATTTTTCAGAACATTAACGCAAATCTCTCTCTGAAAGGAGAAAAGAACTAAGACAACAGGAATTCTTAGTCTTTAAATTACATACTTAAAGCTGTATAATGAGTAAACCGATAGCATCGAATAACAGCAACTCAAAATATTCGTAGAATTCTTAGTCGCAAATTATTCATGACAACAAATTGGTTAACTTGCTTGCTAAAGTCTGTGAGCTTAAAGCTGCTCTGGCAGGTTCAGTCGTTTTTACTAAGCACGCCATAAATCCGTTTCCCTATTGCTGCATTAATTCTATTACGGAATTATACGGCGGAGATGCCGTTAATAAATATACTTTTGCTGTTCCGCTGGAATTGAGACGGGAGAATAAATGAAACAAGATAGACAGCTCGAAAATGAACTTGGTTTCTACAAGAGACATTTGCATTCAGTGGCATCAGCAGAGAACAAAATCTGTTATCAGGACCGCGAAATTAATTACCAAGAACCATTTAGACTCGATATCTCGGTTTAAATATTATTTCTGTTTGCTATCGTTCAGTTAATGCTGTTTAAGAGGATACAACTTTTCATTCACTTAAACATTTTGTGAAAATGCAAACCGAACGATATTCTTTGGAAGATAAATGGACAATGTGATAGCAACCTAAGGCTGGATACCACACGTATAGAAAGTAGTAGTCTCTTCCAACACAAAAGTTTTCGTTAATATGTCAACAGTAGTAATATATCAATAATCACGACTTAACGTGAAGGCAATAGTTATAGCTTTGACCAATCTTATGGCAACGGTAATAACTGAGTCCCAACCAATTGGTAACGGTATTAATAATGACCCAATCAAGACGCAATGGTAATAGTAATAACAATGACTTAACCTAGTGGCAACAGTAATATCAATGGCTTAAACAAGCGTCAACACTAACAAAGATGACCCAAGCAAGTGGCGACAATAATATTAATGACTTACCAAGTGGCGACAATAATATTAATGACTTACCAAGTGGTGACAGTAATATCAATGACTTAACCAAGTGGGCGACAGTAATATCAATGACTTAGGCAAGTGGCAACACTAACAAATACGACCCAACTAAGTGGCGACAGTAATATCAATGACTTAACCAAGTGGCGACAGTAATAACTATGACTTAACCAAGTGGAAACAGTAATAACTATGACTTAACCAAGTAGCGACAGTAATAACAATGACTTAACCAATTGGTGTCAGTAATATCAATGGGTTGGGTTGTTTTACCTCTGAGCGGCACTTTTTTGCACACCATGGGCTAAATGGCCAGGTCACATGGACCCCAAAGGCTCAGAGAAGGTTGGGGGAGGGGACCCACTGGAACAGCTGTTGGGAGGCAGATGATAGCCTCCCGTCAAGGCCATCCAGCGTGTTCTTTAACGTGCACAGGGTATGGCTCTTCCGCACACGGGGCCACGGCTTAACGTCCCATCCGACGGACGGCGGCCTTTCCAAGCCCATCGGTGTCCCCTACTGACCGTGGGCAGGGCGGGGAATTTTGCGGAGATAAATCTCAACGCTGACCCAGCTGGGACTCGAACCTGGGAACTACAGATTACGAGCCTGGCGCGCTACCGACTGAGCCACCCCCGCCCCAGTAATATCAATGACTTAACCAAGTGGTGACAGTAATAACCATGACTTAACCAAGTGGTGACAGTAATAACCATGACTTAACCAAGTGGCGGCAGTAATAACCATGACTTAACCAAGTGGCCACATTAATAACCATGATTTAACCAAGTGGCCACATTAATAACCATGACTTAACCAAGTGGTGACAATAATAATCATGACTTAACTAAGTGGCAACAGTAATAACTATGACTTAATCAAGTGGTGACAGTAATAACTATGATTTAACCAAGTGGTGACAGTAATATCAATGACCAAGTAATATCAATTAACCAAGTGGTGACAGTAATATTAATGAATTAACCAAGTGGTAACAGTAATAACCATGACTTAACCAAGTGGCGACATTAATAACCATGACTTAACCAAGTGGTGACAGTAATAACCATGACTTCACTAAGTGGCAACAGTAATATCAATGACGTAGCCAGCGGCAACACTAACAAACACGACCCAACCAAGTGCGAGAGTAATATCAAGTAATAACCACGCCTTCATAATTTTTTTATATATGATAACTATGACTTAATAATTTTTTATAAGTAATAACCATGATTTAATCAAGTGGAGACACTAATATCAATGACTTAACCAAGTGGCGACAGTAATAATCATGACTTAACCAAGTGGCGACAGTAATAATCATGACTTAACCAAGTGGCGACAGTAATAATCATGACTTAACCAAATGGCGACAGTAATAATCATGACTTAACCAAGTGGCGACAGTAATAATCATAACTTAACCAAGTGGCGACAGTAATAATCATGACTTAATCAAGTGGCGACAATAATAATCATGACTTAACCAAGTGGCGACAGTAATAATCATGACTTAACCAAGTGGCGATAGTAATAATCATGACTTAATCAAGTGGCGATAGTAATAATCATGACTTAATCAAGTGGCGATAGTAATAATCATAACTTAACCAAGTGGCGACAGTAATAATCATGGCTTAACCAAGTGGCGATAGTAATAATCATGACTTAATCAAGTGGCGATAGTAATAATCATGACTTAATCAAGTGGCGATAGTAATAATCATAACTTAACCAAGTGGCGACAGTAATAATCATGACTTAATCAAGTGGCGACAGTAATAATCATGACTTAACCAAGTGGCGATAGTAATAATCATGACTTAATCAAGTGGCGACAGTAATAATCATGACTTAACCAAGTGGCGACAGTAATAATCATGACTTAACCAAGTGGCGATAGTAATAATCATGACTTAATCAAGTGGCGACAGTAATAATCATGACTTAATCAAGTGGCGATAGTAATAATCATAACTTAACCAAGTGGCGACAGTAATAATCATGACTTAACCAAGTGGCGACAGTAATAATCATGACTTAACCAAGTGGCGACAGTAATAATCATGACTTAACCAAGTGGCGACAGTAATAATCATGACTTAACCAAGTGGCGATAGTAATAATCATGACTTAACCAAGTGGCGACAGTAATAATCATGACTTAATCAAGTGGCGACAATAATAATCATGACTTAACCAAGTGGCGACAGTAATAATCATGACTTAACCAAGTGGCGATAGTAATAATCATGACTTAATCAAGTGGCGATAGTAATAATCATGACTTAATCAAGTGGCGATAGTAATAATCATAACTTAACCAAGTGGCGACAGTAATAATCATGACTTAACCAAGTGGCGATAGTAATAATCATGACTTAATCAAGTGGCGATAGTAATAATCATGACTTAATCAAGTGGCGATAGTAATAATCATAACTTAACCAAGTGGCGACAGTAATAATCATGACTTAATCAAGTGGCGACAGTAATAATCATGACTTAACCAAGTGGCGATAGTAATAATCATGACTTAATCAAGTGGCGACAGTAATAATCATGACTTAACCAAGTGGCGACAGTAATAATCATGACTTAACCAAGTGGCGATAGTAATAATCATGACTTAATCAAGTGGCGACAGTAATAATCATGACTTAACCAAGTGGCGATAGTAATAATCATGACTTAATCAAGTGGCGACAGTAATAATCATGGCTTAACCAAGTGGCGATAGTAATAATCATGACTTAATCAAGTGGCGACAGTAATAATCATGGCTTAACCAAGTGGCGACAGTAATAATCATGACTTAATCAAGTGGCGACAGTAATAATCATGACTTAACCAAGTGGCGATAGTAATAATCATGACTTAACCAAATGGCGATAGTAATTGCTGTGACCAAGATAGCAATTATAGTAGTAGTAATAACCATAGAATACCATAAGAGAAACAGTAATAACCATTACTAAAACAAATGATAATGCACCCCTACTCCCCCAAAGGGAATAACCGTAGAAATAACCGTCACTCAACCTGTCAAAGAAATTAACTATTTAGAATTAACTATGTTACTATCAGATAGTAAGAGAAATTATTATGATCCAACCCGATTCTCTCAAATTTCAACAATCATTCTTGATCATGACCCAAATAGATGTCAACAATAACCTCACCATATAAAACCATAAAACAATAATAACAGCATCCGGTAAAGAAACATAAGTGGTTAATGGGAAGACTATAAGACTGCACAGTTATCACTTCTTAAGTTCTCGTAGGTCATAGTTCAATGACCTATCAATAGCCTGTCAGTGACTCTATTATTTAAGAGTACTGTTTCACTGAGAGTAAGTATCAGCTTCTGTGTCTTTTAGTCTTCCCACTAACGCTTTGCCATTTGCTAAAAATCATGTCCCAATCTGATCCTACTTCCTCCTCGCAATCTGCAGTTTTCAGGTTCGAGTTCCAGCTGTGTCTGAGTTCAGATTTATTTCCCATAACCCCTCACCCTGCTCTCGCTGAGAAAAGAGTCACCGATGTGTTTAGAAAAGACCACCGTTCGTCGGATGGGACATTAAGCGTGGCCCCCTATGCAGGAGAGCCATCCCTTGCGCACCTTAAAAAGTAAGTTAGATAATCTTGACGGTAGGATTCCATCTAACTCCTAACAATTGTCCAGTGGATCCCCTTCCAAAACAACCGTGGCCCCGTGTGCGCGAGAGCCATACCCTGTGCACGTTAAAGCACACACTGGATGGTCTTGACGGGAGGCTACAATCTGTCTCCCAACAGCTATTCAGTGATCCCCCTCCCCCAACCTTCTCTGAGCCTTCGGGGTCCATGTAACCTGGCCATTTAGCCCATGGTGTGCAAAAAAGTGCCACTCCGAGATAAAACAACTCTTCCAAAACCTCTGAACTCTTAGGGTCCTGGCCGTTATCCTAGTGTGTCCAAATAAGTGTCGATCTGAGGTAAAACAACCCAACACAATCATCATTGAAAACTCTACCTTAAACGACAAGATAATGAAATAAAAAACTGTCAACAACAACAACCGGAAAATCTGGAGGTGTTTGTTACTAGATAATTTCAAGGTATGAAAAAAAATAACTTCCATAAACTCATGTAAGATTAGTGAACAAACCAAAGATACTGTGAATAGTATCTTTAGTGAAAGTTCGGAAATGAAGTATATGATCCATGATCTCAGATCGCTCATTGTAAGGGATTTTTTTCCTTGCAATACAAAACCTCTTTGTCCTCCCACTTGCTTTTTAAGAAGCAAAACTACGAGTAAAATAGACATCTCTTTTCAAAATTTATCGTCAGGAAACTGCAATCCACTGCTTGAATGACAAGCAAGTTGTTCCTCGGGATGCAGAGAAATTTATTGGGTATAAATCCCAATCCAAATGACGGTTTGCATCAACCACGCCGACTGTTGTGCCTTCTTTGCCGCAGACCGGTCTTTCCACCCTCGCTCTTCAGCCGCCGCCTGTGGACCATCAGCATACTGTTGCCTCCCCAAAATACCAGCCAGCTGCCAATGTTTTCACCTGTGTCAAGAGTTCACGGTCGGTCTGTAATTAATGGCGGCATTTGTTTGCCGACTGGACCGAAATAGAGCTCACAATTTTCTTTAAACAACCTTAAGAAGGCGAAACTTTACATCTTTGGGATAAGTCTGTATTTGAGAACATTGGCACTAATTAGCATTTTCTTTTCTGAGAATTTATCTGTTGTAATCATCATTTACACTCGCCGATTCTTTCACTCTTTTGGTAATGATGACTTCAGGATTCTGTAACCTCTAAAGTGGAAGATGTGATGAAAAAGGGATTAAAGATTAAATATTTGAATTAAATCTATCTAAATATTGTTTTTCGAAAGATTATTATCTAAAGAAGATATAATATTGTTATATATTTTTACATTCCAAAGATTTTTTTATTACCTAAATTCTTATTGCCGTCCCATGGCCGAGTGGTTAGCACGCTTGGCTACTGATATAAGGGACCTGGGTTCGAGCCCCGGGTAAGGCATGGATGTATGTGTCGTTTTTCTGCTGAGGTCCTACCATCCTCTCAGACCTTCTACTGTGGCATGTAAACTGACAGGCTCCTGTCAGACCTCTGTGGCAAGCAGCTGCTTGAGGGGGTATTTATTTTTTTTAAATTCTTATTATCTAAAGAATCACCGAAAACTGGAACATTCTCATCAGAGTACTAATAAATTTCCACTGAAGTGCTGCTGGGGTTGACCTAGTAGCATGCTAGTTTCCTAATCTGCAGTTCCCAGGTTCGCTTCCAACAGTGTGAGCTTTTAGATTTATTTCCATTAACCTAGACTTAACCGGAGTCAGGAAGGAGACACAGATGGGCTTGGAATGATCGCCGTCCATTGGATGGGAAGTATAGTCATTGCTCCGTGTGTGCATGAGAGCTACACCTTGTGCACGTAAAAGAACACATTAGATAGCTTTGACAAAATGGTTCCATTTGTCTCTTAACAGCTGTTTTTGTGGATCACCTTCTCCATTCTTTTCTGCTGGTCATGAAGAGCGCAAAAAAGTATCATTCAGTGGTAAAACATCCTAACTCATCAAAGTTATCAGTCATAAGACATTTTTCTCATAATTCAATTGAAATATAAACAAGCCCAAATCTAAAAATACTCAATGGAAGTGACTGAACAAACGGTAACACTGTTTCACTGTAATTATTTTTACTTTTAAGGAATTATTCACGTCAAATAAGATATTATATATGTTTCTTTTTCCTCCTGTATTAAAATGATGTTTAAAAATATTATTCCACAACACATGCACTATATACTAACTCTTTTTTCGCCTTTGCCCAGATTTTTTAAATTCTCCAGAGTAAGGAACGGCGGATATGCCCACTCCAATTCCTCCTCCCCTGGTCCAAAATACTGATAATGATTGTTATATGAAATCTTTTACTACAATAAGGACTTCAGAGTGGCACTTTTGTGCACACAATATGCTCAATGGCCAGGTCACAAAGACCCCAAGGGTTCGACGAATGACTGGAAAGGGGATCTATTGATTCCAAGTGCTCAGAGAAAGACTGGAAAAAGGACCACTGAAGAGCTGTTAGATGGAAGTCTCTAACATATAAAGGGATAATAGGGATAATAATAAGTCATCCATTATCAACATCATTATCATCATCATCCTCAAACAAACGAAGCTACGGAGGTCCAACCAGACCCTGCAATTTAGTTCTCCAAGCATATCTGTCCTGAGCTACATCTGCTGCATCTGGTCACTGCACACCAACTGTCATTGACATTGTCTACCCACCGTATCCTAGGTCTCTCCCTCTTTCTGAGGTCTTTAGGCACATTGTTCATAATCGTATTCGCCAATCAATGATTATCCATACGGGTAAAATGGCCAAACCAATGGAGTCTCTCTCTGAACAATATGCTGCTTAAAGAAGGTTGCCGACTCCTTTTCCTAACCTCATCATAACTTACAAAGTTGAACCACCTAATGCCCAAGATACTGAGTAAGCACCTAGAATCAAAAGCATCTAGTTTTCTGTTATTTTGTTTACAAAGCGTCCAGGTTTCACTGCCATAACTCAACCTAGAAAGAACAAACTATTATATAGTCTAATTTAGTTTTTAGGTGAATACGCCTATTTCTCCACACTCTCCATAGATTCTTAAAAGTTCTGGAGCAATCCCTATTCGTCTGTTAATCTCATGCCGCACATCACCAGTATCTGTTACATAGCTTCCAAGATAATTAAACTGTGATACCTGTTCAAGACTGTAATCATTCAGATTAACTGAAAAACTTCCTGCCTCACCTGAACCCCAGCCTGCCTAACCAATTTTCATCACTTTAGTTTTCTCTCTATTTATAATCAAACCTACTCTACTACCAGTCTCATCAACAGCTCGAATGAAAGAGTTCATCTCATCAACATCATTTGCCAAAAGGGCTGAATCATCAGCATAATCTAAATCAGAAATTTTCGTATGTCCAGTCCATTTAAGGCCAAAATCTTTCCGTTGAAGTGAATTTCGCATAACATAATCAATAACCAAGCTAAAGAGGAAAGGAGACAAAATGCACCCTTGTCGAACACCAGAAGTAATGCTAAACCAATTCCTACAAGACTTACCAACTCTCACATACGACTCAGTATTATTATAGAGAGCTTTCATTATGTCAACTAACTTGTCAGGTATACCATATGATCTCACAATCAACCACAAATTATGACGATCAACAGAGTCGAAAGCCTTTTTGAAATCAACAAAACAAGCAACCAAAAGTTTCTGAAACTCTAAACATTTCTCAAGAATCTGCCTAAGTGAAAATATCTGATCTACACATCCCCTACCACTTCTGAATCCACATTATTCATCACGCAATTGCCTGTCAACCAGATTCTTAATTCTATTAAGCACAATCATGCAAAGAACTTTCCCTGGAACAGAGAGTAGGCTGATACCCCTATAGTTATCACAAGAACTGCGATCACCTTTTTTGAAAATAGGGATAACAATAGCTCTGGTAAAATCCTTAGGAACCATGCCTTTATCATAAAAGATATTCAGAATTTCAATATCCAAGTGGTAACCGAAACATTCCCAGCTCTACGCATTTCGGTAGTAATTTCATCTACCCCTGGGGATTTATGTAGTTTAAGTGAGGGATAGCGGGTGAGGGATAGCGGAGATAAATCTTAAAGATGGCACAGTTGAGACTCAAACCTGGATACTTTTCATTACGAACTTGAAGAACTACTATCTGGCCAACTCCTACTCAACTGTTACAGAAGAATTTACATAAATTTATCGATGTTAGACTCCGTAAAACGTTTTTACATTAGACGGCGAAAGGTATTCATAAACTTTTCGGATTCTGTAGCTCTTTAAATGCTTAAGGAATGTGCTTGATAAATATAAAAATAAATAAATACCCCCTCAAGCAGCTGCTTGCCACAGAGGTCTGACAGGAGCATGTCAGTTTATATGCCACAGTAGGAGATCTGAGAGGATGGCAGGACCTCAGCAGAAAAACGACACACACATCCATGCCTAATCCGGGGCTCGAACCCAGGTCCCTTAGATCAGTAGCCAAGCGTGCTAACCACTCGGCCACGGGACGGACCAAAACTTAATTTAGATCACAGATTTAATAGAAAACAGAAATTTAAGTCAGACTTGCTGCTTATCTTCAGTGTGCGTGTTTCATAATACCTCCATTTTATACGCGGCATAGACTGACGCAACCGGTAGAGTTCCAGGCTCGTAATCTGCAGTTCTGAGGTTCGAGTCCCAGTTTCGTGAATGTTGATATTTAACTCTGCTGAAACACCACCTTTTCCTGAGTCAGAAAAGCGACAACGATGGATTTGGAAGGGGTGGCGTCCAACTGACGGGACATTAAGCCGTGGTTCCCAGTGCAAGAGAACTATACAGTGTGCACGTTAAAGAGGGGCGGAGGTAGCTCAGTCGATAGACTCGTAATCTGCAGTTCCCAGGTTCGACTACTGCCTGGGCTAGCATTGAGATTATCTCAAAATTTCCCGCCCCGCCCTCGGTCAGAAGGGAACACCAATGGGCTTGGAAAGACCGCCATCCGTCTGATGGGACCTTAAGCCGTGGTCCGTCTGCGGGAAAACCACACCCTCTACACGTTAAAGAACACGCTGGATGGTTTTGACGGGAGGCTACCATCTATATTCCAACAGTTGCATAGTGGGTTTCCCCAACTTTCTCTGAGCCTTCGAGGTCCTTATGATCTGGCCATTTTATCATTGTGTGAAAAAATGTGCGGCCCAGAGGTAAAATAACCAAATCAGCGTTAAAGAGCACGTTGTATGGCCTTGACAGGAGACTTCTATATGTCTCTTAAAAGTTATCAAGTGGGGTCCTACCCAACACTGAGTTATTGGGATTCTTGTGACCTGGCCATTTAGTCCAAAGAAGGAAGAGAAGGTTGGGCTGAGGGGACCCACTGGACAGCTGTTAGGAGACAGATGGTAACCTTCCGTCAAGACCGTCTAGCGTGTTCTTTAACGTGCACATGGTATGGCTCTACCACATACAAGGCCACGGTTTAGCATCTCATCCGATGGATGGCGGCATTTCCAAGCCGATCGGTATCTCCTAATGACCGTGGTCAGGGCGGAGAGTTTTGCGGAAAGAAATCTCAACCTTGACCCAGCTGGGACTCGAACCTGAAAACTGCAGATCACAAGCCTGGAGCGCTACCGGCTGAGCAACGCCTGTCCCCAGGAAAAATATGTTAGGAAACTCCAACCTGTTATATTAATGCAATGTGACATTTAAATTTCCACAATTTGCAGAAAATAGTTTTAATAAAAAGTTTACAAAAGTTATTCATCCCAAATAAATCGATTTAAATATTATTTTATTTTTTCAGTAATATTAGCCCAGTGTTTAAAAAAGGTTGTTTAAAGATGAAAAGCTTAACAAAAATTTTCGTTTTAAAAATATTCTTCAAAATTCACGAAATATTAACAAATCATAAGAATGATTTCTAAATAGTACACTTATTCTAGTAAACGGTTTGATACAGCTGTTATTTTTAACACTTTAATAAACTTTTGGAATAAAATTAAAGTTGGGTTGTTTTACCTCTGAGCGGCGTGTGGGTGGTTTGTGTCTGAATGAATTAATATAAAGATATTTTATAGACAGGGTTGTTGGGTTGTTTTACCTCTGAGCGGCACTTTTTTGCACACCATAGGCTAAATGGCCAGGTCACATGGACCCCGAAGGCTCAGAGAAGGTTGGGGGAGGGGACCCACTGGAACAGCTATTGGGAGACAGATGGTAGCCTCCCGTCAAGGCCATCCAGCGTGTTCTTTAACGTGCACAGGGTATGGCTCTCCCGCACACGATGCCACGGCTTAACGTCCCATCCGACGGACGGCGGCCTTTCCAAGCCCTCGGTGTCCTCTACTGACCGTGGGCAGGACGGGGAATTTTTGCGGAGATAAATCTCAACGCTGACCCAGCTGTGACTCGAACCTGGGAAACTACAGATTACGAGCCTGGCGCGCTACCGACTGAGCCGCCCCCGCCCCAATAAAATTAAAGCAACTTTGCTGTTAAATATTACAGTTCAATCACTCAAAATACTGAAAAAAATAATATTCATGCAAATAAAGTGTGAAAGAGATATAATGGATATTTTTAACTTGATATATTTTTTACGAAAAATTAAACAAATTATTAAGCTTCGAACATGATATTTTTCATTCGAAAAATCTCTCCAATTTCTTTTTGCGATGCACTCATTAGAAAAATGCCATTTTTACAAATTTCTCAATTAACTAGTGATGCTTACCATTTCTTTTACGATTTGAAGTGCCATCTAACAAGTTTGCCTTTCATTCTCTCAAATGCTAACCCGTCAGTGTGACTGTTTTTCTGTCTCCTAAAGTTCCAATCAAGTTCATGCATCGATTTGTCTTCTTTCCTTCTCGTTTCATGTCCACCTGGGGCGGGGGTGGCTCAGTCGGTAGCGCGCCAGGCTCGTAATCTGTAATTCCCAGGTTCGAGTCCCAGCTGGGTCAGCGTTGAGATTTATCTCCGCAAAATTCCCCGTCCTGCCCACGGTCAGTAGGGGACACCGATGGGCTTGGAAAGGCCGCCGTCCTTGGGATGGGACGTTAAGCCGTGGTCCCGTGTGCGGGAGAGCCATACCCTGTGCACGTTAAACAACACGCTGGATGGCCTTGACGGGAGGCTACCATCTGTCTCCCAACAGCTGTTCCAGTGGGTCCCCTCCCCCAACCTTCTCTGAGCCTTCGGGGTCCATGTGACCTGGCCATTTAGCCCATGGTGTGCAAAAAAGTGCCGCTCAGAGGTAAAACAACTCAACCCATGTCCACCTAATGAAAAAGTTGCTTTTTCTTTCCCAAATAAATTATCCACTAGAAACGCCTAGCCTTACTCTTTAGTTCTTTATTGTATAATCGTTGTCTCCTGGCAAATCTGAAACGTTAACACTTTGATTCTCAGCTGAAACCTGCTTTTGCCATTTTCTTAAATTTTCTACTATTCTTCTACTTCCAGATTTTAAATAATTAGGTTTATATGACCATTTCTTAAACTCCGAAATAATTTCTTTATCGCTCCATCATGAGAACATCAAGTGCTGTATTCTGTCTTTTATTATTTTAATTGTCCATTTATCAATATATCTCATTAACTAGGAGGTGGAGGTGGGATGGGAGTGGCAGTGGCTCTGTCGGTAACGTTCCAAGCTCATAACTACAGTTCCCAGGTTCGAGTCCCGCCTGGGCAAGCTTTGAGCTTTATCTACTCAAAACTCCTCGTCCTGTCCACGTTCAGTAGGGGACACCGATGGGCTTGGAAGGACGCCGTCAGTCAGATGGGACGTTAATCCGTGGCGCCGTGTGCGGGAGAACCACTCCCTGTGCAAATTAAAAAACACGCTGGATGTCCTTGATGGGAGGCTACCATCTGTATCTTAACAGCTGTCCAGTGAGTCCCCTTCCCCAAGTGTTATATGAAACCTCAGGGTCCTTGTAGTCTGGTCACTGTGTGCAAATATGTGCCGCTCAGAGATAAAACAACCTAATCCATTAACCAGTTTAATTTGGAATTAGTTCAGGTACAATTGCAAGTCTGCCTGAAAACCTCCTACTCCTAATTTCACAATTAACACATACACTGAGATGCCAGTTTGTTAGATTGGGTTGTTTTACCTCTGAGCGGCACTTTTTCGCACACCATGGGCAAAATGGCCAGGTCACAAGGACCCCAAAGGCTCAGAAAAGGTTGGGAGAGGGGACCCACTGGCAACGGCTGTTGGGAGACAGATGGTAGCCTCCCGTCAAGGTCATCCAGTGTGTTCTTTAATGTGCACAGGGTATGACTCTCCCGCACACGGAGCCACGGCTTAACGTCCCATCCGACGGACAGCGGTCTTTCCAAGTCCATCGGTGTCCCCTACTGACCGTGGGCAGGGTAGGGAATTTTGCGGAGATAAATCTCAACACTGACCCAGCTGGGACTCGAACCTGGGAGCTACAGATTATGAGCCTGATGCCAGTTTGTTCGGTACACACCCCTCGTCACATAAATGTTTACTTTCAACACGTAATGCGTCACGTGACAGCAAGTGCAGTATAAATCAGGCGGACCAGTTCTTAGAGCATCAGTTAGAATTGGATTAAGCGTCAGAATGGACAAGACAAGTGACCTGAGCCACTGTATATGTAACAAGATAGTTGGTGCCCTGCGTGCCAATTCTAGCATCTCCCAAATGACCATCCACCTGGGCTTTTCTCGCGCAATCGTTTCAAGGATTTACGTAGAACGTGCGAAAAGCAAAAACTACCAGTGATCGGCGATCCTGTGGACGAAAACGGCTTGACGATCAGAGGGGTCAAAGGAAACTGGCGGGAATCATGCAAGTGAAAAGAGGACCACAACCAGGCAAATGACAGAAGAATTAACACTGGTGTGCGGAAGGTCATCTCCGAATGCGACCTTGTCGTGAATGGGCTACAAAGCTGCTGACCATGTCGAGAACTGATGTCAGCGAAGAACATGCATTCGTGTCACCAGTGGGCTCAGAAACATCTACACTGGAACGTTGAAGACAGGAAAAAGGTAGCCTGATCGAACGAATCAGGATTCCTTTTGCATAATGCTGATGGAAGGATCAGAATTTGGAGCAAGCATCATAAGGCCATGGAGCCATCTGGTCTGGTGTCAGTTTGCAGCAACTGCGTGACACAATCATTTCCGCATGGTTCAACATTCCTGCACAACTCATGCAGCATCTTGTAGTTCCATGCCCGACGAATTCGAGGCTGTTCTGAGGCCAAAGGAGGCGCAACATGTTACTTGGTAGGTGTACCTAATAAATTGGCATCTTAGTGTATGTTTTTTTTTTCATAATTTATCTGTTTTACTACTTTATGCAGACTAGTTCGAAATTAGTTCATATCTGCCTACCTTCTTATTTATCTCCCTGCTTGCCTTCCTGTCTGAAACATTTTTCTTCTTCTAAATATCCAGTCAATATGCTGCTTTTCGTTTCTTCTAAATAATCAGGTTATAATCGTAATCTGCATTTTCACTTCAGGTAGACTAGTTCGGGATTGGTTCAGGTCTGTCTGCCTACGTGTTTATCTATTTGTCTGCTTGCTTACCAGCTCATCTGACAGCTTATCTGAATCCTTCTTTCACTAAAATGGTCAATCAATCTGCTTTTCACATTTTCAACGCCAAATTCATCCCCATATCCCCTTTTCGTTGAACAACTTCGCTATTAGTTCAGATCTATTTGCCAACCTACCTGTTTCTCATCCTTTCTGAATCTTTCCGTCTCCTAAATTTCCAACTATTTCCCTTGTTTAACAGTTTTTATTTCTCCCTTTAACTTTTAACTTTTGCCACGCTTAAACCCCATCTGCATCGTTCCCAATGAATTCGTACTTTAAAGGGCTAGGTTCTGGAGTCACGTCGTTAAGGCGTCCTTTAATGATCCTACTGTAACAGGTGACACAGCCAGCTCGGTCACAAGCCAGCCAGGCAATTATCTGCGTTAATGAGGCGTGTCCTTCTGTCTCAAACCATTGTCACCGGGGTGTGAGGGGAAACGAGGAAGTGGGATGAGAACTTGGCGAATCCTTCTCTGGCAAAACTTTAATTATTTGTTGATTAAAGGAATTTGATGTTCCGTACGTCTCCCTGTGTGAATGCATGTTGAAGTCGTTCAGCCCAGATAAACAGTTAACGCACTTTAGCGTCATGTCTGTTCGTACTAGATGGGATCTAAACGAGACTTTAAACTTTTCGGTTTATAAAAAATTCTTTACATTAGAAAAAAGTGTGTGCTTAACATAGTGTAATCAGTTTCTATCTCACATACTTGTATTCAATGTGGAATACAGAATTTTCATCAGTGCGAAGAGGAGAAGCCAAAAATAATATCGGGAGTACACTTATGGCCAAAAATGATATTTATTTATTTATCTATTTAAAGAAGGAGCCAAAGTTCATTAGCTCATGTAAGCACAAATGCAAACAAGAAAATAACAAATTAAATTCTTAGAATGAAAACTATAACGAAAATTTAAATTTCATTAAAAAATCTGTTTCACTCTAAAATTCATTATTTCAAATTGTGCATTTCGAGAATTATAAGCAAGTTATCACCAATTAAACCAACAATGATGAACTTTTTACAGTGTGATAAGCAAAATGTGGGAGAATAGTGATTCAGTAATGTGATAAATTGAGATCATAAAAATTCGTTACTAGCAAATACCTGTACCGATAGCTTTCGTCCTAATAATAATATCAATAATATTAAACCTCAGATTCTGAACTATATATTTGGACTCTGATTTTAATAATAATAAGATACCTCAGAAACTCTGAAGAGGAGTTGGAAAATTTCATGGGTCATGAGCCATCATTTCATCCCAACTCCAGAAACATTCCTTAAATTTATCCGAATATATGAAATTTCGTCTACGTCAATGTTTTCCAACATTTTCGGGAAGAGTCTCCTTTTTTGGTTGAAAGTTCCCTTCTGCCAAGTATTTTTTAAGTCTTCTCTTAAAAATCGAATAATTTCTATCTTATTTGCAACAAATAAAAAAAAAGGGAGATAAATGTTCATTTCGTTATGTGTTCGTCCAACTTTTTCCGTCGAACTTTTTCTTCATAGAGGAAAATTAAAATTTCTTCTTGTGTTGAATAGGTATTGATGAACTATTAGGATTAGGATTTTCCGACTCTCTCAAATGCTATAATTGTGCCCTCTAACGGTGGAAAAATTGGAAAATTCCCAAATTTTAAACGAAGATTACAAAGGATATATTAAGCTAGAAATTTCGAATTTCTCTGGAAGAGTTTTCCACCAGAGAAGAAGATTTCTCTGGTGGAAGTTTTCACTGTAAATGATGGGTTGACCCTTAACCCCCCCCCCCCCCCCCCAGAATGCAACTTTTATGCGTTAAGAGATAATATTTTTGTTTTCAGAGATAAATTAATATATTTTTTTGATTGGATATGAATAGATGAAATATTACGATTTGCATTTTTGAACTCTCCTAAAAGCTATAATTTCGCCCTCTAACGGTAGAAAAAAAAATTCAATTTTTTTTTTTTAAATATTGAAAATGGCGTATTTATGCTAGAAATTTGATATTTTGGTGGTTGAATGTGAAAGTCATGAAGTTTTGTTTCGCAGCAATGAATGGATCCCTGAAACCCAGGGGGGGGGGCGCAACTATTTTGCTATAAGAGATAATTGGAAAAACCCTTTTTTAGTTGGATTAATACTAATGAAATATTATAATTCGTATTCTTCAAATCTTTAGTTAGTTTTAATTTATATTGTTAGAGATCACTAAATGTTGAAAGGCGAAACTTATAATCAATGCTGAAATTCAATGTTGCATAATTACTAATAAAATACTATTATTTTCATTTTCCCCATTTTCCATTAGAGGAAAATGGGCCTCTTGGAAAAAGTATTTTTGCATTTTATAGGTACTAATAAAATTTTACTATTTGCACTTTTCCAATCAACCATTAGTTAGAATTTCCACCGTTAGAGGATGCTAATTGGGCAAAATAATAGTAATGAAAAAAAAAAGAAAGAAAATCAGCACCCATATTCGTTAGAGGCGATTAACTGATTATCGTTGTAATGAAGTTTTTATCTGGATTTCATTAAAAGATTTGTCGTTCCTTGAACGATACGATACATAAGTACAGTCGCTCAAAAAAGTATCCGAACACTATGGTTGATTACAGAATTCAGAAAAAATATCTGGCAACGATTTTTTTAGAAATTAGTGATCTGGCAACCTTCGTGACACGTGACACGAAGGTTGCCAGATCACTGATTTCTAAAAAAAATCGTTGCCAGATATTTTTTCTGAATTTTGTAAACAACCATAGTGTTCGGATACTTTTTTGAGCGACTCTACTCGATGTCTTGCTAATGAAGAAGACCACAGTGTAATTGAACGAAAGCATAATTTTTTTATCACCTATCAATTAAAACAAAAGCGGTAGTTTATATTTGAATGTTATACCGTACTAAAATTAGGGTGTTGCCGCTCATGTCGATTTTGAAAGAATTATTTGTGACTGAGATGAATTCAAAATAATAGAAGATTTCAATGGCGATCTGCGAGTTTGAAATTTGTAATTTTTTGTACGTCATTTGATTTCTTTTTATAAAGGTTGTAAGGTGAAGTGATGAGATTAATATCTCATATATCAGAGATAATACTTTTGTAATTTAATTTTTTGGATCTTTTTATTTTTAGGAGATTGTCATAGCCCCTAATATTAAAAACTTGATCAGGACTTTCCTTGGGTGTTAATAAATTTAAATTGCACTCCAGATTTTCTGAATGGGGCGGGGGTGGCTCAGTCGGTAGTGCTCCAGGCTCGTTATCTGTAGTTCCCAGGATCGAGTTCCAGCTGGGTCAGCGTTGAGATTTATCTCCGCAAAACTCCCCGCCCTGCCCACGGTCAGTAGGGGACACTGATGGGCTTGGAAAGGCCGCCGACCGTCGGATGGGACGTTAAGCAGTGGCTCCGTGTGCGGGAGAGCCATACCCTGTGCACGTTAGAGAACACGCTGGAAGGCCTTGACGGGAGGCTACCATCTGCCTCCCAACAGCTGTCCCAGTGGGTCCCCTCCCCCAACCTTCTCTGAGCCTTCGGGGTTCATGTGACCTGGCCATTTAGCCCATGGAGTGCAAAAAAGTGCCGCTCAGAGGTAAAAAAACCCAACCCAGATTTTCTGAAGGATAGAGAATGGATGCAGACCAGATAAATGCTTTTAGTTTGAATCATGAACGTTGAAATCAGCTTGCTTCAATTGCAACTGTTTTGAAGCAGGGTTGTTGTTGGATCATTCCACCTCTGAGCGGCACTTGTTTTGGACATAATGAGCAAAATGGCCAGGTGACAAGGACCCCGAGGCTCCATAGAAGGTCGGGGGGAGAGAACCCATTTTACAGTTGCTAGTAGAAAGTCGGTAGCTTCCCGTCAAGGCTATCCAGAGCCATGGTTTAACGACGCATCCGACGGATGGTGGTCTTTCCAAGTCCATCGGTGTCCTTTAGTGACCGTGGGCGAGCGGGGAGTTTTGCGGAGATAAATATCAACGCTGATCCAGGTGGGATCGAATGTGGGAACTTCAGATTACGAGCCTGGCAGGCTACCGACTGCACCACCCCTGCCTCTCTCAGATGAGTGAAGGACATTGGTTACATAAGACATATATTACAGGCAACTTATATTTCCGTGCATATATGATATTAGAAACAAACGGCACATCTTCATTGCCAGACCATCATTCCCATTCCTATTTGACCTTGAACATGACACCGGATCTGAACTTTCTTAACGCTTCTGAGATCTACAGCCGAAAATAGTTCCATGCACCAATTTTTAACTATCTAGCACTGCGCACATCAAAATTTGACCTTTGATCTCAAGGACCCATGACATCCAAAAATTTACAACGTTTTTGAGATCTACGACGCGTAATAAATACTTAGGCCACAATTTTAGCTATCTAGCACCAATAGATCATTTGATCTTTAAACTTGAAGGACTCGCTGAATTCAAAATTTCATAACATTTATGAATCTGCAACCCGAGACATACCCAGACACAAATTTTCACGATTCTAGCACTTCTCGTTTGATCAAGGTTTGACCTATACGTAACCTCTATTTAATCTTGAAGAACAGGTCAGAGGTCAAATTTCTGATTTTTTTTCCCTAGATCCTATGCTAATGACTGTTCAGTGCATAATTTCAGAGCTACATCATCTCCGAATCACCATCGTCCATATACTGTATATGATATACCTGTGGGATGATGATTTGCCAGTGACAAAGTGTAAGAGGTAACTGTAGAAACTGTGGGGGAGTATGAGACTGAGCAGTTGACTGTTTTCATAGCTCATGGATTAGTTAATAGATTGATAAGTGATGAGGAAAATTTCATGTTTTCCACAAACTGTACAAAAATAGAGTATATATATATGCATTAAATTCGGTAAACAAAATTTTTTGATTTAGCATTTTAAGAAATAAAACTGGTACTTATATGACTAAGAATATTACAGCTAGTATATAAAAAACTTTTTTCGAGATTAACGTCAGATGTTCCGTATAAAGCAATTATTTAATAACTTTAGGTGTTCTGCATGAAGGAAATAATATCTTTAGTTGTACTGCATAAAACGTAAAGTATCTTTTGGTGTTGGGCGGGGATTGACTCAGTCGGTAGCGCGCCAGGCTCGTAATTTGCAGTTCCCAGGTTCGAGTCCCAGCTGGGACAGCGTTGAGACTTATCTCCGCAAGACTCCCCGCCCTGCCCACGATCAGAAGGGGACACCGATGGGCTTGGAAAGGCCGCCGTCCGTCGGATGGGACGTTAAGCCGTGGCTCCGTGTGCGGGAGAGTCATACCCTGTGCACGTTAAAGAACACGCTGGACGTCCTTGAGGAAGGCTACCATCTATCTCCCAACAGCTGTTCCAGTGGGTCCCCTCCCCCAACTTCTCTGAGCTTCTCTGAGCCTTCGGGGTCCATGTGGCCTAGCCATTTAGCCCATGGTGTGCAAAAAAGTGCTGCTCAGAGGTAAAACAACCCAACCTGAGTTCAGATTTATCTCCGCTAAACCCTACTGAGCCCTAGGTGAGAAAGTACCCGCCGATGGGCTTGGAAAGGGTGTCCTTAAGCCGTGGCCGTATGTAAGAAAAGCATTCCCTACGAACACGCAGAATGCCCTCTGGTGTCTACTATCGGTCTATAATCAGCTGCCCAGTGGATCTTCCTTCAACTTTTTCTGAACTCTTGTGATTCTTGTGATTTGGAGATTTAGCGCATTGTGCTCAAAAAGTGCTGTTCAGAGAAAAAAACAGCCCAACCCAAATTTTGGGGTTCTGGTTAAAGCTTTTAGGTGCTCTGCATAAAACAAGTAGTACCTATGGTCAGCGTTGAGATTTACCTCTGCAAAACTCCCCGCCCTGCCCTCGGTCAGTAGGGGGACACCGATGGGATTGGAAAGGTTGTCGTTCGTCGGATGGGACGTTAAGCCATTGCTCCGTGTATGTAAGAGCCATACTTTACGTTAAAGAACATTGTGGATGGTCTTTAAGGGAAGCTATCTCGATTGCGTCGCTTTAAGTTTTCAGCGTAAAATAAAGCATACTCTTAGGTGTATTATTAATTATTATTAAATGCACATGGGCTTAATATTTTTGCCTTTATTATCATTTTTAACATTCTCAAAAAGGGTCTGCTGCACAGTTTCATAGTCTCTTCACTCTAAGCCACTGCTATGTACGAATGTATGTTGTAAGTTCACACATTAATTGGTGGGGGTGGTTCAGCCGGTAGAGCGCCATGCTCGTAATTTGCAATTCCCAGGTTCGAGTCCCAGCTGAACCAGTGTTGAGATTTATCTCCTCAAAACTTCTCACCTTGCTCTCGGTCAATAGGAGGCATTGATGAGTTTGAAAAAGCAGCCATTCGTTGGGTGAAATGTGTGCAGGAGAAACATACTCTGTGCACTTTGAAGAACACGCTGGATGGCCTTTACGAGAGGCTACCATCTGTCTTCTAACAGTTGTCCATAGGGTCCCCTCTCCCCAACCTTCTTTGAGCCTCGGGGTCCTTGTGATCTGGTCATTGTTTGCAAAAAAGTGCCGTTCAAAGTTCACGCTTTAAACATAAAACATTTGATATCCTAGAGCAAAATAAATTCTACTTCACCCAAAACAAATATCAGGCTAACTTTTAAACCACATTTTGTAATCTATTATATACATATTTCAGAGAGTTTGTCTCTCTGTCTGTCTGTTCATGTTCACAACTCGTCGTAGACGGCCATAGCTAGGACCATCAAACTTCATCTACAGCTTCATCTCATCGTAACTTAGTGCACTGCCAGGGTTACGCCATAAAATTAAGCCCTTCCCCAAAGTTGGCCGCAAAAATCTGCTCATTGATAACTATAATCACCAATAACGTACTACTCCATTCATAACTTTCCACCATCCATTCATAAGTTAGACGACAGCAGCGCATCCAGAGATTTTGGAAATTTGCGGGGGGTTGAATTTCGATCCACCGCAGCTGAGACCCTATCTTTAAACCCTATTCAGCAAAGACGAAAGTGGGACCACACACCAAATTCCGGAGCGATCGGTCAAGTACTTGCAGAATTACAACTATGACACTTCATTGAATAATAATAATAATTGAATATTAATGATTAATAATAATAAATTGAATAGTAATAATGACAATTTCTATATTTGAAATGTATAATATTAAAAATATTCTGGTGTTTTCCTTTATACTTTGTATTGCTTTTAAATGAACCTGCTGTAGAAGGGCCTGACCCTAGCATCACTATGGTTGTTAGGTGTATAAATGAATAAATGAAATAAATCGAATGTAAACGAATGTCCGCGAACACATTTGAAATATGCCTGGAAGCCTGATACTCTGAGTCATTAAGGCCCGAGCAACGCCGGGCAATTCTGATAGTGCACATATGTAATCAATTTGAGACCAACTTACAGCTAGAAGTAAATGTTTATATAACCTCAGTATAGGCAAGTGTCAAAAACAAAACCCTATCTCATCCGACTCCCAACTTGAATACGGAATCTCCTGTTAAGCGTTTGTAAAGCGAAAAAAATAGTCCTCTTCTTATTTCTCGGTATATTTCCGGATTACACCCAATCCCGTGTTTGGTGGGAATAATCGGAGTTCTGCTGCAGTTGTTTAAATTTGGTGAAAATAAAGAATCATGATCATTTTGGGGCTGTAAATCAAATATTTCAGCTGTAGTCAAACTTGAACGGGAAGTTGTTAAAGACAAGATGGGAAAATTTCCGTACTTGCTCTCTTTTATTATCGTTTCTACAGTCATCACCTTTGTTCCTCGTATTCTTTCTACTTCGTATGCTCGTATTCTTTTTTATACATTTAAATAGTGGACAATGTCATTGCTCATTTTTTACATTGTTCATATGAATATGCTTTCGAGTGTACGAAGAAGGTATTTCCGTTTTTTTAGTGTCATAAAAAGGGCGTTGATAAGAAAATAAGATAAAGGGTGTTATTGAGCACTTCTGACATTCAATAACTCGTAAAAAGTATTATATTTTCCACCATTAAACACATAAAAAATATCTTTGCCATACCTAATTTGTAATTCACATCATACTCTCAGCATAATATTTTACTTCAGTCTTCAGAAATTGCATTTTCATTGAAGAGATTTTTACCCTATAATAAATGTATGCCTGTAGTTAAACCAACATTGACCTTAGATAAATGCAATTTTAAAAAAATTGTTCGATATAAGGAGTGTAATGTAATTGACAAATTATCGGAATGCCAAATTTCTGCAATTAAAAATTTTGGGGTCCGAAAAAGTGTCCTGCCCTAGGGCCATATATGCACAACTGAAATCGATGTATGCACAGCTGAAATCGATGTATGCACAACTGAAATCCATATGTGCAAAACAGAAATCGTTATATGCACAGCTGAAATCGATGTATGCACAACTGAAATCCATATGTGCAAAACAGAAATCGTTATATGCACAGCTGAAATCGATGTATGCACAGCTGAATTAGATGTATGCACAGCTGAATTCGATGTATGCACAACTGAAATCCATATATGCACAACTGAAATCGATGTATGCACAGCTGAAATCGATGTATGCACAGCTGAAATTGATGTATGCATAACTGAAATCCATAAGTGCAAAACTGAAATCGATATATGCACAACTGAAATCCATAAGTGCAAAACTGAAATCGATATATGCACAACTGAAATCGATGTATGCACAGCTGAAATCGATGTATGCACAGCTGAAATTGATGTATGCACAGCTGAAATTGATGTATGCACAACTGAAATCCATAAGTGCAAAACTGAAATCGATATATGCACAACTGAAATCGATATATGCACAACTGAAATCCACATAGGCACAACACTAATCCATATAGCAACAAGGCATTTTTCCTTATTCCGTTTCGAACATAAAAACAAAAATATTCGTTCTCAAATCTAATATGTCCCTTAAACGATATTGATATCGGGCCGAAAAGAAAAAAAAAAAGATGGAAACAAAAATGGTTAGAAAATTATTCGGGTGTGGCAGTCGTTCTATGGTTGGGTCATGTTACAATTCCTTCCACGACGACAAGAAAGAAGTCTACTGAAGAAAGATGGAATCTCTTCTCTCGGCCACGGGAACCCCAGCAAAAGGTAATCTTTCACTAAATAAAAAACCGGATTAGTTCGCATAACGTTTGCGTGCAGATTTTCTGATAATTATATGGAAATCCCTAGGGTGGATCTCCGCACGAGAATCGTGACTTTGGTAAATCACAGAAAGGAGGATTTGTAAGTAGCTATCGTAAGCATGCCCGTGTCTACAGCTCAGTCAAAAAGACAGAGGAGGAGAACAAACAGCTAAAAGTTACAAAGAAGTTAGTGTTTTGTTGTTTTTTGCAACGTATCGAGGAGATAATTAGATAGCAAATGAATTGTTATTTGGAAATTGACACTGTGAATTGACTTTTTTTTGGTCAGAGGTGCTGAAACAGTCGTCGCTTCGGTAACCTAATCGCTTCGGTATAATAATATGGTCGCTTCAATATAATCGCTTTGGTCGTCGCTTCGGTATAATAATAGTAATATCAAGCTTGAAGTTTACTGCGCCACTATAACTGCTGGTTGTTTGTTCTGTTAAAGCTTTCAGATGATTTAATAGCTTTGCGTGTCTGATCACAAATAAAAAAAAAGTTGGTGTAATGCACACAAATGGGAAAAAAATAGGATTTGAGTTCGGTTGTTTTGCGTCTGAGCTGCACTTTTTTGCACATAATGGTCTAAGTGGCCAGGTCACAAAGACCCCGGAGACTCAGAGAAGGTTGGGGGAGAGGAACCTCTGACACCATCGTCCAGTGTTGTGACTGTTCCAGTGTCACAACACTGTAACAGCTGTTGTGAGACGTATGGTAACCTCCTGTCAAGGCCATCCAGCGTGTTCTTTAACGTGCACAGGGTATGGCTCTCCCACACACGGAGCTACGACTTAATGTCCCATCCGACGGACGGCGGCCTTTCCAAGCCCATCGGTGTCCCCTACTGACCGTGGGCAGGGCGGGAAATTTTGCGGAGATAAATTTCAACGCGGAGTCCCAGCTGGGTCAGCGTTGAGATTTATCTCCGCAAAATTCCCCGTCCTGCCCACGGTCAGTAGGGGACACCGATTGGCTTGGAAAGGCCGCCGTCCGTCGGATGGGACGTTAAGCCGTGGGACCGTGTGCGGGAGAGCCATACCCTGTGCACGTTAAAGAACACGCTGGATGGCCTTGAGGGAGGCTACCATCTGTCTCCCAACAGCTGTTCCAGTGGGTCCCCTCCCCCAACCTTCTCTGAGCCTTCGGGGTCCATGTGACCTGGCCATTTAGCCCATGGTGTGCAAAAAAGTGCCGCTCAGAGGTAAAACAACCCAACCCACACACGGAACCACGGCTTATTGTCCCATCCGACAGACGATTGCCTTTCCAAGCCAATCGGTGTCCCCTACTGAGCGTGGGGAGGACAGGGAGTTTCAGGAGATAAATCTCAAAGCTGACCCAGCTGGGACTCGAAGCTGGGAACTGCAGAATTACTATCCTGGCGCACTACCGACTGAGCACCACCCGCCGCTTAGGTAACAGGAAGACAAATATTTAGGTTGAGTTTGACGTCTTGAGTAATGCGTTATTATAAACAGAAATGTTATAAGCAATATTGTTCATTTATAATCACTCCTGAAATGTCTTACTATAAAATTGGGACCTCTCCTTTCACCAGATTTCAATTCGTATGGAAGACACGTTTTATACAGTGCCCTGCTAAAATATTAGATAGTTTTCGTGTTATGTCAATTGGAATCTAATTTTGAATCTCTAGAACTTTTAATGCGTGCATTTAGTGAAAAAAAAATGTGACTTAAGATAAATTAATTATTGTAATCAGTTTTATTTAAATCCTGATTTCCAACAATATATGTTCGGCATTTAAAGAATTATGGAAGATGGAAGATCTCGTTTTTTTTAAAGCTATTTTTAAAGACAAAAATGTCTAATTGAGAAATAATCATTAAGAAACTACTTAAAATATACATTCATTTTATTTAATGGTCTTAAACGATACATATTATTTAAGTTATGATTCCGATTTTTAATTAATATCTGTGGTATTTGGTAATATATAATAAATATAAATAATACCCCCTCAAGCAGCTGCTTGCCACAGAGGTCTGACAGGAGCCTGTCAGTTTATATGCCAAAGTAGAAGATCTGAGAGGATGGCAGGACCTCAGCAGAAAATAACACCAACATCCATGCCTTTATTCGGGGCTCGAACCCAGGTCCCGTAGATCAGTAGCGAAGCGCGCTAACCACTCGGCCACATGACGCATTACTGTAATGAAATATTCGAGCTTCCTTTAACTCATTAAATACTGAAAAATATTATTGAAAATCGAGATTAGAGATATTTTATTATGTTCTTTACCTTGTTCGGTCATATTTTCCCATTAAATGCATAGTTTAGAAGTGTTGTTTTTCATCCGGTAGGAAGCTACCCTTCTTGTTGTTAGGCAAGGCTCTGCAGACAAATATCACTCTTGCATTGACTTAAGCCGATCGAGTCTTTACAAAAGCTTTGAGAGTTTCTTGACATTTTGCACATGCCATTTCTTTCATTACTTAATTATTTAATGAAATATAACATTTAAAAGAGGGGATTCATTTATAATAACTCCGTAATTGAGAAAATAATGCTTTTTTCGGAAATATTTCTGTTTTAAATACAGTTGGACATCGTCGATCGCGGTTTTTTCTTTTTCGCGAATTTGAGTATTCGTGCAAAAGATCTTCAGTCAAAGTTCTTAGGTCGCGGCACACGTTCGCTTTAAACCGCGATGTACTCGTACCATTTATATCGTGCAGCCATAGCGGTAAAGCATTTTCGTATATCCTGATTGAATGAGTTTCTCTGAGTCTCAAGGGCTCAGAGAAAGTTGGCTCCCACTGGACAGATGTTTGGGGGCAAATGGAAGTCATCCAGCGTGCCCTTTACCCGTACACGGGGCCCTATACAGCTGTTCCAAGGGTACGGGAGCCACTTTTTTTACCGTGAGACGATAGAGATTCAGGGGAAATAAATCTCAACTTTGGCGGGAAACTTGAACCTATGAACTACAGATCACATGGTCTGGCACAATGCCGACTATGTGTGTCCAGTCCCCAAACCCGGGAAATCTTGATCAGTGAGTATTATTGGCGACGTATTTTCAAACCTACAATAAAGTTCGCGGGGGATGAACTTGGTGTATTCTTGATGTCGGAGGAAGGGAAAGTGCTTGATTGTTTTGTTGTTGAAGAAAAAATCTGACAATGGTTTCTGCTCATTAAATAATATAAATAAATATCCCCTCAAGCAGCTGCTTGCCACAGAAGTCTGATGGGAGCCTGTCAGTTTATATGACATAGCAGAAGTTCTGTGAGGATGACGGGACCTCAGCAGAAAAACGACAAGAACATCCATACCTTATCTGAGGCTCGAACCCAGGTACCTTTGATCAGTAGACAAGCCCGCTAACCACTCGGTTAGGTTCTGAAAAATATCATATACACATAACGACTAAATTTAAGCTAAATAATAGTTAATATTGTCTAAATTTTGTTATGGTTATGCAACTTGGATGAATTGTAAGAACGAAATAACAGTGACTTTAATGATTTAGATTCCGGAATGCTCATATAGTATTTAATGTATTGAGGGATTTGATTATGCAAATAATGATAAAATTAAAGAGTGAAGACAGCAACCACTTTTAGGCAGCATCGTTTCTAGAGAGAGGCCATGTTGGTTTGAATGCCATATTGCTATTGATTGAATATATTTTTCGAACCAATTTGGCTGGCAGAACCAACCGTCACTCAGGATCTATGGTCTCCCATATGCTTCTCCACATTTCTACTGGTATACAAACTTGATGTTTCCTGAATCTCAATTCATCCTGACCATAAGTCCTGCTGGCCAAATGCACAGAGCTCACAGGTCTTGAGAGCAAATTCTCCGAATCCATAAGTTTTAAAAGGCAAAAATTTCTAAGACCATAAATTCTACAGGCAAAAATTTCTAAGACCATAAATTCTACAGGCAAAAAATTTCCAAGACCATTAGTTAAATTATTCTGAAAAAAATTCATCGCCGACACGGCGGGAATCGAAACCGATCTGGCATGAATCTGGAGAGATGCGGGTCCGATTCCCGCCGTGTCGGCAATCAATTTTTTTCAGAATAATTTAACTAATGTTTGAAGTCAATCTCTACAGGTAATCTGTGTATTTACCATGGATCGATTTTTCCAGGACCATGTTCTGAGGGCAAATTCATTGAGACTTGTTTCTTCCTGAAGGCCAAACTCATTCAGACCATTTGTTCCCAGGTCCGAAATCATCGAGACCTTTTGCCCTGAGGGGCAAACTCAACTACAGTATTTGTCTCGATGGCCAAACTCACTGAGACCATTTGTCCCTAGCGCCAAACTCATCGAGACCTTTTGTCCTGAGAGCCAAACTCATCGAAACCTTTTGCCCCAAGGACTGAACTCATCGAATCCATTTTTTTCGGGGAGGGGGGGGGGGAGGGGGCTCAGTCGGTAGTTCACCACGCTCATAATCTACAGTTCCTAGGTTCGAATGTCAGATGTATTCTCTCTTTAATTTTATCAAGATTGGGATTTTTCTCCACAAACATCCCACCCTGTCATTTGGTCAGTAGGGGACACTGGTGGGTTTGGAAAGGCTGCGGTCTGTACCCTGTGCACGTTATAGAAAACACGGGATGACTTTGACGGGAAGCTACCATCCGTATCCTAACAGCTATCCAGTAGATTCCCTTCCCCCAACCTTCTCTGAGCCCTCGGGACCTGGCCATTTCGCAAATTGTGTGCAAGTGAATGAGAAAGAAGCCATGTAAACAAAATGGTTCATGTATATGAGTATTTATTCAACTTCGTACTTGAATTCAGTTATATGAAAAAAAAATATAACTCGGGTTCAGTTATAGATTCTAAAGTGAAAATCTAGCGCTATACAAAATAATAAATTTCAAACAGTTATATTATTCACTGGCGTTGAAAGGGATTGAGGAAGTGACGGTGGTGGGGGGGGGGGGGGAAGAGGAACAGTTCGTCTCCTCCATCCAGAATAATTTATTTATGTTGTATAATATCACATGTAACAGAAATTAATTTAAGAATTCAAATTTTTTTCCGTTAAGAAATGAAGATTACGATCTTTATTTCTTTTTGCGTTTTGTTTTAGATGCATATCTTTCCAAGTTTTAAAGATACAGATAATATATGACGGTATTAGAAACAATTTCATTCAACAGTGGCACTTTTTCCCCGCCCTCTTCTTGAAAAATTTCCTGCCGACACCCATGCTTATATATCACATGTGCAAGCTTGTGTGACTAAACGATACTCGTATGTGGGATCAGAGAGCAAACCCTTTGGGAAATTATTCAGGATCAAAGAATCTTTTATCATATATATTCAAGGAATATTTTAAAAGATCAAAGAATATTTTAAATATAAATATATGTATATATATAATAATCAGATATATAAATGAAATAATCAGTATATAAATAAAATAATAATATAGATATAAAATAAAATAATCAAATATATATATAAAATAATCAGATATATAAATATAAATCAGAAAGGTTTTTGAATTAAAAGTTCTGATTCATGTCAGGTAAAATATTTTAGGCGTAGTATTGTCATATACAAATTCTTAACCATGGAGACTGTTTCTACTTTTATTACATTTATATTAAAATTATGCAGTCCCATTTAAAATATTGGAGAATTTCCACGTTATATCAATGGGAATATAACTTCGAGACTTTATAACTTTTAAAATATGCATTAAATGGAAAAATGTGACTGAAGATAAATTAAAGATCGTAATCAAATCTATTTAAATCTCGATTTTTTTCTACCATATATTTGTTCAGTATTAACAGAGTTATGGCGGCTGGAATATTTTAACAACAGTAATACAACATAAGAATTTACTTCAGAAATTAATTAAAACTTAAAAGAATTATTTCGAAACATTTAATAAATAAATATACATTTTAGAAGTTTATGTAGTGATTATTTGAATATTAGACAATTAACAATGATTTTTTTTTATAAAACAAGATAATTTATTGTTAAATATTTTACTTCCATAATTTCTATAAATGCTGAAAAAATATTACTACATTTCTATATTTAAATAGATTTCATTATGATAGCTAATATATATCCGATCACACATTTTCGTTTAAATGAATATTTCGGATGTTATAGAGCTTCGAAACATTGACATAATTCTGGAAATTTTTCGATATTTCTATAGGGCAGTGCCCATAGAGATTTAAAAAAACCGTTGCTAAGACTTTTCTAAATAGAGTTGAAATTTCATTCACGAATTGTAGGTTAACAAACCTCGGACCGTATGTTATTGTTATGAATTAAATGGATGAAACTGAGCGTGAATTCAATTAAATAGTATATAACAATGATAATTCTAAAACAATGTAATTTATTGCAAAAGTATGGATGAAATCATTTATACAAACTAAATTCAACCAGTGCTTTCATATATGTCAGCAAATCTACAATCAATCGAGAATAACCTTATCAAATCTTACAAACAACTAAATGTATTTATATACCAAGTGATACAGAAAAGTTAATCACTTGGTATATAACTCTCATAACCAATAATAGACATAATAAAGTATATAACTCTTATAGTATATAACTCTTATAATAGACAGAGCTGGTCTTAACTTTTACAGAAAAGTTAAGACCAGCTCTGTCTACTCGACTAACATATTACCTCTTCATTTTGATTGCCATGTCTCTTGTATAACCTTCACTTCAGTGTAAACAATCCTTTGTCTTTTATTACTAGTTTTACTAACAAAATTTTACACTAATGAACTCTTTTAACCTCCGGCGCACTCACCATATAAAACATATCTTCTTTGGAATACCTTATTGTGTAAAAACTTAGATTAACTACGTTTCCTTTTGCACTCCTACTGCGCTTCATAACAAAACTTTATTCCTTATTTTTCAGTTAGTTTTCTCTGTTCGAAATCGTTTTTGATGTAACTCTCACACTGAAGCATTCGAGAGCGTTCATGACGCATTTATCATAAATTCATTGTAGCACGTTCATCTGTCGTAACATTATCTATATTGCAAAAATTGGCTCTTTTGTTTTTCACCCATAATTTTGAGAGATTTGAATGTTTAACCTCAGGTCTATTCCCACATTTTTTCTGTTTTTGAATTTACGAAATTTTGAATTTGTCGCTTCGTATTTGTAGCACGCTTTAAAGCAGGCCAGGCCAGAGGGCCGTGCCGGGTCAGGTAGACAACAGTCCTGAAGAGGCTGTTTCCCAGGGCGCCAACGCCAGAAGTGCGCCGAAATGGGCTTAATCAAATAATAAACACTACAAATTTTTGTTTTTCATTTACTAGATTTCATAATAACAATTCAAGTTGTATAATACTCGTACTTGAAACTTCTAAAATGTATTAAAATATAAAATCATAATTCTTTTGATCAATGTGCGTAACTTAGCAGTTTTTTCTGTTGCAAAAATCAAGAAGTTATGTCTTTCAGAGTTCATGTTTATAAACGGAGCTATTTCAGGATAAAGTATTTTATTGTTCTTGTAGTCTATAAGATATTTACATAAATTTTATTGAATTATATATTTTTTTTCTTTGTCTTTCTGTTTCTATTTCAATTTGCAATTCAAATTAGATATGAGAAAATTAAATGAGACATCATTGTTACTTCATCATGTTAATTATATCCATTTTTTTAAATGTATAGGTAGAAAAAAATGTTGTTTTAATAATTCGCTGCACTTCATTTTGGTTCATTTTGTATAAAAATAGATTTAAAAAATTTATCTTATAAAACAGTGCAAAAACTTTTTATTCTATAAATATGATGTTAAATTTTTATATAGCAATGATGTTAAATTTTTATATAAAAATGAGTTAAATTTTTATATAAAAATGATGTTAAATTTTTATATAAAAATGATGTTAAATTTTTATATAAAAATGATGTTACATTTTTATATAGTAATATAACATAAAGATTATTCTTACTGAAGCAGAACAAAAATGAAAAATATTTAAAAGAAAACAATAAAATACAGACAAATATATTTAAAATACAAACGAAATGATAATTATATAATGCATTATATTATTTTGTTAAAATGAAATAAATTTAAACTTGGGTATGTGTAATTTTTTCCTTCATTAAATTCGAAGGTGAAAAAGATCTTGCGTCTCACAAAACAAATACCGCATTTCATGGCAAATAAGATGCATTTAAAAAAAATGTGTCCGATATGGGAAGTTGCGGATCGTTCATAGGCTTTTCCTTTTCTCTATTGATACACAAACTTGATGTTTTCTGCCACATGCTTCTCAGTTTACCTTCCAGAATTATCACTGGAGATTTATTTCATTTATAGACTTACTCTATCATGTTCCGTATTGATAGGAGTAAACATTAAAGGCTTAAATATATTGAAAAGTTTTCCCTAAACATTCCCTGCTGAAATGAGTCTTACATGCCGTAAAGTTATTATCAATGTATCGAATATGGTTCATTTTTCAAGTTTTTGATCAAACATTTTTAGGCGTATAGATATTCGTAATACCCATTAAAGATATGTAATTTTACATTTTAATCTATTTTCTTGGTTCTTTAAAAATATTTTTTTTCCAATTCACTACTCGTTAAAAATGAATATTTTCATTTTTTGTCAATAATTTTCTCCTGTGGCACATCATGAATATAGTTTTTTTCTGGTGACTATTTTTTCAGTGTTAACCACCCCTGTTTTAGAGAATTTATTTATTTATTTATTTATTTATTTATTTATTTCATCAATGGAAAGAAATATTTAATAATGCATGTTGTTATAACTTGAAGGTCAACAGTCTCAGAAATATAAAAATATTAGCACAAGTTTGGGGGAGGGGAGGTAAATAATTTGAACAGAAACAAACCACCTTTTTACCACCATTCCTTCCGGTTTTAACTTTTTTTTCCCTCAAACTTTTCTCGCGATATGGTGCTAAATATATTTCATTCCCTTCCTTTCCAATAGTCTTTTAAACTATGGTTGCTGAAAAACGAACCTATATACTGGGCTACAATGTTAAGAGAATTTTCATATTAAATCAAAAGGAATTTAACTTCGAAGTCCTAGGACTTCTAAAATATGCATTTAAAGGAAAAATGTGACTGAAGATTAATTAACGATCACAATCAAATCTATTTAATTCTCGATTTTCCCAACAATATTCGTTTTTAAAGAGTTATTTAAATCGAAATGTTTAACAATATAGTCTAATATTGAAATGATCATTACATGTACTTATAAAATGGGTATTTATTTTATTGAACGGTTTGGAACAATGTTTATTACTCGAGTTTGTGATCTTAATTTATCTTCAGTCACATTTTCCCATTAAATTCATAGTTTACAAGTTATAGATCTTCGAAGTTAGCTTCTCATTCGACATAACATAGAAATTCTCTAATATTTTGGGAGAGCAGTGTACATGTATTTACTGAGTCTTAATCTCCGTTTTGGGTATTTAATTTTTTTCCTATTCCAGAAGACACCGTAGATACTGCCTTTGTATGACAAAAAATTATTTATTTCTCGGAAAAAAAAAATAATTTTTGCATGTTGTAATAATATTTAGAAAGCAAAAAAGAACCTCTGAATAACTCAACAAAACATGGTCGTGTCTTTTCGTTTAAAAAGGTCAGGAGCGAAGAATAAAATCGAAAACAAACAAAAAATAAATAAAGCAATGAAGAGCAAAGCCTGAAAAAAATCTTCATGAAAAGAACGATAAAGAAGTAGAGAGAGAGAGGAAAAAAAAAGGTGAGTAACAAAAGAAATAACCTATCAAAACTCGATTCCTGTCCTAGCCAGACAACCGCTCAACCCCCTTGCACACTGACGTTCATCCCCCTCTGCTCTACACACAAAACCTCCATCCCCTCCAAAACCATTTCATAATCAATAACTGCCACCTAAAGTTCCGCATACTGCCGTTAGGAGTCGCGCTCATCAGCGGGGCAAGGAGCCAGGTAATGCTACAAAACGTTGTGCCGGCGTAAACGCTATTCGCTTCGTCGCTCGGTCGCTCCGGTTAGAGATGAGAAAGAAGCCCGTACTCCGGGGAACTGTGGCCGCCTGTTCGTAGTACGTGACTCGTTGGAGCTGTGAGGACGATGACTGATGGTACCTCTTCCTTAGGACCACGCCGAGGTGTGTGTGGGTTTCGTATGTGTGAGTGTGCGTGAGTGCGAGGAACATTCAGTGCTTCGTGACTGTGTTAGAGACAAGCTAGCCCCCCCCCCCCATCATGCTGGAATTTAGGAAGGCTTCAAGATACTCTCGGGCGTGCACTTTGAGTTCCTTTTTCGATGCCGGTAGAATTGGGAGGAACCTTTTCTGGAGCATGCATTAATCTTGTAATGTTTAGTTACTAGTTGAAGAGGAACGCTTAAAGATGGAGAGAAACCACTAAAACGAAAAGTGTCGTTAATGATAGAAAACCATCAGTGTTTGTTTTTGAATTCTGGTTCACCACCGATTGAATGCAATTGCTTCTTAAAGAAGTCAAAGTGATTGAATTGATTCGTTTTTGCTTCTTTGATATCCAGAACATTGAAGGAAGTGAAGTCAAGGGAGGAAAAAAACAACTTTTTTCGGGTTTTATTCTTTCGACGTTGTTTTAAAATGAAGCCCATCTGATTTTTTTATGTTTTTTTTTTATACGAAGGAAGAAAAACTCTTGCTATTCCCAGAAAGTTGTGTAATCTGTGCAAACTAAAGTTTTAAGTGGTTATTTGAAGAAGTTCAACAAAAGAGCATTTGAAATAAATACTAGCTCACTTATATGCTTCAGAACTGTGTTGAAAGTCAACCAAGGTAAGAATATGCATTCTTGCCCTATTATAAGTCTATTGTCATCATTTGAAGCAATCGGGTGTGATTTTAAACACATATTACATTGCAGTCAATGTATTGCTTTTAATTTAATCTCTTTAAACTAGTTATTGTAGGACATTGAATACGTATCATGTATGTAAGCTATCAAAACATTATGTCTATTGCTAAATCACTTCAGAAATATCAGTGGGAAAATGTCCCATAATTCATTCTTTAAGTATCATGTATATCAGGATCCAAATATCATATTCAGAAGTGGTCAAGTATTATATATGCATTCAGATTCGGATATATCAGCATCATGATCATAGGCATTAGTGATATATGCATCAGTAGCTAAGTATTACGTGTACATACTTATATTATAAAAGCTACTGATCAAGTAGTGTATACAAAACTGTCCAAGTTTCGTAATAATTAGTAATCACATGTCATATGCAAAAGTAGCTTAATAGCATGTAAAGGTGAAAAATTCTCATATGCATCAGAGAAGTCGTGTCATATGCATAAGACGCCTAATATGTAGAAAGATGGCCGAATTTCATATGCATTACTAGTCAACTGTCTAACGCTTGAATACTTAGCATTAGTATTTAAGTGTTAGACAGTTGACTAGTAATACTAGCATTAGTATTGAAGTGTTAGACAGTTGACTAGTAATACTAGCATTAGTATTTAAGTGTTAGACAGTTGACTAGTAATACTAAGCATTAGTATTCAAGCGTCATATGAATTTGTAGCCTAATATGTAGAAAGATGGGCGATTTTCATATGCATTACTTGTCAACTGTCTAACACTTGAATACTAAGCATTAGTATTCAAACGTCATATGCATATGTAGCCTAATATGCAGAAAGATGACCGATTTTCATATGCATTATTCATATGCATATGCATATGCATGCAAGTTGTTTTAATAGAATACGTTTATAGATCTAATAGTCAACTGTCTAATGTCTAATGAATTCGTACTAAGCATTAGTATTCAAGAGTCATATGCATATATAGCTTAGTATCGACATGCAAAATGACCAATTTCTTATGCATTAGTAACAAGCATTATGTATCAGTATTAGGAATCAAATCATTGAATGTGCTTTATATCATGTGCATAAGAGGCCAAGCTTTGTACGCAGGATAATATTATTAGTGGCAATATAACAAACGAATTTATTTGTGATTTACACGAAATGGTAAAGAAAATATTCAGGGAAGTTGAAGCATCAGGAAGAACTGTTGAACTGAATTATGGGTTAGAAAAGCTCATGCACTCGAATTAGGATTTGGACTGAAATAGGGCAATGAAAGGACAGTAGTTCATGTTTCAGATATCGTGACTGAAAATTTTCTTAATTCAATTTTTTTTTTGGTGTCTGTAATCTCTGATTAAATAAAAAGAAACCATCTCACGCACTTCAATCCAATTTTTTTTAAATAATTCATAAATTTGTTTCTTAATTGCTCGAATATTTTCTCGACACGGTAGATTAATTGAGATTGCAGAGAAGCAGACAGGGGTATGTCCTCTTTGTGGCAGGAAAAAAATCATGGCAAATTGGAAGTTGTGAAACATTTGACATTCTGTGAAAGGCGTACGAATTTGAGGTAATAGCGACCATGGAACATTGAAACGACTTGTCGTGGATGAATTATTCATGTATATTAATGACATTTTTTTTTCGTGCCACTGATCACTCTTTTATTTAGTGTGAAACAATTATGTAAAAATTAACTGAAACCATCGTTAACAATTTCAAACCATGTTTTAAAAATACTTTAAAAAAAGTAAGAAATTTAATAAACTATAAGAATATTAAAGTTTCTTAATAAATGTAATGTGCATTGAATAGTGTAATTTAATATAATAATAAAATATCTAATCTGAATAACTGATAATACATTTGATTGATCTTATCTGAATAATATTCGATAATTAATCGCAGTTTTAGTAAGAATAACAGTTAAAATAGATTATGTTTATAGATGTAATTATTATCTTTACCTTGCAGAATAGTTAAAGTTGTTTAAAACTTGGTTATATTCTGTCCACTAATACAATACTTGGCATCAAAGTCATTTTATGCAACGTTTATAAATAAGCAAATTATATTACAGAAAGCAGAAATTTCAGAAATTTAGGGCATAGGCATTTAGGGAATTTTAAAATATTTTTTGAATTTTATCACGTTTCCTATTTAAAATACAAAAAACAATAAAAAATATAAATAATTATGCAGTCAGAAGATATTAAAAACGACTCTTTTTTGCTGAAAGGACAGCGAACAATGATTTTTTTTCTCTACCACTAAAAAAGTTGAACTTTAAGATATAATAAAACTTTAAAAACCTTTGGCATATAAAAATTCAAATATTTTTACATGCCGAAATAATAAAATTCGAAAACCTTAATGTGATTTAAAAGTTTGAAAAAAAAATAGTGCGTGAAAACTCGAATATGTTTACATTGATATATCGAATATTGGAGCATATGATATATATTTATAATTGAAAGATATTTTTTAAAAATTAACTCTTTAGCAATATATGTTCTGACTACACTTGTTTTTCATTTATCCATATTTCTGAATTATACTATATAAATTACGTAAGTGATCTCCACCCCAATTACTAATTTTATAACTTAAATTTAAGTACGTATATATAAATGTATTTAAATTTCGAAACGAACCTATAAAGCTATTATTAAAATATTGTTACGACAGATGAACGTGCTGCAGTGACTTTATGAAAAAACGTGACATGAACGCTCGCCTAGGCTTCTGCGTGAGATTTATGTAACAAACGAATAGGAACATAAAACCGATCTGAAATTTAAGAACGATTGAATTGCAATGTTGGAGTTGTGGATATGTAAAAAAAAGACGCAGTTAGTCTCAGTATATACGCGATAAGTGTTTGAAAAGAAAAAATATTTTTATATTGTGAGTGTGCGGGAGGTTGATTAGTTTTATTGGTATAAAATCTAATGAGTTAACACAATAAATAGAATGATTTGTGCCTGAAATGAGTGATAAAAAAGGACATTGATCAATTGAGTAGAAAAAACTAGTTGTAACTGTTCTATAAGAAAAGATTATTACTTTATATACGATAATATTTAGTTTGTTTATAAGTAATTTCATCCATGCTAATATAATAAATTGCATTGTTTTGTAATTTGTATTGTAAAAAAAATACACACACGCTTAGTACTCATCCATTTTAAATTTGCTATAATATTATTAAAAAATGGACCATTGACACTGGCATTTTTGCTTCACTCTTGTTAGACCGAAATGAAATGTTTTCGGATTGAGATTTCGATATTGTTTTTGATCATTATCATTTCTTTTATTTATGTTTTCATGAATTTCCATTCATGAAATTGAGAAACGCTGCTTCACTGGGTTTTTTCCTTATCTACAAAAGAATTGTTCAAGTTGTAGAACTCGTTTCGGATTCCAACATCTTTCGTAATTAGCAAATTGTAGAAAGTTAGCCATAGTGATAATTGACATCATAGGAGGAATTGTTCTAATATCATCAGGAAAGTATTATGTACAGTCGCTAAACAAAGTATCCGAACACTATGGTTAATTACAGAATTCAGAAAAAATATCTGGCAACGATTTTTTTAGAAATTAGTGATCTGGCAAACCCATTTTGAAATTAGTAATCTGGTGACACGAAAGTTGCCAGATCACTAATTTCTAAAAAAATCGTTGCCAGATATTTTTTTCTGAATTCTGTAATCAACCATAGTGTTCGGATACTTTTTTGAGCGACTATATTGCATTTTTTTCAATCACCTGCTACTTTTATCCAGCATTGAAACACTTCTAAATGATACAATCAGAATAACAGAAACTGTCAAAATTTCTTACTAAAAAACTGTCAAAATTTCTTACTTTGGAAAGGTTGAGATTGTCATGAATTGGTTTAAATCATATGTTTGGAATTAGAAATTTGAAAATTAGAAATTTGAAATTAGTAATCTGGTGACACGAAAGTTGCCAGATCACTAATTTCTAAAAAAATCGTTGCCAGATATTTTTTTCTGAATTCTGTAATCAACCATAGTGTTCGGATACTTTTTTGAGCGACTATACTGCATTTTTTTCAATCACCTGCTACTTTTATCCAGCGTTGAAACACTTCTCAATGATACAATCAGAATAACAGAAACTGTCAAAATTTCTTACTTTGGAAAGGTAGAGATTGTCATGAATTGGTTTAAATCATATGTTTGGAACAGACCAACACAAGATTGGAGTCGTATAATTATTATTCTTCTTTCAAATTTGCATTTTTTTTAACATAATTTTTACATTTTTTTCTCAAATGCGATATAAAATGCTATTTGGAATTAAAAATTTATCCTCCATGAGCTACGTTTCGGCATTTGTCTAGGCATATGATTCAAGAGACTGTCATACATTTCACTGCAGAAATATATAGTTTATGAAACATCTCTATGAGCATTTCATAGCTTAACCAATAAAAAATTCCTTTAAAAAAATAATTGTTTAAATATTTTACCTTTGGATGCTGGATTATTTGCTAATTGAAAAATAATCGGAATATAAATTTTGATTCATTTCGTACTCGACTTAAATTTTCATGTGTTTTTCTACTCAGGTCCTGCCATTCTCACAAACTTTCGACTATGGCATATTAAACTGAAAGGTTCTTGTCAGACCTCTGTGGCAAGCAGCTGCTTGAGGGGGTATTTATTTGTTTTTTTTTTATAAGGATATCTAAAACCGTTATAACACCGAACGTGGAAGTATCAGTATGGTTATAAGTTAGTATCATATTATTTTTTAAGGCAGATCTCGGAAGACAGAGATTTAAGTACTTCAACGCTCACCCCATTGAAAGTTTCTGGGTACGCCACTGAACAAACCAATAATCCGAATTTTTTTTAATCCTTTTAACAACTATAAAACTTGGCTAACACCAGGATCATCCTAAGCCTTTCCAGTACTCTCACCGGGGAAATCGCTATTCTTAGAGGGTATACACCAACTGAACACTAGACAATTAACAGAATTGTGGTGGAAATTCAAGAAATTTCTCTTGAGTTCAGAGAAATTAGCGTAGCTCAGTAATGTACCCTAAGAACAATTAGTTTCAGGCAGTCACGTCAATCTCTACCTTAAATAAATGCAACACTTTCCTTAAAAATTATCCTCTACTCTCCCTTGATTTCATATCCCACGGAAAATACTAACGCATTACACGATACCGAATTTTCGTAATGAGCAATTTTTTTATCCTTTTTGGTAAAAAAAAAATGATAAACTAAAGAATGTACAATATACAAGTTTTTTTGCTTTTACGAAAAATATGCGCTGCTAATTTATAGCGACATCCGCATTTTATCGATAAACTAGCAATTAATTATTTAGACTTCTTTTTTCTTATTGTCGCTGTTGTCCTTAAGCAGAAAGCAATATCTTCCGGGCAAACACCAAGTCTCCCATTCAGCTAACTTTCATTAAGGGAATAAAATGAAACCTCCAATCATTTTCAGCCCTCAAGCAAATAATTTTCCAGATGCGCAGAGAATGGAAGAACCTACGATGCCATTTTCTTTGACCATTAAAGGGCATGACTTTCGTTCACTGGGAAGAAGACTGAATATATATGTATGCTAGCAGTAATGCTTGTTGGGTTTCAACTACTGTTAGAGCTAATCAACTCATAACTAAAAATAATACCACTGAGTTTCAGTCCGAATGATTTCCCTCTGCAGTTCTATTTCGTGTTATTTATTAAGGAGTCAGCTAGTCACAAGGCTATTTACAAGTGTCTTATTTATATACTGAACAGGTCACAAATCAAATGATTTCGCATATTCGTGCCAATCTCCTCCTATTCTGTAGATTGCTAAGCAGATTGAGTTCACTTGGCGTTCTCCTGTTTGGCTTGCGAATGACTGGTCTTGCAGCAGGTGGCCATATTGGAGCATGAATGCTCTTTACAGGTCAGCCTTCTCATCAGTTTCAGAATCTCCATTTATTTCGAATCATACTTAGGATGGGGCTACAGTTCTTCGTTCGCAATTTTGAGTTGGGTTGTTTTACCTCTGAGCGGCACTTTTTTGCACACATGAGCTAAATGGCCAGGTCACAAGGATCCCGAAGGCTCAGAGAAGGTTGGGAGAGGAGACCCACTAGAACAGCTGTTGGGAGACAGATGGTAGCCTCCCGTCAAGGCCATCCAGCGTGTTCTTTAACGTGCACAGGGTATGGTTCTCCCGCACACTGGGCCATGGCTTAACGTCCCATCCGACGGACGGCGACCTTTCCAAGACCCATCGGTGTCCCCTATTGACCGTGGGCATGGCGGAGGATTTTGCGGAGATAAATTCGCAATTTTGATAAAGTGATTATAACTGTTTATCCTAAGTTAAAAAACAGCATGAGGGCTGCATGTACCGGAATATTAGAAGTACCTTAATTTCAGAATATGAAATTTTTCATATTCTGAATTCAGATTTTCAGAATATGAGGAGAATCCAAACTCAAGTGTAACTTCATTAAAATGAGTCTCCACATCACGTCAGTCCAACCCGCGGCTCATTGCAAAAGAACTTACTGCTCATATAGCAAATAATCAGCATAATGAATATGGCTCATAAAGAAAATAATCAATATACTAATTTGGCTCATTTTTAAAAATTTTTTTGACTAAGTAATTTTCGGTGCATCAGAAACCGATTTTTCTAATTCATAGTACTCATTAAAAATGTACCTTTTTGATTACTTTTTAAACAAGATGTTTTTTTTTTACTTAAAATTACGTTTTTTTTTTTCAATTTATTATTCATTAGAAAAATGTAGATTTTCGTTTTTAAGCAGCTAATTTTACCTGCAGCTCTTTAATAATGTTGTTGTTTTTTTCTTAGTGGCTCCTCATTAAGTTTGGGTTGGACGGCACTACATGAAGATGTAAATGAAATAAATGTAAATTTTGATTTTTGGAGAGTATTTCAATCTATTCAGTAAGCGTTGAAATCCTCAATATTCGTATAATAAAAGTTAGGTTTCTTCATACTTTTTATTTACACAAAGCTTTGTTTTCCTGCCCACTCTTCGAGTGATTCCTTGCCGATGTCACTTCAATTCATGGGTTGAAATTAAAAAGAAATGAATAACTAGATGTCACATTAGTGTAAAGGCATAAATATTTAAATCTACTAAATCTATTTCGTCTTCCTGGAATTTACAGAAGCACTTCGTAAGGACTATATACATTTAAAAGTTTAATAAAAATGATACAATAATATCCTTTTTATAACTTATTTTGTTTGTCATCAGATGGAACGAGAAATAAAAAAATTCCGATTGAAAGAATCATTACGTTTCTTGTTGGGGATGGGAATGTTTCATAAGCCAAACTTCTGCACATGCTGATCGAGTTATATTTGCACTATTGCGACATTTGACAAAATTATGCATCTTTAGGAATATTCCAATTCATTACTCATTAGGAATATTCCAATTCATTGCTCATTAGAAATATACATTTTCGCTTTTATGTAAAAAAAAAATTTTTTTTTGGAAAACGTGCTAAAAAACGCTAGTGATAATGATTTTGTAACATGATTCATGGCATTACCTAGAGTAAAGAATCTGTAACATGTTATTGTCTGCTTTTAATAGAAAATGCATCGATGTAAGGGAGACACCGGTGCTTATGTTGTTTAATCGAATTTTGCGCAGAAGCCGACGCGTTTCGACCAGGAAACTCTGGAGCTTTATAATTATTTCGCAAGAGATTAGAGGAGAAGCAACGGTGAGGCTAATAGGGCTGCGAGTAATGGAATTAAAGTTACTTGCCGGCACTTAGAACGGATCTTTATTACGTACTTCGGCATCAAGAGATAAAGCTCTGGAGATCTCTTTTTGGAAACTCTCATGCCTGGACAGAGCGAAAGTTGATGATGGGCGTAAAGAACATCATTTTCCGGAAAGTATTTCTCGGAGATAAGTCTCTTTCGAGCTGTAACAAGGCGAAAAGAAGGACGAGAACTTGTTATGATGTTCACAAGGTTCGTGATGTTTCGGTTTCAGTTTGTGATTTGGAGACAGAAAGAGACAGGGAAGAAATAAATGGGGAAGAAAGAAGTAAACAAGAAGCTTTGTTGAGGAGAAGTCTTAGACCTTTCCTTTGTTTCTAGTAAAAAGGAAGATTAATTCAATAACACAGTGATGCGTTCTGTTTTAGATGGAAGAAAACGGTTTGGGTTGTTTTACATCTGAGTGCCCTTCTTTTGCACCCAATGGACTAAATGTCCAGGTCACGAAGACCTCGAGGGCGCAGAGAAGGTTGGAGAAAGGATACTCACTGGGCACCTGTTTAGAGATAGAGGGTAGCCTCCCGTCAAAGCCATCCAGTTTGTTCTTTAGCGTAGCTCTCTCTCCCACACGGACCCAGTCTTAACGTCCCATTTTCCAAGCTCATCGCTGTCCTCTACTGACAGAGGGTAGGGAGGGGAGTTTTGCGGAGAAAAATCTCAACCCTGGCCCAGGTAGGAGTCTAACCTGGTACTTGCAGATTACGATCCTGGCGTGCTACCGACTGAGCCAACCCGGTTTGGGTTGTTTTACATCTGAGTGCCCTTCTTTTGCACCCAATGGACTAAATGTCCAGGTCACGAAGACCTCGAGGACGCAGAGAAGGTTGGAGAAAGGATACTCACTGGGCACCTGTTTAGAGATAGAGGGTAGCCTCCCGTCAAAGCCATCCAGTTTGTTCTTTAGCGTAGCTCTCTCTCCCACACGGACCCAGTCTTAATGTCCCATTTTCCAAGCTCATCGCTGTCCTCTACTGACAGAGGGTAGGGAGGGGAGTTTTGCGGAGAAAAATCTGAACCATGGCCCAGGTAGGAGTCTAACCTGGTACTTGCAGATTACGATCCTGGCGTGCTACCGACTGAGCCAACCCGCCCCTGGGGGAAAGCGATCCACTAGACAGCTATTCATTAGTAGACAGATGGTAGCCTCATGTCAAGGCCATTCAGCGTGTTCTTTAACGTGCACAGGGTATGATTCTACCGAACATAGAGCCATGACTTTACGTCCCATACGATGGACAGTGGCATTTCGAAACCCATCGGCGGCACGTACTGACCGATGGTAGGGTGGGGAGTATTTCTGAGATAAATCTGAACGTTGGCCCAGGTTGGAGGAAGGATACCATTTTCAGCACTTGTTTTGGTTGTTGTAAACTGAGGGGCACTTTTTCCTGCACATTCGGCTTAATGACCAGATGACAAGCATTACCCTTCAAAGCGACCTCTTGCCACAGAGGTTTGACAGTAGTCTGTCAATTTAATACACCATAGAGAGATGTGTGAAGAAACGTGACCTCAGCACAAAGACAAGAATAGAAACGTCCGTATCTTATCCAGGACTCGAATTCAGAACCCTTTAATCATTAGCCAAGCATATTTACTAAGGCAGTTCTCGAAAATGAAAGTTAATAATTCCAAAACATCGAGTATCTGACTCAAACATGTCAAACTTTCTTCAACTCCCAATTAGAACTTTCTGGGTACTGTACGTAACTAAATTTAATCATAACTATTTTTGCATGGGTCATTAAGCACCACCAATCATGTTGAGTAATACGTCTGGCGGGAGGACTGTGCATTATTAAGAGAGAGTTGCCTTACAAAGGTCACTGGAACAGATATACCAGTCACCATTTACACTTACTCTTTAAGCTGTTCGCTTTTGCCCGAGCTTGAAGCAATCACTAATATTTTTCATTCTGGTGTTCAGCAGAGTGATTCCTCTTTCTTTTGCATGTACATTTTTGATTTCTTTTTAAACAAGATTTTTTTTTTACTTAAAAATACGTTGTTTTTCTTCAATTCATTATTCATTAGAAAAATGTAGATTTTCGTTTTTAAGTAGCTAATTTTACCTGCAGCTCTTTAATAATGTAGTTTTTTTTTCTTAGTGGCTCCTCATTAAGTTAGGGTTGGACGGCACTACATGAAGATGTAAATGTTCATATAGTCGACATCCCTTAAAGTGGACAGAGACAACGTTGAGCTCGCCTGATGGGACCAAGAACGTTGTTGGAGTCATTGGAAGAGGTGGGTTGGGTTGTTTTACCTCTGAGCGGCACTTTTTTTTGCACACCATGGCTAAATGGCCAGGTCACATGGACCCCGAAGGCTCAGAGAAGATTGGGGAACGGGACCCGCTGGAACAGCTGTTGGGAGACAGATGGTAACGTCCCGTTAAGGCCATCCAGCTTGTTCTTTGACGTGCACAGAGTATGACTCTCCCGTACACGGGGTCACGGCTTAACGTCCCATCCGACGGACGGCGGTCTTTTTAAGCCCATCGGTGTCCCCTACTGACCGTGGGCAGGGCGGGGAGGAAGAGGTGGGGGAGGGGAGTAAGTGGCATTGCACTTTTCTCTGTTTAAACTCACAATATCATTGAAACATTTTCTTCCATTTCTTCACTTCTTTGCAGTTCTTCCATTTATTGGAATTTATTTCTAATCGTCTGTGTTAGCAGTGTGTAAGCTGACCTTGAGACAATTTTGAATTTCATAAACAGTTTGGGACTCGCATATTCTATTTTACATTGAGACTGAAGCCATAAGTGTAAAATGGCTTATTCAATAGATGATTTAAGTTTATTGGAAATATTCTGAGTGGAAAAAGTGATAAATAAACAAAGTAGAATGGTTTGGGTTGAGCTGTTTTACCTCTGACAGGCATACTTTCGGTCAAATTATCAGGTCACAAGGACCCCAAGGGCACAGAGAAGGCTGGGGCTCAGTTCGGTTGTTTTAGCTCTGAGTTGCTGTTTTTTTTTTCATACAATGGGCTAAATGGCCAGGTCACTAGGACCCCGAGGGCTTAGAGAAGATTGGGGAAAGAGGACCCACTGGACAGATGGTAGCCTCTCCTCAAGGCCATCCAGCGTGTTCTTTAAGTGCACAGGGCATTGCTCTCCCGCACACGGGCAAAGGCTTAACGTCTCATCTGACGGACGGCGGCTTTTCAAGCTCATCAGTATCCCCTTTCTGACAGAGGGCAGGGGTTTAGCGGATATAAATCGCAAAGCTGACACAGTTGGGACTCGAACCTGAGAATCTTAGATTACGATTCTAGAGCACTACCGAGTGAGTCAACCCTGCTCGAAATCGGATGGATCATTAAGCTGTGGCCCCCGTGTGCAAAATCAAATCCTCAATTCAGAAAGAAATGATTTTGTTTTCTGTCTGAAAACTTGTTTAACATATATTCTGTTTATGTTAAATGTATTTATTTAACAAAAACAAATGTGCTCAAAGATGAAACAGCCTAAAAACAGCCAACACCGCTCTGGTATTCACAGTTTAGGAAATATCGATCTAGAACCCCCGTGTGCGGTAGAGCCATACCCTGTGCACGTTAAAGAACACTCTGGATGGCCATGACGGGAGGCTACCATCTGTCTCCTAACAACTGTTCCAGTGGTCTACCTTCTATGAGCCTTCGGGGTCCATGTGACCTGGCCATTTAGCCTATGGTGTGAAAAAAAGTGCCACTCAGAGGTAAAACAACCGAACCCAATCGATCTGTAGCATAGCAATAATGAGCCATGGCTTTACGTACCATCAGACAGAAAGACACCCTTACGAAATTCATCAGTTCCGCTTTCTCACAGCTGGAAGAAAAATAAATTCAAAGGATTCGGAGCTAGGAATATCAGATTACGAGATCTTCGCGAGAAGAAATGAGTTAGAGAATCTTCACTTCGCATGCTTGAAGAGATCTAGAAATTTGGCACGTACTTACTTCCAGAAGGAAGCTTTTTATTTTCACACAATTTTTGTTCATCAAAATTTTTCAGACACTCCTATACTTCTGGGGGCCAGTTTAGTCACTAGCCCGCCAGGCTATAATCTGCAGTTCCCAGGTTCGAGCCCACCTGGGTGAGCGTTGAGAATTATCTCCGTAAAAAACCTACACCCTGCCCTCGGTCAGTATGGGGCAGGATTGGCTTGGAAGGCCGCCGTTCTTCGGTTGGGACGTTAATCCGTAGCGCCGTGTGCGGGAGAGCCACATGCTGTGCGCTTTAAAGAATACGCTGGATAGACTTGACGCGAGGCTACTATCTGTCTCCTAACAACTGTCCAGTGGGTTCCTTTCAACTTTCTCTGAGCCCTTGAGATCTTTGTGAACTGGTCCCATTGTGTGCAAAATCATTCGGCTCACAGCTAAATCAATTGTGCTTATTGGTAAATCCGTCACTGATCTCGGGATCTTTGTGACCTGTGCACCAACAACATCAAATATGAGCCACTCACGAGTAGTACAACCAAGAGAGATTTTATTCTCCATAACTGCGCCAATCATCGCACAAGATGGAGAATCGCGACGTACGAGGCGAAGACGAAAATTCCAGATAAGAAAACGATCTTCACCTCATCGTATCGGATCGCGACGACGCGTTCGTCCCGAGTCAGTGTCATCGCGGAGTCAGCCAACGCCTCCTGGTTGATGGTAGATTTCCGTGAGTCTGGGCGGAGGACGAAGGATGTAGGATGGGAGGCTTCACACGCAATGTAAATACACAGATAAACGTTACACGCAACGCTGCATTTTCTTATGAGCAAAAAGGAAAGAAGCCCATTTGCTGATAGCTGGCGTTGTAAAGGTAACACTTCCAGCTTTCATTTTATAGAGCCTAATGTTATCACTTTATGGTATTTGACGACTGACTCGTAAAGGGAACTTCTCAAAAATAATTCGAGTCCGACAATCTTGCAAATAATTCGAGTCCAACAAGCAATCTAGAGATTTTCATGCAGACAATGGGTTAAATGACCAGGCCACAAGGGCCCAAAGGGTTCAAAGAAAACCACAAGGACTCCATAGTCTCAGAGTAGGTTAGAAAAGGTCGCAAGGACCACATGGGCTCAGAGAAGTTTGGAGAAGGTCACAAGTACCTCAAATGCTAAGAGAAAGTCAGAGAAGGAGACCCACTGGACAGCTGTTATCAGACAGATGAAAGCCTTTCATCATGGCCATCCAAAGCCTTCTTTAACGTACACAGGGCATGTCTTTCCTGCACACGGGACCACGGCTTTTCGTTTCACCTGATGAACGGCGACCCTTCCAAGTCCATCGGTGTCTTCTATCTGACAGAGAACAGGGTAGGGGTTTAGAGGAAATAAATCTCAAAGCTGATCCAGATGGTACTCGAACCTGGGAACTATGGATTACGAGCCTAATGCACTACCGGTTGAGACAACTCCTTGTATTAAAACGATTTCAATTCTGAAAGGTGACAAAAATTCTAAACAAACATAAACCTTTTTACCACAGTTGCAATGAACAAAACAATTCCAAAGGTAGAAAGCCAACAAGAATTTCGCATTCGGCAATAGTTGCTGTCAAATCTCCATCTCTGTTGTCTGTCTCGTGCTGTTGCGCGCACAGGTCGCAACACAACAACAGACAACAGAAGAGACAGGCGCAACAACAACGCACAGACATCGGAGGCGCACGCTGGCTTATCTCGCTCGTGCGCCGGACATCCGTTTAACAATAGCAGCGCCACCTTTTGACTTTGGCAATTTGCCAGACGAGTAGTTTATCGGTCTTCGGGATCGAGACTCAGGTTACAGAAAACCGTGGAAGGACGTCTACCGAAAAAGCATTAGCGAAAAAAAAAACGGACGGATCCCAGGGAATAAGAATGAGGGGGGGGGGGAGAAAGGGGAACTGGTGAGAGAGTTTTAGTGGGCTGTAGAAAAAAAAAACGCTCTTAGTCGGAAAATAGGTTGTACTGTGGGAAGACGAAATGGGCTTCATAGGATTTTAAACTGTAGGAGTAATGGGGAACCGTCGAACCGACTAAATTAATTAATTTCTCTCAAATTGCAACGGAAACAAGTGAAGTTTAAGAAAGGAGTGGTCTTCTTTTCATTATTAGCGGGTGAAGGAATCGTGAGTAAGGGAAAAGGTAAGGAGATGGAGAAAAGGATAAAAAGAAGGAGACATGGCAAGGAGGGGGGGGGATAATGAAAGAAGAAGGAAAAAAACGAGGGGAGAGTTTTAAAAAAAGTGACGTAATTATTGCCACGTGGTTTGCTTGAAGAAGGACGAATTAATTGGTGAGCGTTTCCAATGGATACTTAGAAGGAATCACGCTTTGGTATCAACAGTTAAAAGATGTTCGTTCTGGAAAAATCTCGTGCAATTGCATTCGATGATGGAGACAACTAATATTTGTGAAAAGATTATTTGTGAGTATGTATTCCTTTATGATTAAAAATAATTATTTAATTTATTGAGCGTCATTTTAGAAAAAAATAAGTGTTGATCAAATCAGTCGAACTGAGATTTAATACAAGAATTGTTATTTTTTTTATGGCTCCCATAAAATTTTTACATGGAGATAGTTTACATTGTGGTATTGAGAAATATTTTGACTAAGCATGTTGATTATGTTTAATAAGTGAATCACAAACAGATAGATGATCTTTATGAAAAGGTCACTATAAAACGTAATGCCCACCTTTTTTTACAGATCAGTATTTATTCCAGAGCACTCTTACTTGTACAGAATATAGATATACTTGCCCGTTAATTTTTATCTTAAATAAGTAAGCTAGTCAAACTACAGTCAGCACAGACAGAAGCCAACGTCGACAAAGTGATCAGCATCATTTTGGCAGACAAACGCTTAACTGCGTAAAGAATTCTCTCCAACTGGACATTGGGGAAAGCAACTGCATCCAGAACATTGAAAGAGTAATCTATTCGAAGGTAGACGCTAGATGGATCCCCCGACGATGCCTCCCTTGTGACGGATGCGAAGCAGTGGCTGCAGAACGCAGGAACAGAATTTTACCGTGGAGACATACAGTCTCTTGTTCCGAGATGGCACAAGCATTTCGGTGTGAGGAGTTGGATTGTTTTACCTCTGAGCTGCCCTTTTTTTGCACACAATGAGCTAAATGGCCACGTCACAAGGACCCCAAAAGATCAGAGACCCGCTGGACAGCTATTAGGTGACATATGGAAGACTCACGTCAAGCTGTCTGTTTGGGTTGTTTTACCTCTGAGCGGTTCTATTTTTGCACACCATGGGCTAAATGGCCAGGTCACATGGACCCCGAACGCTCAGAGAAGGTTGGGGGAGAGGACCCACTGGAACAGCTGTTGGGAGACAGATGGTAGCCTCTCGTCAAGGCGATCCAGCGTGTTCTTTAACGTGCACAGGGTATGGTTCCCCTGCACACGGAGCCACAGCTTAACGTCCCATCCGACGGACGGCGGCCTTTCCAAGCCCATCGGTGTCCCCTACTGACCGTGGGCAGAGCGGGGAATTTTGCGGAGATAAATCTCAAAGCTGACCCAGCTGGGACTCGAACCTGGGAACTGCAGCTCATGTCAAGGCCCTCCAGAGTGTTCTTTAATTGCAGAGGGTATGACTCTCCTGTACACGAAACCACGGCTTAACGTCCCATCCAACGGATGACGGTCTTTATAAAAAAAGTCCTCTTTCTCATCGGGGGCAGAAGGAGAGTTAGTGAAGCGTGAAGGTGATTACTTAGGAAGATAAGATTATGTGTTTTTAATCATCATAGGTGGAACAAATGTTAGGCCTTTGTGTGGCCTTCTATTTTTGTTTCACATTTTAGTTTATTTTGATGTCTTGATCTTTTAGCTGGATAGCACGTTGTTTTTCTTCTTTACTTCATATTTCTTGATTTTGTGTAGTAGTTTTGCAGATTAAAGGAATTTGAAGATAATGTCCCAATTTTTTTTTCTCTTCTTTTCATGCCTGTTGTGCAATAAGTTGGGTAGGGAGAAATTATCTTGTGTGATTTCCATATTTAGATATATTCCTAGATTACGTATTTATACTCTGTACAAATAAAGAGTGCTGTGGAATATATATGTCGATTTGTTGAAAAAATAGACCTACGTACAAAATACGATTTACTCATGTAAAGACTGGGATTATAGACTATTATTTGAAATATTGAAAACTTTGGAGTACTATTATTACCAACGAGATATTACTTAGAGGTATTCTTTTTTTACACTGAAATAAATTTCTGAAATGAAGAATTTTCCCGACTTATATAAAGGAAATGAAACGACCTATAATTGTGAAATGTAGCAGCATTCAGTGTTTGCCACAGGTACTGAAATTGATTAAATATCTTTAGGAATGTTTAATATTTTTGAGGAGATGAGTATTATTATTATTAATGAGCTAATATTGTAGTAAGCCGTCCCATGGCCGAGTGGTTAGCACGCTTGGCTACTGATCTAAGGGACCTAGGTTCAAGCCCCGGGTAAGGCATGGTTGTATGTGTCCTTTTCCTGCTGAGGTCCTGCCATCCTCTCAGATCTTCTACTTTGGCATATAAACTGACAGGCTCCTGTCGGACCTCTGTGGCAAGCAGCTGCTTGAGGGGTATTTATTTATATTTTTAATAATGTAGTAACCAACTCATATGTATGTATGTATGTGTGTGTGTGGGCGGAAAGGATTTGACTGGCGGATCAATGTTGCTACAACTGACGTAGCATTTGTAGCAACCAGGGAAGTTTGCAAGTAGGCCATGAGACTGCGTAATTGACCCTTCCACATTTCTCCGAGAAAACATGTTGACTGACATGTGACTGAAAGGTCATCGACTTAAAATCGACGAGAACTGTCGAAGTGCGTTAACTGCGCAGTCGCATAGTCTCTCCAGTTGACACTCACACTAGTATATAGTGTATTGTACTAGTGGTTACCACTTAAAAATAGGGAGTGGTTGGCTCAGTCTGTAACACTGAGCTCTTCATATGCAGTTCCCAGGTTCGAGTCCCAATTGTGCCTGTGTTGAGAATTTTCTCCTCTAATTCCCACTCAGATGTTGGGGAGGAAGGGGACACTTATGAGGTTATAAAAGACGCCTTCCGTTGGATGGGTCTTTAACCCGTGGGTCTTTGTACAATGATAGCTATACCCTGTGCGTAATAAGGAAACCGCTGAATGTCCTTGACGAGAGGTTTATTTCTGTCTCGTAACGGCTGCCTAATGAATCTCCTTGGTGTCCTTGGGATCCTTGTGACCTGGCCATTTAGCCCATTGTGTACCGCTGAATATCCTTGACGCGAGGTTTCCATCTGTCTCATAACAGCTGCCTAATGAATCCCCTTGGTGTCTTTGGAATCCTTGTGACCTGGCCATTTAGCCCATTATGTACCGCTGAATGTCCTTGACGCGAGGTTTCCATCTGTCTCATAACAGCTGCCTAATGAATCCCCTTGGTGTCCTTGGGATCCTTGTGACCTGGCCATTTAGCCCATTGTGTACATAAAAGTGACGTTCAGAGGTAAAAAACAAGTCAACCACTTAAAACAATGAAAGAAGATATTTCCATCGATTACTTATTTTCCATTCATACCGCATCTACAATTTTTTACGGTAATTACAAGCCATACTAATTTATTCCCTCTCTGATTTATTTTTATGCCTTGCAAATGAGCCTCTGAACGTTCTTACAAAACTTTTCTCTTAAGACCAAACTTAAACATCTTTTTTTGCCAGCCCGCAATATTTCGTATATGGAGCAATTAATTTCGTCACAGAGGAGGATATTTAGTTTCCACGGCAACGATCTTTAACCGCATCTCAGATGAGGCTCAAATTATTAAAGCTAAGAGCATAAAAGAATAAAAGCCAACGACTTGAGGAGACTTTGTTGTGTCGGGTTGAGGCATTAATTGATTTTAACCGAAAAAGCGATAAAAATCCCGGTGATGAATGTGGCTGTCTCAGCGATGTTTTCTTCCGTCGTAGCTGTTAGCTGACAACTGCAATTCGTTCTCTAATAAAACCAACAAACAAATATCCAGAGTGAGAACGAGATGGCTAGACTGGCTTGGCACGGGCAAGTCGTCCGTGCGTCTCAACGGACGACGAGGGGGACCCCAAACGGCGAGGCAGACCACGTCCGACAACGCTGCAGACAGGCCAGGGTTGTCCATTGTTAGCAGCACCATGTGGGGCCAGCTTTTGTTGGCGAGTTTGGCACAGCTTGAGGCCACTGTGACGTCAACTATTTCCACTCCTCTAGGGGAGGATTGCCGGGCTGGTGTTCTCATTGTAACGCCGTCGCGAAATAATGTCTCATTAGCTCCATAGAGAAATGGTAACGCGTTATTTTAGATTTCATCAACTGCTGCCACAGGTTCTGCTGGATTTCACTAATGCTTCTGAGGCGTAGGAAAATGCAAAACTCTCGCAAGTTCGGAAATTATTTTGAGTAGAAAGTCCAACCTTTTTCTCATCCACGACCAGAACCAAATATAGTCTCAAATATGATGGCAAATAACCTAATGAATCACGTGAATTACTCGATTAAAATTAAGATTAAAAATACTTTGTCTAATGAAAAATAATATGTTTTACTCTTTCCTTTTTTTTTTTTTGCAGAAAATTGGGATTTTTAAGCGAAATTTATTTATACATTTGTTGTTGTTTCTAAATTATTAGCTCATAATATGCACATAACAAACTCACAGAACGATGATTTAAAAGGTGCATTGGTTTATGCAGATGCAAACAAACCGGGAATGAACTAGTTACAATAACTTGTAGGGTCATTGCGGGGGGGGGGGGGGGGGGTAGAATTATTTCCATTCTTAAAAGATTCATATCCATGTAGACTAGAAATTTCAATTTAAAAATGTAGTCAGTTGATACAGAAATCTCGTGGAAACAAGGCTTTCAAATGCTAAATAACCCGGTTCGCTAAATAACCCGGTTCCTCGTGTTCTGGGGGGCTGCTCTCAGCCGGTAGCGCGCCAGGCTCGTAATCTGAAGTTCCTAGGTTCGAGTCCCAGCTGGGTCAGCATTGAGATTTATCTCCGTAAAACTCCCACTCTGCCCACGGTCAGTAGGGGACACCGATGGGCTTGGAAAGACTGCCGTTCGTCGGATGGGATGTTAAGCCGTGGCTCAGTGTGTGGAAAGAAATGCACAGGGTATGGGAAAGCCATACCCTGTGCACGTTAAAGAACACGCTGGATGGCCTTGAGGGGAAGCTACCATCTGTCTCCCAATAGCTGTTCGAGTGACTCCTCTCCCCCAACCTTCTCTGAGCCTTCGGGGTCCATTTGACCTGGCCATTTAGCCAATTGTGTGCAAAAAAGTGCCGCTCAGAGGTAAAACAACCCAACCAACCTCGTGTTCTGAAATGGTGTGCTGTAACACATCCATTGCAAGATCCTTCATTCTTTAATGCGTGCTGTACCATATTCACGTGCCTTCATCTTTTACTGCGTGCTGCAATACATCCCCTACTAAATCCAAGGATGCGGGCACAAGGCTAAGGAGATGACTTCTTGGGTTCCACTGCTGGAAATTTCTGTGCAAGATTTTTATGAGAGCTTTTGCCATTAGTGTGCCTATTACGTATTGATAAATAACAATTTTTTTCATATTTTTAAGAATAAGATAGTAAACTATTAGCATGAAAGTAAGTTGTAAAGCATAACTGGAAACATTAATGCTCATTCTTTATTCGGCTATAACACTTTCACCTCTAGATTCTCCATTTCTTGATTGTGTCCTCACGTGGCTGATCATCCGGTTCGTGATTGCGAGATCAACACGTTCACCTGCTGAATATTCCGATTCTTGATTGTGAGATGCAACACGTTCACCTGCTGGATCCTCCTTTTTTTTATTGTGTGTTGCAACAGATCAACAGATTTATATGCTGGGTGATCCAAAAATAACACAATTTTTTTCATTTATTCTTTGTTCTTTCGTTAAACGGTAATTGTTCATTGACAAAATGTGAAATGAAATAAAATTTTAAATCTGAAATAGAAAAATATAAAGTTGTTAAAACTAAAAGTTATAAGAATATTATATAATTAAAAAATTATATATGCGCAAATGTAAAAGTAATAACATAAAAATGTGGGTTACTTTTGGACCACACTGTATATTCACCTGAAAGTTCCTCCAGTTTTTTTTTATCTCGTGCTGTAACACATTTACTTGTTAGTTTCACCAATTCTTTATTGTGTCTGTAGCTTATTCACCTGCTAAATCCTTCGTTCTTTATTGTGTAGTGCAATACATCCACTGCTAAATGCAAAGGATTCAGGGATGTGACCAGGGTGTTAACTTTCGTGATCCGACCTGCTCTCCGAAATTCTAGGATGTCAAAAAAAATTACGAAAGTAATTTTTAACCCATATACTTTTTACTAAAATAATAGATAAAAAAGAGTAGAAATACGTTACTCTAACTGTGTATTTATATCTTAACCAGAAGTATTTCAATATAAATAAATACCCCCTCAAGCAGCTGCTTGCCACAGAGGTCTGACAGGAGCCTGTCAGCTTATATGCCAAAGTAGAAGGTCTGAGAGGGTGGCAGGACCTCAGCAGAAAAACGACACAAACAGCCGTGCCTTACCCGGGGCTCGAACCCAGGTCCCTTAGATCAGTAGCCAAGTGCGCTAACCACTCGGCCATGGGACACGACTGTAGCACATGCAAATAAAAAATATTAAATGTTTTTGGAATTTTTTCCTTCCATAACCTTTTTTTTTCATCCTTGTCATCTACAAAAAAATATTTTCTCTGGGAGTCCCCCCAGAAAATACGTTCTGTCTACGTAACTACAAGTATGGATGCCAGATGATTTTTCTGTTCTTACATGTATAAATGGTTGTCAATTTTTTTTCTGATCTTACATTTGTAGATGAATGTCAAATTGTTTTTCTGATCTTTCATGTAGAGATCGATGTCAAATTGTTTTTCTGATCTTTCATGTAGAGATCGATGTCAAATGTTTTTCGAGATCTTGAATATATAGATGGATGCAAATTACTGTTTCGATCTTTCACGTATAGAATGATGTCAAATGCGTTTCCTGATCATTTATTTATAGATTGATATCAAATGTTTTTCCTGATCGTTTATGTAAAGATGGATATTAAATGCTTTGCATGATCTTTTATGTAAAGATGGATGTCAAATGTTTTTCCTAATATTTCAGGAATAGATGTTAAATATTTTTTCTGATCTTTCATGTATAGATGGATGTCAAATTACTTTTCTGATTTACACGTATAAATGGATGTAATGAATTTTTTTTGTCTTTCATTCTCTTACCATTTTGCTGAAGTAGAAAAACTTGAAAACAAAAAAAACCTATGTAAAAACTGTAGACACCAAAATCACGTGAAAAAAAAGTATTGTACAGAAGACTTTTGGAATTTTTCTTATAAGAAGGTATCCAGAAAATCAACTGATGTTCCTACATTCGAGTCCCCACTGTGAGTATGTCTGAGATAGATTTTCGTCGCTAACTTTCATTTTTCCCTCAGTGATAAATCTAACACCGAAAGCACAAAAAAGTTCACTACTTGGCTTATGGGACGTTATAAGTCTCATAAGCTCTGTGCTGGAGAGCCAAACCTTATATACATTAAAGTAAGAGTTGCATGGCGTTATAGTAAAGTTTCCATGTCTCCTAAAAATTGTCTAATTGGTCTCTTACCCCAGTGAGCCCTGAGCTCTTGGAGTCCTTGTGACCTTGCCATTTAACCCATTGTATGCTTAAAAATATCGCTGAGAAGTAAAACAACCGAATCCTCAGAAGATATCTTTGAAACACTGAGCTACGACTCTTTAATACACAGATTCGGTGTTAGCATTTTTAACATACATTTCTTTTTTCATACTTGATTATTTTCTTATAATCTCTGGAACGGTTTCTACTCTCTTTAATCTTTCAATCACAATGCCCGCAAGTATTTCGATTTCCTTTCCATCTTTTTCTCTCCTATTTAGAGCTATTTAGCTTCTCTCTCTCTCTGCCGAGCACACAAGATCGGTTCCGTGAGACAAGAAGCTTCAATTTAAATTTCAAATTTTTCTTCCGAAAAGCTTCTCGCACGTAAATGGGCGTATTCTTCGGAACTGCGAGACTAGCCGGAGGACAAAACATCGACGACACCGAAGACGAGAGAATAAAAAAAGAAAAACAAAAGAAATTTCTCCTTATAAGAAAAAAAAAAGAAGGGTTGGATCGCGATGTTATCAAATATATTTTGATGGGGAAGATGTGGGTCACTAGTGTTTTAAATAAATGCCCTGAAGACAAGAAATCTTTCTTTGGAATCTTCAAATCTGAAGGGCGAGATTTGATGGTTGAAATTTACGTTGGATGTTTTTTTCAAATTACTAAGTACGAAACGGATTTTTTAATTCATTATTGTAAAGGAAGATAAAAAACAAGGTGAAAGGAGAATCCTTGAAAAATAATTACAATGAGAGATCAAAGGAGTTGGAATGGAGAAAACACCAATGCAGAATAAAAATAATTGATTGTGTCTAGGAGGGAGGGTGGGTGGAATGAAATTTTCAAATTGTTTTTTATTGATTTATATGTTTTGAATTTTTAATGCCAGAGGACATCCATGGTAATTATTATAGACAAAGCGAAAATTTATAACTAATTTGTACGTTGCCATACCAAAATATTAGAGAATTTTCCTTTACGTGAATGGGAATCTTGATTTTGAAGCTCTATAACTTCTAAAATATGCATTTAATGGAAAAAATATGACGGAAAATAAATGAACATCATAATCATATCTGTTTAAAACTCAATTTCAACAGTAGTCGTTCAGTATTTAAAAAGTTACGGAAGATGGAATTTTCAACAATTATTTATCATGTTTTATTAAAATAATCATTCATCACTGTCTAATATTTAAATAATTATTATAAAAGCTTCTAAAATGTATATTTATTTTATTAAATGGTTTGAAAGAATGCGTATCATTTAAGTTTTAATTAATTTCGAGTTATATTCTTATGGCGCGTTAATATTATGAAACATTCTAGCTTCCATAACTTTTAAATAGTGACTTAATATCGAGGTTTAATTAGATTTCTTTATGATCTTTAATTTATCTTCAGTCACAGTTTTCCATTAAGTGCATATTTGAGAAGTTATAGAGCTTCGAAAATCGATTCCCAGTGATATAACATGTAAATTCGATAATATTTTGATAGGGCAGTGTACATCAAAATTTCATCAGTTCGAGTGAAAAGACGAGTTAGAACCAGAGGAACAAGTTACTGGGTGTCCGAAACGCAAGTCAGTTCGAACCAAGGAAATCATCATTTCTGTTTGATGAGAGAAAATATCTCGAGTTCTAGAGACAAGTCACACGGAGTCCGAAAGACAAGTCAGTTAGAGACAGAGATAAAAGTCGGTTATAGCCCAAGGAAGAAAATATTTTGAGTCAGAGACACATGAAAAAAGAATACTGGAGCAGAGGTACATGGCAGTTGTAGTCCGAGAGACAAGTCTCTTCGAACCAGAAAATAAATCATTTGGAGTCTGAAAATGAAGCAAGTTTGGAACGGACAAACAAGTCACTAAGGAGTCGGAAGATAAAGTCAGTTTGGATCAGACAAACAAGTCACTCGGAGTCGTAAGATGAAATCAGTTTGAAACGGAAAAACAAGTCACTCGGAATCTGAAAGCCGACTCAGTTCGAACCAGAGAAACAAATAAGTTCCAGTCCGAGAGACAAAAGTCAATTCCAAATCAGTTCGAGCGATAAAGACAAGTCCGTTCGAGTTGGGTTGGGTTGTTTTACCTCTGAGCGGCACTTTTTTGCACACCATGGGCTAAATGGCCAGGTCACATGGACCCCGAAGGCTCAGAGAAGGTTGGGGAGGGGACCCACTGGAACAGCTGTTGGGAGACAGATGGTAGCTTCCCGTCAAGGCCATCCAGCGTGTTCTTTAACGTGCACAGGGTATGGCTCTCTCCTGCACACGGGGCCACGGCTTAACGTCCCATCCGACGGACGGCGGCCTTTCCAAGCCCATCGGTGTCCCCTACTGACCGTGGGCAGGGCGGGGAATTTTGCGGAGATAAATCTCAACGCTGAAGTCCGTTCGAGCCAGAGAGACAGGTGCAAATGTGTAATGAGTAAAATCTTGAAGTTGAGAACCTCACTCAATTTACGATCCTTATGCATTACCGACTATATCTGTCTTTCTTTTATTTTCTCAAAATTAAAAGTTGCTTAAAGCAGGTAAGTCAATGCACTTCACCAAAACGATATGTTTATGTAAAAACACTAATTCTGAAGACCTTCGAGTGCCTCGCCAATCACTTTAGGGAAAGTATTCATCGAAACTAATGTGCGAACGAAATACGAACTAGATAGAAACAAAATCGTCTAAAATAATAGTCGTCTTGAATAAATTATGCTCTATAATTGTTGAATAATTATTGCATGTAACTAGGCCGATTATTGCTGCTATTAAATCTAAAGTAAAAAATAAACTTTAGTCTATCTTGAACTCGAAACTACTTTGAAAATAATTCGTTTAGTAAAATTGTGAATGATCAGCGAAATATCCCAAAACTTAATGTAAAATAATCACGAAATGTCAAAGGACTCAACAGAATCAGAGACCTGAAACAAAAAAAAAGATTGATAATAAATTAGTTACTCTTATATGTCTCAGACTATAATATAAAATGCGAAGGCAATTTTTATAATCACTTTTATTATCAGAATCTTATTGAAAAGCAAAAAGATTATCTTGAAGAAGGAAAAAAAGCATTTCAAAGAAAATCATTATCTTGAAGAAACCCAAAAAAAAATTCTTAAATTGGAACAGGATGAGGCAAGGAAACAGCCAACCTGGAATATGACGCAACCGTCGTACGATAAAAAATCCTCGTTGGTATATATCCTTAGTTTCCCTTTTTTCTTCCCCAATTCCCTATTTTTTATCCTCTCTCTCCCTTCAGGGGTGAGCTGGTATCAGCGGGTTGTCCCATTGTCGACGTTCCATTGAGCTGGCTTTATTTCACAGATTTCTCCCTCCATAGTTTCCCCTACATTTTTTTCTTCTTGTACAGCGACAACACGTGAATGCTCCAAAGTGATTAAGTGTGCACAGGATACTAGAACGTTTTAAAAGCTCGATATTTCCTTTCGCAGGTCCCCCAACCTCGTCAGACTTCTTTTGATTCAGCCTGATTTAGGTGTGCACCGAATAGATATTAAACTTCTGAGCATAAAAGTGTATTATTAAACGATATAAATCATTTTAAAGAGTTTAAAGAATCGTAAAGTTATTTCTACCTAAATTATTCAAAAACTCAAAATTAAATAAAATCAAAGTTTGATTTCGGCTTTTTCACCTCAGAGGTATATTTGTGCACCTAATGTGGTAAATGATCACATCACACGGACCCTAAGAGTTCAGGGCTGCATAGAGTTAGGTTAAGTTATTTTTATCTTCGATCAGAATTTTATTTTTTTTTTGTACACAATGTGTAAATGGCCAGGTCACAAGGACCCCAATGGTTCACAGAAGGATGGGCACCCATTGAACATCGGTTAGAAGGTAGCTGGAAGTCTCGATTTAAAGCCATCCAGTGTGTTCTTTAACGTGAGCAGAGTATGGCTCTCCCGCACACGGTGTCCGGCTTAACGTCCCACCAAATGGACGGCGGTAGTTCCAAGCCCATTGGTGGCCCCTTTCTCATTGAGGGCAGTGTTTGTGTGTGTGTGTGTGTATGGGGGGAGTTAATGGAAAAAAATCTCAATGATGACACAGTTGAAGCTAGGAACTGCAGATTGCGAGTTTGGCGCGTTGCCCGTATGAATCAATCCCCCCTTCCCCCAACATACACACTGGGTTGGAAAAGAGGTTTCATTGTTAGGAGACAATTGGATAATTATGCTATTTCAATTTCAAATTTAAATTGAAAGCTTCTATCAAGGTCATCAAATATATTCATTTAACGTGCCATCAAATATGTTCTTTAATGTGCTTTAAAGTAATGGCTTAAAGCAGAGTTTTTCAAACTGCGGGTTGCGACCCGTTAGTGGGTGGTTAAATCAATTTAATCGGTAGCGACCAGCCTTTTTTTAATGAAATAGAATAGAAACTATCAGAGTATGGGTCGCGATGTAAAATGTATTTCTTATTGTGGGCGATGATGGAAAAAGTTCGAAAAACACTGGTCTAAGGCAGGGGTGGGCAATTGTTTTCGTATCTACACTGCGCATGCGTATTGACGTGGCCGTCCTAGTGGAAAATACGAGACGAATCTTCGGTAGCGCACCGGAAGGAAATCTCGGTTCAAGGCGGATTTTTCTCACTGTCTTGGCGGCCACAAAAAACTCTTAGCGGGCTGAATGTGGCCCGCGGGCCGCTATTTGCCCACCCCTGGTCTAAGGTATTCTGCATAGGGGAACGGCTTAAGGTCCCATCCGACAAATAGTGGCCTTTTCAAGCCCTCGGGTGTCGATAGAGAAAAGAGGAATTAGAGGAGAAAATCTCAGCGCAGACGCAGTGGAATCTGAAGTCTGGCTAGCTAAGGACTGACCAATTCTCGTTCCATATTATTGAAATGACAGATAAGTTTAGGAAAATATGAATAGTGATATATTAGTAGGTACACCCAAAAGGAAAGTTGACTCTATTCAGTCACTTTGGGTGGTATTCAGCTCCAGTGGGACATTTTTAAAAAAGAGGGAGCAAATTTGGAGAGAAGGTACAGTTTTTTGGGTGGGGTTTATGGTGCGTTGGATTAGAGAGGTTACCTAACCTTTGGGTCATTTTGGGTCATTTCCGGGTCATCTAGGACCTTTTGAGGCGTTTTCTATACTGCGGACCACTGTGGCATGGTGGGTCACTCTGGATCGTTTTAGGTCATTTCCGTTTTTTGGACGGGTCACTTCCTGTGTGTCACATGTCAGGGTGTGTGTCTGATCGAACTCTATAGGAGGGGTCACTTCTCGTTCCATATTATTAATATGATAGATCATTTTAGGAAAAAATGAATAGTTATATATTAGTAGGTACACCCAAAAGGAATTTTATTCATTTGGTTCTAATACAAAAAGCTCAACTTTCTCCCCCCCCCCCCAATAGTGTATTAAGTCACTGATGTCGATAAATGTGCCACTTGACCAACACGCTTAGAAATCAAAACATCAAATTCTATCAGAAATTTCCAGTATTAGTTGAAAGCTTTATCGTTTCTTAAAACTGAGTACTCTTTAACTGTGGAAATTAAAACTAATGGAAGATTTGGGTTCAGTTGTTTTTCCTTTGAGCGGCACTTTTTTGCACACCATGGGCTAAATGGCCAGGTCACATGGACCCCGAAGGCTCAGAGAAGGTTGAGGGAACCCACTGGAACATATGTTGGGAGACAGATGGTAGCCTCCCGTCAAGACCATCCAGCGAGTTCTTTAACTTGCACAGGGTAAGGCACTCCCGCACACGGAGCCACAGCTTAACGTCCCATCCGACGGACGGCGGCCTTATCGAAGCCCATCGGTGTCCCCTACTGACCGTGGGCAGGGTGGTGAGTTTTTTGCGGAGATAAATCTCAACGCTGATTCAGCAGGGACTCGAACCTGAGAATTGCATATTACGAGTCTGGCGCGCTACCGACTGAGCCACCCCGAATATCGGGCTAGCAATGGTTATATTTTATTTGTGCCTATTCAACCTGAAACTATTTTTCATTCTTTTCTCTTAACAAAAGTGTTGAATGTCTAAGGAGGACAATGTGATAGAAATTGTTGGCGCTTTCCTTTTTCTGCTTAAAACGAGTTAAAACTTAGGATAAAAAAAAAATGCTTGTTATTCTTATTTAAAAGAAAAATTTTCCATCAGAAAATTTTACTTTAACTGCAAAATTTTAATTTATGTAGAAAAGACGAATAAGGAAATTTTCCGTAAAGATTTGCATTTTATTGTGCACAGTTTATTTAATTCATTAATATATTCAACTAGAAAAGAAAAAAATGCTTGAATAAGAGATACTTTCACATTTACCAAAGTTAGGCGCTTTTGAAAGGATATTTACTGCAACAAAAAATCTTTCAAATAATAATTGTCAAGTGTTGTATTTGACAATGTATTGTATATTGTTATTTTAATGCATTCATTCGTAATTTACGACTTTTTATATAAAATAAAAAACAGCGTACTGACCAAATATGCAAATGGTCGGGGTCTCTCTGGCAAGCTACTGAATAAGGGGTAATTTATTTTACTAATTTTTTTATCAAATAAGGGGGGCGGGGGTGGCTCAGTCGGTAGCGCGCCAGGCTCGTAATCTGTAGTTCCCAGATTCGAGTCCCAGCTGGGTCAGCGTTGAGATTTATCTCCGCAAAATTCCCCGTCCTGCCCACGGTCAGTAGCGGACACCGATTGGCTTGGAAAGGCCGCCGTCCGTCGGATGGGACGTTAAGCCGTGGTCCCGTGTGCGGGAGAGCCATACCCTGTGCACGTTAAAGAACACGCTGGATGGCCTTGACGGGAGGCTACCATCTGTCTCCCAACAGCTGTTCCAGTGGGTCCCCTCCCCCAACCTTCTCTGTGCCTTCGGGGTCCATGTGACCTGGCCATTTAGCCCATGGTGTGCAAAAAAGTGCCGCTCAGAGGTAAAGCAACCCAACCCAACCCTTTTTATCAAATACAGCCGAGTGGTTGGCGCGCTTGGCCACTGATAGAAATTTATCTCCGCAAAGTCCCTCGCCTAGTAGGGGATACCGATGCGCTTGGAAAGGCCGTCGTCTGTTGGATGGGACGTTATAAGCCGTGGCCCGGTGTGCGGGAGAGCTATACCATGTGCATGTTAAAGAACACGCTGGAGGACCTTGAGTGGACGCTACCATCTGTCTACCAACAGCCGTCTAGTGGATCCCCTCCTCCAAACCTTTTACTTAGCCTATGGCGTATTAAACTGACAGGCAATAAATGTGGCAATCAAAAAAAATATAAATGTGGCAATCAATAAATGTGGCTTGAGAGCATATTTGTTATACTGTTACACAAATCGCTGTGTCAGTGAAATGCTTTTAATTAAAAATATCTATTCAAACATCCATCAGAACAATTTTTCATCCGCAAACTTTAATATTCATCCTTGCACAAATCCTTATCATTATTCTAGCCGTGCTTTTGGACTTTTGTGTTCTTCCTCAATGCTCTTAAAAGCTTGCCTAACACTTAACTAAATCGCACACTTTAGATCCGGCGACGAGTCCTTTGTGGATGACTTTCACCTCTCAGCTATAAAGCATTCTTGTGTATATGAGTTGCCCTTTTAGGTAAGCGCTGTTAAATGGCATTGCCATCGTACATGGCGAGTGTTCATTCATTCATTGGCGGCATCCTGTATTCTTACCTACGCGCAAAAGAAGGCCTTTACAGGTGGTGCTCTCTCTGACGATTCTTGTTTGTAGCGTGCTTCGGCGACGGAAATTATTCTCAGGCAATGCGGATACTCCCTGCCGAGACCTCCCGCTGACTCAGTGACTGATCCCATTACTACACGTTCAGGTCCAGCCGTGTGGTCTATGCAGACGTAGCTTCCTAATTGGCAGGTTTAAGACATGATTAGTAGTACGTTCTGTCCACGACCTTGTTTGCGTTTGCTGCGGAATAGGCAATGCGAGCTTTGCGCTACAGAAGGTCTCTCCAAACTGAATTCATTGCAAAAGTGAATGCGACTCGCCTGTGAGCTCATTGCGTGCAAAATGTGTTCATTGAGCTCGTTTGTGGACTGGACTGGGGAAATGGGATTGTGTACTTTGATGAAACTACATTTAACGGTGAGGGTGCGTTTCTAATAGTGTAACGAATAGTAATGTATTAATTTATTAAAATTGGTTTTATACATTTTAAAATGATCAATGATTGCCAAAATTCAGAACTCTTATTCATTTGGCTTCATCGAAAACCTGAGTAGTTTGATTTAAAGGTTTCGCACTAAAACTAATTGGATAGATAAACGTTTTTCGTCCTACTACAGCTTCCATTATATGTGGGCAATATATCCCTAGAAAAACATGGGTGGCAATTTGAGGAGACTAAGGAGACTGTGTACTTAATGCTTTCACAAATCTCGTGAATCACTAATTAATTGCCAATAGGGCCGGACTCACGCATAAGTTAACTTAGTTCAACTTAGGGTCTCACGATGTAAGGCACCCCCCCCCCCCCCAAAAAAAAAAAAAAAAAAAAAAAAAGTTTTACTGTGTAGCAGTTGGGATTTGTATTAGTAGTCATGAATAAAAATTAGCAGTTATAAAATACAAAAAAAAATCTTTCACCAACATCGGGATCCTATTTATTTTTTAATATACTCTTCAGTCAAAATAAGCGGCAGAGATAGCTCAGTCGATAGCTTACCAGGCACGTAATCTGCGGTTCCCAGGTTCGAATCCCAGCTGGGCCAGAGTTAAGATTTATCTCCGCAAAACTTCCCGCACTGCCTACGGTCAGTAGGAGAACCGATGGGTTTGGAAAGGCCGCCGTCCGTCGGATGGGACGTTAAGCCGTGGTTCCGTGTGTATGAGCCATACACTGTGCAAGCTAAAAACACCCTCGATGGCCTTGACGAGAGGCTACCACCTGTCTCCCAACAGCTGTCCAGTGGATTCCGTTCCCCAACCTTCTCTGAGACTTCGGGGTCCTTATGACCTGGCCATTGTGTGCAAAAAAATGCCGCTCAGAGATAAAACAACCCAGTCAAAATGATAAAAATTTGTCGTCCTGTTCGAGATTCGAACCCAAGTCTTCCAGAGATATGTCGGGTAACAGTATGTCTTAACCACCAGACCACAGAGGTACTAACCATCCCTTTAACGGATATATACGTCTTCCTGTTGAGTCACCAGTTGGGCCATCTATTATCAGGAGTTGGGCAGCCAATACGCATATTTTGGATATTGGTAGTAATATTTTATATATATATATATCGGCAGTAATATTTGTAACTCACTCTCACAGCATTATATAAACTATTCAGTAATAAATTATCACGGAAAAAGTCCTGTAGGCAAGGAACACTTGAAAAATTGAGTTGAAAAAATCTGGTTGTCCTGACTGAAAAATTCCTTGTCTACAGGACTTTTCCTGTGATAATTTATTACTGAATAGTTTATATAACGCTGTGAACGTGACACAAATATTACTATTATCAGAAAGTGGCGGCTTGGCTGTCCAACTCCTGATAATAGATGGCGCCACTGGTGAATCAATAGGATGACGTACAGGTCACTTAGTTGAAGGGATGGTTAGTTCCTCGGTGGTCTAGGGATTAAAACGCCCGGCATACTTCTAGATATCTGGGTTCGAATCCCAGACAGGGGTGGGGGTGGATCAGTCGGTAGCTCGCCAGGCTCGTAATCTGTAGTTCCCAGGTTCGAGTCCCAGCTGGGTCAGCGTTGAGATTTATCTCCGCAAAATTCCCCGCCCTGCCCACGGTCAGTAGGGGACACCAATGAGCTTGGAAAGTCCGCCGTCCGTCGCATCGGACGTTAAACTGCGGCCCCGTGTGTGGGGGAGCCACACCCTGTGCACGTTAAAGAACACGCTGGATGGCCTTGACGGGAGGCTACTATCTGTCTCCCAACAGCTGTTCCAGTGGGTCCCCTCCCCCAACCTTCTCTGAGCCTTCGGGGTCCATGTGACCTGGCCATTTAGCCCATGGTATGCAAAAAAGTGCCACTCAGAGGTAAAATAACCCTACCCAATCAGGACACAACTAGTTTTTCTAAGTGTTCCTTGTCTATAAGATTTTTCCTGTGATAATTTATTACTGATAAATATATATTCGACTTCCGAATGTTTTTTTTGGAACTCTTAAACTTGACTCAATTTAGGGCCTCAGAAAAATCAAGGTCCAACACTTGATCGACACAATCGATAGGTCATCAACTACACAGGCTCGTACTTCATCCCCCTGATTTCTTCCGCTGCTTTCCAGTTCACACTAAGCTTCAAATAAGTCAATAATGCACTAGTATTATTGACATATTTGCTTCAATTTAAAAACCACTTTGAAGCTTGTTCAAAATATCTTTATTAGATCCGATTAAAATCTATGGACGGCTGCCTTTCCAAGACCATGGGTGTCTCCTTTCTCCTATCTGTGTCTCTTAATTTCACAGAGGGAAAGAGTGGGGGCTAGCGGAGATTAATCTCAACGTTGGCACAGTGGGGACTAGAACCTGGTATCTGAAGATTACGAGCCTGACGCGCTACCGATAGAGTCAATCTCCACCCCCTCACTCCAATGAACATTCTATCAATCACTTTCATATTGTTCCGTTAAAATCATATTACATCAAAAGTTACCCTTGGTATTTTAAATAACAAATTTATCTGTGGAAAAAGAAAATAGAAACCAACACAACAGCAATGAAAATAATAATAATATTGAAAGAGAAAGAAAAATTATTGAAATTGCAATACCGAAACTCAAGGCCACCTTGGTTTTCGATATTGCAATAATTATTAATAATTTGCAATAATTTGTTCACCATAGAATTTAAATCGCTCTGTTTTGTCTTTCTAAATAGATCGTGCCCGAATTCGAACTCATGTCTTGGCTGCATCGTCATCGCAGGATCACAAAAACCACTCTCCCGATCACGTGACCATCGATCTCGCACGCTCCAATAAACGAGATGGACTAATGACATTTCCCACCAAAGTGATGCCTGTGGGGTCAGAGAGAACGAGGGAAAGCTCTGACGATGGCGGGAGGGGGGTCGTAAGTTGTGTGTATGGGGGGATGAGTGGGGAGTATGGAATAGCAACACATTGCCACCCACACAATGAAATGACCACGTATGGCCACACACATGCCCAGATGAAGCATATGAATATATATATAGCCAGTCGATGCCCCCTTACCCACTAACACCTGCTCCAATCAATACTGACGATGTATTTCTGAATAACGGCTCAGTGGCATGGAACCCAAATGCACTGCAGAGATGATGAAGCTTCACCTAGCAACATCAAGTGCAGAGAAAGAGAGGAAGATTAGTTGCAACAAAGGTCAGATGGATTGCGTGTAACAACAGCTATTTCTCCTCTGATCCCAATTAGGCATAACTTACACTACATTGGCTACTGGGGTACGTTCTTCCATCTTGCGCTTCGACCCCCTTTTCATTTCTTTTTTGTGTATGTGTCCCCCTTAATCCCCGAGGCCGTAAAAATAGGAGCAGACAAAGCGGAGAACGACGCATGCGCAATAAAGCGCAGCCGTAGATCTCCAGCACCTGTCGTGACGTCGATGAGAAGCGAAGCACATGTGCCGAGATAACCACGTGGTCACCGTAGGGCGCTCTTGGAAATCTCATCATTCATTTCCCCACCCCCTTAGATGGGATCTTCACCCACATACCCCAAAAGCGCAGCACATCCCCTCTCATCATCCTGCTAAGTCGTTCAACTAGGCCGTAAAACTGTTGCTCCAACAAATGCCTTTTCTTTTTTCCACTTCGCTCATGTGTAATGCGTTATCGATGAAGCTTTAGAACCATGCTTTCTTGCGTTATGCTGCATGCATACATTCGTTACGCGATAATTTACTAGACCAGAGATTTCCAAACTCTGGTATGCTAGTAGTACACGAAGCTGCTGCAAGTGGTACATGAGTTTAGTACAGACATTCATTAAAAAAAATGGATTTACGCAACAAAGTAGAATGATAAATGTCAGGAAATAAATCATTTTTATATTTAATTCATATAAAATATTAAAAAAATTACCCCTCAAGCAGCTGCTTGTCGCAGAGGTTTAATTCGCTATGGAGAAGATCTGTGAGGAAGGCGACTGCTGAGTTCCGCCATCCTCACAGACCTTCTACTATGAAAATATTCTTCAAAATTTTAAAGATTAACACTTTCGATATCTCATATTAATCAAATCTTACTGCGTAATCTTTTTTCTGTTTGGATTGATAAATACCCCCTCAAGCAGCTGCTTGCCACAGAGGTCTGACAGTTTTTACATGCCAGAGTAGAAGGTCTGAGAGGATGGCAGGACCTCAGCAGAAAAACAACACGAACATCCATGCCTTACCCGGGGTTCGAACCCAGGTCCCGTAGATCAGTAGTCAAGCGCGCTAACCACTCGGCCACGGGACGGCTACTGATTTTAAGTTCCTGACGTACTCTCTAAATTTTGGACCTCGCCCCCCAATAAGAAAATCTTGTCTAGGTTACTGGGCGAAACCTCACAGAAATCAAACACAAATTAAGCAACATGTTTTAAAGAGGACTAAATGTTTGCTAAATAAAGATTTTTTTTACCTTTATCACATATCGCGAAAGTGTATGCAATGGTGCATTAGGGCGAAATTTAATAAGAATAACTTACAAGTCAATGTTCTGTAAAAATAAGTGTAGGATTGGCGAGAAAAAAATGATTCAACTGGAGTGTGATCTGAATTTGCTGCTTTCTGAAAACATAACTCATGTTTCTGTTTTTCAGATGTCCAGTTAGTTTTTTTTACTCTGCTCCCTTGTTCTAAATTAGGATAATATTTTACTATTGTTTTTGGATTTTTCGCTGGTAAAGCCAGATATGTGTATCTGATTGTAAAACTATCTCCCAGTAAATTCGCGACATTTTTTCCGAATATCTTTAAAGGCTCATTTAAGTGAAAATGAAATGAAGACACGATAACTATGCTGATAAGAGCAAGGGGTCTTGGCAAAAGCGGGTGTTGAAAATAATACTTGGTGAAAAGGGGCGTTAGGAAATAATGCTTGGAGAACAAATATCGCGATTATTAAATAAAAAAAGTGGAAATATCGTGATATGTGATTCAGAAAATAAATATCGCGATATGTGATTAGAAAATAAATCTTAGTAAAAGAGCAGCGTTAGAAAATAATACTTGGTTAAAGGGAACGTTAAAAAATAATGCTTGATGAAATAAATAAATACCCCCTCAAGCAGCTGCTTGCCACAGAGGTCTGACAGGAGCCTGTCAGTTTATATGCCAAAGTAGAAGATCTGAGAGGATGGCAGACCTCAGCAGAAAAACAACCATGCCTTTTCCGGGACTCGAACCCAGGTCCCTTAGATCAGTAGCCAAGCGTGCTAACCACTCGGCCATGGGACGGCTGTGGGGATGTTATAAAATAATACGTGGTTAAAGGGAACGTTAGAAAATAATGCTTGATGAAAGGGGACGTTATAAAATAATACGTGGTTAAAGGAAACGTTCGAAAATAATGCTTGATGAAAGGGGACGTTATAAAATAATATTTGGTGAAAGGGAACGTTAGAAAATATTGCTTGATGAAATTGGGCATTAGAAAATAAATCTTGGCAAAAGGGGCGTTAGAAAATAATACGTGATTAAAGGGAACGTTAGAAAACAATGCTTGACGAAAGGGGACGTTAGAAAATAATAATTGGTGAAAGGGGACATTATAAAATAATGCTTAGTGAAATAGGGCATTAGAAAATAAATCTTGACAAAAGGTTGCGTTAAAAAGTAAATCTTGGTAAAGCAGACGTTAGAAAATAATACTTGGTGAATGGGGACGTTTAGAAAATAATGCATGATGAAATGGGGCATTAGAAAATAAATCTTGGCAAAAGAGAGCATTAGTAATTAATACTTGGTTAAAGAGAAAGTTAGAAAATAATGCTTGATGAAAGGGGACGTTAGAAAATAATACTTGGTGAAAGGGGACGTTAGAAAATAATGTTTGGTGAAATGGGGCATTAGAAAATAAATCTTGGCAAAGGGGACGCTAGAAAATAATGCTTGATGAAAGGGGATGTTATAAAATAAAACTTGGTGAAAAGGGACATTAGAAAATAATGCTTGATGAAAGGAGGCATTAGAAAATAAATCTTGGCAAAAGGGAGATTAGAAAATAATGCTTCGGGATAGAGGGTGTTAGAAAATATTTCTTTGCAAATAGGGGCGTTGGAATACCATGACAAAAAACATGGCAAACACTGGCAAAAATGGGCACTAGAAAATAAAGCTTGGTGAAAGGGGTGTTAGAAAATAATTCTTGGCAAAAAGTGGGGGGGACGTTAAAAATAATTCTAAATGAAATGGGGCGTTGATCTAAAAATGTTGGAACCATTGGAATTGGCGTAGAGGATAAATAAATACCTCCTCAAGCAGCTGCGTGCCACAGAGGTCTGACAGGAGCCTGTCAGTTTATATGCCATAGTAGAAGGATCTGAGAGGATGGCAGGACCTCAGCAGAAAAACAACACACACAACCATGCCTTACCCGGGCTCGAACCCAGGTCCCGTAGATCAATAGCCGAGCGCGCTAACCACTCGGCCACGGGACGGCTAGGCGTAGAAGATACAAATATTTAAATACATCGATATCGCTTCAGAAACTAACAGCATTCAGTTTTCAGAAATATTTTTCTTTAGATCAATTTCAGAAAGAAAATAAAGCATGATAGACAAGAAAAAAAGAAAAACACAATTTTTCCTTGTCGTTCAATCAAAAACTCAGAGCAAGGAAGATACCTAAAAATATTTTCCATTTTCTTGTAAACTTTGTAATATTAAGATAATTCCTGTTTTTTTCTATGTTTTTTTCAGCATTCTTTAATCTCGGAACTCAAATGCAAAAGTATTCAGATAACGTTAAAATAAAAGGGAGGAAAGAAACAAAAAACATAAAAATAAGTAAGAAAGCAAAACAAAATCTTTCAAAATGTAATCTTTTTGTTGCTTTGCCTATTTTACATCCATGGCAACAGGTTTCCATAGTTACCGCTGCTTCTAACGCCAGAGAAGAAACTCCACGTGTTTTCGTAAGATTTGTTCTTTTTGCAAACTTGTACTGGATTTTAGGAGACTTTCAGAGCGACAGTTTAAAACCGTCACACGTGCGAGACCTTGTTAAGTAAGAATCGAAAGGAAAAGAAAAGATGAAAGCAGAGAGGGGAAAAAAAAGCAAATAAACTAGTGACATACGCAGAGAAAGTGCGTTGCCATGGTTACAACATCACCCACGACAGACTGTCTAAACCTAACTCTTCTGTGTTAAGTGCCGAACGCTCAGGTGATGGAAGTTATAATAAACACAAATAATGTTGAGAATATCGTAATGAATAGTAGGCTAAGAAATTTGAGTTTTAACTCTGAGTGGCACTTTTGTTTATACAATGTTTTGTTTATACAATTGTTATACAATGGGATGGCTAAATGGCCAGGTTACAAAGACCCCAACGGCTTAGAGAAGGTTGAGAAGGGGATTCACTGGACAGATGTTAGGAGACAGATGGTAACCTCCCACCAAGTCCATCCAATGTGTTCTTTAACGTGCAAAGTTTACGGCCTCACATGCACACGGAGTCACAGCTTAACCTTTAATCCGACGGATGGCGACCTTTCAAAGCCCATCGGTGTCTCCTTTCTCACTGAGGGCAGAGTGGATGTTAGCAGAAATAAATCTCTATATTGAAGCAGTTTGGACCCGAATCTGGGAACAAAGTTTACGAATCTAACACACTAGTGACTGAGTCAACCCCCACCTCATATTAAAACATTTTTACTCCTAACATGTAGGAGATTTAACTTAGGATTAGTCAAGAAATTTTATTCACTCCTGTTGAGAAGAGAAATAAAGTGACGAAGGCAAATGCAGAATCTGTTAGCGTAATCTCAGTTCCCAGGTTAGATCCAATAGAAACATCCAATCCCTAATTAAGTCACATTATTTTGACCACAGGAAAATATTAAATTAAAAATTTTATAAATGACGGAGATATATATATATACGCAAAAAATGAAGTAATAAGTAGTAATGTAAAAATTGGTAATATACAAACTAAAAGAAATAATTTATTCGAGTGAAACTTTTCAATATTCTTCTTTGGTACGATTTTATTATCGTCTGTTTCCTTTTGTAATTGGGGCGGCGGTTGACTCAGTTGGTAACGGGCTAGATTCGTAATCTGCAGTTCCCAGATTCGAGTTTCACCTGTGTCCGCGTTGATATTTATCTCCGCTAAACCCACAGCCTGCCGTCGGTAAGACGGCGGACACCGATGGGCATGGAAAGGCCTCCGTCCGTAGGATGGGTTGGGTTGTTTTACCTCTGAGCGGCACTTTTTTGCACACCATGGCCAGGTCACATGGACCCCGAAGGCTCAGAGAAAGTTGGGGGAGGGGAACCACTGGAACAGCTGTTGGGAGACAGATGGTAGCCTCCCGGCAAGGCCATCCAGCGTGTTCTTTAACGTGCACAGGATATGGCTCTCCCACACACGGGGCTACGGCTTAACGTCCCATCCGACGGACGGCGGCCTTTCCAAGCCCATCGGTGTCCCCTACTGACCGTGGGCAGGGCGGGGAATTTTGCGGAGATAAATCTAAACGCTGACCTAGCTGGGACTCTAACCTGGGAACTACAGATTACGAGCCTGGCGCGCTACCGACTTAGCCACCCCCGCCCCCCCGTCGGATGGGACATAAAGCAGTGTGCAAGAGAGCCATACTCTGAGAAAAGGAGAGAATATACTGATAGACTAAGCCACCGCTTGCCCCGATGTATGTATGTATGTTTCTTTAAAAATAAGGGAAGTTATGAATTGAATTTTAAGTTCGTTTTCGAAAAGTAATTGCCTTTCAGTTTAAATTTATCCTTTTTTTTCTGTTTTCAACAAAAAAATTAACTCGAATTCAAGGAATGCCTCAAAGATCTTTAATCGTTAAGAAGTGCAGCATTTCTCGTTGATGCTTGATGAATCGTGTTAATGCTGCCATTAACATGGGTGCGGTTCCAAGCTCGAATTAATGCATTCAACTTGGCAACACTACGCCAATTTTTACCGCAGACAGGACTTGTGATCATGCCGGACATCACTAAGTTGGCAAAGCTGGAAAAATATAATTGAACAGCTGTTAGAACGATTCAGACATCGACATGACATACACATATATATTAAAATGAAACATTTCTCCAGTCATATCATTATACACTTAATTCGCAACATGCGAAATGAGGGTTTCGTGGAACTTCTACAATGTAGGTGGCATGCTATCAGAATGATGTACATCCGCAGATATGTACCCTAGTAAAGAGAAATAACGTTTATTACCTAAAAGACATAGATATGCAAGTCAGGATTATTATTACATGAAATGCTATCTGGAAAACAATGAAACTGCCTCAGAAATGAAGATAAAATATAACTGTTTCTTTACAAGCTTCCACAAGACTACATATGTTAGACGTCGGTCAAGGTTTGACCTGGAAACAAAAAGAAAAAAAGAAAGCTCTCGCGAAAAAAGAGATACCTAAAAAGACAAGAGATATTTAACTACCAGTATAGTATGAATGGACTGTTGGGGTAGTTATTAGAAATGCGTCAATTTATACTAACTTAAAAAAGGTAAGGAGCGTTTGTTGGGGAGTTAATCCTACTCATCATGGATGTCACGTTAGAGGCAACAACTCACGCTCAGAACCGCACCCATATTAATGGCAGCATTAATATTTCTCATCACATGACAACGAGAAATGCTGCACTTGTTAACTTTTAAGGTCTTTGAAATATTTGTTGAGATGAAGCTTATTATTCGTCGAAGACGGAAAAAACGATAAATTCGAAATGAAAAGCATTCGTTTCTGGAAAACGAGGTACAAGCAAGTCAAATGAGATGACTAGTCGAATTCTTTACAGCTCTCTTTATTTAATCATCAAGTCTTTTTCCTCCTACAGGTTGTGAAAGGTTATGGCAAGTTGTTTAGAAATGTAATAATAGAAGGTTACGTAATGGGTTTTTAGTTTTTATCAATCTTGAAACAGTGCTTAGGGCAAGCATAACATCAACGGTCGATGTCTAATATTTCAGCTTCAATAACTCTTTGAATATATTTAACTAATATTGGATAACAGAAATTGGATCAATCAAATGCAATATAATATATCTCATAATACAATATATATATATCTCATAATGCAATATTGTATGCTTCTAACATAAAATGCATTAAATTATCATCTATCAATATTCATGAACTCATAAAAGCAGAATCTTATAATAATAATCATTTATTGTTATGACTGAAATAATTTTAAATTGTCATTGTAATGTAACTTTTCATTGTTTTTATAAGCGTTTATATGTTTTTGGGCAGCAAACAAGATATTTAAAAAAAGAAAAAAACAAAACAAAACAAAAAACGTTCCCAGCTATTTAAAGTTTTGAAAATTGTGATATAATTTAAAACCTCACAATAGCCAGGAGAGTGAATGTTTTGAAGAGTGTAAGTAATCGCTCTTTGTATCTAGAATAGTTGCAACCAGTTTTCATTTCTTCTAAGAATTGCAAATGATATATTTTTTCTGTTACCTATATAAATGAATTGCAACACTTGAACGTTGGAGTCCTTATTAACGTTGGTGCCCCCTTGCCTAACGTACTTTAAGGGAAATTCAGCACTGGGAAGATAGAAAGGGGATTGGATAGCAGTAGCAAGACATGCTCGTTGGGTTGTTTCAACTCTGAGCGACATTATTTTGCTCACAATGGGCTGAATGGGTAGGTCACAAGGATTCCAAAGGCTCAGGGAAAACCGGGGAACGGAATCCAGTGGAAAGGTGTTAGGAGACAAATTGAAGCTTCCGTCAAGGCCACCAGCGTCTTCTGTAACGCGCACAGTGCAAGTCTTTCCTGCACAATGAGCCACGGCTTTAACGTCCCATCCGACGGACTGTCGTTTTAGCAAGCTCATCGGTGTCCCTTCTCTGGCCGATCTCAACGCTGGTACAATTGGGACCCGAACTTGGGAACTGCAAATTACGAGTCTGGATATCGACTGAACCACCTCCCACTCTGCCAGAATTTTAGCACGATGTTTGATTCCTCATTGTTCAGGTGTTGAGATTATCTTCTCTACCAAGTAATATTCTACTTACTTATAGTGGGCGGGGGTGGTTCAGTTGGTAGCGCGCCAGGCTCGTAATCTGTAGTTCCTAGGTTCGAGTCCCAGCTGGGTAAGCGTTGAGATTTATCTCCGCAAAAATCCCTGCCCACGGTCAGTAGGGGGGATCAGTAGGACACCGATGGGCTTGGAAAGGCCGTCGTCCGTCGGATGAGACGTTAAGCTGAGGCCCTGTGTTGGGGCCTCAGCTTAACGTCTCCCTGTGCACAGTAACGAGAGCCATACCCTATGCACGTTAAAGAACACGCTGGCTGGCCTTTACGGGAGGCTACTTTCTGTTTCTCAACAGCTGTTCCAGTGGGTCCCCTCCCCCAACCTTCTCTGAGCCTTCAGGCTCCTTGTGACCTGGCCATTTAGCCCATGGTATGCAAAAAAAAGTGCTGCTCAGAGGTAAAACAACCCAACTTACGTATAGCAACTTCTACTATCAGTGAGAGCCAAGGGAAGTGGGGCCTTGGCTTTCACTGAGAAAGAGTAAACCAGTGGGTGTAGAAAATACTTCATCGATCACATAGGAAATTAAGACGTTGTCCCGTGGCAAGAGAGATGTACTTTAACACGCTGGATGATCTTGTTGAGAAGCTTTAATCCATTTGTCTCCTAATAACTCTCTCTTAGATTCACTTCCTGTACCCTTCTTCTGAACCCCTAGAACACTGTGAAAGTGGACATTTAGTCCATTCTGTGTACAAAGTGTCAATCAGAGGATAATGAAGAGCGAGGGTTGGCTGCTCAGTCGGTAGCGCACCAAGTCTCATAATCTGCATTTACCAGGTTCAAGTCCTGTTGGCCCAGCATTAACTCCGTTCACCCTCAAGCCTGTCCTCGGTGAGAAAAAAAAATACCCCCTCAAGCAGCTGCTTGCCACAGAGGTCTGACAGGAACCTGTCAGTTTATATGCCACAGTAGAAGGTCTGAGAGGATGGCAGGACCTCAGCAGAAAAACGACACATACACCCATGCCTTACCCGGGGCTCGAACCCAGTCTCTTAGATCAGTAGCCAAGGGACAATAATGGTCTTAGAAAGGATGTCGTCCATCGGATGCGACATTAAGCTGTGTGAACCGGTGTGTAGAAGAGCCACGTTACAAGAGTGGAGTCTCTCGCCACTTTTAAATGGCAAAAATCACCTCTGGGGTGATTTTGGGTTATAGTCTATCTAGTAGCAATTGGCTGGGAAAGGCCGCAGTCCATCAGATGGAATGTAAAACTGTGACTCCGTATGCAGGAGAGCCATACACTGTTGTGCGTCAAAGAACATGCTGGATGGCCTTGACGTGAAGCTTCCATCTGCTTGCTAACAGTTGTCTATTGTATCCTCTCCCACAAACCTTCTCGGAGCTAATGTGGTTCATGTGCACTGTCCATTTAAGTTTGTTGTGTGAAAAAAATTGCCACTCAGAAGTAAAGCAACTCAATAAAACGCTAACCAACCGAGAATGTGAACTTTACTTTGGTAGAAGCATATATTGTTTAGTTATTATTTGGACCATATGGTTTATGTATTAGTATTTAAGAATTGAGCTTCGTATTAACGGGTGAAGTTTGATGAAATCTTAAGCGTTATTTGCGAGAGAATCAGCATTTTATAAATTTATTCAAAGATGATTTGGTTGTTTTACCTCTGAGCGGCACTTTTTTGCACACTATGGGCTAAATGGCCAGGTCACAAGGACCCCGAAGTTTCAGAGAAGGTTGGGGGAGGGGACCCACTAGAACAGCTGTTGGGAGACAGATGGTAGCCTCCCGTCAAGGCCATCCAGCGTGTTCTTTAACGTGCACAAGATATGGCTCTCCCGCACACGGGACCACGGCTTAACGTCCCATCCAACGGACGGCGCCTTTCCAAGCCCATTGGTGTCCCCTACTGACCGTGGGCAGGGCGGGGAATTTTGCGGATATAAATCTCAACGCTGACCCAGCTGGGACTCGAACCTGGGAACTACAGATTACGAGCCTGGCGCGCTACCGACTGAGCCACCCCCCGCCCCCTATTCTAAGATGATTTGGGGCTTTAATTACTACGTCACATAACTCATATAATGGCATGGCACTTGTCTGGTGAGAAATATGCAAAAAAATACATAAAATTTCAACTTAGTGCTTTAAACCGTTAAGATCAGGCGCGTCGAAGACACTCTTAGTGAAGAGTCACTAAAGGGAAAAAACTATATTGTTAAAAATCCACAGAAAAATTCTTGACTTAGAAACGAAAACACACATTTCTGGTGAATAACAAATTGGGAGAAATGTTTTTAAGGAATTTAGAAAATATATTGATTAAAAAACATATAAATATTCATTTTTAATGAGTATTGTGAATTGGTAAAATAGTTCATTAATGAACTTAAAAGTATTTGGTCACAAAATTGGAAGAAATAAGCCCGATTCAGTATATCGATTACTAACTGAACTGTACTCGGCGCTGCCCAGATCTCGCTTTTAAGATGCAATCTGTATAATTCGATTTTTACTGCACTAAAACCTTAGTTTTACGAGCATCATCCCCTGAACCTCCCTGCCATCCAACCGCTTAGTACAGGTTCAATCGGTATATATTGGTGCTGTAACATGGAAAAACGATTAAATGCACAATGTTGCCAACTCCGAAAAATGAAATCACGTCTAAATCTCAGATAATGGTAACAAAGGATTTGACAGCGATTACTTTTTTTTTACCGTATAAACAGCATGGCAAATATTTGTACTTCTAGCAAGCCCCACTTTTGAAATTTCGTCTTAAATCATCCTTAGTATTTCCTTATCACTTAAGACGATCGATTCCAAAGAATGAGATTTCGTTTTTTGTGCGATCACAATACTTTACTCTTACTTGTATAAGAAAGTATTGTGCGATCACAATACTTTACTCTTACCTTGTATAAGAAAGTAAAAGGTGAAGGAAAGTAGAAAAAAACCGAAATCTTGATTGATAAGCTTGATAACTTATAGCAACGATGAGGACTAAAGGATAATTTTCTAAGCGTAACTCAGATAGCATTTTATCCGTCAAATACTTTCCTCGTGGAACGTCATTTCCGGCCTGTCAATAGTCTCTTGAGGATGAAGAGGAAATGACGGAGGATACGGAGTGGAAAAATAAAAGACGACTTTGTCTGTCCACCCGTCACTTGAGGCTAACCGGTCTGACGTAGGAAAGGTCTCTTGGGGGCAGAAAGGTCACTGAGGTTAATTTCGTTCTCAGTGTGTTACTTTGGCCTCCTTCATAGCCTCTTCTTCTTTTCCTTCACTCTCCTTCATGCAATCACTCACTCTTCCACAAGTGGGCAGTTTAAGGGAGGGACTCTCAAACTTGGGGACGTCAAAACATTCCGAGGGAGATGAGAATATGGAATTTTTTCTGTTTATTTTCGTATTTTAATTATGAATTGAAATTGTTGTTGAAAGAGGAATTCGGTTGGGTTCTTTTACCTCTGATCGGCAATTTTTATTCATAGAGGAGTTAGCTGATGATAAATGAGATAAGGGGAGACATGAGGGTGTTTCAAAAGAAAAAGAAAAAGAGTTTGCTTCCTTGTTTTAAACAGCGACGATTGTTGTGCTATGGGAAGAAAAACGAATGTTTATTATCACTAAAGATTACCTGCTGTTTAAAGTTTTATTTTTCGTAGTTAATGATTACTTTGTCAATGATGCGAACGGGGACTGCTAGTTGAGTCGGTGGGTCAAACTTTAAACCTGATTGCGCATGCCTTGAGATTTCCCCCCCTCCCCTCACTAATACTTGCTCTGCCCTTGATGAGAAACGGGGAAAACATAGGCTTTGTAAATGTTGTCTTTCTTCGGGTGGGACACTATGTCATAGGATATATTCACAGGGATATATATGACATGACTTTGGGTTGGTTGTTGGGTTGTTTTACCTCTGAGCGGCACTTTTTTGCACACCATGGGCTAAATGGCCAGGTCACATGGACCCCGAAGGCTCAGAGAAGGTAGGGGGAGGGGACCCACTGGAACAGCTGTTGGGAGATAGATGGTAGCCTCCCGTCAAGGCCATCCAGCGTGTTCTTTAACGTGCACAGGGTATGGCTCTCCCGCACACGGGGCCACGGCTTAACGTCCCATCCGACGGACGGCGGCCTTTCCAAGCCCATCGGTGTCCCCTACTGACCGTGGGCAGGGCGGGGAATTTTGCGGAGATAAATCTCAACGCTGACTATATGACATGACATATAGACCCTAACATGCACAGGAATATACATGATCTAACATGCAGACTCTAACATGCATAGGTACATACATGGCTTAACATACAAATTCTAACATGCATAGGGACAAAAACCCTGTGCATGTTAAGAAAATTCATTGGATGGCCGTGATGTACGGCTCCCGCCTGTTCTTTTACAGCAGCCCAAAGTTTCCTTTACAGCTTTGAACCAAAGAGGGGTCCTTATGACCTGGGCATTTAATCCATTCTGTACTCAAAAGTGGTGCTCACAGTGTAAACAGCACAACTTACAAGGTCATGTCTCTTCCTCGAACAAAACGTGCGACAAATAAATTATAAACTGACACTTTTTGATAAGCATTTGCAAACAAAAACTCCCCCCCCCCCTTCATATGTATGTGTGCAATCAGTCCTCCATAAATTGCATCAGAGCGGGGAGTTCACGAAACCAGAAAAGAAAAAATACCCAAAGAAATGAGTCAGTAACTAAGGGTAGAGCTGTTGGAATTTATGTACATAGCTCAAGATGTTATTGATCGATGTGCAAATTGTGATGAGGGAGGACAACTTCCATTTGGCGAAGGAACCAGTCCACCCAAAAAGGAAGAAAAAAACGCCTATGTGTATGTGCAAGGTATGTTCCTTTCTTCCATTATGAATCACTACGAAGACATTGCAAACATGATTATAATTTTCCCCTCATTTCCTCATCTCTTTCCGTTTCTTCTGGTCTACGTGGTGAAAGAGGACGCCCCAATGAATTAAACATGATTCACTCTCATCCTGCCTCATCCGCCATCAGTTGCTTCTCCGGAATGGAAGAAATCGTCGAGTCCCTTGCAGAACAACTTCTGTTTCCTGCTGCTAAACTCCTGCAGGTTCATCATCTTCTTTTCTCCCGATTCTGAGCACTCTTTTTTCCCTATTATTTTCCCTACCTCTTGTCCTTTATCTCAGACCCAATCACGATAGCATTTCTCCGGTGACATTCTTCACATCAACGTGGATGAAGAGTGAGGACTCAAAATTATCCGAGATTTTTGCTTGCAGCTTCTATTCTGTCTCCCTCTCTCTCGTAATCCGAGATTTTGTGTCTGCATCTTCCATTCTATCTTTCTTTTTCGTAATCTGAGATTTTTCTTTTTTTCGACTATAACGCTTTTCAGGAAGAATTTTTCACTCCCCCTATCGTAATGGTTCAGTTTTTTTTTTTTTGAAACGAGAATGCTGTTGCCGAAATTTAAGATGATTTGAATTTCGGAAAGAAACGTTTCTTTTCTCAACGTCTGAAATTTTTCACTAATATACAAAGAGATTTTTAAATAAAAATTGTCAGGTGTCTCGTCGTCGTTGTTGCCTTTTGATAGTAATTGTCTTATTTCTTCACAATCTTTGTTATCAACGTTGTGAAATATAGTTACCGTACAATATGATTTTTAATGAAAAATATGTCTAAAGATTAATTAAAGATCTCAATCAATTCTACCTAAATCTCGATTTTAAACAATATTTGTTCATTATTGAAAGAATTATGAACGTTGGAATATTTAACGGGCTACAAAAAAAATTGGCCCCAAAATATAATTAAAACAGCTCGAATCAGCTATGATCTCTGTCAGCTATGACTCTAGTAAAGTCAATTATGATATCTGATCTCTGAACCCGTTTTAACGTTTTAATTAAATTTTGGGGTCAATTTTTTGTAACCCGTTAATATTCCAGCGTTCAGAACTCTTTGAATACTGAACATAAATAAAAATAGAGATATAAATAGATTTGATTGAGATTTCTAATCTATCTTCAGACATATTTTCCATTAAAAATCATATTGAAGAAATTATTTAGCTCTGAATGTGATTTCGTATTCAGATAACACGAAACCGTTTTCATTTTTCTGTCCAGTACCTGTAGTTAAAGTACCGGGTGAAAAGTTTTGCGAAAGACCTTGAATTCTTTTGGGAAATCTCCATTGCTCTCTCGAATTACGAACTGACTTTCAACGAACAATGATAGAAAATAAATGAAGCTTATGGGGATTTCATTATTTCGTCGAAATTCAGAGAGTTTTGATTGAAAAATACCTAAGAGAATTAGCATCGGAAAATGCTTAAGGAAAACAAGGAAAATCTTTACCGAGATATAGTAGTTATAAAGGGAATAGTATGTGCTATTTAATTCATTCACTAGTTGAGATTTTCAGTGAACTTGTGATTAAAAATCGATAGGCATTCAGTTCGATATTGCATACTTCTTCAAAAGAGACGTGCGAGGGTTGTCACAGTCGGTAGCGCGTCAAGCTCATAATCTACAGCTTAAAGGTTCGAGTCCAACTTGTGCTAGGCCCGGGATCTAGAAAAAAAAAACCCACCTATGTCAGCTCCAGGTCTGGTTGTAGAAAAACGAAATAAAGGGGGAGGGAGAGAGGGAGGGGAAATGACTAAATCGAGCCAGTGAAAAATAAAAAGTGTGTGTTGGGGGGAGGGGGGAACAAGGGACTGGATTTACATCGCAGTATAAAATTTTCCCTCTCGAGTTAGAAGTCTTTAAAAGTTTCTTGAAAAAGTGCGTGAAATATGCACAAGTTTAGTAATTTTTTGCCACCATTAGTCTTATTAGCATACATAAAGGCATGGCCCCCCTTGTCCCCTCACCCTCAAGATCCGGTCCTGTCAGCATTGAGATTTATTTTCGTTAAACCCTTATTCTCCCTTGGTGAGAAAGGGAACACCGATGGGCTTAGAAAAGCTGTCCTCAATCTGAAAGGTGTGTCCTAGTGAGACATATCTTATAAATATTAAAGAACACGCTGGATGGCCTCGGCAGAAGTCTTCCATCTGTAACCTAGCAATTATCTAGTGGGTTCCTTCATCCAACCTTCTCTAAGCCTTTGGAGTCCTTATGATTTAGCTATTTAGACGCCACTATGTGCATAGAATTGCTGATCAGAGGTAACCCAACCCAACTCTTCAAATGAATTTTAGGTCATTAATTCAACGTACATTTCTGCAAGTAAATAACTTAGTTGGAAGAATCACGGATAAGTCTTAATAAATATTCGTACTACAACTAATTTGTATTTCGCAGTGACATAGTGTGATTGACCACTGGGAATACTAGGAGACTGTGCAGTTGTTTCTTAGACATTTCTGGTGTTGTTGAGTCCTTCGCCGCTTTCCTAAGGATCAACGTTAGCAATCTTCTTGGGGTCAGTGGTGTATGAGGTATTATCGTATTTTGAGACTTTATTCGTATCAAGCTTTGATATTTTACCAATTTAGAACTCCCTAGCTGGGAAAATTCAAACTAAAGGAACATTAACATAATGTAAATCGTAATATCCTATTAGCACCTATTTAAGCTAATGTAGCGTTCCACATTTTTTGCCGTCCCGTGGCCGAGTGGTTAGCGCACTTGGCTACTGATCTGAGGGACCTGGGTTCGAGCCCCGGGTTAAGGCATGATTGTATGTGTCGTTTTTCTGCTGAGGTCCTGCCATCCTCACAGACCTTCTACTGTGGCATATAAACTGACAGGCTGCTGTCAGACCTCTGTGGCAAGCAGCTGCTTGAGGGGGTATTTATTTTTATTTTTTATAAGCTAAAAATATAATTTTCATTTATCTCCCAAAGAAAAAATAAAAACAGGGATGGGGGACGTTAGTTGGTAATGCGCCAGGTTTATAACTTATAATCTGCAATTCTTAGGTTAGAGTCGAAGTTATTCCAGTGTCGAGATTTATTTCTGATAATCCCCCCATTTTGCCTTCAGTCAAAAAGGGGAGACTTATAGACTTGGAAAGGCTGCAGCCGTAAGATGGTACTTAAGGCCATGGCTCCGTGTGTAGGAGAGTCATATTCGTGAACGTCTGGTTGACCAGACAGGCAAATTCAAAGAACAGGCTGGATGGCCTTGACGGGAAGCTACCATCCGTCTTCTAACAGGTGTTCAGTGGGTCTTCTATCCTCCAACCTTGGGGTTCTTGTGACCTGGACATTTAACTCAGTGCGCAAAATAAAAAGCATTGCTAAGAGATAAAACAACCGAACCCAACGTCTCATTTCAGTTTAAAGAACAATAAAGAACGAATGTTCGAAGGCATAAGAAAAGTCTTTACAATTTCAAAGCGAAACTAAGAATTTCGACAGGCTGAATAGAAAGGAATTCAGTTGGGAATAAAAAAAGTTGATAACTCCGTCTGCTACTACCATGGTCTACGTAGAAATGATGACAACAAGAAGTAGAAGCAATAGAAAGCGACATCGAGATACTACTACAAATGGTTCTAACGTAAAAAACCTCTATTTGTGATCAATGCAGAGACTGAAAAACTATTGAAGTTTAAAAATAGCACTCTTTGCTCAAAAGTGCAACGAATAGCTGTGCTTTGGAAAGCGAATCAGGTAGCTGAAGAAAGTATGAAATCAAATAACATTTGTGGGACACTCAGTATTGATTTCAGTACCCATAGAAATGTCACAGCTTATTGTAAAAGAAGGTAGAGTGTTTGTCATGCCAAACGAATAAGTTTACAAACTATATAGCTGAAAAATTGGACGTCTGGAACCATTTATTAAAAAAAAAAGCAGTTTTTTCCTGACATCAATAAAGAAATTAAGTCATGTCACTAAATGAAAAGCTTGAGATTATAATAGCACCTAAACAGTTAAGTGGTTTGTGTCTGAATGAATGAATATAAAGATATTTTATAGACAGGGTTGTTGGTTTTTTTTACCTCTGAGCGGCACTTTTTTGCACACCATAGGCTAAATGGCCAGGTCACATGGACCCCGAAGGCTCAGAAAAGGTTGGGGGAGGGGACCCACTGGAACAGCTGTTGGGAGACAGATGGTAGCCTCCCGTCAAGGCCATCCAGCGTGTTCTTTAACGTGCACAGGGTATGGCTCTCCCGCACACGGTGGCACTGCTTAACGTCCCATCCGACGGACGGCGGCCTTTCCAAGCCCATCGGTGTCCCCTACTGACCGTGGGCAGGGCGGGGAATTTTGCGGAGATAAATCTCAACGCTGACCCAGCTGGGACTCGAACCTGGGAACTACAGATTACGAGCCTGGCGCGCTACCGACTGAGCCACCCCCTTATAGACAGGCCATTTCTACACTGCCTCAGAGAATTTCCATATTATGCAATTGGAATCCAACTTTGAAAACTCTGTAACTTCTAAAATAAACATTTAATTAAAAAATGTGACTGAAGATAAATATCATAATTAAATCCATTTAAATATCGTTTTTTAACAGTTTTGTTCAGTGTTTAAGAGTTATGGAAGTTGAAATGTTTAAAAATATATTATCTTGTTTCATAAAAATCGTTCATAATTGCCAAATATTGAAGTAATCATTGCGCAAACTTTTATACGTTTTATTAAGTTTTAATTAATTTCTGAAGTAAAGTGTCATGACTTTACTGTTGTATGATATTGTAGCTTCCATAACTCTTTAAGTTCTGATAGAATGTTGTTGAAAATCGAGATTTAAATAAATATGATTATGATATTTATCTTCAGTCACAATTTTCCGTTAAATGCATAAGATAATTAGAAGTTATAGAGCTTCGAAGTTATATTACCATTGACATAGCATAAAAATTCTCTAATATTTTGATCGGGCACTATATAATCATTTACATTCTTAACTGTGCGAAAATCAATGCTTTATAATTCAGACAGCAAAAAACTGCGAGAGTGACAGATGCCATTCTTTTTATCACATAAAAATAATCTTTATTATAATGTGTGGTAATAGTTATTAAAAAACATTTCTCTCTGCTTATTTTCCCTATTTCCCTTCGGAGTTTTGTCAAAAAAATGTTTGGTATATCTTCTCGTAAGAGAGACAAGATGTACAACTTCTCACACCCCAAATCACATCAGCGTCCTTGTAGGGATAGGTTATCCCCCCTCGGCTCTCACCTGACCAATCAGAGATGGCGTTAGCCGTTCTCCCATCAGCCGCTTTACCTGTGCCCAGACACTTATCGCATTGCACCCTGCTCCCCATTCTGGTCTGGGAGCCACAAGAAGATGGAGAAGGATGGGTTGCACTCTGTTACTGCGCACTTTGCAATGCGTACAGATGAAATATTTATCCAGCATCTTCTCCGCCCCGAGCCTTTATTCCGCCCACGGGACACTGATCAGGTTAGGGCTTCAGATGTGAATCAGAACGGAGACGGTAACCTAGCAACAGCATCAGAGCTTGCCATGTCTCGCTACTGTATATACGTATATGTATATAAATACAGAAGTACGTGTATGAGCGCGATCGTGAAAAGTTCGACATACCGCCGTAACTTTATCATATCATCCAGTACGTTGTTAGTAATTCTCTTGTGCATTTGCGAGGGTGTACAAAAAGAGCAAAGAAACAGATGCAAAAAATAAAAAGAGCAAGAGAGAGAGAAAAACTTACGTGATCTGCGTTTCATTCGGTGTTTGGAGCAAATATATGCAAGTAGATGGTTGCTGATTTGGGGGTTTTATAAAAATATTATGATACCACTGAAGACTTGATGGTGTGGGGAATTGACGAAGTTGTGCACCCTCAGTATGCGAATTGAAAAGCAAAGTTTAACTTTCTCTCGTAGTCCAGATGTCTGCGTATACGTGCATCCAAATCATAAGCTCCACTTAAGCAAACGTAATAAAAAATTCATGAGAGAACGGAGGAAATGTTTGCACAGTATGTCAACAACTCTGAACACACGAGCACATAGACAGCACTCCTTGTAAGGGAAAAAAATGACAAATATGATGCACTCTCTTTTACGGTTGAAACTTTGCGTATATCTCTACGTCTTGTTGTCGTACTGTTACCTGTATCAACGTTTGAGAAAGAAATTTTATACTCTTTCAATATCAAATAGAAGACTGTTTTGTTTAATTTATTCAATGCGTATATAGAAAAGTTGCAGTATTAATCCTAATGGATCGATAGAATGAATACATATCTATTCACTCAAAAATCCAAATTCTGTAAGCTATACATTTAAAAAAGACAAATTGGTGATCATAGTATTAAATTCTTGTTTATTGACTACAAACAGAATTAATTCGTTGTTTAATGACTTGAAAACACTTCGAAAACATCAACAGTTTTAAAAGAGTTTGATAAATATGTGAATCATAACAGTTGTATTAAATCCTTTATAAGAGTAAATCTCGCACATTTATGTTTCATTTGGGTTCTGTCATTTTTGGAGATAAATGTTTCTCAAGCTTGCTTTCAAACTATTTCAGCTTCCACCACTCTTTGAATACTGAGAGAATATTGTTTGATAGAGAAGCACGTTTCAAGGGAGGCTCAACTCATGAACTGAACAAACATTGTGACACGCATTCAAGCTTTTCAAAATCCATCAATCTCGATCGTGGTCATCCTTTTATAATAACCAAGAGAGAAGTGAAGCATTCAGAAATTCGCTTCTCTGCAAAACTGTGCGGAACTCAACAAAGATGCCATATATAGCTCTATCACTAGGAATAGAGAAACTGAGCGAATATGAGAACGATACTAGATCCTCGGAGATAGTTCTTTATTTTTTTTATGGATTCAACTGGGGTGTTGGAACGAATAATTTGTTTCAGTGCAATGTCTGATTTTCTTGATTTTATTCCAAGCGTATTTATATGCCCTGGTTTTAATATTTCTTTAAGTTCGCCTCCGATTTGATTATGGAGATGAGAGGATGTGGAGGAAAGGTTGAAGCTCGACTTCTTATACTGGGTGAGATAGCTAAGGGGTCACTGAAACTTATTCGTCAATTCATGATCGAATTTTAAGTATGATATTTCCCAAGATATTGTGTAAAATATTTTATTCAAGTTATTCTACGAAAAATCATATTTTTTTAACTTGAGATGTGCATTTGAGAAAAAAAAAATAGTTTTTAACTAGAAGAACACATATTGCGTCTCGTGAATATGGAAATCTTGTTTTCAAAGAGAATTAATTTTTATTTACCGAATTTCGCACACTTTAAAAATTTTAAATTGGAATTGACGGAGTATTGAATATATTTGGGATGTTTTATCTCTGAGCGGCACTTTTTGCTCATAATGGGCTTAAAGGACAGCCTACAAGGACCCCAAGGTCTCAGAGAAGATTAGAGGCAGGGAACTCACTGAACAATTAGTAGACAGATGGACGCCTCCCGTCAAAGCCATACAGGGTGTTCTTTAACGTACACAGGGTATGGCTCTCACACACACGGAACCATGGCTTTACGTACTATCCGACGGACGGCGGTCTTTCCAAGCCCATTAGGTCCCCTTTGTGACCGATGGCAGGGTGGGGATAGATATCATCAACTTTGGCACAGTGGAACTCGAACCTGGGAACTGTAGATTATGATACTGACGCGTATCCGGCTGAGTCCCCCCCCCCTCATACACACACACACACTATCAATTAAGAGATTGCACAGTTGAAGCATGGACAATTTTCACAGATCATAAGTCAATGAGCCAACAGTGACCTGCCAGTCACCCTACGAACAAGTGTTGAACTGCGCATGTCTCACAATCTCCGCAGTTGCCGCTTAATATTTGGTTCTAATACTCGAAAAAAAAAAACAGTCGTTAACATTATAGACAATCAATTCAATCGCTTGTGAACAATTCGACAAATGTCAAAACTCCGTCATTTGATCGGCAACTTAATTTCATCATATCTCGTTCCCTGGACGAAGCTTTCGCTAAGCAAATAGTGAAAAAAACAACAACAAACCAATGACTATAAGAATTAAAAAAAACACACTGAAATGTCACGCAGAAGCTTTTAAACACGATAGAAACTCTTCCTTCTCTCGTGTACACTATTGAATATAATTCAGACTACATCATGTAGAGTGCATTACTTTACTTCTATCTGAACTTTTTCTTTAATGTTCTTGCATTTATTCTCTTAGCCTCTATGGCATGGAAAAATTATCGCAGCCAAAGAAAGGAATTGTGAGTTTTCAGCATGTACGTAGCCAGTTAAAACTTATCTCGTATTCGCATCTGCGTTTATTGAAATGCTTAGCATATTGATTAGGTTTTTGAAGTCTTCCTCTTCGAATAAAGCAAAGTTCTCCTAGAGAATGTTGCCGGTATTTCCTTTGCTTTTATGTAAGATACGAGATTAGAGATAAAGGAAGTAAAAGAAACAAATGTAAAGTACTTATTGATATGTTAATGCGAGAGAGACCAGCAAAGGCGTTAGGGAAGAAAATATGCTTAGAATTTTGTTTCGTTTGGGTCGTCTAACTGAAATATGTTTATTTTGCTTCTGCTGTTTGTTCTGATAACTCCCAACATCTGTTGTTATGTTTATCGTTGGCTTTGAAAACAGTTTTGTTAGCATTTATGCATATCACCGTAGGGACCTTATGATATTTTATTTCCCTCTATGCGTAATCTTTATTTAAGGAAGAAATGTGAATGGTTTTATGTTGTTGTAACAGTGCTTGGGATTTTAACCGATTCTAGCGACAGGCTCCGATAAGCGAATCATTGAGCCACGTCAATTTTATTTACATCAGTGGAAAAGCTTTACTTCGCAACTTTATTCTGAAGTAAGGCCAGGCTCGTAATCTGTAGTTCCCAGGTTCGAGTCACAGCTGCACCAGCGTTGATATTTATCTCCGCAAAATTCCTCGCCCTGCCCACGGTCAGTAGGACACTGATGGTCTTGGAAAGGCCACCGTCTATCGGATGGGACGTTAAGCCGTGGCTCAGTGTGTGGGAGAGCCATACCCTGTGCACGTTAAAGAACACGCTGGATGGCATTGACGGGAGGCTACCATTTGTCTCCCAACAGTTGTTCCAGTGGGTCCCCTCCCCCAACCATTTCTGAGCTTTCGGGAGTACATGTGATCTGGCCATTTAGTCCATAGTTTGCAAAAAAAGTGCCGCTCAAAGGTAAAACAACTCGTCCCAACTCTGAAGTTAGGTAGAGAAATCGCTCACTTTATGGGAAAAAAAATAGAATTGACTTCTAAGCAATAAAACAATAGAAATGCAAGAATTCAAACCATTCTCCCCCATCTACCTCACGGACTCGAACGCGGGATCTCGTAAGAGTTAGGCGCCAGTTGCTCTACCATTTCAGCAAAGGTAGGAGAGTTCACACCAGCTTAAAGACGGTTTTGTTGATTGGCCATGCTTTTTTGAAGATCTACCATCTATTCGAAGAGTCGGGGAGCCTATATATTATTCATACCGACGTGGAAATAAGCTTTTAAACTATTATAACCATATAGCAAGTTGTCATGTCCCTCGAATTTTAGTTTTATTTATATATTGTATATTTTTGTTGTATTACATTGTTGTATATATTTTTATGTGTTCTTTGAAATGTTTGTGCTGGGATGACTCACTGTTGGGGGCGGGGGTGGCTCAGTCGGTAGCGCGCCAGGCTCGTAATCTGCAGTTCCCAGGTTCGAGTCCCAGCTGGGTCAGCGTTGAGATTTATCTCCGCAAAATTCCCCGCCCTGCCCACGGTCAGTAGGGGACACCGATGGGCTTGGAAAGGCCGCCGTCCGTCGGATGGGACGTTAAGCCGTGGCCCCGTGTGCGGGAGAGCCATACCCTGTGCACGTTAAAGAACACGCTGGATGGCCTTGACGGGAGGCTACCATCTGTCCCCCAACAGCTGTTCCAATGGGTCCCCTCCCCCAACCTTCTCTGAGCCTTCGGGGTCCTTGTGGTCTGGCCATTTAGCCCATGGTGTGCAAAAACGTGCCGCTCAGAGGTAAAACAATCCAATCCAAACTCACTGTTGTTGTTTTTTGGGTCTAAAGCTGCTCCGGGTAAGTGGTGACGAATGCCAGCAGTTGTTTATGCCGTATATGACTAACTAGCCCGCTGCGCGAAAGTTCGCGCACGAAGCTAGGGGAAGGAGTTGGAAGAATCAGTCTGTGCGTTAGCTGTCAAGCGAAGAGCTCGCGTTGACACTCGTCAAAAGGACGCCGACTTTCTCAAATTAACCCTTGAAGTCAGGGTGCGATTCCAAGAGGGAATCCAGATTCTTGGAGAATCTTGTCTTTTATTCTTGTGGTTCAGGAGGAGCCACAGTGTAGGCAAAGGAAAATCCTTTCGTCGAGTTTTTGAGGTCTGTAAAGTGAGAAATTGCAGAGTGTGCAATTCTTTACCTCATTTTAGTAATATTTGCAGTAGCAAAGCAGCAAAGGCTCACGGAATTGAGCGGTGAATTTAATAGTAGCTTTGTGGATTCAGAAAGAACCACAGTGTGAAGCAGCAAAGACCCACGGAGTGGAGTTCATTCCCAGCACGTAGCTGTATATACTGTGAATAAAAATTTTGTCGTCCCTATATAACTCTCGTGCAGTAATTGATGGACCATTGTTATTCTTCATTCAACGCAGCGAGGTTGAGGCAAACAGTGGCACGGGCATAAAAACCCGCGAACCTGAAGTTTCACCGAATTGAATTAAGTAGTAATTTCAGTATCATCGTCCCTCTCTCCTGTGTGGACTGGGTCATCACATCTGTCACAGTCGGATAGGATCCGAACAACGGGTCACGACATCTGACATAGTCTGACAGAATCGTTTTTCTTTGGGTCACGACACAAGTATTGACATAATTTGGGTTATTCAGATGTACAGCATCTGAAAAAAATGTGCTAATAAAAGCATTGGATGTAAATTCACCTCATACGCCGTACGCCGGTATGATCTCATACACCAATGTGATATGAATAGATGAATCTCAGTGACAGTCATTTTGTGGTAATTAGTTCAGATGGGTGTATTTTTTCACACTTGCTTAATTACTACAAAATTACTGTTATTGTTATGGACTTTCTTCCTTCATACAAGATTTGAATTTCATTTCCATTTTACATATACGAATCTTCCCAATTTCAAATCTGTGTGGGAAAAATAGCAACCACAAAAGTACAGAGGGTTTGGTTGCATAACACTTTATGTAACAATAATTTTGAGTAAACGGGGGTATAATATTCTCAGTTAATTATAAATAAATTAATTTTTTTTTTCAGAAGGAACTAAGAATTATAGTTCTTGGGGACTTACAAATAAATTAAGTTTTTATCAAACAAAACATTAAAAAATATCCTATTCAGAGATCTCAAAATGAAAATCCAATTTTCTGTTCAGAGATAGCGATATCGATTAACTCAAACAAAAAGCAAATAATCTGTATCCGTTGGATTGTCTTACCTCTGAGCGGTACTTTTTTGCTTGTAAAAAAATAAAATTATAAATTACCCCTCAAGCTGCTGCTTGACACAGAGATATGACATAAATCTGCCGGTATAAAATGAAATAAAGATATGTGAAGAAGGTGATCTTTAGGAAATATACTGAAGTAAACCTCCCTAACTACTTGCCCCGCCCCTTCTGTATTTGTAATGCACGTACTTTAAAATCTGGATCAAATATAATGCACCATTTAAAAGAAAAGTTCTGTATTTGTAATGCACGTGCTTTAAAATCTGAATCAAATATAGTGAATCATTTAAAAGAAAGCAAGTGTAAATTCTGTTAACAAAAACTTTTTATATTGTATTTCGACGAAAGAAACACGATTTGAAAATTCTGTACATGTACAAAATGCTTGAAAATGTGTAATTGTGAAAGCGCCAAAAAATGGTACAAGTGTATATTTATATAAACTTGCCAAATAATGGTACAGATGTTTATATAAACGTGCCAAATAATGGTACAAATGTATATATAAACGTGCCAAATAATGGTACAAGTGCAAATGCAAACGTGCCAAATAATGGTACAAGTGTAAATACATTCATGCCAAATAATGTTAAACATAAACGCGCAAAATAATGGTAGAATTGTAAATGTAAACTCGCTAAATAATGGTACAGGTGTGAATGAAAACGTGCCAAATAATGGTGCAAGTGTAAATATAAACGGTCGAAGTAATGGTGCAAGTGTAAATATAAACGGTCCAAGTAATGGTGCAAATATAAACGCGCAAAATAACGGAACAGGAGCAAATGTAAACATTCCAACTACGGTACGGTCGCTTAAAAAAGTATCCGAACGCTATGGTTGATTACAGAATTCAGGAAAAATATCTGGCAACGATTTTTTTTTAGAAATCAGTGATCTGGCAACCTTCGTGTCACGTGACGCGAAGGTTGCCAGATCATTAATTTCTAAAAAAATCGTTGCCAGATATTTTTTCTGAATTCTGCAATCAACCATAGTGTTCGGATACTTTTTTGAGCGACTGTACAAGCATAAACGTACACGTGTCAAATATAGAAACAAGTATAAATGTAAAATGCACCCATGACAAATATATGTATAGGTGTAAAAGTATAATACAAACATATCTGTAAAGCTAATGTTTCAAATATATGTGCAAGTATATATATATAGCAAGCAGAACACAATGCCGACAACTGATTGGCTGAGCGATGACCAAGTTCATCTATTCACAGACATATGAATCGTCGGCGACAGAAGCAGGAATTCAGCCAATCGCCACCACTGGCCATTCAGTACAGCACTTCTATTACACTCTCCATTCTGCGGTGATTTATCCGCCTGAAACGAAGGAGGGGGGGGGGGGGCATTGGGACACAAGTCACTGAGGTTTAGGAGCAACCGTTTAAATGGAAATCACACCAAGTGCTTAAGCTAGTGATGAATAGACCAGCCTGCTAGACAAATGGTTTCCTACTCTGTAAGGGGTCCCGGCCTTGTCACAGACTTTTGTATGACAGGACTGTTTACATGAAACTCTACAACGCTAATCCGGGAACTGCTTTAAACCACTTGTTGAAAACAAATGGGGAATGCTGTAACATACATTTCACATTGAAATATACTCACTCGAGCTCGCGTTTATCTATTGTATGGCGATTCAGCTTCCAACATTTTCGAGGGAGTTACAAAAGCTATAAAGTTTGTCAGTACATATTATGGTTCCTCATAATGTCTGTTACTTTATTGACCTATATGCATGAGTTGAGAATCTTTATATCATGCATTTCGAATGGATGTTGCATTAATTTTAAAATAATATCTAGTTCTCTTATAAACCGCACGCAAATTACTTGTGACTTGCTCTTTCAGAAAGAAGCAAATTACCTTCATTTCTCATATGTCTTAAAAGAAAAAATAAAGAAAAAAAATTTCAAAAACTTAATACATATTTCAAATTTCATATTCCAATTAATAGTAACTTTAGATATTATCTTGATGAAAATACTTCATTTTTTAAGTAATTTAATTTCAGTAGACAAGATATTAGTAAAATCATCAAGCTGCGTGTAGGTGCTGCTACACTTAATAACTTCCTTTTTAAAAACAAGGAGAGCCAGTCCGATTTGTGTAACATCTGGTCAAGTTAAAGAGACTGTTTCCCATGTGTTGCTAAATTGTGAAAAGTATGATGAAGCCAGAAAATACTTTTTTGAGGCACTTCATTACAAATGCAATCTAACTGAATATACACTACAAAATATTTTAAATCCCGATAATTCTTCTAAATTAGTTATCTTCCAACTTTCAATTGGTCCTTCGACATTCAATGCTATATAATGGAATAAAAGTATAAATCTGGACTTCGATTTCGTTTTTATTCTAAAGGATATAAATATCTGAATCAGCCAAAGAACATTTTCTAATTTTCTGTCATATGTATATATTAGAATTTTCTTCCTTGATATATTTTTGTCATATATACAAGATTTTCTTTCACATTGTGTATTTTTCTAAGTGTATATGTAATGTTATTGTTGCATTACATTTTCTAAGTATTTCAGTTTTATTAATTGCTTTGGGGTAGAAGAGTTCAACTAAACACCCCAGAGGCGTGTAATGTTAAATAAATAAAATCAAATGTTTTGTTTTCTAAATTCATCTATAATAATTTGCCTTTCGAGATATCAAACGCCGTAGTTCTTAGCTTTGAAGTTTTCAGATTATGTATTATTCCATCCCGATGTCGATTAAAAAAACGACGGACTTGTATATATATATACACCTTTTCAGCAATTTATAACTTCTGGCGTAGAAAAGGTTCACTGTTACTATGGAAACCAGATGTATTGCAGAAGTTTCACATCATTTTTGGCAACTGAAATGAAGCTATTCCATCAACCCTAAAAAACTATAATAAAACGTAATGTGGAGAAGTTAGGTTAATAAAAAGAATTCAAAGCTTCTAATTCTAGGAACAGAAATGAATGTTACAAGTGTAAATGTAAAAACATGCATTCAGGTGAATTAATCACGCGGTTAGCTGTCCCATGATCGAGTGGTTAGCGCGCGGAGCTACTGGTCTAAGGGAACTGGGTTCGAGCCCCGGGTAGACAAGGATGATGTGTCGTTTTTCTGCTGAGGTCCTGCCATCCTCTCAGACCATCTACTATGGCATATAAACTGAACGGCTCCTGTCAGACCTCTGTGGCAAGCAGCTGCTTTAGGGGGTGTTTAGTTTATTATTTTTGCAAGCGAAGTAAAAATGTATCATTTTCTGCTCATAATGGTATATGAAGGACTCTACAAAGTAACTGAAATTCACAAATCTATCTGAAAAAAGCTTAATTAAGAAATTAAGTATTAACTCTTTCTTATCACATGTGCACCTAGGGAACATTAACCAAAAACTACTTTTATTTAATATAAAACAGTTAAATAAAGTATATTTTCGAATATGTTTCCCGTATGTGAATTTGTAATACAGGCCCTCCCAACCCTTGTATGGTAATTAAGTTTCCTAACGTTTTCGAAGGAGTTACAAAAGCTATGAAGTTTGTCAGTACACAGAGCGAAAATCTCTGTTTCTTACTAACGGGATGATTAAAAAAATGTATAGAACTGAGAGTGGAGGGGAGGTTCGGAAAATAAGAGGGGCCACCGTGACGTATCATGAGATATTGATAACAGAATGAAATATTGATAAAGATGTGGAAATATTAATAAGGGAGTTTTTGATATAGGAAGGTTTTCGATAAGGAGATTTTATAAAGAAAGCGAAAATATGTATATAAATAAGAGAGGAAATATGAATATTAATAGAGGATGGCGTCATATGGGGAAGGAAAAGAAGGGTTATTCTGGGATTCTATTACTTGTATTGACTGACAGCTGACTGGTGGGTCAATGACCTGTGATCTATGAGGATTGTCAGTATTCTCATTCCTTTTGGCCATTCATTCTTCTGGGAGGGAGCATTGGCATTGTTTTCGCTTCGCATATCGATGTTTTGGTGTTATCCACTCCATTTCCTACCCAACCATCATCCTTTTCTCTGTCTGCGATTATTTAGTGAATCATCTGTTCCCATCTTCCTCTTGCATCCTGTCTACGGTCTGATCCCCTTCTGAAGATCAGAAGACGAGAGCGCGAACACGTGGCCGAGGCAGCGCAATTTATGAATACCAGCAAGATGTCAGTTTGATGTAATGCGTGAAACCGAATCCAACTCAACGGCGAACGCGAACGACCTACAACTTGTTTGCCACTGAATCTGCTGTAAATCATTTTTATCACCTTCCCAGCGCTCACTTACAATGGAGGGCTGGTGTAGTGAGCTGCAGAGGTAGAGGGATGCGGGAATCGCGAAGGGAGAGAGCAAAAATTATGGTTATCACCAAACCTGTCAAGTCTATTGGGTAAATCTACTCTCTTGCTATAACCAGTTTTTTTCCGTCTGGTTGCACTCTTTTTTTTCGCTCTCTTCTGGTGCTACTTGTGGTCTATGAAAAGGGATGTCGGGAGCAGCGGTGTTAAATATCACTGGCTGATGTCCTTCTAAATGTTCTCTGACCACGATAGTCTTTTTTTTCGTCCCTTAGGTAAAGTGGATAACAGATGTGACCCAGTTTTGAGAGAAGACAAAATATTTTGAATGCGAAAGTAAAAATTATATTTTCCTTCGTGTTATGTTATCGAAACACATTGGAAGCTATCAAAATTTGCATCTATGCGCATTTCTATCTTTCACAACTGAAACAATGACAGTTATTTTGTTTCGGCTTAATTTGATCTATTCTAGAAATTACCTTGAGAGCGACACTGAGGATTGTTCAGTTTCTTTAGTAGTTGTTTAATCTTTTCTTCGGCTGTAATATGAGCGTGTTGAAATGGAAAATGTTTCAAGTGAGAAAAGGAAACGAAAGTTAAATGAATTTTTTGCATTTTTGATGAGGAAGAGGAAAATTTATATTTTTGTTACTTTTAGGGCAAAATGATAATTTACGAATTTCAGGGGTAAAAATGTTCCTTTAGAATTTTTAGGATAATGATTCTTTTGACATTTTTAGGATCAAAATAATTTTTCTTCGATTTTTAGGGCAAAATACTTCTTTTCAATATTTTAGGTTTTTTTTAAAATTTTCTTCTTTACAATTTAAAAGCAAAATGCTTCTTTTGCAATTTTTTTAGGAACAAAATATTTTTAGGGGCTAAGTACTCCTTTTGCAATTTTTTTGTTAAAATACACTTTTTGCAATTTTTAGGTACAAAATACTCTTTCTGCGTTTTTTAAAGTAAAATACTTCTTTACACTCTTTTTTACATTTTTCTTCTTTTTAATTTAGGGCAATATATTCTTTTTGCTATTTTTTTAGGACAAAATACTCTTTTTGCTATTTTTAGGACAAAATACTCGTTTACAATTTTTAGGCTCAAAATGGACAATAGGTATTCCTCCTAAAATCTGACTCTCCAACTATTAGGCCACACCAGCCCCCTTATAGGATGGGAGACTCCAACACCGTGTTCTCCTTGGAGTTGTTCAGTGGATATCTACATTGAGTTCCAACGGCGCCTTCGATCCTGGGATATGCATCACTTCTGCCATGCGCTCTGCGCACAGCCACGCCCACCAGACTCTTCGAAGAACACGATGTGCAACTTTGATGGGGAAACGCGTTGGCGATTCTAGCAGATGGTTGAAGGTGTGTAGTACCCATTTTGACCCTCCCGTCTGCACTCTGCGGGACCAATTCCCTTGACAGGTGAAGACACAGGACCTCTACAGCTGTTCGAAATTGCTTGATGCTGCGATTTAGAGTACGAGGGACAAGAAGCGTTCTTTTTGTTCCTAAGATTACATTTTTAGCCTATTTTGTTGTTGGCTTATGCTCTACCTCGATTTATTTTAATATGGATAAAAGGTGATCAACAAAGCAGATCTTTTTTGTTGCAAAAAGAGTTAATATTGGCGGTTGTGTTGCGTTTTTTCTCTCCGTTTGTTGTTTTACCTTTGCGTGACACTTTGTGACAGACACTGGGTTAATTGACTAGATCACAAGGACTCCGAGGATAGGAGATCAGTTGGCAAATGTTATAATGCATAAGGAAGCGATCCATATCACGATATAGGTCATTATATATGATCATGATATAGATGGTTATAGAGCATGTTCTTCGTTGTGTTGTTTTACCCCTAAGCAGCACTCTTTGGCATACAATGGGTTAACTGACTAGGTCGCAAGGACCCAGAGTGATGGGGTCAATATACAGCTTTTAAGAGACAGAAGGAAGCCATCTATTTCAAGTTTATCCATGGTATTCTCTGACGTGAACAGGATACGGCTTTTCTGCGCACAGAGCTATTGTTTAACTTCTCATTAAATGGACGGCGATCTTTCCAAACTTAGGTATAACTTTCCTCATTAATAGCGGAGGAAATCTTAACAAGGGGACAGACTGGGAGATAACTTCAGGATTAACAAGCAAAGAGCTCTTCCTCCATCTCTAGTATAAAAAAAAATACAAAAAGCAGCTTCATCCTTTTTCATATCCAGTTCATGATTACAAATTACGTTTGCAATTTGTTTAATCCAAAAACGAAAAAAAGGAGATAAGTTTTTTTAATGACTTAAACAGAAAAAAAAATGACTACCTTTCAAATTGAAATTCAGATCTTTAGATTTTCCCTTCTTTATTTGTACTCTATAAAAGAATTAAAGCCAAAAAAAAAAGAAATGGATTCAAAAGAGAGTTAAAAATAAAATATTTTTGAAGGCATCGTAAACGTGAGGAGTGTGCAGTGTTTGGTTGTAATCGATTTAGCGTGCGAATCGATACTCTTCAGTCTTGATTAAACTCGGTAATCGTTTGTTTTGTTTCTTTTCCACCCCCTTTCGACCCCCCATCCCCTCGTCTGTAACGTTTGTAATAACAATCATGTTTTCCATAATTCACTGTTTTGTTGCATCCTGTTCGCAATGATGCCTAATAACGTGCATCACCATGAATGGCTGCAATTATGTGTTCCCTAGTGAGGAAAAAAATTACTTTTGCTTAGCAGAGCGAAAAGTAAAAATGTTATTGGGAAATGCAACAACATTAGAGGTATCGAATTAGAGGGTTTTTTTTTTTCGAACTCAGAGCATCGTATTACCTTGGGAGCTTTTTTTCTTTTGCCATGTATTCTTAGTTTATCTTTCTATTGCTTCGGTGAATGTTTTTTCCCTTCTAAAGTCACACTTTTAGATAATCAAAGAATGCCTTAAGGCTGCTTAAGGTTATATATATCTATAATTATTCCGCTGACCTGGGTTGGAGCCCCGGGTAAGGCATGGATGTTCGTGATGTTTTTGGCTGAGGTCCTGCCATCCTCACAGACCTCCTACTACGGCATACAAACTAACAGGCTCCTATCAGACCTCTGTGGCAAGCAGCTGCTTGATGGGGTATTTGTTGTTACATTTTGTTTTTTAGATAAAATAGGTTATCAAACTTGAACTCAGCTGTCAGGATGCAAATGGCTGTAACCCACATATTGACAGTTGAGTTCATGTATTGTTCATATTAAAAATCACGCTGGTTAGCTTTAGTTTGAATAACTCCCATTTGTTTCTTGTCTGCTGATTCCCTTTCCTCGGGGTACTTGTGACCTAGCCAGCCGCTCAAAAGGAAACAACACAATGAAAAACACGCTGGAGAGCTTTGATTTGGATGAATTCCATCTGCCTCTAGTCTACTGATTCGCTTTCCTCGGATTCATTGTGACATAGCCGTCCATTATATGCCAAAAATTGCCGCTCAGAAGTACACAACACAATGAAGAACACGCGGGATGGCTTTGATGTGGATTACTTCATCTGTTTTTTGTGTACTGATCCCTCTTCCTGGGGTTCTTTTTGACAGCCGTTAACCTATTTATATGCCAAAGTATGTGGGTCCTTGTGACCTACAAACAATCAACATTCTCTGTCGTTGACATATAATTGACAAAGAATCAACAGGGACACATCCTGAGTTCTTTAAATAACAAGCTTGATTATCTTTACGAGAGTATTCTCCTAAAAGCAATTTAGTAGTTTCTCTTCTTCTATACAGCAGTGAGACCTTAGGATCCTAGTGACCTGGCCATTTAGTTTATTGTGTAGGAAAAAATGTTGCTCGGAGTAAAACAATACAACATAACCTGGTGGTTTAGCTTTTGCGTAGCAAATTATCCTACTTTGGGGTAAAACATTCTTGCTCTGCGGAGTTTAGATGTTCTCTCCTTGTCCATTCTTTGTTCTCAGAAAGGGTCTAAAGAGGTGACCTTTGTAGTTTAAATAACACAGCCAGTGAGATGCTTAGTTTGTACTTCTCTTGCAAAAAAGCAATATATCTAGTGCCAGTGCTTCCACGTCATGCTCTTTGCCATTGCTAAGGTCTTATTTGAGCAAATGGTGACACACTATGGCCTCGTCTAAAGGGAAGACCCACGAATAAAGACCCCTCTAATGTGAATCACTAAATTTCATCCATCCTGAATGGCAACCCATTAAAACCTCATCTTTACAAATGAAGACCCATTGCATCATTACCAGTGAGAATGACGACCCACTAGGGCTTCATCTCAGCAAACAGCGACCTACTGAAGCTTTGTCTGGGTAAAATCTCTAATGTTTCATTCTTGCAAGTGCAACCCGGTAAACGATATCTTTGCATGTATAATGTCTACCTGAGCACAAGTGAATAGACGACCTAGTGAAAACATTGATAAGTGTTTAATCACTATTAAGCTATTTAAGTAACAGGACGAAGATAAAGAAAAAATTGTCTTGAGAGGGTGTATTCTGAACCCACGACCTCCTGAGGCATGTCAGATGCTTTGACCACTGAGCTACCTGCTGCTGACTGACAGGTCATCAGGAGGTCATGGGTTCAGATTCCACCTGGCTCAAAGCAATTTTTTTCTATACCCATATTCATCCTGTTGCTTAAACAGATTACAAGAGATTAAGGATGCCGTCCGTAGATGGGACGTTAAGCTGTAGGATGGGACGTTAAGCTGTGGCTCCGTGTGCGGGTGAGCCATACCCTGTGCACGTTAAAGAACATGCTTGATGGCCTTGACGGGAGTCTACCATCTGTCTCACAATAGTTATTCCAGTGGGTCCCCTCCCCCAACCTTCTCTGAGCCGTCCTTCATGTGACCTGGCCATTTAGCCCATTGGGTGCAAAAAAGTGCCGCTCAGAGGTAAAATAACCCAACCTATTTGTGTGAAAACATTACTTTTTTTTGTTTTAAAAAATGGCTAGAAATAAGGAAGAGATAAAAACATTGTATGATGTTTGAAGAATATATAATTTTAATTGCTCTAATCGATGGCGAGACTACTTCTTGTGGTGGCCGTATGCTTCCGTAATCTTTCGTAACACTACAAAACTAAATTGAGACAGTGAAAACTAAATTGAGACAGTGTACCGAAGTGACGCGTACTACTTTACAGCAGGTAACAAAAAAAAAGAAAACTATTTCTACCCTGGGATCAGAGAAATCACATCAAGTACTCAGAAGTCTTGACAGCAGTAGGATTGGAAGCAACAGGAATAAAACTGAGAAGAAATGCGTTTGTTTTTTTTTCATTTTCGGGGCAAGAAATAGCAGCAGAAAGAATCAGACTTCGTTTCCATGACGTTCACGTTTTTTTTTTTTCATATCACATCTCTCCGTAGTGATATCATTACCCCCCCCCCCCCGTTTCTCCTTTCATAACAATGGCTGGCACGGTGGTTGGCAAAGCGCCTGTTGCTATGACAACCATTGATAGAGACAGGTATGAGCTCGTGGAGAAACACCTGATACTATTCTGTTCTCTTTCGCAGCTTCTGTTTTATTTATTTCGGATGTTGGAAAAGGCGGTGGGGTTGATAAAGTCGGCTGGAAGAGAGATTGTAGAACTGAACTGTTTGCCATGCGATTTGAAAGAAAAGTGAGTTTATGATGGCCATTCCATCAGAGTTGACTGGCGATTTTTAGGAGTCTTAACGGAAGGTTGCCATCCATCAGATGAGAGGTTAAGACTAGGACCTTTTATGATGGGGCACTAATTATCTTGTGAATGTAAAAAATAAATAAATTACCCGTCACACAACTGCTTAACAAAGAGGTCTGACAGGGGCCTTCAACATAATACGTCTTAGGAAAGATCTGTGAAGAAGGTGAGATCTCAGCAGAAAGATAACACAAGAAAAGAACATCCTTATATTTATCCGAGGCTTGAACCCGGGTCCATTTGATCAGTAACCAAGCACACTAACCACTCGTCCACGGGGACGGCCAAAATAAATTACCTCTCAAGTCTGCCACAGAGGTCTGACAGGAGGCTGTCAGTATAACAAACCCTAGAGGAAGTCTGTTAGGAAAGAGAGATTTCAGCAGAAAGACGGCAGAAGAAAAATCATTTCCTTTATCCGGGGGACGAACACGGGTCCCTTTGATCAATAGAGAAACGAATCTAGATGGTACGGATTGGGTTGTTTTACCTCTGAGCGGCACTTTTTTTGCACACCATGGGCTAAATGGCCAGGTCACATGGACCCCGAAGGCTCAGAGAAGATTGGGGGAGGGGACCCACTGGAACAGCTGTTGGGAGACAGATGGTAGCCTCCCGTCAAGGCCATCCAGCGTGTTCGTTAACGTGCACAGGGTATGGCTCTCCCGCACACGGGGCCACGGCTTAACGTCCCATCCGAGAGACGGCGGCATTTCCAAGCCCATCGGTGTCCCCTACTGACCGTGGGCAGGGCGGGGAATTTGGCGGAGATAAATCTCAACGCTGACCCAGCTGGGACTCGAACCTGGGAACTACAGATTACGAGCCTGGCGCGCTACCGACTGAGCCACCCCCGCCCCTAGATGGTACGGATGCGGTGGCATAGCTTGACCTGCCATATAGAGGAAGAAATCTCTAAACGCAACACTGATTGAGGACCACTATCCATTACATACGAAAGTGCACTATATTATCAAAAGTGTTTGGACATTCATATTATTTGAATGCAAAGGCACATTCTAATATACCTAATTTTCAAAATAAGTTTTTTACTTGAAAAAGGTCCCTCGATGTGAATTAAAGATTTAACTTAAATCTCTGTCTTCATTTCAAGAAATTTGGTTTGATATTTAACGTTTGATTTTAAAGAGCTGAGAAAAACTAAAACATTGAACAGAAGGCTGTCAGTATAACACACCCTATGTATAACACGATTATGATATAATATGTCGGATCATAAACAAATTATCTCATATGTTAATAAAAAAAACAAATAATAAAGGCTACAGCATCTCGTTTACTAAAATAATTATAATTCTAGACAATCTTCTAAAAGTCAAAGACATTTTTCTTCCAAAAAACTTGCTTCCAAAAAAAAAAACCGATATCAAACATTTCAATAGTCCCTCTTTTAGTACTTTCTAAGTACTACCATTGTAGTGGTTGGTAAAATATTGTTAGCACTCCATTCTTGCAAGTTAATATAAATATATGAAATTGCTTGAGGTTAGTACGTCGTTCATAGTATTTTTTTCCGCAAATCAAGTGTTTTCTTTAAAATTTGCTATTTATATTGTACCTAAGGCAGCTATTTAGCTAAATTAAAAACAAATATCCCCTCAAACAGCTGCTTGCCAATAGGTCTGACAGGAGCCTGTCAGTTTAATACGCCTTAGCAGTAGGCCTGTGAGGAAGGCGGGACCTCAGCAGAAAAACGACACAAACATCCATCCTTTATCTGGGGCTCGAATCTAAGTCCCTTTGATCAGTATCCAAGCACGCTAACCACTCGGCCATCGAACGGTTTAGCTAAATTATATCACTGTATATAAATATCACTGTGTGTGTTTAGACACAGTGATGTAATTTATATTGTACACATATTTATATTAGGCTCGAATCCCGAACTCTATCTGTGTCGCAATTTTCTTTTCTAATTTTCACCCTGCTGATCTAAGTAGGAGATCCACTGTGCTGTCCAGAAAGAGAACATCTATGGGCTTGGAAATACCACCGTTAGATGGGATGTTAAATAGCGGCCTCGTGTGCAGGAGAGCCATATCCTGTGCACGTTAAAGAATCCACTGAATGGCCTTGACAGTAGCCTTCTATCTTCCTACCTAACAGCTGTCCAGTGAATCCCCCTCTCATCCTTTTTAAAGCCTTTGGGGTTCTTGTGACCGGGCAATTTGTATGAAAAATAAAAGAAACTGCCGTGCAAAGGTAAAACAAATCAACTCTTCACAGATTAAAACTTGCTTGAATTTTGAATAACTATATTTTAAGCAGATTATTTTTCTTTAAATAATAAATGAAAAATTTCAATAATATATCATAAATGAAATTTCAGTCTTCTCCACAAATGAAATAAATTTACAGATATTTTAATTACAAATGACGAGTTGGCAGATGAATTGAATTCACACCACCAATACAACTAAAGTTTAAATCTACATTTTTAAATCTTTCCAAGTTCTACAATTACCTGTGCGTTATTGCAATCGAACATTTAAATTGGTGGTTCAGGTTTTCAGAGATTTTCCGAAATCAATATTTAGAATTATTTGTGAGTCGTCATCCATTCGAAAACTGATTAGTGAGGAAGTGAAAGAGGTTCTGACTCCATAGGTTACGAATAAGTCGACAGGAATTTTTAAGTGGGAGTGGTAAAAACTTATCAGTATTCGATGAAATTATTTATGGAGTATAAAAAGAAAAGGTTCCGGAAGTGGGGGGACCTCCTTCCCACTCTGCAACCGTTTTTTTCTCATCCAACCTCCCTTCATTTTCATTCCTTCCAACACCCTTTCTTCCTACCTATGTTAATGCCAGTAAACCGAAAAAGACCCCCCCACAGGAAAAAAATTCTCATGTAACACACTGGAGAACGTCAAAATAGGTCAGATAGTGTTCAAAAATATCTGCCATGTGATTTAATCCTGTCTTAAATGCTATATCCAGTAAAAAATGTAATAAAATATATTTCGTTTTTTTACTAAGGATAATAAATAAAAATAAATATCCCCTCATGCAGGTGCTTGTCACAGAGGTCTGACAGGAGCTGTCAGTTTATACGCTACAGTAGAAGGTCTGTGAGGATGGCGGGACCTCAGCAGAATGACAATACAAACATCCATGCTTTACTCGGGTCTCGAACCCAGGTCTCTTAGATGACAACATAAAACATAAATTTTACTAAAGTAAACATCTTGAAAAATAAAAACGCTGCGAGTTAAAAAAAATACTTGTTGACACTGCTCTGAACTAATGGGCAAAACATATTTCTGTACCATAAATTTCAACTAATGGTCAGGAAGAAAAAAAGATCTAATTGGTTAAAATAGGTAGAGGCCCTAAAATGGCAAAAATGGCCTCTACCTCCCTTTCTAATAAAACTATCAAACTATCGTTCTTTATTTAGACTCAAAATCGCCTCTACAAACTCTTAAACAAGATTACTTTTATACCAATTATCTGCAATACTATCAGAATTTTATAACCTTTTAACTTTAAATTATCTCGATTTCCATAATTCTTTCATTTTTCAATGGATACCTAGCCACTGCGATATCAAAGGAAATTATTGCACAGACTTTTATGCAAAACAAGCTTTATTACTTCCTACCTTAATTCCTACACATCATTTCTTTTCCAATTTAAAACATGATACAAAACATTTTGAACATGTCTTACTTAATCATTATTATCAAATTAATGGTCCTTTTAAATGTAATCATCGCTACTTTCTTGACCCAAAACTCTCAACAATTAAGAATTTAAATTTTCCTAGACAACTTCTTTCAGTATTTTAGAAACTTAGATTAGGATTTGTGGGCCTGAATTATTATTTGTTTTTGATTAAAAAATCTTCTTCAATAAATTGCTCTTGTTGCAAAGTTCCAGAAACTATTTCCCATACTTTATTAAATTGTGTTCACTATTGCAACGAACGTAAAAAACTTTTTGATAACCTTGAAAAATATGATTTAAATGATTTTACCCTTTCCAATTTATTAAAAGTTCCCATAACAACTTTACAACTGTATTGTCTGAATGAACTTTTTACCTTTTCATTTGAGACAAAACTAATAAATTGTAAACCCTTGATTCAAGATTTATTATCTTATTTTTTTTCCTTCTTTAAAAAAAAAATGCTTTCTCTTATGGTTTACCTCTTTTTATAAGTGTTATATTGATTGTATGATACATTTGTGTACTCATAAATTAAAACGTTCATGTAAACTTTTATTTTGGGTAGGAGGTGCTTGATCACCGAACTTCTAGGGTTGTTTTACCTCTGAGCGGCACTTTTTTGCACACCATGGGCTAAATGGCCAGGTCACATGGACCCTGAAGGCTCAGAGAAGGTTGGGGGAGGGGACCCACTGGAACAGCTGTTGGGAGACAGATGGTAGCCTCCCGTCAAGGCCATCCAGCGTGTTCTTTAACGTGCACAGGGTATGGCTCTCCCGCACACGGGGCCACGGCTTAACGTCCCATCCGACGGACGGCGGCCTTTCCAAGCCCATCGGTGTCCCCTACTGACCGTGGGCAGGGCGGGGAATTTTGCGGAGATAAATCTCAACGCTGACCCAGCTGGGACTCGAACCTGGGAACTACAGATTACGAGCCTGGCGCGCTACCGACTGAGCCACCCTCATCCCGAACCAGGGTTGTGTAATGTTGTAAATAAATAAATATATTGGTATCATTAACCCAGAACAATTTTGTTTAACTGACTTGGCACATTAGCTAATCACGCTTACAACTACAAACACCATGATTAAATAACTAACTTTGACAAAAATTGCAAATTAAATGTAATAACTGACCATATTAATAGCAGCAGAAGCTGAATTTTTATTGCTTGATAGAGAATTGCAAACCCTTTCACACACACCTCATCGTGAGAATAACTATCTAATCAACGGCCGACACACAGCAGTTATGTGTTTGATGAATGTTTTCCTGTATTTAGATTCTCTGTGCAGCAATATAATTTGTCTCTCAGATGAATAATTCTCTAGCAATGACAACTTCAATGTGGGAAGTCGCTCTGAAGCAACAGGAAGAGGCGGATTAGAGAAACTGCATTTCAGCACATCAGGAAGTTCGGAATGCCTGAGGAAGCGGCTTGTAAGTGGGACGATAGCCGGGGTAACCGAAGTCGCCCTAAAGCACGGAAGGCTTCATAAATCATCCCTGCTCTTTTCATCCTAACGTTTACAGCTTTTCTCCCTTTCTATCTTCATTCGACATATAACACCAAACTTTAACACATGTCGAGAGTTCTTTCCAGGCTATTAACGGAACGTTTACGAGATTCTCCGATTACCAGTTCACTTTGTGATTTCTTATTTTAGATGAAGAATTAGATAAGTTTCTTAGTTATTATTAGAAGGAGTGAGATGTTCATCTCGAAATATGGAACGTAAGTCATCCTGAGTGTTGGGGGAATGGACCTACTAGAAAGTGGAATTTGAATGTTGACGAATTTATTATTTTTTTCTTTCTGGGAATTACTTGGATGAAATTTCGTCGACGCTCTTTTTATGATATTGGTTACGTTTACTGGTTACTCGAAGAAGTTTCATTTCTACGTTCGAGTAGTTAGTTTTTTTAAGAAAAAAGTTTTAATGTATAACAGACTAAAGTGACAGAAGTTCATTTCCATGTTCAAGTGTTGGGTTGGTTAGTTTTTGTAAGAAAATTGTTCTAGTGTATAACAGACAAAATTAGTCGGATGATAAATGATATATGCTACTTTCTTGCTATACTAACGTGACTGAATTTTAAATTAATAATGTATAGTTAAATACTACAATACTGGTGTTTCTCCATCTGATGGGTCGTTAAGCAGTGGCTTCGTATGCAGGATAGCCATTCATATAATGAGCTTAGAATAATTAAAGAACACGCTGAATAGTCTTGACGGAATGCTTCCAACTGTCTACTAAAAGCTATCTAGTGGATCCAGTTCCACAATTTCCTCTGAGCTTTTGGACCCCTTGTGACCAGGCTATTTAGTCTGTTGTAAGAAAATAATGTCGCTCAGAGGTAAAATAACCCGAATAGTAGTTTTAAAACTTCCATATTAACATCAAATACTCGTGTGGAATTTATACATATATTTATGCATGCAGCACATTAATTTGCATATCACAATCGGATTTTTTACATAACCAATATTTTACTACTTATATAGACTCACTCCCCCACTAACACGATAGATGTGTTCTTAAAAAAATTCATATAAGGTGGAATTAATTATGAATTGTGTTAGTCGATTACGAATTTTGTATAAGAAATAACGCAAGTAGGATGAGGGATACCTTACAGAAAATCTGATTGGCAGGTTTTAAAATTTATTCCTTCATTACGACTATAATAAAAAAATAAATAAATACCCCCTCAAGCAGCTGCTTGCCACAGAGGTCTGACAAGAGCCTGTCAGTTTATATGCCACAGTAGGAGATCTGAGAGTATACTTTGGTTAAAGTTTCGTATTTGTTTATAGATATATATTTGATAAGGAATAATGATAAAGGTAGAAACTGAAAACAGCTATATGTAAATTTCGTTTTAACACAAGGTTCATGTCGAGTAGTGAAGACTGAAAATGAGGAATTGATAAAATATTGTTGTCGAGTAATACATATAACTAATTGTATTTGTAACAAAAATATACATTTCTATACATGATAAGTTATAATCTTTAACTAATTAGGGTAAATTTGTATAAGCATATATTTGCCATCGGTCTGCGACAATAAATAGTCCTGTATTCATACAAATATATTTAGTTCTATAACTGCTTAAGCACATTAGTTTGAATAGCCAAATCGGAAAAATCTGGAAGTTCTTAAAAATACGAACAAGGTTGAGTGAGAGAAGGAAAGCATCTTTTTATATTGTAAACATAGTGATATAAACGATCGTAGAGAAAGAGTGTTAAACCAACTGACCAGACGTATTATTCGAAAACGAACTTATTTAAAAAACTGTGCTTAACCGAAATCGTTTTAGTAGCTCTCATTTTTTTTTCGGTAATCGGGTGCATTATCCTTTTTTTTTAAATTAGCATCGTTCAGGTTAGATGTAGACTGATAGGATTTAGTAGACTACTTGAAGAATACTTGGGTATATAGGAGTCAAGATTTGTGATGGCTTTTTTTTGTGAATGTTTTAAAAAATTTCATTTATTTGATTTTTTTTTCTAAAAGTGACAATAATGAAAGGGATAGTATGTTTTTTTTTATATTAAGGGGGCCATATAAACTAGGGGTGTTGAATAAAACACAGTTTGTATTCAGTTTTGCTAATCAACCACGAAACGAAATATTTAAACACTTAAAAAAATTTGCTAATTCATTTTTCAATTTCAAAACCTATTACTTTTAGTAAAGAAGCTAGTAATAATATTTTTTTTGTTTTTCATGAATGTAATTCTTGCAGTTATAATATAATTTATTTGTTTTTTTTTCCTTTGTTTGTTGGTATAAAACGTTAATAAGTGATTTCTATATATTTTAAATATCAATGGCAAATGATATTTAAAATTGCCGACTTTTTTCAATTAAATAATCATCATTTTATATTTATTGAATCACCTCTGTACCCGACATCAGAAGGATCTTTTTTTAAAACCAAATAAGTTTCATTTTAAATTAGACTTCAATGTATCACCGAACATCCTACCATTTGGACCACACACCCAAACGGGTAATAGCTTACAAAAAAAAAAAACGAATTCATAAAAAGCAAAAATACAAATGTTTGGAGCAACTTGAAAACAAAATTGGAACGAAAAATTGCCAAAAAAAGCGAGAATAGAACGATGAGAGAAGAAAAGACAAAAAGGGAATAGCAAAAGGAAAAAATAAATAAAATGTAGTCAGTACAAAGTCATCTGAACTTGACAAGTTGTCGGTCTGAGTTTTCGGTGAAAGCTTTCGTCGAGAATTGGTCTCGAAAATCGGCCACCTGATGACTGAAGAAACGTCCTTGCCAAACTCATGTAGTAAAACAGCGGAGAAATGGAAAGAAGGAGGGAAGACGGTGGTATGGAGTGGGGGGGGGGGGGATGGCGGAAAATGGGAAAACTGCATTGCGAAAAAAATACACGAGGATCAATAGCCTGGGAGAACACTTAGCGTCATCTCGGGACCCATAAGCAACGAGATGGCAGTAGCGGCTAGATCATTTCGTAGTGAGAACCGTACTCTGTTTTTGCTACGTGTATTAGGGCAAAACTCTCGTTCACCTCCCATCCCGGTGGTTTATGTTTTTGTTACGGGGGGGAGGGGGGATTCGCTGCTCTTTCCTCTTCTGGGATAACATCTGTTGCGATATTTTGAAAAGTTTCGGAAAAAAAAGAAAACTATTAACTTTGATGGGTATTTATTTTAATGTTACTAATGTTACTGGCTGTCTAACAGCTCTTGTTCTCGGATAAATGCTGAAAATTAAAAGAATGGAAGACAACTACTGAGGTGCTGCAGAGTTCTTCCCTTAACAAAATTTCTATCCTTGTTAATATTTTAATAGATAAAAGAAGGTGATTTACTTACTATTTTAATACTTCACTTTCACTGTGGGGGGGGGGGGGGGGCTTAGTCGGTAGCGCGCCAGGCTCGTAATCTGCAGTTCCCAAGTTCGAGTCCCAGCTGGGTCAGCGTTGAGACTTATCTCCGCAAAAGAAAAGACTTATCTCTGCCCACGGTCAGTAGAGGACACCGGTGGGCTTGTAAAGGCCTCCATCGGATGGGACGATAAGCCGTGACCCCGTGTGCGGGAGAGCCATACCCTGTGCACATTAAAGAACACGCTGGATGGCCTTGACCGGAGGCTACCATCTGTCTCCCAACAGCTGTTCCAATGGGTCCCCTCCCTTAACCTTCTCTGAGCCTTCGGGGTTCTTGTAACCTGGCCATTTAGCCCTTTATATGCAAAAAAGTGCCGCTCAGAGGTAAAACTAAACGAAATCAAAATCTTCGGATGAGACGTTAAGCCGTGGTTCCGTGTGATAGTGAGCCACACTCTGTGCACATTAAAGAACATGTTCGATGGCCTTGACGGGTGTCTAATCATCTGTCTACTAACAGCTTTCCAGTGAGTTTTCTAACATCAACCTTCTTTGAGCCTTCGGGGTCCATGTGACCTGGCCATTTAGCCCATGGTGTTCAAAAAAGTACCGCTCAGAGGTAAAACAACCCCACCTTTAACTGGGTATTATTGTAGTAATTCTAAACATTTACTCATCTTTGAATGGATAAACTTTCTTTTATTACGAGACATTAGTGCTTCTGTTTTATGAGACACTGTGGTTCTTCTATTTCATGAGACTGTACTTTTATACTATGGGATACTATGATTCTCCTATTTTATGAAACAGTGTAGTATTTTTCTCGTATGAGACACTATAGTACTTTTATACCATGAGACAATGTGATGCGTCTATTTTATGAGGCACTGCAGTAGTTATACTATAAGACTTTAGAGCTTAGGTTTCATGAGACAGTAGTACATTTATACTATGATATATTATGGGGTTTCTATTTTATGAGACAGTGTGGTACTTTTATTCTATGAGACCCTGTAATACTTTTATACTATGAGAGACTGTGGTGCTTATGTTTTATGAGACACTGCAGTACTTTTACCTTATGAGACATTATGTAGTTTCTGTTCCATGAAGCATTAGATGAGCGTATTATGTAGCATTGTGGTGTTGCTCTTCCATGAGTCACTACGGTGCCTCTGTTCTATGACACACTATGGTAGACTATGGTGCTTTTGTTCTATGACACACTATGGTAGACTATGGTGCTTTTGTTCTATGACACACTATGGTGCTTTTGTTCTATGACACACTATGGTGTTTTTGTTCAATAAGGCATGTGATGTTCATATTCTCTAACATTGCAGTGTTGCTCTTCCGTGTGATACTGCAGACCTCTGTTCTGTGAGACATTGGTACTTTTGTTCTGTGAACTACTGTAGTGAGATATAGATATCTGTGAGATGTTTTGTCGCTTTTCTTCTTTGGAACACTGCAGTACTTTTACTCTACGAAACACTGAAGTGCTTCTCTTCCACGAGATACTATAGGTGCTTTTCTTGTATGAAATACTGTTGTGTTTCTCTTATTTACACAAGACACTCTGGTGTTTCTCTTATTTTAACGAGACACCGTGGTATGTTTCAAAGTTAATTAAAAACCACAAATAATAATTAATGGAAAATAATTACCTTAAAAAGAAACTACTCACGTCCAGAGAGATTTCAAAAAGGCCGATTCCATTGAGGTTAAAACTTCTTTATCCACTTACTTGCGATTGCTCTTGTCTTAATATTTCGGTCATTGACTATCACCATCAGTCATAAATTACTTTTATGAATGATGGTGATAGTCAATGACCGAAATATTAAGACAAGACGTTACTTACCATCTGACACTTTACGTTACTTACCATCATTCATACGTTACTTTACGTTACTTACCATCATTCATATGTACTTCATACTTTACAGGATGAATGAAACTTAATCACTATGCCATGTTCTAAGATCGGTTTCTACAAATTCCATTCATCTTTCAGACTCTGAAAATGATCACAGATAGTGATCGAGACAATGTGTTAATAATTCCAAATAATGAAATCAAACAGTGATGCAATGATCCATAGGAATCAAAAACTGTGGTCTTATAGGACTCCTACTGGTTGTCTCTAGATCAGAGCCGGTTCGACAAATTTTGGGGATACTCTTGCTAACAGAAAACAATCATGAGTAAATTATGAAATACGTTCATTAATAAATAATGTTAATAATACTGATTTCCTACGTAAACATTGTTTTTTACATACACCCCCCTTTTTAAGACACTTTTATAAGACACTTTTAATAATAGTGTCTTAAAATATATATATATATATTAATATAAATATATTTTAAGACACTATTATTATTAATTTTTTAGTTTATTTTTAAGACACATTTTTTGCTTTTTATTAATAGCAAATTAAGAGAAAAATATTTCGTAGTCTTTATTGCTAGATTGCCGTCCGTGACCGAGTGGTTAGCGCGCTTCGCTACTGATCTAAGGGACCTGGGTTCGAGCCCCGAGTAAGGCACGGATGTTCGTGTTGTTTTTCTGCTGAGGTACTGCCATCCTCACAGACTTTCTACTGTGGCATATAAACTGACAGGCTCCTGTCAGACCTATGTGGCAAGCAGCTGCTTGAGGGGGTATTTATTTTTTATAGCTAGTTCAGGTATATTAATTTAGAAAAGGCTGTTAATTTTTTTTCTTTGCTAATAATTCAAAAAGTTGCATAAATCGAGAAAAATATTAATATCTATTTAAAATCCTAATAGGCCTTAGCAGTTAAGGGAGCTCTCCTTTTTCTTATGGAATGCCCCTCCCCTTTGGCCCCTATCTTAATTCAGTCATAATGTAGATTAATTCGAAATACAAGTCGTTTTGTTTCGATTTCAAAGTCTTCAGTACATTAAAGGCACATAGTTATATTGCTCACAGTTTTAAACTCTTTTTCGTTAGACTTAGGGTCCTGCTTAAAATTTAGCCGGTTACTTCCCATAGTCATAACACCGACAGTTATGAATGACATCTGGCGGAATCAGCTAGGCCTTCAGAAGGAAAAATTTCTCCCTTGGTGTTTCATTCACAGCAGAAATGTCCTTTCAACTAATTCCGTGTTATTATTATCGAGTAGGAAGGAAGGAAAGTTTGGGGGAGAAGAACTCCTATGAGAATCATTTGCCAAAAGCTTCAAGAGGTCCAAGTGTTGGGTTGTTTTACCTCTGAGCGGCATTTTTGGCACACAATGGGCTAAATGGCGAGGTCACTAAGGCCTCAATGTCTCAGAGAGGTTGAGGGAAAGGGATACACTGGACAGTTGTTAAGAGACGGATGGAAGCATCCCGTCAAGGCTATCCAGCGTGTTCTTTAACGTGCACAGGGTATGGCACAAGAAGCCACGACTTAACGTCTAATTCGATAGACGGGAGACATTCCAAGCCCATCTATGTTACCTTTTTGACGTTTTTCGTCAGATAAATCTCAACCCTGAACCAGCAAGGAGCTGGAGCCTGGGAAATGCAGATTACAGGCAGGGCACATTACCGACTGAGACAACCCCCACACCTGGTTCAAGTGACTTTTGAATTTTTTCTCTGAAGTGTCGTGTGAACTAATAACGTTTTAGAACCATTGGATAGAACATTATTCTGAGAATTTAATTCATGAATTAATCAATTCTATTTTTAAAACATTATTAACAAATGGAATTCGAAACTTATTGTCGTGGGCTACCTCAAATACGAACCCTACCCCCAAAAAGGAGAAGAGGAAACGTGATTCATGTTTATGAGTCCTTTATCAAATGAAAGTTTCTGAAGATAGGTGTTTTTAGTGACAAAGAAAATATATAAATTAAAAATATTAAAAGAATATTTATCTTCCTATATGCGACATAAAAGAAGAAACTAAACCTGAAGCATATCGATAGTCCAATCAGTCACTGAATTCGTTTTCACTTCAAAGGACGATAAGAGTGCCGATAATCTTGTTGAGTAAGTAGGTCGGCGCCCTATCTGCATTTGAAGTGAATACGAATTCAGTGACTGATTGCACCATCAATATGCTTTAGTCTTTTTTTCTCCTTTTTAGGGCGCATATAGAAAAATATATATATTTAAATATTTTTGATTTATATTGTTTCAACCTGTCTCACTCTCTACGTTGTGAAGTTTGATACAACGTGTATTTAAGATTGGAGAGACCCGAAGAAAATTATGTTTAAAAAATCCAGAAATCAACAATCAAATGATAAGCCAAAAGCAATAGGAAGATATACAAAGATGTGAATGCACCACAACTATTCCCTAAGCCTCCTCTCTAAAGACTTAGCAACTTTACCATTTAAGAGAGACAAAAATACTGTGAAAATGGTTAGCGTGCTCTACTCCCATCACTGAACAAGCACCTAACGAAGCATACATTCAGATGCATGTTTCTTTCTGAAACTATAAACAAGTTCCAACAACGTTTATTTAGCACTTGCATGAATTGTGTGTGCTGTGAGAAGGGTGTGTGGGAAGAGATATCCCTTATCTCTCCGAGGCATCTCGTTTTGAAGCAGCCACCCTTCTTCACTTCATTTGTAACACGTCTGACATCAAAGGAGAAACTCCTCCAAGACTCACCCAAGCTGTGCCCAAAAATGGATGATACCTGGGGTCGGTTGTAGAAACCTGACCGCTGAAGTATTCTGGTCTTCTGTTACAGTTTTTTTGTTTACTACTGCGCTGTAGAAAAATGGGACGATTCTTATGGTAAATGTGTTGAAGACCCAAAATAGTTTTCCCATTTGATACTAGAATGTGCAAAATGTTTAATTTCAAAACAATTTAATTATAAGACAATCAGCAGAAACTGAAGAAAAAAGGGGGAAAAGGGACGAATTAGGTTTAGTAGTATATTTTACATATACTACTATTATTATTTATGATACAGTAGGGTCTCAAAGTGCGCGAGGATTAGGTTCCTGATACCTCCGCGTAATTGCGATTTTGGGTCAGATGGGGTTCCCTTATAGAAAACTATTGTCCTTATACTAAAGTAAAAGAGAAGTCCTAAAATCATATACATATCTGTATAAACTCTATGTGCAAATAAAATGTGCACAAAAAATGTTAATTTTATACAATACTGTACCTGAGCACTATCATTTGTTTTCCGGACCATCTTCCTCTGATCCCTCGATAGGTAGAGGGTCGTCACGATAAACTTCGGCTTGAGTTTTTGACAGGCGTTTTGCCCTGCGATTTAGTGACCTTTTTTCCTGCAGGCGGCGAAACAGGAGTGTACGATGAACCTCTTTGTGGTGATGCGGTGGGAGACTGCATGATTGCAGAGGATGAAGTTGGTCTTCTTTGAGGCGCTTTATTGAAGAACATGTGATTGGGAGTTACTTCTTCTTAATCTGGAGTTCCTTGAACATCTCCTTTAATGGGAAGGAACCTCTGTTCACTTCCCTAGTGATCCTTAAACTCCTTTCCATCGAAGGATCCTAGTAACTTGGTAATTTAGTCCAGTATGTACAAAAAAGTGACTGCTCAGAGGTAAAGCCACTCATCAAGAAGGGAATATATATAACTTGGGTGAGAGATCAAAAGTCGTGTATGGCTTTCACATCCACTCACAAAGGGTTGGGTTATACTCTGAACTGCACTTTTTCTATGCACAAAATGAGCTAAATAGCTGGATCACAAGGGACCGAATGGCTCAGAGGGGTTAGAAAAGGGAGGAAGGATGGTGGCATGTTAAGAGGTAGATCCTGAGTATTCTTTAAAGCACACAGGATATTTTTCTCCTGTATACGAGAACCCAGTTTTAGCGTCCCATCAGATGAACGGTGAAGCTTTTCAAGCCCATCGGTGTCCTATCCAAATGCAGACAACATCAGTATAAGTACTCGTGGTGTAAATACTAAATATATGAATACGCCTAATGTAAGTACTAAAGACAGTCAATATTTCTAATCTGAATCTTAAAAGTATAAGTACCCTTAATATAAATACTGAAAGTAAAAATATTCCTAATGTAAATACTGGAAGTATATTGTTCATAATTTTAATACTAGAAATATAAATACTCCTAACGTAAATATTAAAAAATGTGAATAATCAGAATGTGGATAATAATCATATAAGTTACGCCTGATGTAAATATTAAAAATGCTCTCTTGGGATCAGAATTCATCATATGTTTGAAATGCTTTCGAAGAGTACTTCGAAGCATCTGTTGAGAATAGTTAAAATACTAAAGCAATAAGAACGATTCCGTATCCTGTTCCGCTGAATTTATTAAAAAGGATCTGAATATATAGTTTGCTTGCATCAGTTAGCTCCGGCTCTACATGTGTGTCGATGAGTGGAAAAAAATATTCGCTCATATCGTCTTCATTCTCCTAAATGAAAATGCTGTGCGATTTTAACTTTTCAATAATCAGGATGGGCTGTTTCATTATGTATCTCATTTTCAATAGGAAGTAGGCACAGCTTCAGTAGTCATAAAAATAGAAACATACCTTTTCTCGCCTGCCTTGGTCGTTGTAGTTACTGTCATCTCTTATAGTGGTCGATAAAATGAGCATTGCTTACAAATCTTTCGACTAATCTCGATGAGATTTCAATAGGCTTCCACGGACTACCTTCTTAAGTGGCACATCGTGTTTTGCTGAAGTGCGCAAATATTTCGGGTCGCTCCCCTTTCATTCTACCTCTCCCCTTTTCATCCGTGAAATTGGTTGATCTTCCCAGTTAAACAGAAAACTGACTGGTTGCTCTGTTAAAATCACTTTGAAAATAATAGCAAGCTACATTTCAGAGTAAAAGTGGTAGAGTAAGGGAACCTGATTAATTTCGACGGAAACGAAGGAAAATGGTTTTAGAGCAATGGCAGTTTTGCAACCAAGGCAACAGCCAAGTCAATCAAAAGGGAATGTTTCGGTTTCGGTTTTCACTTCAGAGTCTCTACACAGTAAAAATATATTTCTTTAGTTTTAAATTATATTTCCTTCGTTTAATGAGGCGAAAGACGGATTGAACTTTAAGCCATAGTTGAGTGTCATGGTTGAGAGCCATGGTTTAAGCCCTTCTGTGTAGAAGAGCCTAAAATTTGCGATTTAAAGAATACGCTGAATGACTTCAACTGGAGGTTTCCATCTGCCTACTAACAGATGTCCAGTAGATCTCTTTCCCCCAACCTTCTCTGATTCTTTAAAGCTTACAGGATAGTTTTTCCTGTACACGAGACCCCAGTTTTAACGTTCCATCAGATGAACGGTGAAGCTTTCCAAGCCCATCGGAGTCCTATCCAAATGCAAACAATATCAGTATAAGTACTCGTGGTGTAAATATTAAATATATGAATACGCCTAATGTAAGTACTAAAATACAGCCAATATTCCTAATGTGAATTTTAAAAGTATACAAATCTTGTGACCTGGATGTTTAGCCCTTTGTGTATAAAAAGTACAGCTAAAGGGTAAAATAACCCATTCCTTCGTTTAGTATATGGATCGAAGAGTTGAACTTAAAGTCGCTTACAACAACAGCTTTAAATGCATAATTCTTAGTATCAGAGCCTTGCCTAATTAATTTTGCACCCTAGTCAAGTAAAGGGAAAGGTTGCTCCCGAGGCAGGAGTTATTTTCTAAACCTATAGTATGACCATATAGTAGACCATGTAACTTATAGTAGACCATGTAAAAATAGGAAATTTTCTCCTACGTTTGATTTGTGCCCGGTGCAGCTCCTCTCTTTCCTGGCTTGACACAGTCCTGACAATTCTAAAATAATTCTTTAAAAAAAACTGCGACCTAATCTTTTCCCTAACAATTTAAATCTATGTTTTAAAGTAAATTTTACCTTAATTTTAAACTGACTAAATTTTACCCTTATTTTAAACTAACTAACTTTATCTAAGTAGGGATGACCCCTAAATATCGCCTTTGTTTTATCTTACTTAAACTAAGTAGCACTACCAAAGGTACGAGGCCTAATTACACGCCTCTATCCTGAAGATATCCTATTGTATCCTGTCGCGCTTTTATGGCACTTCTTTCTCGAGTGTTCTGATCAGTGGCGTACTCAAATAAAGGTCGGGTACGGTGGTGAATAACGTTGTGTTGTTTTACCTCTGAGCGGCACTTTTTTGCACACCATGGGCTAAATGGCCAGGCCACAAGGACCCAGAAGGCTCAGAGAAGGTTGTGGGAGGGGACCCACTGGAACAGCTGTTGGGAGACAGATAGTAGCCTCCCGTCAAGGCCATCCAGCGTATTCTTTAACGTGCACAGGGTATGGCTCTCCCGCACACGGAGCCACGACTTAACGTCCCATCCGATGGACGGCGGCCTTTCCAAGCCCATCGGTGTCCCCTACTGAGGTGGTGAATAACAGTGAGGATTTGAATACTAATGTATATTTTCCAATAAAATTCCTGAAAATCAGACTCAAGACGTCGGTCTCACCTCCCCAATAAAAATAATAATAAAAATCACTAAAACATGTTTAATCCCCACCATTTGGAAATTTTTCGATACGCTGCCGGTTCTTTATTAACCCATGTTTCATCTGACAAATAATCCTCTGTTTCTGTTTGCATTTTTTCGAGACAATTTTTCCGACATAAAATCTTGCTATTAATGTAACTTACATTCCGCATATTTTAAAAACCCAGGCCCATCAGTAGGTGATGCAAAAATTGGCATGTTCGATTCTCTCTGAAAAATATCTGTATCGTTATTTATAAGAATTAGGAGTTTGTTGACTGTTGGGATTTCGTTGTGTCTGGAAAATTAACTTATTTTTCTACGAATATACGAAAAAGTAAAATAATCATGATTAGCAAGGTTCATTCGCTTATTCATTATTCTTTGCCGATACTTCACAAGTATTATATATGCTTGTTAAGTGCTATTCACATGTTAGGTATTGGGGCGGGGTGACTCAGTCGGTAGCGCGCCAGGCTCGTAATCTGTACTTCCCAGGTTCGAGTCCCAGCTGGGTCAGCGTTGAGATTTATCTCCGCAAAATTCCCCGCCCTGCCCACGGTCAGTAGGGGACACTGATGGGCTTGGAAAGGCCGCCGTCCGTCGGGTGGGACGTTAAGCCGTGGCCCCGCGTGCGGGAGAGCCATACCTTTTGCACGTTAAAGGACACGCTGGATGGCCTTGACGGGAGGCTACCATCTGTCTCCCAACAGCTGTTCCAGTGGGTCCCCTCCCTCAACTTTCTCTGAGCCTTCGGGGTCCATGTGACCTGGCCATTTAGCCCATGGTGTGCAAAAAAGTGCCGCTCAGAGGTAAAACAACCCAACAATCGCAAACATCGCCTGGCGCGATACCGACTGAGCCACCCGGCCCCAAAGAAATTTTATTAGAACTTAATATTATCATTAAACAATTGTTGTATATTTTTGGTAGAGGGTCGTCACGATAAACCTCGGCTTGAGTTTTTGACAGGCGTTTTGATTGAACAGCAAAAAAAAGAGCTACTGCTACACTTTTTTGAACATCATGTTAGGTATTAAGATGCTATTCACATGTATTTCAGAAGGGAATCCTATTACATTCTTCACTGGTCCTCTATTGTGCATGTGTATCAGTCGAATTTTAGACAGTTCTCCTAAGAAGTTTAATGTCTGAAAATAACGTTTTTAGTAACAGCGATCTGTGCGTAATAAAAAGTGGTAAATGGTCAACTAAAAGTTCCCATAATTTGAATTTTTAAAAATCAGAAATTTAATTATTATAACTTAGGGAGAAATTTTTTTAGCTGTTATATGTTTCTCTGGCTTTTCGTAATATTTGAGGTTAGACAGCTAATGAATAATATTTATCTGAACAGTTGTTGAAGAAAAGTTGGGTTGGGATGTTTAACTTCTTAGCGGTACGTTTTTGCGCACAATGGACTAAATGGCTAGGTCACAAGGACATCAAGGTCTCAAAGAATGTTGGGAGAAGGGGAAACTTCCCGTCGAGATCACCCAGCGTGGTATTTGATGCGCACAGGGTATGGTTTTTCTGCATAAGGAACCACGGCCTAACGTCTCATACGATGGATGGCAGCCTTTCCAAGCCTATTGGAGTCCCGTTTCTGACAGAGAACAGTGTGGGGGTTAGCGGGGATAAATCTCAATGGGAATCTGGTAACTACAGATTACGAGCCTGGCGCGATACCGACTGAGCCACCCGGCCCCAAAGAAATTTTATTAGAACTTAATATTATCATTAAACAATTGTTGTATATTTTTGGTAGAGGGTCGTCACGATAAACTTCGGCTTGAGTTTTTGACAGGCGTTTTGATTGAACAGCAAAAAAAGAGCTACTGCTACACTTTTTTGAACATCAATAACATTCCATTGTCTTAAAAATCAAAGAAATTTATTGCTAATACTAATAACAGCATCAAACGCACAGAACAAAAAGATAATGCCCATAGCAATATGTAGAATAATAATGATAAAGTCGTACCGTTTCAAAAAACAATGTTCATTATTAGGACATTCACTGTAATTATGCAGTCACAATATAATGCGATTAATCGATATTTAGAGTCCGTGTAGAAACAGGCATCACGATTATAATAGTCATTGTCCAAAGAGTCAAACCGTTACATGTACTTTTCACTAGGAGTGGTAAAAAGCTCGAATAGATAAAAAAAAACATGGCTGAGACTGAATTCATCTATCGTAGGAGACATATATGAAAAAGAGACCGAGTCATGGGTGACGTGGGTCCATTACAGAGAAAGGGGAAGGGGCGGGGAGGGGGGGGAAAGAGCGATCATGGTTCGGCACCCCACAACTGACTCTCACCATTAAGTGGCAAGCGCCAAAGTCGTGCCTGGTCACGGGTTTGTGGTGTTGCTCTTGCAACGGTAGTGCACACGCTAGAAGCAACACCACATTTCCATTACCGTTACCTGGCCAGATCGAGCTCCGACACTTCCAGAGTCCGTGACGGGTTTCACGGCAGCACACTCCTCTGTTGAGCGGTGAAGACTAATGTACAGGGGACCAGTGAACCGTAGAGACCGGAGTATGGTTAAGTCGATGGTAGAGAGTTTGATGGTTAGGATGAATCTACCTCATTGAAAGTTTGGAGACTTCGCTTATTTTTATGTCGGTATTGATTGGAAATCGATGAACTGTGTTCTGAATTTCTTTTCGGCCTTGCTCTTATTCTCTTTCTTCACATAGACTCTATGCTATTGTTAATTATATGTGATAAAGAAACAGTTTGAAAAGAGGAATTCTGAGTGAAGTAATTCCAGTTCGTGCTGCTTTGGAAATCGAAGCATTCCATTATTGGGGTGCTTTAAAATGAATCAGATTACATTTTTCTGTTATCTTTTAACTCTAAGTTGTACGCACAGAATTTCATGTTACAAATATGTTGGGTATAATAATAACAGATAATATAATTCAATTAATCAATAACTGAAAATTCAATTCAAATCGAAATTAATTACATCTCATTCATCTATAAGTTTGAACATGGCCTTTCCAGGTTTATATGTATTATATCCAGAAAGATTCAGCGTATATTATTCATTTTATGAGCCACTGGTTGGAGAGTCTCATTTTAACATATACAGAAGCTCTTATACTCAGAAACATTTGGGTTAGTACTATAAATGCCACCAATTTTTTTTATTTAATTATCTACTTTGGCATATAAACTGACAGGCTCCTGTCAGACCTCTATGGCAAGCAGCTGCTTGAGGGGGTATTTTTTTATATCAATTAACATACGAACAAAAAAGACGTTTATAAGAAGCAATTGTTGCTCTCATGAAGACGTTCTATAGGCACATACAACTCGCGACTCAAAACAAATCATCAATATACTGAATCTAGCTCATTTCTTCCAGTTTTTACGATCAAAAATTTTTAGGTGCATAACTAAGTGATTTTTGCCAATTCATGATACTTATTGAAAATACATTTTTTTTTATTAAGATTGATTGATTCCTTAAAAATATAGCTTTTTTCCCAATTTATTAATCACAGAAATAATAATTTTCGTTTTTACCAATCTTCCTGTTGATTTTCACCCCGTCATTTGTGTGTTTGTCACGACAGGTAAATTTAACGATTTATATGTCAAATGAAGCTTATGAAGGCTTATGAAGACCATAGGCTGTAAAAAGTTTGCCTTCGTGCATTCTTACACCCTAAAATAAGTGAAATATTTAAAACGATTGTTTTATATATTGAGACTTGGGCAGTGTCATAGGTTATAAAACTCACAACCCGTGATTCCTTGAAAAATAGGGAAAATATGTGAAGTATTGTTCTACTATATTTGTCGAATGCTAGGGCCAAAAGTAACAAGATGTAGGTCCAAAGAAAGCTTGTGACGCGGGGAGTGTTGTGGGCAATAAAAATATATTCCCCTTGCTTTCTCCTCCCCCCCCCTCTACAAAACGAAGATTGGAAAGTCATTCTTTCGTTATATTTTGCGAATGCGAGGCCGTACAATTACTAGTTAGGTGTCAAATGGAAGTTCATATGAGAACCGTCGTAGAATACTTCGAATTATAACTCCCACCATTCTTCTCTCCCCCAAAAGGGGACCAAAAATCTCGGGGGCCAAACTTAACGATTTATATCTCAAATTAAATCTTGTGACGTCTACAATGTCATGGGTCACCTCAAACACGACTCCAAAAAAAAAAAGGGAGAGCAACAATATAGACAAATGCTTATGAATCATATATCAAGCGAAAGTTTCTGAAGGTCGATGTTTTCAGTGAGAAAGAAAAAATATAAATAAATAAAAACAATAAAAAACCTCTCTTCGTCTATGTGTCCAACCTAAAACATATCGTAGTGAAATCTGCCACTGAATTCGTATTCATTGCAAAGGAAGGTAGGGCGCCGATTTACGTACTCAACAAGGTTGCGGGTGTCCTAACTTCCTTTAAAGTGAATACGAATTCAGTGACTGATTGCATTATCGATATGGTTTAGATTTATTTTTTATTTTTAGGGCGCATATAGAATGATAGGTATTTTAAATTTTTTTAATTAATTTATCATTTTAAGTAGAACATTTTTCCTGCTGTTCTATACGAATATAATTTTTTCTAATGCCTCTTCGCTAAGTTTGGGCTGACCACCCTTGTTTTACAATACCAATTCTTCCTATTCCCTGAGATTTGGAGATTAACTTTTTAAAATATATGGTACCCTTTTTCAGATTTTCATAACCATAGCAAATTTAAGTTGTTTTGAAAATACTCGTCTGCGAATTCTACTGCATTTTAAATGATAAATAATAGATTTCAAGTCGTTTGAAAAATAATCTTGACACTACACCCATATATAAAAATGTGTCATTGGCAAGCAAAACACTACGGCATATAAACATAAATCAATAGGTTCATAATTAAAAGCATTTTATTTAAAAAAAATCTAAATCTAAATTAAGGAGAAGTAAAACAGAAATTTAAACTGTAAACTTCGTGCAAATTACAGGAAAACAATTTATAGTCGACTTTTTTTTGTCATTCACATTCCCCCTTGCTTGATGTAATTCAAATCCAACATAATTTTCATGTTTCTGATGATAACCCTTTTAGCATCCTTAAGAAAATAAGCATTAGGAATCATAAAACATTTTTTAATATGTATACAATATAACATACGAGTATTATGTAAATATAAATGAGTATAAATGAATATTTCGTGCTTATCACTTTAGTTTTAAAAACGGTGCTCTACTTAGTTAATGTCGTGCTGAAGTTTGAACACTCTTCTTTTAAGGGAATGAGGATTTATTGTTAATTTATATTATTTTAAGGGACTTAAAGTAAGACATCATCTGGCTCAGCCTGAAATTTCAATAAATAAGTAAAATTTAAATAAATAAAAAAAATAAATATTATTCAATAAAATATAACCTAAACGCTTTAAAGTCTAAATTACAATTAGAAGTCGTAAATTTTGCCTTCCCCCGCCATTAGCAAGGCAAAAGTTCATTCATTGGGTCCTATTCCTCCTCCCAGACTAAAAACCCGTAGATGTCTTTTTGACCACTTGAATGTTAATGAGATTGAAATAATGTCTTATGGATTGGATTGTTTTACCTCTGACCGGCACTTTTTTGCACTCCATGGGCTAAATGGCCAGGCCACAAGGACCCCGAAGGCTCAGAGAAGGTTGGGGGAGGGGACCCACTGGAACAGCTGTTGGGAGACAGATGGTAGCCTCCCGTCAAGGCCATCCAGCGTGTTCTTTAACGTGCACAGGGCATGGCTCTCCCGCACACGGGGCCACGGCTTAACGTCCCATCCGACGGACGGCGGCCTTTTCAAGCCCATCGGTGTCCCCTACTGACCGTGGGCAGGGCGGGGAAATTTTGCGGAGATAAATCTCAACGCTGACCCAGCTGGGACTCGAACCTGGGAACTACAGATTACGAGCCTGGCGCGCTACCGATTGAGCCACCCCCGCGCCCTAATGTCTTATGACCACTATAACTGGTTTAAAGGAACTGCTTAAACTTAAATATGTATTTAATATTTATTTGTATTATTAAGAAAATTTAAAATATTTGCAAACCAAGACGATGATCGAAACATGTCAATCCTTCATTAATGAAACAGTTACGAATGATAGAAATATGTGGAACTACTGAATTAAAAAAAAAGAGATTTAACATATGTATAGTTTTGTTGCTGAATATTTAACGTTGTGGCATGAATGAAACATAAACAACATAAAGAATTAAAAGTAAATGCAAACCATTAAAGTTTTTAATGAAAAATATATTTTTAAAAATGTGAAACGCCAGTATTCCCATTCGAATAATATCCAATAATTTTTTTAAGATTGTTTCTTGCGTTTAAATTGGCATTCGAAGTATTTTTTATAAAGAACTCAACATGGGGGTCGGCAGAAAATGTTTTAGGAGGGGGTGGGGAACAAAATGTTTTCGGAGATGGAAGGACAAAAATCACATGAAAGTTTCAAGATGGAAATATTTAGGTCGACTCCTTCATTAATGAGCACAGTTACGAAAACAGTAATCGTATATACAGTATATTATCATATAAACAGTAATCATATCATATAAAAAATTTCAGGAATGCCCTAAAAGAAAACGAAAAACGCGGAAAATTATGATCCAAATATATATGCAAAACATATTTTTTTCACATTAGTAAATAAATATAAATGGTATGCTTCCAAAAAAATTGGTAAATAAATATAAATGATATGCTTCCAAAAAAAATGGTAAATAAATATGAATGATATGCTTCCGAAAAACAAAACAAAAAAAGAAAACAATGTAAAAACATCAATATTAAATTTAGTTTATTTCGCTAAGGAAAAAAAAAGACATTAAATTTTTGTATACCTGTATTTTTCATATGTTAATTTTTCGATCAAAATTTCCAGGAAAGGGCAACATTTGCATCCCCCCGCCGACATCCATGATTTCCAATATTGCTTATTATTCTTTTTAGTATATTTGATATTTACTTTTTACAAAAAACTTTGATATAAGAGGAAGAAACTCTTACCAGAACCTCTTTGAATCATTGATTACCTACTAAATGAGATGTTTGTTTTCGACCAGTGCTTGGAACATAAACGATAAAAATCCATCACCCTATTTTTCCCTTTATATAAACGGCGAAAAAAAAAACGATTTTCAATTCATTCAAATATCAAAACTTTTAATGAAACACTTTTGCTATTAACCGGAACAATTTAGACATAGTTTGAGAATAATGTTAACCTAATGAGCTCAATAAATTATCTTACTGGCAATTGGATTGCCCTTATCTTAATGCACTAATGCTAATCGCAACAATAATGACGATGAGTAGCTATTATGATGCTAATAAAGTGTCTACGTGTAGGGCTCTTGATGGTTATGGATCTGTTGACAGTAGAAACGTGGTACGTATCTCAGTACCTGCTGCAGCACGATGACCGTAGAGATAGCAGAGTCATTTCAGTTCTACGCAAAGCTCGATAGTTCTGTATATTGTTAAGGGGCCATCTTGGTAATGGGAATAATATGTTCTTCAGTGACTCAGTACAAGGTTGTTGGTCTGTATCGACTCTTAAATCATGTTTCTACACTAAACTGAGAGCAAGATATCATGTGAGTCTAACGTTTCTCTGAGCAAGTTTCTTCTTGTAATTATACATAACGCTAGTTGCATATATTTCGTCTCCGACGCAATACACATATGGTACAACAATAAATGGTAGGAATAGCATACGGTGCAGCTAAAAGCGATACAAATAACATGTGGTGCAGCAGTATATGGTCAAATAACATAGGGGTGCAGCATAAGTAGTACACATAGTATATGGTGCAGCAACAAATGGTGCACATAACATACGTTGCAACAATAAGTGGTACAAATAACATATGGTTTAATAATAAATGAAACAGATATAATACGGTGCAGCAATAAGTGATACAAATAGCATACAGGGCAACTATAAATAATGATATGAATTCAAAGAGATGAAAACTTAGTATATGTGTATAATTGTATACTAAACTAAAGTATGAATGAAGTAATTTAAGTATGAATGAAGTAATTTAAGTATAAATGAAGTAATTTATTACAAAGGCACAAATATTATACATATTAATCAATCTTATGTAAACACAAGTATTTCTATTCTTCTTAGCATAAATTCAAACCATAAAAAGAACGATTTACTATGTTTAACCAATTCTCAATGCTTAAACCACAATGCTGTCAATATTCAGTTCCTATGACAAAATAGGACTTATTACTTTATAACATCCAACAAACAAACCAATTATATTGAATTTCATTTCTGTTAGAGGACTACCTTAATAATGCTTTATACCTTATAGATGCGAAATATCTAACGTTGGTTTCTCCTGATAGAGAACCCAAAAATAACTTTACTGTTGATTCCCTTTCACCACCGGAACCAGACTCATCTTGAATCAAATGTTAACAGTCTTGTTACGTAGCATCACACAACACTAACTTAATACAATATATCCTTATTTCTTCACTACTACACCTTTTTGTTTTTCTTCCTCAAATCTTACTATTCAAAGCATCTCCGTTCTAAACAGTTGATAACGTATCCCTTAATATGGTAGGAGTACGCAAAAGTGATGGTGTCATGTATTCGATTTATGAAAATAATTTTTTTACCTTTGACGAAAAATATTTTTTTCACATAGATGAAAACTTTTTTTTGTATTTGACTAGATTATGATTGTTTAAAGTATATATATATATACCTCTATTCATGACACCATCAACTGTAACAGCTAATTATGTAAGATTAAGGACTTATATTATTTGGTATGTTTTACAAGAAATCTCAAGTAAAATTCCTTACATTGATACACTTGTTTTCAAAAAGTTTTCATTTACTTTAGAGTTGAATGTGTTCAACAAACATCCACCTCTTCCTAGCTATCCACTCTTCCTCTCGAAAGCTTCTCTTTAGCTCATCATTTCCTCCACAACGTCATCCCATCTGCTTCTATTTTATTCTTTCCCTTCTCTCAGTACGTTCCCATCTTCATATTCTCTTTGGCTTTACCATTATCCATTCTACTAATAAGCCAGTATCAATCCACTATTTTCCTATATCGCATCCAGTATTATCCTCTCCCCTCATGATTTTCTTAATTTACTCATCTCTCATTTAATCTATTCTTACGTTTCTCGTATATTTTCTCCATAATTCTATTTCGAGTACTTTGTTTAACCTTGGATCTTAACCTGTCTCGTATCGTCCACGTCTTTAAATGGTCTTGGAGAGGCCGCCGTCAGTCGGATGGAAGGTAAAGCAGTTGGGGCCGTAAGCAAGAGAAGAGCCTGTACATGTTAAAGAACACGATGGATGGCCTTGATGGGAGACTTCCACATGTTTCGTAACAGCTGTCCAGTGAGTCCCTTTCTACCAACCGTCTCTGAGTCTTTGGGGTCGTTGTAAATTTATATTTATTTACTGAGAGGAAGGTACAAAAATATATGCTGACACCGCTCAAAACATTTCAAAAACAGCGAAATATTTGCGATATGTTAACACTTGTTGTGGTTTACAATATAGTTAATGATTTATTTAGGTTAATTTTTGTATGTGCGACTTATTTATGGAATTTAGTTGTTTGAAATGCATTTATGGAGTGTTTAAAAATTGGGAAAAGAAGGGGGGGGGGGGTTAGAGTGGAACAATTTGTAATATATGGAAGGCAATTGTTGTGTTCCTTAACTTGATTTGACTGTTTATGCTTTTTTTTATTTTATTTTTTAGTAATTTGCAGTTGTAAGGGAATTTTGGATTTATTTCTTATATTGTGTTTGTCTAGAATGCATATTACCTCTACTAAGGTAACAGTACATTGCATTTGACTTAAACTAGAGTTATCGTTACTATGGTAAGGAAAAAATTTAAAACATTTCAGAAATTTGGGGTCGATTCGATTTAGTAAACCACGCCTTAATCTCACGTTAAATTATTTCCTATAATTATGTGAAAAAATAATTTTCTTTCCAGTTTCATTGTTATATATTAAAACTAAACGTAACATTATGTGAATTACCATTATGTGAATTACTTAATTACACTTATTGATATTCTTTAATAAATGATTATTTATTATCTCTTGTAAACTAAACTATTTCACAAAACAAACTGTCTCTAAAGCTTGCTCTTCAATCTGATCACTCCAGCGAAGAGAGAGAAAATAACAGCTCCAAAGCCTGAACCAAGTAAAGCGAAGAAATCAGAGAGTATTTGGCCTTTCGGTCGAGATAACACCGAAAACAAAGATCGACTCAAATCTCTTCCTCTTAATGCTCACTGGGCCCAGAATTAGTTTGTACAACAAGTGCGGTCAGGCCAAAATGACCTATCTAAACCACTCTGCTCGAATGAATCAGTCTGTAACAGGAAAGCCGACACAGCCCTGTAAATTAGTCTTCTCATTGCAGCACGACGGAGCATTGCCAGGCAACGTCCGTATTCCTCCACTCGTTGGTTACCGTGTGAAAGCACGTGAGTACTTGAGCCCCGCCAGGTAATGGCGATAGCATGTAGTTCGTGGACATTGCATTCGCCTGTCTGTTGTTCTTGGATGCTGATGGACTCAACTCAGAACACAGCTCGCAGCTACATCCACTGGCAAGTATTTCACAACAAATGCCACATTTAACGTTGACCACTGTGCAATTACATCCCAGTGTGGGCATATTTCATTCACGCAGAGTTTCGTGATTTCAAACTTTACACGAATGTTTAATACTCCGTATGAAGCATAGTTTTAATAATAACTCTTATTTGTAATCGCTGGTTGAACAAATGAGTGTGCAATCATATTTTGATTTCTGATACTTAATTCAAACTAAAATTCATACATTGTTAGTTTGTGGTATTTTGAACAATGTGAGCCTGGAAGAACTAAAATCCAAAGATGATCCTTTTTGGTCCTTGTGTAGCATTTAAATACACTCCACATTCTCTACTCTACTAAAATGTTACTTGCAATCATAAGACGGTCTCCGAGTTGGGTTGCTTTACCTCTGAGCGGCACTTTTTTGCACACCATGGGCTAAATGGCCAGGTCACATGGACCCCGAAGGCTCAGAGAAGGTTGGGGGAGGGGACCCACTGGAACAGCTGTTGGGAGACAGGTGGTAGCCTCCCGTCAAGGCCATCCAGCGTGTTCTTTAACGTGCACAGGGTATGGCTCTCCCGCACACGGGGCCACGGCTTAACGTCCCATCCGACGTACGGCGGCCTTTCCAAGCCCATCGGTGTCCCCTACTGACCGTGGGCAGGGCGGGGAATTTTGCGGAGATAAATCTCAACGCTGACCCAGCTGGGACTCGAACCTGGGAACTACAGATTACGAGCCTGGCGCGCTACCGACTGAGCCACCCCCGCCCCTAACGGTCTCCGAAGTTTCTTATCATGGCACAATCCTAAGACCAGGCCGCGAAATAGAAAATAATAGGGTGTGAAATAGGCGGCAAGTAACTGTATCGAAAGAAAAACATACCCGAATGTATTACTAGTGTTGCTTTTTTCTCAGAAATTTTCCTCGATTATTAGTCAATGTATTTTTCTCATCCATTGTAGCACTGCAAAGATATATATTACACATATTCTTTAAGAATAAGTTTATATACACTTTTTCGGTTCCTTTTCTGAAACTCTCAAAGAATATACTCCTTTTTGATTTAACCCAGAGATCTCAAACATGCGGCGTACGAGTCGTATGTGGCACATGAAGTCAGTTTGTTCTTCCCACAAGTAATACATTCTACACTGATTTTCATAAATTAAGGAACAAATGAAAACAAAAAACGCGATACCATAAAACTCCAACGATAGAAATACACGCAAGTCATGCCTAGTATGTAAAATACAAGGGGCGTTCAAAAAGTTCTTAACACGCATTTGCAAAACAAAATTTTTACTGTGCTTCAAAGTACTCCCCTCCAGCATCTATGCAAATTTGCAGATATCTATGCCAATTCTGAAACGCTTGCTGATAATCCCGTTAGGAGTATCCTCCGCATCTCTGAATGAGCGCATTTTGTAAGTCTTGTACCCTTGAAAAAGGCTTCCAAAGCAAGTTTTTTTTTTTCATTTTTGGAAACAACCAAAAATTGCATGGTGCAAGATTGGGTGAACATGCAGGATTGAGTAGTCCACAACCCAAATAAGTTGCCGATCCAAATAAGATTCCACAACCCAAATAAGTTGTCGATATTTCTGGGAGTTTTATAGTAATAAAACCAAGTCTCATCACCTGTGGCAATGCCTTGTTAACCATTTGGGGCACTTTGTTCAAACATTGCCAGCGTCTCCTTGTACGAGTTTAGACCTTCTTTTTCTCTTCTGTCAGTTTGTGTCAGTTCTGCTATTTGGCACTGATCTTTCAGAACTTTAAATGTTGATGAAAAATTGTTTCCACACTGCCAATTGAGATAGTGACATCTACCTTAACGATCTATCATACCTTAACGGTGATGTGTGGGGGTTTTCCTTAATGAGTTCCCGAACAGAAGTGATGGTTCTCTCGTTCACGGCCTACTTCGGTCTTCCTGCACGAGGGAGGTCTTCAAAGCTTTACCGTCCTTCTCTGAACTTGTCCTCTGAATTTGCGCATCCAATTCGTAGCAGCGCCATATGAGCAGGCATGATCCCCCTATATTTGTGATAAACTGACACGAATTTTTTTTGTGTCATCCTAAAACAGCATCCTTGTGAAAAGGTAAAATCTTTCCCCATCTTCAGTAGGCTCCATAGCAAAAACGCATATATTTCTCAAACTTGATTATTCTCCGCCAGCGAAGAGAGAAATGGTGATATGGCGTTTGTTTCTAATGCGTAATGACAAGTTCAAAGATAAAAAAAACCCGAACTAAATCATCAATTAATTGGAATTTCCCCTATTAGAGGGTACTAAAAACAGAAAAAAATAACAAAAATATCCCAACATAATTCTCGTTGAAAATCAGCATTCATCATATTTGTACGATGCGACATGATATTGTTCTAGTTTTTTTTTTTTAATGTCTTTCAGTGTTAGAATTATCAGTATCGACGTATTCCAGCGAGATAGACGCAAAACAGTGAGGAATAAAAAGAGAAAAAAAAATCAATAGAAACGAAAACAGTTTATCGAGAACTGCAATAATAATAACCGCTACAAGAAAAGACAAACCAAGACTATTAGAGACGAGTGTCTCGCTGTCACTATTATTTAGTCGGGCGTTTCCCTCTGAAAAGTACACTCAAGAAAGTGAGTGGTCGTTTAAAATGAACTGGGGGAAAACTCCAAATGCTACATCGGGACGGTGTCGGATGAATGAAATTGCAGTCGTTGTACGGAGATTTGTGCGAGGACAAGAGATGGAATCCATCGGTAGGTAAGCCCTAGACCTTTCTGAATTTCCCTTCCCAGAAATCGCTCCGGTCCGAAACTCCTGCCATTTGTATTCTGAAACTGTCTGTCGTTTAGCTGAAGTTGTGCATGCATGTATTCATGCTCTCGAATGAATGCCTTTGTAGTTGCATGTTGCAGACACGCATGCAGACACGTACAAACATTGGGAGTCGTATTCGGGGTGGGGGAGGGGGTGAATGGTGCGTGCGTGACCACCTTCGGCGATCACGTCGTTCTTTCTCAGCTAAAATGTTTGTTTAAATGCATCCCGAAGTGGAGCCTTGTTTCCAAAAATGGCTGTTATCGTTTTTGGTTTCGTTTGTTCTCTTGTTGGATACGGTTGAATTTAAGGTGAGTGATTAACTTTATTGGGTATAATTTTTTTTTTGTTTTTCTTCTGCTTGAATCTAAGTGGGTGATTAAACTTCTGAGTGGCACTTTTTTTTTGCAAAAAGGACAAAATAGTCAGATCACGTGGACCTTAAACGGCTCAGAGTAGGATGGAGAAATACATTCACTGGACAGGTATTACTTTGTGCTGTTTTATCTCTGTCACTTTTTATTTTGCAAACCATAAGATAAATGATCAGGTCATATGAACACCAAGATCTCGGAGATGGTTGGGGAAATGCATCCACTGGATTGCTGTTAGTTTCCGTTGTTCCCTTCCACCTTTAAGAAGGTTAGTAAAGGGAAAGGAGATAAAAAATAATAAATTACAAAGTGCTTGGCTAAATTATTATGAACAATTATCTAATACTTCGTCGTATACATCTTAGTACAGTTCCTAAATTTAAAAGTTTTCGACTATCTGTCCTTAGTTCTCGCTGAAATGGATTTTGGAGTAACTGCCTGCTAGCGGTCATCTCTCTCAGTGCCATATGAGCAGGCATGATCCCCCTATATTTGTGATAAATTGACACGAATTTTTTTTGCGTCATCCTCAAACCGCATCCTTGTGAAAAGGTAAAATCTTTCCCCATCTTCAGTATGCTCCATAATAACAACGCACAGATTTCGTAGACTTGACTGTTCTCCGCCAGCGAATAGAGGATATATAATAAAAAAATGAATAAATACTTCCTCAAGCAGCTGCTTGCCACAGAGGTCTGACAGGAGCCTGTCAGTATATGCTACAGTAGGAGGTCTGTGAGGATGGCAGGACCTCAGCAGAAAAACAACACGAACATCCATGCCTTACCCGGGGCTCGAACCCAGGTCCCTCAGATCAGTAGCCAAGCGCGCTAACCACTAGGCCACGGGACGGCTGAGAATATATAGCAGCGCTGTTTTGCTGTAGAGTTTGTGCCAGCAAACGCGTGTTCTTGTCTCTCAGAGCCCTTTTATTTGAGCATTTGCCACGATTAGCGGACGTTTTTGGAAATTGTTGTCATTTTCATACCTTTGGGATATTGTGCCCCGCGATTTTCAGTTAAGTTCCATCACCTCCGTTATGGATGATCCTGCCCATCCTGCTCCAACGACGAGTCCTCTTTCGAAGTCAGTCAGGTAAGCCTATATATCCATCTCGCATTTGACTTTGCGTTCCATTAAACCTTCATAGCTTTTATACGGCTTCGTAGTGACGTAGAATGCTTGTCAGTAAGAAAATTTGCATACATTAACATATTTCATGGTAATTTACGTATGATTCATATATAATTATATTCATAATAATTTGGCTAAGTAGTGTATGTAGTTTCATATATAATTATATTCATAATAATTTGGCTAAGTAGTGTATGTAATATGCAAGTTTTTCAAAATTTTTAAAGACCATTATATCGGAGGGAAAAAATGAATACCGGAAAGCTGGTCCGGCTCCATCTTGGTTCACCCACTTTTATTTGGTTCACTTTCATTGACATCCGGGGCCTTATCCAAGACTCGAAGTTGGGTACTTTGATCAGTTGCCAAGACATAAAGTATCGCAATATCTAACCTAATTAAAATGCATTATCTAATTATCCAGCGTAAACTGCTATCTGTATAGAAGGTGCAGCTTAACCATATATACCTAAGACAATGGAAATATATTTGGTATTTATTCATTCTATCACTGGCTTAGTTTGAATGACAATTGGGGAGACAATTGGATGACTTTGAGACTGCGCAGTTAACGCCTCAACAGTCAATTATATGTTAATTAACTCACCTCTTATGGGAACTGTCGAAGAATGAACCGCGCAGCCTCATAGTCTCTCCACAGCATCACCAGTTTCCTCGTGCGTTTTGGTTCTGATAGTTAAGTACATTGATCTATCAAAATAGGGGCGGGGGTGGCTCAGTCGGTAGCGCGCCAGGCTCGTAATCTGTAGTTCCCAGGTTCGAGTCCCAGCTGGGTCAGCGTTGAGATTTATCTCCCCAAAATTCCCCGCCCTGCCCACGGTCAGTAGAGGACACCGATGGGCTTGGAAAGGCCGTCGTCCGTCGGATGGGACGTTAAGCCTTGGCCCCGTGTGCGGGAGAGCCATACCCTGTGCACGTTAAAGAACACGCTGGATGGCCTTGATGGGAGACTACCATCTGTCTCCCAACAGCTGTTCCAGTCCCCTCAACCTTCTCTGAGCCTTCGGGGTTCATGTGACCTGGCCATTTAGCCCATGGTGTGCAAAAAAAGTGCCGCTCAGAGGTAAAACAACCCAACCCAAATCTATCAAAATATTTGAAAACTACCATGTTATGTCTATGGGAATCTAACTTCTAATCTCAAAAAAATATCCGAACACTGTGGTTGATTACAGAATTCAGAAAAAAATATCTGCCAACAATATTTTTAGAAATTAGTGATCTGATGTCACGTGACACGAAGATTGCCAGATCACTAATTTCTAAAAATATCGTTGCCATATATTTTTTCTGAATTTTGTAATCAACCATAGTGTTCGGATATTTTTTGAGCGACTGTATCAGACGACAAAATTATTCTAGAATATAACTTATAAATCTTTCACTGAGATGTGGCGGACCTTGAGTCATATATATTTCAGGAGAGGCAACTCACCTCGAATTGTTGCTAATGATTTTAGATGTTAAAGAGGAGGTCACTCACCCTTAAGTGTTATTATGAAAAAGTCATCCATAGTAAATACACAGATTATCTGTAGATATATAATTCAAAAATTTTTTATCTGGGAAGAAAATATCCCTCACGCGGCGGGACTCGAACCCGCAACTCTCTAGATATGATCTCTATAGAACTTGTTTAACTTTTTTTCCTATAGTTTGATATTTTTCAAGAAGATTCCGTATTTCGTCTTGGAAGAGTGTACGAGAGATCTAAACGTTTTGAAATAAATTGCTTTTTTTCTTTCATTTATCTTACAAAGCGTCGCTTATTAGAGAGAATACACAAATAATCTCTTTCCCAAGAAAGGAGAGCTGATATAAAGGACAAAACGAAGAACACAATGGGATTCTTCTATTTACTGTGTTCTGAAAATCACAACACTCCCTCCAACCAATGCCAGAATTCCTTTTCTCCTTTTCCATGCCCATTGATGGCCGCAAGTTTCCAGCCTCGTCAGCCTGAAAGAGGATCGCGATACAAAAGGTGGAGATATCGGTTAGCTGGTCAGTAATGGTTTTTTTCTCTCGTAACCGCAACCGTCGCTCTTATCTATATCGCTACCTTTGGAGAAGTCGTTAGCGCTTGGAAATGACCTGGGTAGTAGAATATTGGCGGGAACGAAGGAGGGAGGGAGTGGAAGAGAATGATTGAGGTTTTAGGGTCGATGCTCATAATGAGCACGTGCTGTTACTGGTATCCTTCCTCCTTGTGGAAATGCGATTGATGACAACATCAGAGAGAGGATGGAGGTAACAGCCTCCAACAGTCTTTGGTGGAGACCTAGGTAGGGATGGAGAGAAACAGGAGAAATAGGTAAGGGATACGGAAGATGCTGGAGATGGAGTAAAGGAGTGTTGAAGGGAACGTGAGGATGGTGATCCGGAAGAGGATGCATCGGGTGACGGAGGCTGACAATGTGCTTGTGAACAGAGCGCCCTCTTTTCGATCGTGACATCCCATTGTTACCTGTTGTCTACTGTGGCGGAAGAGTGACGGTTGCTAAGCAACGGTCGGCTGCTCCTGCCTTGTTATTCAAGCGCAAAACTGTTGACTTCATGGGTAATGAAGTTAGATTCCGTATCTGCTTGCTCTTTGGCGGTCGTCTGTAAAGGAGTGTGTATGTGTGGTGAGGCCAAAGTAGGCAATGGGAACATCGCAGAGTAGCTCCTTTCACTTGATTAGGCTTTAAGAGAACGTGCTTTGTTAACCTGCAGAACTAGGACGTTAGAAATTGTTTTCTTTTTTTTTTTTCTGGTTTCTCCTCCTCCTCCTCCTCCACATCATATCTTTTTTTCCTTCTTTTCTTTTTCCCTGTTCGTACTGACTAAAAACAAAAGAGACGGATTCTGTTTCAAGTTTTTGTTTTTTGATGCAATTAGCATTGTTTAGAGGATTTGATGTGAATATAAAGAAAACCGATCTGAAGAAGAAGGATTCTAAAGCAGAAGAGGCTTTTTCCTTCGAATGATGGAAGGCTATTTAAAAAAAAAGAATTGATTTCTAAATTTCTTCCCCCCCCCCTTAAATTCTAAATATATTTCGTTTTTCGCTTAGGTAATCAAAACAGCCGCAAGATTCAGGACCGAATTTACTTACTCTGTAGTCCCTAGGGCAATTTCAAGACCTGGTGCTGTTCAAATCCACGCTCTATATTACAACAGCAAGGAATTGTTTCAGTCAATAACTAACTTGATGTTCTTACTTTCGAGCGTAAACTGGGACATTTTCTCCTCTAACACCTATTCTTTTTGACGGGTTGGGTTATTTTTTACCTCTGAGCGGCATTTTTTTATGCACACAAAGGGCTAATTGGCCAAATCACTAGGAAGCCAACGACTTAGAGAAGTTTGGGAGAAAGGGGCACACTGAAAAACAGCAAGGTTGGAAGAAAGAGACCCACTGGACAGCTGTTAAGATGGAAGTCTTCCTTTAAGACTGTCCAGCGTGTTCGGAGAGCCATATACAGAGTATAGCTACCTTGCACACAGTACAACGTCTTAACGACCCTTGCGAGATAAGGCTTCCTTTCCAAGCCCATTAACCCCAGGTAGTAACAATTTACGATAATATAATAATATTTTCACTACAAATATTTTATATTTTTGCTGGTATAACGCCTTATATGTAACTAGAAGAATTGTCCTTGCGTAGCTCGGGCCTTCATATAACGACTGAAAGTATCAGACGTATTCCGAAAGGATGTGAAGACAATTCGTTTACGTTCGGGGGTGACGTCACTGGTGATGGTATTTTCTGCTTCCCATAATTTCACAGGCGCTCAACCGATCTGTCCTGAATTTGGTGTGGCTGTCCAAGGGGGATGATGGTGGTGATGGGGTCCAGGGGATCTTATAAACAATATCAAACTTGTTTACCTGCTTTGAAATCCAAAACAATTGTCTTTGCACAATTTCATGTTGGTTCCATATTTTATGCCCGACACTAAGAATAGATTAAAAAAAAATTATAAAATCTTATTCCATGTAGAACATCATTTTAATTTTTCCTGTTCCGTGGAATGTTTTAGTAACTGGGAATTGTCTTATTTTTGGACCCCCCCCCCCGATACCAAATCATCGAATCCTCTCCGAAACTAAATTATATGACCTCCACCCCACCGGAAACTAACTTGGATACGTCCCTGTGACGGTCCCACTTAGTTCTGACTACTTAGGGTACAGAGATCGGATTCCTAGCTGCGTTGGGTCGGGGTTAAACCCTTCGCAAGTGTTTTCCGCAAGTTTCTTTGGAGGTGGGGTCTACCTTATCTAGATAAAGTCGCCTACTTTATGAACGGAGAGTTGAACGTTATGAATTGAGCAGTACGTTATCGATGCGCAGAGTTATGAATGAAAAAACGTTTCGCGGCCAACTTTTGGGTGAGGGACTACTTCTTTGGTGTAGAAAGCCTTAGAGTGCACTAAGGTAGGGTGAGATGAATTTTCAGAACTCTGCCATTTTCGCATTATGGTAACAGTTAGCGTGATCCCCTGTCAGTTGGGCGGGGATGGCTCAGTCGGTAGCGCGCCAGGCTCGTAATCTGTAGTTCCCAGGTTCGAGTCCCAGCTGGGTCAGCATTGAGATTTGTCTCCGCAAAATTCCTCGCCCTGCCCACGGTCAGTAGGGGACACCGATGGGGTTGGAAAGGCCGCCGCCGTCGGATGGGACGTTAAGCCGTGGTCCAGTGTGCGGGAGACCCATAGTCTGTGCACGTTAAAGAACACGCTGTATGGCCTTGACGGGAGGCTACCATCTGTCTCCCAACAGCTGTTCCAGTGGGTCCCCTCCCTCAGCCTTCTCTGAGCCTTCGGGGTTCATGTGACCTGGCCATTTAGCCCATGGTGTGCAAAAAAGTGCCGCTCAGAGGTAAAACAACCCAACCCCTGTCAGTTAGTCAGTCAGTCACAATAGTCTATATATATATGTCAGTTAATCAATAAAATGATCATAATTATATCAATGCTGAAATTCTTAATAATCATCTGATACTAATGAATATTAGCGCAAAAGTAGATGGAGAGTCAAAGACTTTTTTTTTCAAGCTTAACCCCAAATAGATAATTTAGATTTCGACATGCAAGATAAGATGGCGTTTTATTATCAGACCCGGATATAAAAAGAATAAAGGAGGGGAGGTGCAAGGGACACAATAGTGCTGGAAAAAGATAAAGCGGGGGGGGGGGGCGAAGATTGAATTTCTATTGCAATAAAAATTTGTTACTTCATTTTAGTGGTCTGTAAAAAATGCCTTGAAAAATGAGGGATATATGCACATGAAAAAACGCTTTGCCTCCATTATCCTTACTATAATTCTCAGGGGGGAGATGTTCCGGTAAATTACTTTTTGCGTGCAAATACTGTTGGAAATAAATTCAAACTTTCAGTCAAATCTCTCTAACTCTCGTTCTTCTGCTTTAAAAATTTTCACGATATTCATTTCAATACTTAAAGAACTAGTAAAGCTGGAACATTTAAGAACTTACACTACTAGTCATAACAAAAAATGAATAAACACCCCCTCAAGCAGCTGCTTGCCACAGAGGTCTGAGAGGAGCCTGTCAGTTTATATGCCATAGTAGAAGGTCTGTGAGGATGGCAGGACCTCAGCAGAAAAACGACACATACAACCATGCCTTACCCGGGGCTCGAACCCAGGTCTCTCAGATCAGTAGCCAAGTGCGCTAACCACTCGGCCACGGGACGGCTCATAACAGTTTACCTCAAAAATGTCGATTACGACGCATACATTAACTGCTATAAGAAATCGTTTGCTCGAATGAATATAATTTTAAACGCTTGCGGTGGGGCGGGGCGGGGCGGGGGTGGCTCAGTCGGTAGCGCACCAGGCTCGTAATCTGCAGTTCCCAGGTTCGAGCCCCAGCTATGCAAGCGTTGAGATTTACCTACGGGAAAACTCCCCGTCATGCCTTCAGTCAGTAGGGGACACCGATGAGCTTGGAATGGTCGCCGTCCATCTGATGGGGCGTTAAACCATGGTTCAGTATAAGGATGAATCATACCCTGTTCACGTTAAAGAACACGCTGGATAGCCTTGACGGGAGGCTAACTCCTAACAGCTGTCCATTGGGTCCCCTTCCGCTAACCTTCTCTGAGCCATCGGGGTCCTTGTAAGATGGCCTTTTAGCTCATTATATGCAAAAAAATGCCACTCAAAGAAAAAAAATATAAACCTTTATATAATGATTACGACAACGTTTGCAAATTTTGAAGAAATCTTAAATAAAAAGAGCGTCTTCTGTTAAACGTTCTCGCTTCTAAAACGCTTCAAACGTTGAATGAATGTTGTGAAAATTCGAGGTTGAGTTGAGGGAGATTTTCAGCGAGATATCCCTAATGATATTTTTCCATTAAAAGGCTTAGATTTTCAGAGAAAGTTTTGAAAGCCGATCTCCATTTACATATTATTAAAGTATTCTAATGCATAATAAAGGGCAATAGTCTTGAAGAAATTGAGGAAACGAGTATATTGAAGGGTAATAGTCTGGAAGAAATTGAGGAAATTAGTACATATTAAATACTCTTGTAGAAACTGTGGAAAGAAATGCATATTAAAATGCAATAGTCTTGAAGAAGCGAATTTACAGAAGAAACAAGATTCATCAAAAATATATGGTCGAAAAATAATACAATCAGAAATTTTGATCATTGTATGGAATGTAAAATTCTTTTCTTATTCATACCTTTACATTGGTTGAAAGTTTCTCTCACAGTTATTCTATCCAATAACAACTAAAGCGTGACTAAATGTCCAACAGAAACTGTACTTTTTGAAGGCTTAGATTTTCAGAGAAAGTTTTGAAAGCCGATCTCCATTTACATATTATTAAAGTATTCTAATGCATAATAAAGGGCAATAGTCTTGAAGAAATTGAGGAAACGAGTATATTGAAGGGTAATAGTCTGGAAGAAATTGAGGAAATTAGTACATATTAAATACTCTTGTAGAAACTGTGGAAAGAAATGCATATTAAAATGCAATAGTCTTGAAGAAGCGAATTTACAGAAGAAACAAGATTCATCAAAAATATATGGTCGAAAAATAATACAATCAGAAATTTTGATCATTGTATGGAATGTAAAATTCTTTTCTTATTCATACCTTTACATTGGTTGAAAGTTTCTCTCACAGTTATTCTATCCAATAACAACTAAAGCGTGACTAAATGTCCAACAGAAACTGTACTTTTTTTCTAAATCTGCGAAAGCCTCACTCTGATTAAATTCCTTTATTACAAAGCCAGCAAAACAACTTTGGAACTACTAAATTATCTTACTCACGTCTAGAGCACCTAAAATTTTCCAGACCACTTGATCCCTTAAAGGAACAATTAGATTCAATCTACTTTAATTACCTAATGTAAAACTAACTTTTATACAGTAATTGCCAAACGAATTCTTCCAACCACGTTCTCTTTCTGCATATCTTCCCCAAACAGATTCTTGTCTGGAGATTATTGAGAGTTAATACAATCTCGCGATTAATTAAATCCCGCGTGTCATATGACTAATTACTCGACACACTGCCACACCAAGCCAGAGTCGCATTTACAGATACACACCCGCCTATACTCACAAGCACAAGCCTACACACTGACACATGTACTGCGTTACATATATTAGTTCCAAAGCAAGCTGATAGGCGTATAGTAGCGTTGAACTTATAAACCTCTTCCTGGGGTCTCACATATCCAACATCGATCCTAGGTTTCTCTCTCCTTCATACACTCTGGTCTCTCCCTCTCTGAAATCAGAATTAATTAATTAATTTAATCCGAATAATGTGACAGGTGTAGGGAGCTACAAAATATGGTCAACTAATTGAGCTTCTGCAGCAGTCTGTAATTAAGGCGAAGGCTGGTGCGTGCATTTGAACGGATGCTCAGATTCCCGACCCAGCCCCAGTTTCAGACCTTTAGCCAACTCTACTGACGTAGGTGGGGAAGCTCAGGCAGTTGGCAAATGCTGTCTACTACCAGAACATGTGAGATATGCTCACACATATATGTGTGTATGTATATAGATTGTCTGTGCTTATGCCAATAGTTTGTTGCAGTTCCAACACTCACCTGCATATGCCTGTTCGCCTGTCTGCTTGTCTCGCTCACACTCTACAACTCGCCGATAGAACGAAGACCGTACCTGCTGGTCAGCAATTATAGCGAATTAATCACTGGCTGCTGGCTCGACGATTCGCGTCCCTCCCTGTGTCCCCTCTCTACTTTCCCCCCAGATAAACTTCCTCTCTGGTTACATCACTCTATAAGCTTACAGCCTTTCGGCGACCAAGGCGGAAGATGTAATTTCTGGCGCATGCGCAGATCCACCTTGTCATCTCTAGCATCTGAAGCAGTGCCTTTTCACTTTCACCTCAACTCATTAAATCAAATGTAGCAGCATCATTTAAGGGTTTTAGATTATCTTAAGCTTCGTTTTAACCAGATCAGAGGTTGCCAAATGATGGGGATGGGATCAAATTCTTTCACTTTCACCTCAACTCATTAAATCAAAGGTAGAATCATCATTTAAGGGTTTTAGATTATCTTAAGTTTCGTTTTAACCAGATCAGAGGTTGCCAAATTGTGGAGACAAGATAAAATTGCAGGAAGGCACGAGGATATGAAATTTTTTGAATTTTTGAAAAAGTATATGAACGACACAGTTTATTTATCTTTATATACAATTACCTGCTGGGGATGCTCTCGATTCCGTGGGCGTTTGCTGCTTTGCTACTGCAAACCTTCATGCAGTGAGGTAGAAAACTGCGCTTCACAGATTCTTTTTATAGACCTCATACTCGGCGAAATTATATTCAATTCTTGCCTACAACCTGGCTCACACAGAACTGAACCATGGTTCACAGACCATGTTCACACAGAACTGAACCCTGGTTCACACAGAACCGTACCTTGGTTCACACAGAATCGAACCCTCTCCTTAAGGGTTTTGTTTTTGAGCAAGAGCGGCGTCCATTGGTGCATGTTCAAATGTCCTTCCGGTTTGACAGCAACGCTCAGACTGTTGTTCATTATTGCTGCGCTTTTCTCCTGAGCTATCACTTGCGCCCAAGGCTAGTCGCAAAAGTGCTTTCCGTCTTGCGAACAAGTTAGCCAGCTCAGACCCGAACAACCCCACATCAGCACTTCCACAAATACACTTAATATCGTCCTTGAATTGTTGGATACCTTTCTACACATCACTTATCACAGCAAGTCTGAAGCATTTGTCAGTACAGGTGTAACAACCTGTGAACCTCTGATTTCAGCTTAGTAAGGGTGAAGGTAGTTAAGGGACTAGTTGATCTCTTCTGCTGAAGAGCGAAATTTATGTCATACAGCCCAACACGACAATCGGCGCAGTTCAGTCGACAGCATTATTACGTAATTACACGCGACGAAGTAAGAATCTGTGTTTGCCCCCCTCAACCACCACAGCATAATCGCTATTTGGGAACGCTGATAAGCATGTATACAGAATTTTTCTCCTGATGTGATCGGCGGGGTTTGACTCAGTCGTTAGCGCGTTAACTCGTAATCTGATGTTTTCAGGTTCGAATCCTAACTGTACCAGCAAGCACAGATATCAGCTCACTTCTCACCCCCTTCTCACGTCGGGGAGAAAGGGGGGCACCAATGGGTTTGGAAAAACCGCCGTTCTTCGGATGGAAGTTAAGTCGTGATCCAGTGGGCAGGACGAGCATACGCTGCTTATGTTAAAGGACACACTGGGTGGCTTTGGTGTGAGGTCATGTTAGGTGAATAACAACTGTTCAGTGGATCCTCTTTTCTAACCTTCTCTGAGGCTTGGAGTATTTGTAACCTGTCGACTTAGAATATTGTGTCCAAAAAAGTGCCACTCAAAGGTAAAACATCCCAAACATCGAGAAATGCAGGAATTCAATCATTTCAAGTAAAGCAATGCTTTATAGTAGCCGTCCCCGTGGCCGAGTGGTTAGCGTGCTTGGCTACTGATCTACGGGACCTGGGTTCGAGCCCCGGGTAAGGCATGGCTGTTTGTGTCGTTTTTCTGCTGAGGTCCTGCCATCCTCTCAGACCTTCTACTATGGCATATGAACTGACAGGCTCCTGTAGGACCTCTCTGGCAAGCAGCTGCTTGAGGGGGTATTTATTTATTTTTTAATGCTTTATAAATAGGAACAACTGTTACTATAACGACTGTGTTTTTACATATGATGTTAACAAATACACAATTTAAAATTGACCACGTACCCCAGACTTACGCTCCGCAGCTACTTTATTAGATGTATTTCAATGTTATGTCAAATACAGAATTCAGTAACTTCTTTAAAAAGCTTGTTAGAAAAAATGTGACTGAAGATTATTTTAAGATCTCAATCAAATATATTTCAGTCTCGATTTCCTACGATATGGGTTCATCATTTAAAGAGTTATGGAAACTAAAACATTTAGCAAGCAAGAATCATTCAAAAGTGGCAAAAAATTAACATAATTATGAAACGAACTGCTAAAAAAATACTCTTACACGTCATGGTAAAGATTAATACAATGGTTATGACTTTCGCTTTAACTTGTTTAAATTGGCTTTTTTAAGAGCAATTGCTTAAACTGGCATTTTTTCTGTTAAATATTCCTATTTCTGTAACTCTCTAAATCTGAACGAACATTTTTCAAAATGGAGTCATTTTCTTTTTTCATAAAAAAATTCTTATTTAAGAAGTTACTGATTTATATATTTGAGTTACTATTGACATTACATGTAACTCTACCTAATAAAATGTCCAATAAGTGTATATATCCTTATAAAACTGTAATAGAAAAATGCACGATTCAATTCCTAAAATCATGAGCATTCCCCCACACGCGTTGCAACTACGAAACTTTCTCGTTAAATGTCTGTAAATAGATATTCTTCTGAAGACCACATTCATCGGAGACATTAGTCAAAACAAATCATCCCCTTAAACCACGAAAAGATTCACGCCTCCCCCCCCCCCCCCAGTTGTAAGTGAGAAAATAATAGTGTGTTTTAAAGAGTGTGGCGCCGAAAATAGAACTTATTTCGGGAGATGTAGAACCTCGGGGAATCGAACGAATTAAGTCCAGACCAAGACCAATCTTCTTTTCAAAACGCGCGAAAATAATAACCTTTGCCGAAGCCAGTGGAACATCCAATCGATCAAGGACAAGAAGAAGCACGAGTACGAGCAGTGAGAAAGAGCAGAATAAAAAGAAAGACAAAACTCGGACAGCGTGAGAACTACAGATAGCGTATGTGCTCTAGACACATACGGCAGCGGCCCATCTTCCTGAGAAATGAGGTGAAAACATAATTAAGATAAGCGAAGGGAGTGCAATTTTCCCGCAATCATCACGGCTCCTCTAAACCGCCGTAGCTTCTCTGCGTTCACACCTAGGGGCTTTCTACTTCAGGTGAGTCTCTCGCTCGCCGCTGGTGGTCGCTGCAGTCGTTATCAGTTGTCTAAAGTGTCTCCACCTGGCGGAGGAAGGGGAGAGGCTGAACAGTTGGCGTCCTTAATTGCTTTATTACCAGTAGTTTGGGCCTCGGGCCAAGACGATATCGGCGTCTGGCTGGGCGGCTGTAGTAACGCGAGACAGTGGCATTGATATGATTAGCTGAAACAAAAACAGATCTTCCTGCCAAAGGGCAGTGTGGAGGAGCTGAGAAAGCAGTCTCGGGAGAGAGGAGGGTGGGTTTCTTCCCTTGTGCTCTTGTGTCACGTTCTTTTTTATATATATTTTGTTGCGCTCAGGGAGGGGTTCGTGTGAGGTCCTTATATATAGGGACGTGCTCTCTTGTAAGCTTTTTAGAGTGAGGTGGGATCGTGTTGAAAGTCATTTGAAATAGGGTCTTTAAATCAGGGAAAAAGACGATATTTTTGAAGAGGGAGTTGTGTTGATGGCTTTCTAGTTTTTTTTCCTGATGTAGAAGTCGCTTAAAGAGTATTTCGTTTCAAACGCTTTTGCGACCGCTTAACGTTTTTTGGTTCTTTGGCCTTGATTTTCGTTTTTAGTTATGTGGTGACGAAAATGGCGAAAATGAATATTTATTATGGAAATAATATGGACACCCGTACAGTTGTTTTTAAGTGGGTTGGGAAGGAGGATGAAAAGGTGAATTAGGATAATAAATAAAAGAATTGTTTCTTACACCTTGCAAAGGAAATAAAAAGTATTACGTGATTTGTTTTAACATCACATATGAAATCAAACACTTTTAGAAAGTCGCAATACAAGGTTTCTTCAAAAACAATAATTAAAGACTCGTATACTGAACTTCTGGAGCTGGGGTGGCTCGGCCGGTAGCGCGCCAGACTCGTAATCTGCTGTTAGCAGGTTCGATTCCCAGCTAGTCCAGCGTTGAGATTTATCTCCGCAAAAATCTGTGCATTGTAAAGAACACGTGATGGATGACCTTTAAGGTAGGGTACCATTTGTTTTTCTAACAGCTGTCCGTATGTCCTGCTTATGTATATCAGATATTTAATGGCATCCAGTGTGTTCTTTTGCACCCTGGGTGTGTTCTTAGCGGAAAATATGATATTATATTTTATCCATGATATGCTCATTTCAAAAAGTAATAATAAAAATATCATTATTGAATCACACATAGAAATGCAATAATTCAGCTTTAAATACGGTAATTTTAAAGATAGAACAATCCTCGTGAAAAAATCTCAACCTATCTAAACTGTTTCCATAAATATAAGGAAAATCCATATGTTAAGTCAATTGGAAGCTGACTCCAAAGCTCTATAACTTCTAAAATAGGTTTTTTTCTTTGTTTTGAAAAATGTCATTGCAGATAAAGATCTCGATCAGATAAATCAATATCTCGATATTCAACAATATTCGTTCAGTATTTAATAATAGGGATTGCTGCCGGGACTTTTAAGAATCTATGGAGATTGTGGAGAAATAGGCGTATACACCTAAAGACTAAAATTAGACTGTATAATAGTTTGGTTCTTTCTAGGGTTAGTTATGGTAGTGAAACTTGGACGCTGTGTAAACAAGATAACAGGAAACTAGATTCTTTTGATTCTAGATGCTTACGCAGTATCTTGAGTATTAGGTGGTTTAACTTTGTAACTAATGATGAGGTTAGGCAAAGGAGTCTGCAACCTCCTTTAAGCAGCATATTGTGCAGAGAGAGACTCCGTTGGTTTGGTCATGTTGCCCGTATGGATAATTATAGATTGGCGAATAGGGTTATGAACAGTGTGCCTAGAGGCCTCAGAAGGAGGGGGAGACCTAGGATGCGGTGGGCAGACAATGTCAAACAGGACCTTGTTAGAATTGGTGTGCAGTGGCCAGATGCAGTAGATGTAGCTCAAGATAGACTTGCTTGGAGAACTAAATTGCACGGTCTGGTTGGACCTCCGTAGCCCATGGCTGCTTGAGGATGATGATGATGATTTAATAAGTTATGAAAGTTTGAATATTTAGCGGTAAGAATGCCAGCCACAAAAATTGACTTCAGAAGTTAATTAAAACTTAGTAGTAAGTATTGTATCAAAGTGTTTAATAAAATAAGTTTGTTGTTTAGAACTTTGTGTAAAGAATTCTTTCACTATTCATCAGCTTTTTATAATTGCACTGTTGTTGTTAAATATTCAAACTTCCATAACTCATTAAATACTAAATGAATATTGTTCAAAATCGAGATATTGATATATTTGATCGAGAGCGTTTAATTTATATTAGATTTATGGAGCTTCGCGTTAGCTTCCCACTGACATAATAACATATAAGATTCTCATTGACAAAATATTGGGTTGTTCTTTAATTTAGGAAAACTAGTATAATATAGCTCATTGGCGACAAGCACTTGCCTGAAGCGGGCGCTAACAAGGGCAAGGTAAATAAAATATTTTGATGGTTGTTGCGAAAAAAATCTAACCATTAACCCAATATCTTCCTTGAATTAGGGAAAAGCCGTTACCCGATTTCATCAGTGGAACACCACTGTTTCGAGAGTGAAGAGCTTAAGAAATATTGATATACAGGGTGATTGAAAAAGATGGACACAATTTCAATTGGTTATATTTCCTGAACTATACGTTTTATTTGAATTATGTAAATTACATTTGAAAGAGGATGTTGTAAAGTTTCGAATACTACCGCTAGAGCACTCCAGCGCCGCACAGCAGCATCAGTTGTAAGCAAGATGGCTACTATGCAACACCAGATTTTTTGCATTCGTGAGTTCAGTAAAAGTGAGTCTGAGACTGCGGTGCAGCGTGCATTTCGTCGTAAGTTTAACATTGAACCTCCAACGAGGAAGAGCATTTGTCGTTGGAATAAACAATTTGATGAAACTGGCTCTCTGTGTAAGGGTAAAAGTCCGGGCCGACCAGGGGCGGGGGTAGCTCAGTCGGTAGCGCGCCAGGCTCGTAATCTGTAGTTCCCAGGTTCAAGTCCCAGCTGGGTCAGCGTTGAGATTTATCTCCGCAAAATTCCCCGCCCTGCCCACGGTCAGTAGGGGACACCGATGGACTTGGAAAGGCCGCCGTCCGTCGGATGGGACGTTAAGCCGTGGCCCCGTGTGCGGGAGAGCCATACCCTGTGCACGTTAAAGAACACGCTGGATGGCCTTGACGGGATGCTACCATCTGTCTCCCAACAGCTGTTCCAGTGGGTCCCCTCCCCCAACCTTCTCTGTGCCTTCGGGGTCCATGCGACCTGGCCATTTAGCCCATGGTGTGCAAAAAAAGTGCCGCTCAGAGGTAAAACAACCCAACCAACCCGGGCCGACCGCGTGTATCGGAGGAGAATGTGGAGCGCATTAGAGTGAGTTTTGAGCATAGCCCAATGAAGTCAACCCGTAGAGCGAGTAGAGAACTTGGACTACCGCATCTATAAACTTTAATGTGTGTATAATCAAATGTAATTTACAGAATTCAAATAAAACGTATAGTTCAGGAAATATAACCAATTGAAATTGTGTCCATCTTTTTGAATCACCCTGTATAATATTGTTTCATTATGTCTCGAAAATATTTCATGTAGTCATCAAAAGTGTAGCCAGTAACGCAATCACTTTGAGGATTTTGGAATTATTTAAGTTACATAACTAAATCCAACTATTAGATTTCTGGTGATCCTTGGAACACTATATCAATAAGTAAACAACAGTGAAAAAGTGTGGTTTACTCTTGAAAAACACCGTAGTTGAAAAACCATACATTTATCGGCCACTTGTTAGATACAATTATGTTCCTATGTCAACACTAACTCACAGAACTCACTAACTTATCTGAGCTTTTTATGAAAAAAAAAATGTGTTTGGAAATAATTTAAAGAGCTCAATTAAATCTACAAAAATCTCGGTTTCCAATCTACAAAATTTCAATTTTCCAGAGAGTGTATTAGTGTGTAGGATCCTAATAAATAAAAGCTACACTTCCACTACCAAAATATTATGGAATTCCCATGCTATATCAATGGGGGAATTAGAATTTCCAATCGAGATTTTAACAACATGCGTTCAATATTTAAAGAGTTATGAATGCTAAAATATTTAACAAATGAGCTCATTCTGCAAAAACAAAAAAGCGAAAATTAACTATTATTATTATTACTAACTGACAAAATAATCTTATAGTGTTAGCAAAGTTTAGCATAACGGCTATTTCTTTCGTTTTAACTTATTTCTATTAAGTTTTCGGAGAAATTATCGAAACTGGCATTGTTATTATTATTAAATATCCAGTTTCGGGAACTCTCTACGTAATAAATATTGCTGAAAATCGATATTGAAATAGATTTTATAAAGAACTTTAAATTTCCTCCAGTCATGTTTTTTCATAACGAAGCTTTTTAAAGAAGTTACGGAGTTCTGCATCTGAATTACTATGGCAATAACGCTGTACCGAATAAAGTAGCCGATGACTGTATAAGTAACGTGATTACTGTCTGAAACATATCACTATCTGAAAAGGAATGCTTCAGGAACCGCTGATCGTTAACCACAGAAAAATGTTTCCAAATGAAGTGGAGCACTGAGACTCAATTAAGTCCAAAACCCGCAAACCGTGACCTCTCTCACCACCGCACGAATCCTTTCGCAATGGCCGTAAGCGACCTACCTGCGCAACTGCGAAATATCGAACTCTGCATTCGGCAATCGCGGAATGCAGCCGCTATCGGGAATTTATCAGCCTCGTAATAAATCATTCTGGGGGTAGTGGGTGCAACTGTCGGCAGAGGGGTTTGTAGGAGGAAGGTGACAACCTCACTGCTGCTGAATGTAAACGCACTCTGCTCTGGGGCCGTCCGCTAATTGACGAATTGAAAACCGTCCATACATTCCGATGAGATGTGGTTAGACGTTCAATTCTAAACTTCCTTCTTTCAGTCGTTTATCGTCAGAGAGTGTATTAATGTTTTGTGTAGTTATATCTAAATTCGCTTCTCTCAGTAGTTTTTAGTCAGAGAGTGTATTAATGTATTGTGTAGGTTATGGTCAGAGAATGTATTAGTGTATTGTGTAGGTTATGGTCAGAGAATGTATTAGTGTATTGTGTAGGATCCTAATAAGTAAAAGCGACACTTCCCTACCAAAATATTAGAGAATTTTTCATGTTATATCAATGGGAATCTAACTTCGAAAGATCTATAACTTCTAAAATATGCATTTTATGATAATATGTGACTGAAGTTGAATTAAAAATCATAAATCTACTTTTTAATCGAGATTTTCAACAACGTTCTTTCAATATTTAAAGAGTTATGGATGCTGTAATATTTAACAATAAGTGATTTTTTTTATACAAAATTCATTTATTTTTTATTTTTTTTATTTTTACTTACTATTTTTTTATTTTTTTATTCATTTTTTTTCATTTATTTATTTCATATATTTATTTTAATTCATTTATATTATATACATTATTCATTTTTAGTTTGAGAAAATATTAAGTTTTAATCAGTTTCTGAGGTAAAGTCATACAACGTGTTACAATTGTGAAATATTCCAGCTGCCATAATTTCGTAACTCAGTGTTTTTCACTGATGTTCTTCACTCTTGACGATACACTTCTGAAATAGTCTATCTACCGCGACACAATTGTGATAAAAAGTCAGTTCTTTTGTTTTATTACATATCTTAAAATTGAAATTATTTGAACAAAAACGCATATTATATATAGCTCAGTATTTCACAAAAAATTGCGAAAAAATGTACTAATTATGAAACGTTTATGTACTTTTATTATTTTTCTTAAATTTTCGCGACCCACTTAGATCTTCAACACAGTTGTTGAGAACCACTATTTGAAATACCGAACAAATATGGTCGAAAAACGAGATTTAATTAGTTTTATCATCTTTATCTTCAATCACAGTTTTCCGTTAAATTCATACTTTAGAAGTTAGAGATCTTTGAAGACAGACTACCATTGATATAAGACAGAAATTCTCCTAGTAAAGTATGACAGGAAATGTCCTGTAAACAAGAGACTCACGAAGCAGTTAATTATTTTTGACAATATAATTATAAATACAAATTTTTTCATCTAACTATTTCATGAAAATTCTCTTTGATTGCTTTAATTAGGGTAGTGTAATAAGTAAATGCTACATGGTTGTTTGTAAGCTTTGGATAACAATCCAGGAGATTTCATTTTGAAAATCTAGTGCGACTTTCTTCCACTTCGCGCAGGATGGATGAAATCGCACTTGAAAGAACAATTTCTAGTTCGACTTTCATCCATTACGCGCAGGACGGATTAAAATCGACTTGAAAGAGCAATTTCTAGTGCGACTTTCATCCATCTACGCCCAGCTCCATCATGCGGCTCTGATCACTGTAAAAAGTGGCTCTCAATGCTTCTTGGTTCAACATTAAACTATGAAAATTTTTTAATGATTTTTCATTAGAAACAAGCACCAAAGCACGTTGGAAAACGACAGTTTGAGAGCACTGATGTAATTCAAATCTAAATATACTCCAAATTTGATTAAGACTGTCGAGAAGACTCAAACTTAAAAGTCACACTGATGAATGATATATTTTTAATATGTCTCTTCAATAGGTTTATTGTATACAATTCAATACACCGATTTTCAAATTATACTTCAAGGTTTTATTTTTGTTAAAAAAATCTGTGGTTTCTTTTTTCCTATTATGGTTCGTGACCCAAAAAAGGTTGTAATTTGTGGATCTCAAAATTTCTTAGTTTACTTTTTTTCTCTGTTTTGGCTCTTGACCAAATAAAGATTGTAATTTGCGGTTCTCAAAATCTCTTGGTTTACTTTTTTTTCTCTGTTTCGGCTCTTGACCCAATAAAGATTGTAATTTGTGGATCTCAAAATTTCTCGGTTTACTTTTTTTTCTCTGTTTTGGCTCTTGACGCACTAAAAATTTTCAAAGATTGTAATTTGTGGATCTCAAAATCTCTTTGTTTACTTTTTTTCTCTGTTTTGGCTCTTGACCCAATAAAGATTGTAATTTGTGGATCTCAAAATTTCTTGGTTTACTTTTTTTCTCTGTTTTGGCTCTTGACCCAATAAAGATGGGATATTTGTGGATCTCAAAATTTCTTTGTTTACTTTTTTTCTCTCTGTTTTGGCTTGTGACCTAATAAAGATTGTAATTCGTGGATCTCAAAATCTCTTGGTTTACTTTTTTTTCTCTGTTTTGGCTCTTGACCCAATAAAGATTGTAATTTGTGGATCTCAAAATCTCTTGGTTTACTTTTTTTTTCTCTCTTTTGGCTCTTAACCCAAAAAAGGTCCCTGACCCCTGCACATGGCCTTAACTGTGAGTATGTAAGCAAATATTTCCTTTTTTTAATCGGTGTGAAAGAAAAGGTAAAAACTCGATTGGAAAATCTAGCAAATATTTGAAGTTTTCCTTTTAGGATTTTATTGAAAGAAAAAACAAGAAATTAAAGATAATATTTTCCACACAATACCTTCGGAAATGTTTTTCCCTGAGGTTTAAAGTCGTCTGAGTCTAAAGTCGTCTCTACCATCAGAGACAGATGGTAGCCTCCCGTCAAGGCCATCCAGTGTGTTCTTTAACGTGCACATAGTATGGCTCTCCCGCACACGGGGCCACGGCTTAACGTTCCATCCGACGAACGGCGGCGTTTCCAATCTCATCGGTTCCCCTACTGACAGTGGGTAGGGCGGAGGGGGGGGGGTTAGCGGAGATAAATTTGAAAGCTGGCATAGGTGAGACTCGAATCTGGAAACTGCAGATTACGGACCTGGAGCCCTACCGACTGAGCCAATCCCCGTCCCTCGAATTCGGACTTTTATACAACTATTCTAAATGAGAATAATTTTATTTTCTTCACTTAATGGAGTTTCAAAGAGCTTATCAGATGAGACTAACTATATCTCTATGAAATCACGAACAATTATCCCACCTAGAGCGTTGCGCTTTCACTATTCACGATCTCGTTAAAATTGGCTAAATAATGAAATAACTTTAATGCAAAATGCTTGTTTCCTGCAATACCGACATATGCGTGCCCATATGATAATGACACTTATTACTCGCTGCATATGTTCGATGGAGTTACAAGCAGCTGTGAGTTACAGAGGAATGACAATTAAGGCAACACTTACATATTTATATTCATGGGGAGTGAAATTCTAAGTTTCGTGAGAGAGTATTGCTGAATATAAAATATGAATACAGGAATCATTTCGTGAAAGCATCAGTTCAGAATAATCTCTTATTTCACTTCTCATTTTAATTACGCACACAGACTGATAGTGTAACTCTTATACAGGGGCGGGGGTGGCTCAGTCGGTAGCGCGCCAGGCTCGTAATCTGTAGTTCCCAGGTTCGAGTCCCAGCTGGGTCAGCGTTGAGATTTATCTCCGCAAAAATTCCCCGCCTTGCCCACGGTCAGTAGGGGACACCGATGGGCTTGGAAAGGCCGCCGTCCGTCGGATGGGACGCTAAGCCGTGGCCCCGTGTGCGGGAGAGCCATACCCTGTTCACGTTAAAGAACACGCTGGATGGCCTTGACGGGAGACTACCATCTGTCTCCCAACAGCTGTTCCAGTGGGTCCCCTCCCCCAATCTTCTCTGAGCCTTCGGGGTCCTTGTGACCTGGCCATTTAGCCCATGGTGTGCAAAAAAGTGCCGCTCAGAGGTAAAACAACCCAACAAACTGATAGTGTAACTCTTATACATGGTGGAAGAAACGTTAGAATTCCAGAGAAATAAATGCATAGAAAGGGTAAATTAGTAGAGAGAGTTTAGAGATTTAAATCAAATGTTAATTTTAAATAGCTTTGTTCAATATTCTTAAAGCTATAAAAGCTGGAATAATTTATTAACAGCTGTGTTTCTAAGAGTTTCTACCGAAAAATATTTGTTTTCAGTAGAAAACATTGATCCTTCTTTTAACAGTTGCATTGACAAGTTGCCGTCCCGTGGCCGAGTGGTTAGCACGCTTGGCTACTGATCTACGGGACCTGGGTTCGAGCCCCGGGTTAAGGCATGGATGTATGTGTTGTTTTTCTGCTGAGGTCCTCTCAGATCTTTTACTTTGGCATATAAACTGACAGGCTCCTGTCAGACCTCTGTGGCAAGCAGCTGCTTGAGGGGGGTATTTATTTATTATTTATTTATTGACAAGTTTGTACTCAACACGTACTTTTTAAAAACGTTTAAATATTTGAAGAATCGTCAAAAAATTTTGAAACAACATGGATATTTTCTGAATTAGGGCATAATTTGCAGCTATGTATGTTTTTGACTTGACAGTTCAGGAGTTCGCTTTCTCTCATCTGTGCCATCTAATCCACCACACCTTTCACCCTTTATTATCCACTCCAAGACTCGGCAGTCTACTAGACTATACAATTCAAATTAAAACCTAATTAAAAAATGTATTTCTTTCAAAGATAATAAAGATATGATAGTTTTAGGCTTTGATTTCAGTTCTAGAAGTATCTCTCAAGTCTTATTTTAGTATAAACTCAGAAATTGGCCTCCAATCAATTAACAATAAACTCGTTAACTCCCTTAATAATAGGCTCCATATAAGTAAGCGAAATAGGTGAAAGGTTGTGTTGTTTCACCAGCCACTGACAATTCTTATTGCGCACAGTGTGCCAGATCACAAGGAGCTCAAGGCTTGCAGAGATTCCAAAAAACCTTATTATGAAAAACCTTTCTCGCACAGAAATTTGGGGAAATTTAGGAAAATTTGGAAAATATTGGGTTGCTTCACCTCTAACTGGAATTTTTTCGCACACACTGGTTAAATGGCCATGGCACAAAGACCCTAAGGGCTCAGAGAAATTTTTGGGGAAAGGATTCACTTGACAGGTGTTAGGAGACAGATGGAAGCCTTCCGTCAAGGTCGTCCAGCGTGCTCTTTAACACGTTTCTCGTCTCTTCGCACACGGAAGCCACGTGTTAACTTCCTATACGACGGATGGCGGTTTTTCCAAGTCCATTGGTGTTCCTTTTCTCAATGAGGGCATGGTGGGAATTTAGTAGAGATATATCTCAAGCTGGTCCAGATGGTACTCGAACCTCCGGGCTGCGCTCCACACCCCCTTTAATTCCACCCATACTCCAAGTCCCTACTGGTCTCCTGTGAGACAAACCTTCATCTTCTACTTCCAGGATTACCATGCCAGCTGGTGTAGTGTCGAAAGATGGAATACGAGCTTTTCCCCATGGGGAGCGAGTCCTTCGGGACTCGCCCCCCATGGAGAAAATAACTGAGAGGGACTCGAACCTAGGAACTTCAGATTATGAACGGGGCGAGCTACCAACTGAGCTAATTCCCGTCCCTCCGATTTTAGTAAAGGGAGGTAACTAGCCACAAATATATATATACCCACTCAAGCAGAACATGCACATTATTACGGCCTCCACCCTTCCTTAAAAAGACTGAAGAATAGGGTTAGCAAAGAAAATACCGACCGATGGATGGATAAAAAAAAATAAATATTTTAAAAAAGGAAAATTTTTTTCGAGTCAGAATTTTTTTTTCAAGTTAGTTTTTCGCTTATTAAATATTATCTTTATATCGATGTTTGCCAATATTCTAATAAAAATTGGATAATGCTTAAATAAATGAAATTATTTCTGGTTTTGACTATGGGTTTCGTGAACCAGAATAATTAGCAAAATCTTGCTTGAGCCCTCTGCAGCATACCCTTGATTGGAAAACCATAAACTCGAAATGCCACTAAAAAGGTTCAATAAAATCAGATACGTGGTTTCTCTCGACCGATTGAACAAAATATTTCTGTGCGAGAATGCTTTTCGTTCTTTACCTACCATGATATGTTTTAGAGCAGTGGTCTTCATACTTTTATGGTCACTCACCCCTATATCCGCAAAAAAGAATAGCACGCACTCCCAATATGCATTGCAAATGCATATTGCATATATAATATGCATGACAAAAATATACATATTTATAAATATGTACATTTTTATATACATATTTATAATATGCATGGCAAAAATGCATGGCAAAAATATGCATATGCATGGCAAATGCATGGCGAAAATAAATGCGTAATGCATAAATTATATATTTAAATATATATAATTTATGCACGGCAAATATGCATGGCAATAATATATATGCATGGCAAAAATATGCAAATTATATATTTATATATAATTTGCATATTTTATATATATATATATAGTTGTAATGGCAATATGCATGGCAAAAATATACATATTTATAAATATACAACTAAAATAAGATGAGATAAAAATGAACATAAAAATGTAACTTAATGAGAACAGTGTGACTGAAGATGTTTCATAATTTCTGAGAATATTGGTTTGACAGATTGTGATACAGAGATTCGAATATGTGGTTCTAAATTAAGCTTGTTTCGATACTTAGTTTTAATGTCTGCCATAACAGAAAAGACACCTCACAAAGATATGTAGATCCAAATGGAAGGGGGGCAAGGTTCGCTGCGCTAACTAAATCTGGGTACTCATTTTGCAATTCCATCCACCAGTTATGCAGAGAGTTTTGTTGAGATTCGGTTTGTAAAAGTATATCTTCCCTGATGTCAATCAGCTGTTCTTGGGTAGTGATTGGGCGATGTTTAATTTTTTTACATTTTTTTCTCAATGGTCCAAAATATATTTAAATTCTTTACCGTTCATAATTTTTTTCTAGAAATTCGAAATCTTTATAAAAAAAAAAGTAAATTAGAATTATTAAACATTTTTTTACGCACTTCTTCCGTGGATCGGCACGTGCATCTAGTAGGGTACGGGCATCCGAATTTGGAGACCACTCTTTTAGAGCACACGTCGACAACATACGATCAGCATAAACTTTTCAAGTGACCCTCGGATCATTTATTCCTTATAACGTAAAATTGTCTTGTCAGCAATATTGGCAATTAAATTAGGTTATTTTACAAATTTTCAGAAAAACATTCAAAATCTCAAGCCTCCCATTAATATATTCAGATAAAATTTTCTTTGTATAAGGGTTATTAGTATTTTTCATTTATTATTTTAATTTGAGACATAAATAACCATAAAGAAATGCACATAAACGTCGATATCACATTTGGAGAAAAAAAAAAAAAAATGTCGTTTGCTTGGTGGCACGAACCCGTGTTCTGATAATACGTTAGGTGCTCTGACAGCTGAGCTACCAGCCGCCGATCAAGAACTCCCCTAATTGATCTTAAGAACTTTCCTTCCTGCAATGCACAATTCTGTGTCTCATGAAGACAGTGTCTTCGCTGTTTTGCAGTCTTATGAAGTCGATGGCAAGTTATATTTAAGAGTGAATACTCCCCTGACAGTTGACTAAAACGTCGAAGTATTTCTTCCATTTATTAAATGACATATAAATGTTTTTGTAATAATAAATCGACTTATAAGTTGCCGAACCCTGTTTTAGATAATCTAAAACTCTCATTTTAACTCTGCGAAATATGTGAACGGCCCCCCATTTTTTTCCCCTTAAAGAGCGAGTAGTTCATTTTTCTTCTTCTGACCTCACGTGTCAACTCTCAGCACTGGTTGGGACATCCACGACAAGTTGCTCTCTATCGTCTTGACCCTCGGGACAAATTCATGCAGAAAGAAAAATAACTCCCATCTGAAAACGGATGCATTTGTTACATTCTCCAAAGTTATTTCTCACTGTACTCACAACCATAAAAACAAACCATATTTATTCTCAAAGCTACGCGAAAGAGACAGCGTAAGTAATTTAATGTACACCAAAAGGACATTAACATCCCTACAGTGAATGGAGATATTAGTACGCCGGCTAGAATTTAAAGCCACAACTCCGTACATACGTGACCGTATTATATTTGTTGTAAAATAATTTAAAACAACGAAATAAAAAAATATTATTGTTAAGGAAGTTAGTTTTCTTTAAAGTCTGTCCCGACTTCTGATCTTTTTTATACAGGCCATCTTAGCTACAATTTTTTTTTATGATATGCAGAAGAAAATGTGTAAGATTTGGGCTTTCTTTTAGTGGCACTTTTTTTTTGCAGACAGTGGATTAAATGGCCAGGTCACGAAGACTTCAAAGGTTAAGAAAATATTGAGAAAAGGGATTTATTCGATAGCTCTTAGGATGGGTTTTCTCTTGGCGGCACTTTTTTAACACAGTGGGTTAAATGGCCAGGTCACAAGGATCCCAAGGGGTCAGAGAGTTAGGGAAGGGGATCCATAAGACAGCTCTTAGGTGACAGATGGTAGTTCCCCGTCAAGGTCATCTAGCGTGTTGTTTAACTTGAACAGGGTATGGCTCTCCTGCACACGGAGACAGAGTTAAACGTCCCATCCTATGAACGGCTGCCCTTCTAAACCTAACGATGCCTCCTTTCTAAATCCAACGATGCCTCCTTTCTAAATCCAACGATGACTCCTGTCTCATCGAGAGCAGAACGAGAGTTAACGGAGAATATTCTAAAATCAGGCACGGTTGGGACTCAATTCTGGGAAATGCAGATGGTGAGTCTGGCATACTACCAAATGAGCCAACTCCTTCGTAACTGGAATTAGATATTTCAATAGTTAGACAAAAAGATAAATGGCTTTACCAGGAGTCTACAATATTCCTTCCAATTTCCTAAGGCCTTAGGATGTTTAAAACGTTGTCATTTACCCGATTGTAGGGCAAAAAAAAGTGGCGTTCAAATTCGAAACAAACTCAACAAAGTCTACTATCGACCAAATTACAAAAAAACAACAATAACAATCCATCTTCAATCAAGTAGTATTCTGACTAAAAACATTTCGTAATGACAATATAAGCCATTTTCTTATCCTACTCCTCTTTTTGCCACTTCCATCATCAATCTTCCCACTCCTTTTTGTATTTCAACTCGAAGTTATCATTTTCAACAGACGTCGCTTTTTTCCTTCAGTGATTGTAGAAGTAGGATGAGTATCATTCGCACATTTTAAGAGCCTTACCACGCAACGAAGAGAGAAATATAACAATAGCAAAAAAAAGAACAAAATCAATCTTCGATATTGTATGTCCTTTGGAGCGCGTGATTGTTACTCCAACCGCGACACTATGGTGGAACGACATATATATATGTGTCTCATGATTCTTCTGCAAATCATTAGTGAAAATGACCTGTCCGTTGCCGTTCTCTGAACCTATCGATATCGAACGATGATATGGTGAAGAAATGGGGAGAGAAGTGCATGAGGAGGGGGGATAGAGAAAAAAAAGTGAGTCCCGTGTGTGAAAGGTAACACATACATGGAATACGTGAGTACTATGCTTCTGTTGCTATGCCAACGCGAAACAGACTAAACCAAAACGTGTCTACCTAGGAGATGAATGATCAGGAGCACGAAGATATCTCGCGTGAGATGGTGAAAAATAAATATTATGAATATTGTATACGTGGCAGGCCACGTGATCATGATGCTTATTTACGCTGGTTTGAGCGAAACTCTTTATCATTCAGGAGGAGGGAGAATGGGGGTTTGATTAAAAATTGTTGTTTTAATTACTTTCTGAAACAAATTTTACACTTTAACTAGTTTTTGATAGTTTTTAACTCGTTTCTAAATTAAAAAAGCGAACTATTGTCTTCGTTTCGTCACCGTGTGTCCGCAGACATTCGACTTCTTTGTTTTAAGAAATAAAAAATATTTTGTTGTTTGTTACTATTATAAAGGGTTTTGAAGTAGTTGGTTTGTATGCCGAGAGCAGATTCAATTAAACTTGCTTTCTAAAGCTTTCGATGTTTCTTCTTTGCAAGGTCATGATTCAAATTAATATTAGCTAATGCTGAAATTAGACTCTAGTATGGGACTCCCTTCACCAATCGAGATGGAGATAGAGGTAGTGGATAAAAACCTCTACATTATTTTATTATGGTCTGAAAAGGAAAAGGTAGATTAATTCTAAAAACATAAGAAGGCATTTAGATTTTGCAATAAGAATCTAATTATTTTCAATGAACTCTCTGAGGAGGTGCAAGCGTATTTCCTGAAAGTTCACATTCTGGAGGGATTCCGAGGAGAGAAGTGGTGGAATAATCGGAGGTGCTGATGGCGTTCAGTTTATGAACGTAAAGTGCTCGTTCAGCATTCAAGCTGGGGCAGCTTAACAGGATATGGGACACAGTTTCAGGCCTGTAGCACTGTTGAAATGTTTTACCTCTGACGTGCACTTTTTTGCACACAATGAGCTGAATGGCTAAGCAACAACTTTACACGAAGGTTCAGATAAAGTTGGGGGAAGTTACTACCCACGGCCAGCTCTTAGGAGACAGATGGTAACTTCCCATCAAAACACGGAACACGGCTTGACATACCGTCCGATGGATGGCGGTCTTTCCAAGCCCATCGCTGCCCTCTAATGACAGAGGGCAGAGCGAGGAGTTTTGCACATATAAATCTCAACGTTAGCCCAAGCGGGACTCGAATGTGGGAATTGTAGATTATGAGCCTGAGAATCTGCGGACTGAGCCATCATCATTTTCTCTATCCCCCCTTAGGATGTTTAAAACGTTGTCATTTACCCGATTGTCAGCAAAAAAAGTGATTAAGGAGGGGGGATAGAGAAAAAAAAGTGAGTCCCGTGTGTGAAAGGTAACACATACATGGAATACGTGAGTCTATGTTTCTGTTGCTACGGTTACCTCGATATCAAATTCGGAGTGATATCATCTTCTGATGTGAGTTACTCTGACCACTGTGATCTGGAGATCATGGGTTTACATATACTCTCCTAAAGACAATTTTTGTTCTGATTTTGATATCAATATTAAGAGTAACTTCGCGACTCTTCAAATTGCATCCGCATTGTCCGAATCTTCCACTAGTTTGGGTTTCCATCGTCAAAAGCCCTAAAATTGTAAAAGGACAAAATTTCAAACTACAATTGTAAACAGTGATGTTTAGAAATTTGATATTAAACTGATAGACTGGGGCTTTTTGGGTTGGGTTGTTTTACCTCTGAGCGGCACTTTTTTGCACACCATGGGCTAAATGGCCAGGTCACATGGACCCCGAAGGCTCAGAGAAGGTTTGGGGAGGGGATCCACTGGAACAGCTGTTGGGAGACAGATGGTAGCCTCCCGTCAAGGGCATCCAGCGTGTTATTTAACGTGCACAGGGTATGGCTCTCCCGCACACGGGGCCACGGCTTAACGTCCCATCCGATGGACGGCTGCCTTTCCAAACCCATCGGTGTCCCCTACTGACCGTGGGCAGGGCGGGGAATTTTTGCGGAGGTAAATCTCAACGCTGACCAGACTCGAACCTGGGAACTACAGATTACGAGCCTGGCGCGCTACCGACTGAGCCACCCCCGCCCCATAGACTGGGGCAGTCAATAGATTTACATTAATGGCCGCGACTTGGCCCCTTCAGCCGTTGCGAGGGATAAATTTTAATTTTTTATTCTGCTTTTCAAGGGTTGGGTTGTTTTACCTCTGAGCGGCACTTTTTTACACACCATGGGCTAAATGGCCAGGTCACATGGACCCCGAAGGCTCAGAGAAGGTTGGGGAAGGGTACCCACTGGAAGAGCTGTTGGGAGACAGATGGCAGCCTCCCGTCAAGGCCATCCAGCGTGTTCTTTAACGTGCACAGGGTATGACTCTCCCGCACACGGGGCCACGGCTTAACGTCCCATCCGACGGACGGCGGCCTTTCCAAGCCCATCGGTGTCCCCTACTGACCGTGGGCAGGGCGGGGAGTTTTGCGGAGATAAATCTCAACGCTGACCCAGCTGGGACTCGAACCTGGGAACTACAGATTACGAGCCTGGTGCGCTACCGACTGAGCCACCCCCGCCCCTCTGCTTTTCAAACTCAAGCATTCCGATTCTTCAGAGGCGATTAGACTATCTGGATTTATTATATAATTTGGGTATCAGGATTTTCTACATAATTTTAATATCAGAATGTTTTTATACAGGAAATTTATTTATTTTTAGATTGTTTGCTATTTTTTGTAATTATCTAATATTTTTACCTATAATATTTTATTTATTGTCTTGTTTCTATTTCTTTTAGTACCTGGAAAGGCCAACCTTAACGTTGTTAAACTGTCCTGAAGTCAACAACTTTAAAAGTAAGTTTCTTAACTCTTGGTGTGTTAATCTGTTATCTAGTGGATTTTTGGGAAATTATTTCTTCCTACCTACCATCTTAATTTTCTCACCTTATACACTGCCTAGCCAAATTATTATGAACGTGTGCGAAGTACAATAAAACATGCCAATTCATGCAAATTTCTTACTGAAGTTACTATTTTGCGCCACTAGGGCGTCCTATAAAAGCCTTAAAGGTAGGCTTTAGGCCTAAAAGCAAAGTCAAGTACGACATGTGTGAAAAAGCCTGATCTCATTGACTTCGAAAGGGGACTCATCGTTGGAGCGCGATGGACAGAAGTATCAGTAACGGAGGTGACGGAACTCAGCGAAAAATCACGGGACACAATATCCCAAGTGCATGGAGAACGACAACAGACGCAAAAAACTTCCACCAATCGTTTGCAAATGTGGATGGGAAAAGGCTCTGACGGATAGGGGGAGGCCTTTGTTGTCTGGCAAAACAGAACTGCTACAGTTTGTGACCTTAAAAAGGTGCAAAAATATCTCAGTTTCGGACTCCTAAAACCTAAAAACTTTTACAAACTATATTGAAATGTGATCATTATAACGAAATCGTTCGAGTGACCAAAAAACGTTCGTTAATGCGAAACGCAATTAAAAATATCAGAGTTATAGTTACATGCTATAAAATAATTATAGCAGAAGAAACTTGCTATGAATTAGGGTTCACATCTTGAAAATTTTTCTCAGAACTGTTTTTTAACAAGGATTTCTTCGTAAATTCTTGAACATTGTCGTAATTCGGGTATTTTCTTTTTCCAATTTCGTTATTTTGGGTTGGGTTGTTTTACCTCTGAGCGGCACTTTTTTTCACACCATGGGCTAAATGGCCAGGTCACATGGACCCCGAAGGCTCAGAGAAGGTTGTGGGAGGGAACCCACTGGAACAGCTGTTGGGAGACATATGGTAGCCTCCCGTCAAGGCCATCCAGCGTGTTCTTTAACGTGCACAGGGTATGTCTCTCCTGCACACGGAGCCACGGCTTAGCGTCCATCCGACGGACGGCGGCCTTTCCAAGCCCATCGGTGTCCCCTACTGACCGTGGGCAAGGGGAATTTTGCGGAGATAAATCTCAACGCTGACCCAGCTGGAACTCGAACCTGGGAACTACAGATTACGAGCCTGGCGCGCTACCGACTGAGCCCCCCCCCCAATTTCGTTATTATTTTAAGATAAAGATGCATAGTAAATTGGCAGTGGAATTGGGTAAAGTTGTTTTACCCCTGAGCAGCACTTTTTTGCGCACAATGGGATAAATAACCAGGTCCCAAGAACCTCAAGAGGTCACAAAAAACGTTACCAGTTGTTGGTAACATTTTTTGTTACCACTACTTCTAGTTATCCAGTGGGGGAAGGGATCCACTGGACAACTATAGGAGACAGATAGTAGTCTCCCGTCAAAGCCATCCTGTGTGTTCTTTAAATGTCACAGACTTACGCTTTTCTGCACACGGATCAATGTCCCATCCTACGGACGCGATACTCATGAGCCCATGGGCGTCCTTTTTCTTACTGTAGGCAGGATGGAAGTATAGCGGAGATAAAACTCAAAGCTGACGCAAGTGTGACTAGAACTTAGAAACTGCAGATTACGAGCCTGGCTAGCTATCGACTGAGCCAACACGGGCCCCAGTAGGGGAAGGAAAAATAATTTCGTTTTACTGAATATTTCTTTTAATTTATGTTAAAACTGGAATTAGATTTGAAAAACGTTTAAAAATACTTCAACTCACGACGAAAAAATATAATTGAAAATTTCTAATATAAGAATTTACTTTTTTACTCCCTTTTTTTCATCCAACTTAAAAGAATCGGCATATTTCATCAACTTTCTCAGTTCTTCAAGCACCTTCCTGTTTGCATTTGGACTCGAAAAACTCAAGGGGGAGTTAAATTCCACGAATAACGTCTCCCCCTGTGTACAAAAATGCATCGCTTCCATTTTCGTCAAATGCCTGAACTAATTGTTCAACAACAGTCCGGACAAGTGCCGATTGGAATTCGTGGTGAAGAATTTCTGCAGCTTTTTGACTTCAAAGTCATCGTCATCATCACCACCCGGAGAACTCACTCCTTCGCAGACCTTCCACCATTGTATGTAGAAACATTCACAGCGTTCCTTCCACGTGATTCACAAGCACGTGATCCTTTTGTTACGTCGTTCCCGGCGCGTGGGCAAATGCAGATGACAATTACTCTTCGAGTTGGCAGCCAACGGATCAATCTTCTCTCTTTTTTTTGCCCTTTTTTTTCTGAAAACCGGCAGCGTTCTGAGACATACACGTTATGGACAATGCTAGTACTAGAAAGGTATTGATTGGGTTGGGTTATTTTATCCCTGAAACGCTATTTTTTTAAAAAAATTCAGAGTGGTGTTACAGCCAGCCTTAAGGAGACCAAGACTCAAACAGGGTTGGAGAACCAGTGGGTAACTGTTTTGGACTAAACAGGATTCCTCTTGACATACGCTCTGCAAATTCCCCGCCCTGCCCACGGTCAGTAGGGGACACCGATGGACTTGGAAAGGCCGCCGTCCGTCGGATAGGACGTTAAGCCATGGCCCCGTGTGTGGGAGAGCCATACCCTGGGCACGTTAAAGAACAAGCTAGATGGCCTTGACGGGAGGCTACCATCTGTCTCCCAACAGCTGCTCCAATGGGTCCCCTCCCCCAGCCTTCTCTGAGCCTTCGGCGTCCCTGTGACCTGGCCATTTAGCCCATGGTGTGAAAAAAAGTGCCGCTCAGAGGTAAAACAACCCAACCCAACCCAATCTTGACATACTGTGGACGGGTAATATGTAAACTCGTCTCTCCATAATCGGCAGGCTAGCGACCGAAATAAGAAATTTGTTTTCATAAACAGTGTAAAGCCGCAGGACGAAATTGAAATTTACGACTTGGGTAAATTTTCACTCGTCGTCGTTCGTTAAGCTCAAACAGTTGTTCATTGACATAAATAAGCTCTCTATTGAGCAGGCCATCAAGTGTACAGTCTTTGTAGATTCTGTAGCGTAAAGGTTTTCCATCATTGGTTCTACAGTGCAGAGGTTTTCTAGTATCAAACCATTAAAATGCTTATACTGTCTCTGGTCATTATATCTGTAACTCTCTGTTCTCAGCGATTTTAAATCCTATCGACCTTTAAATTTTGTAATAGACTCTCATTATGATCCTCACAAAACACACATATAAATTTCCGGCCCACTCACAGTAGATCCTGTTCCAGGGTTGGGTTGTTTTACCTCTAAGCAGCACTTTTTGCCCACAATGGGCTAAATGAAAATACAAGGATCCCGTGGGCTCAGCGAAGGTTGGGTGCAGGGGACCCTCTGGACAGCTGTTAGGGGAGAGATGGTAGCCTCTCGTCAAGGCCATCCAGCGTGTTTTTTAACGTCCACAGGGTATGGCTCTCCAGCATACGGGGCCACGGCTTTACGTCCTATCCAATTGACGGCGGCCTTTCCAAACACATCGGTGTCCCCTGCTGTCCTGTTCCAGGAATCTCATATTTTTTATGCAGAGTTACAATGCTGAAAAACAAAGAGAATCAAGAGATGAATGATCGCAGACCATTTAGACGGAATACCATAAATATTGATTCTAAGTTTAATCAAACCAAATAATCAGATCCATTGCAACGGTCTCATTCTACTAGTTGACTCTATAATGAAGAGTTGGGCTGCCTTATCTCTAAGATGCCCAACTCTTCATTTTCTCAAAATTCATTCAATGTGAATTTCTTCAAATTCATTCAATGTGATTTTCACCACATGAGGCTCCAACGGCTCAGAAATGAAAGATCCAGTAAAAATTGCAAGGGTTGGGTTGGGTTGTTTTACCTATGAGCGGCACTTTTTTGCACACCATGGGCTAAATGGCCAGGTCACATGGACCCCGAAGGCTCAGAGAAGGTTGGGGGAGGGGACCCACTGGAACAGCTGTTGGGAGACAGATGGTAGCCTCCCGTCAAGTCCATCCAGCGTGTTCTTTAACGTGCACAGGGTATGGCTCTCTCCCGCACACGGGGCCACGGCTTAACGTCCCATCCGACGGACGGCGGCCTTTCCAAGCCCATCGGTGTCCCCTACTGACCGTGGGCAGGGCGGGGAATTTTGCGGAGATAAATCTCAACGCTGACCCAGCTGGGACTCGAACCTGGGAACTGCAGATTACGAGCCTGGCGCGCTACCGACTGAGCCCCCCGCCCCTAAAAGTTGCTAGGTGATAGATAGCAGGAAATTAACCCCTTTTATTTATAAAAAAAAAGTATCGTAAATTTGTTTTATTTACTTTTGCAACCATAAAGAAAAAAATAATCCAATTGAAATGGTAGTAGAAATTTTAATTAAAAATAAATAAAACAATTTCTTTTCAAATTCCTTAAAAATATAATGAATATTATATTAATATATAATTTACAATATTAAATATTCCATAACGTATATAAATCAAACTGTCAGTAACAAACTTTTTTAGGAAGTAGTATAGTTCTTCCTAAGTAGTCTTTACTTTTCTAATTAGCAGCAAATATCTCAATATTATTTTATTCTTATAAGTAGTAGCATAATCCTCCTAAGCAGTAGTTTACTCTTCTAAGTAGTAGCAGAAATCTCCCTAAACAGTATTTTATTCTTCTAGGTAGTAGCGTAGATCCTCTTCAATAGTATTTTATTGTTGTAATTAGTAGCATAGATCCTCCTAAATAGTAGTTTATTCTTCTAGGAAGTAGAAGAGATACCCCTAAGTAATATTTTACGCTTTTAGTAATAACATAGATTCTCTTAAGTAGTAACAAAGATCCTTCTAGGTAGTATTTTACTCTTTTAAGTGGCAGCATAGATCCTCTTCAATAGTATTTTCCTGTCTTACGTAGTAGAATAGATCCTACTAGGTAGTATTTTGTAAACGTTAGAAAAGGTATATGTTTTTTCATTTGAATAAGCAAAATATAGCATGAGAATACTGGCATCCCTAGACAAGTGCTTAACGTATCCTACGTGAAATTCAACCATGGACAAGATCGAAATTCAGCCCAATCTAGTGTTGTTTGTACACTAACAGTCCACCCTTCTGAGGGGGCGGGGGTGGCTCAGTCGGTAGCGCGCCAGGCTCGTAATCTGTAATTCCCAGGTTCGAGTCCCAGCTGGGTCAGCGTTGAGATTTATCTCCGCAAAATTCCCCGCCCTGCCCACGGTCAGTAGGGGACACCGCTGGGCTTGGAAAGGCCGCCGTCCGTCGTGGACCTCCTACCGTGGTCCCGTGTGCGAGAGAGCCATATCCTGTGCACGTTAAAGAACACGCTGGATGGTCTTGACGGGAGGCTACCATCTGTCTCCCAATAGCTGTTCCAGTGGGTCCCCTCCCCCAACCTTCTCTGAGCCTTCGGGGTCCATGTGACCTGGCCATTTAGCCCATGGTGTGCAAAAAAGTGCCGCTCAGAGGTAAAACAACCCAACCCACCCTTCTGAAATTGTACTAGTTCTATTACTTCCCACTTCTCAATACGAGATATTGCATTCCGATTTTTGCAACACCTCGCGCGACTCTCTTACAAATTAAAACCATCCGATTGCCTTCCGAGGTCTCTTAAATGATCTCCGACTCTCCTCTTGAAACCTGTATTTACATTTTATATCTCTCCCAACTTTCCGCTCAGAGGACATTTAAACTAATTATGGGAATTTCAGTCCATTAGAGCTCCAAACCTCTCTGTGCTTCCTCGGTCACCACCACCACCGCGTTTGCTACTACTTCTCACCACTGAGTACCGAAACCATTAGCTGGAGGCCCATTACTTGTCGAACTAATTGCGTTGTTGGTTTCTAAAATTACGATTAGCATGCAGCGCACTTCGCTAATGGCACAGCGCGCCAATGAGGTAAAGAGAAGAAAAAATATTGCGCCAAAGCGACCAATAACAGTTGCGTGATTTAAACGTTTTGTTTTTTTGTTTATTTCAGGTATTTTAGGTGAACTACCTTGTTAATTTTCTGATAATTGCCATTTTGTTCAATTTTATTATTAGTTCTATCCATTATATTATGCCGTGTGATTAACAGTTCACGTTTCGGTATTCCTCCTGAAAATAAAAAGTTCTCATTATATAAAGAATGCATACAAACGTGCTGAAGTCTGTGAAAGGATTCTGTACGGATTCTTTAAAATTGTTTAGAAACGTTATATTAATCAACTGGTTTCATTTAATTTGGTATTGTAATTAATTTGCTAGGAGCTACTGCGTATTATTGTAAATATGAATGAATAAATAAATAAATAAATAAATAGCCAGTTGTTAGGAAAATAATTAATAGCTTTAGTTTGTAATTTTAAACATATCATCAGACCCATACATTCTTTTCTTGTTCCAGTCCCAAGTCATTACATGCTAAGAAGAGATGAGAATATGCCGCGAGCTGAATTACACCATAAAAATCTATTCATTAGAGTGAAAAATGTTTTTTCTGAAAAGACTAGGACGGAGATTGGCTTAGAGCTCCAGGTTCGTAATCGGCACTTCCCAAGTTCGAGTCCCAGCTGAGCCAGCGTTTAGATTCATCTCCACTTAAACCGAAATTACCCTCGGTCAGTAGAGAACACAGATGGGCTTGGAAAGGCCACCGTCTGTGGAATGGGACGTTACGTTGTGGCCCTAGTGCGGAGAGTCATTCACTGTGCCCCCTAAAGAACACGCGAATGGCCTTGACGGAAGGCGGTGGGTCGCCTCCCCCAACCTTTTCCAAGCCTTCGGGATCTTTGTGACCTGGACATTTAATCTATTGGGGGGAAAAAGTGCCTCTAAGAATTAAAACAACTCAACCCAGTTTGGAGATTGCTCTCTGCTAAATCGCCACCTTGCCTTCAGTGAGAAAGGGGACAACGACGGGCATCTTAACGCTGCCATCCGTCGCGTGGGACTTAAACCAAGGCCCCTTATGCATGAGAGTCATATAATGTGCACGTTACAGAACAGGCTGTATGGTCTTGAGGGGAAGTCTCCATTGGTCTCCAAACAGCTGTCCTGTGGTTTTCTTTCCCCCAACTTTCTCTGAGGCCTTGTAAAGTATTCCAGCGTGTTCTTTAACGTGTATGTACGAGTGTGGCTCTCCAGCATATTAAGGCCAAGGCTTTATATATAGATACCGAACGGACGATTATATAGATACCAGATATGGACGATGGCCTATGGACGATGGCCTTCCATACCTTATGAAAATTCCATACTTATTTTCATACCTTATTCCATTCCTTATGGACGATAGCCTTTCCAAGCCCATCGCTGTTCCATTTCTAACCGAGGTCAGAAGGTGTGTGTGTATGGGAGAATGAGGTTAACGGAAATAAATCTCAACGCTCATCTTTTAGATTGAATAAATTTAATTTATCACCTTTCCTAAAATGTTTTAAATTTTGAAGTGTATTATGACGTTCGTTATCTGTGTACTGATATTATAACTTCCAGTCACTTCTCTAATAATAATAATATTAATGATTTTGCGTGTTTTAAGAAGCATTGTCACGTAATTGAAGGTACACGGACATTTGCAAACACAGATATTGCAAAGTTACACTTCTCCATCAGACACGTCCTCTCTGTTTTCTTAATTCTTCGTATTTCTTTTGGAAGCTTCCTATCGTCTCAGTTAACTCACTCCCTTTTTTTACCTCACCCAATAACTAAAACTGATGATCATCAAAACATATGTCGACACCGATCTTACCAAGAGAAAAAGTTGAACTGCGATCCCTACAAATAACAGATCCAAACACGGAAAGCGAAGGGAAGAGAGAAAAATAGAGAGAATCCTGAAATAGCTAGAAAAAATCTACGGAGTGTGTGTGTTTGTCATATGACTAATAGCGGTCTGAGCGTAATAATGTTAAAATAACTGAATAAGACATGTCTGACAATCCAAAAGGATCGAGTTTCGAAACGAAGTCATAGTCTGGGTCTTCCTTTTCTCGTTACCGTGTTTGTTCTTGCTCTAAAAGAAGTGGGCTGAAAGAAGCGCAGTTGGTAGATAGGAAAAACCAGAAGACCATTTCGGTGATAAATGATCATGAGGAGGGTGTGATCTTCCTCTTTTTTTCCTTCCACCTCCTCTCCGGTAAAGTTTTACGCTGCAAATGTCCATTTACCTTGTCCAAAGCGAACTGAAACATAAGGCCCGAGACGGAGAGGAAGAAAAAGAGAAAGAAAAAGTGCCGAAGCCACTTAGACCCAGTCGTCTGCTTGTCTCACTGCTCCTGGTACACTTCACTTCTCTTGATGGTGTGTTGGGTGTGGCACGACAGCATCTTCTATCTTGTTAGTGCCCGATTCTCTCAAGAGAGGAGGCAACCTAGGGTTGAGTCGCCTTTAATTGCTGAGGCTTCTTTGCTCTGAAACTCTTCCTTCCTTCTCTGATGATATTTGGTCCACGTAACACAGACCATTTTTTATATATATTCGCTTAAGTGGCTTTTGTTTGTTGATAATAGTTCTATTTCTGTTCTTTGAAATGCGTATTGTGTGTGTATTATTAATTGTCGGTCGTACACTACGTAATTTATTAGGAATTGAACTACCTCATGTCAATAGAGTGTTCAAACACAAAGCTAAGTGCCGTTGCTTCTTAATCTGGAGATCCCAGGTCCGGGTACTCGTAATCTGGAGATCCCAGGTCCGGTACTCGTAATCTGGAGATCCCAGGTCCGGGTACCAACTGTGCCAGTGTTGATAAATTCATCTTTGCTAATCTCCATCCTTCCCTTGGTGAGAAAGGGGACACCGATAGATTGGAAAGTCCGTCGTCCGTTGGATGGAACATTAAGCCGCGTTTACATAGTCAGGAGAGCCCTAAGAACATACTGGATGGCCTTGAAGGAGCGGCATCCATCTTTCTTTTGAGTTAGGTTGGGTTGTTTTACCTCTGAGCGGCACGTTTTTTGCACACCATGGCTAAATGGCCAGGTCATAAGGACCCCGAAGACTGAGAGAAGGTTGAGGGAGGGAACCCACTGGAACAGCTATTGGGAGACAGATGGTAGCCTCCTGTCAAGGCCATCCAGCGTGTTCTTTAAAGTGCACAGGGCATGGCTCTCCAACACACGGAGTCACGGCTTAACGTTCCATCCGACAGACGGCGTCACTTTCCAAGCCCATCGGTGTCCCCTACTGACCGTGGGCAGGGCCGGGAGTTTTGCGGAGATAAGTCTAAACGCTGACCCAGCTGGGACTCGAACCTGGGAACTACAGATTACGAGCCTGGCGCGCTACCGACTAAGTCAACCCCGCCTCTCTTTCTTTTGAGAGTTGCCCAGGGATCCACTTCTCCAGACTTTTCTGTGTCATTGGGGTACTTGTGACCTGTCCATTTAGTCATCACACTCAAAAACGTGCCGCTCAGAGGTGAAACAATACAACACTTGTTTGTAGATTTCTTTGATTATCAATAACCTTTGAGCTTTTGCAAGGAATGTTCAGTGTTTGATTTTTTTAAAATAAATCCTTCATATGAAAGCAGGTATCAATTGCGAACAGGAATTTGATCCTCCTTTTGAATTTCAAACTACAGCAACAATCGGCTTAGAGACATACAATGAGAACCAGGTGTGGGAAAGGGAGGAGGAGATGAAAAAGTGGTCCATTCTTTCCTTCTGGGGAGTTTATATAACCTGGAAGAAGAAGAAAAAAATAAATCATCCCCAAAGTTTATGCCGCCTCAGAGGTCTCAGAAGAGCCTGTGAGTACCACACGCTATAAGGGAAGTCTCTGAGTAAAGTAGAGTTGGACTGTTTTACCTCTCAGCAGTACTTTTTTTGGACACAATTAGCTAAATGACGAGTTCACGAAGACCACGATGGTTCAGAGACGGTTAGGAGGAGACCCACTGGACAACTGTTAGGCGACAGATAGTATCCTCCCGTAAAAGCCATCCAGAGTGTACTTTAAAGTGCACAGGGTATGGCTCTCCTGCATACGGGGTTACAGCTTTACGTCCCATCTGACGGATGTCAATCTTTTCAGACCGTGGGCAGGATGGTGTTCTAACGGAGATAAATCTTAACTCTGGCACAGTTGGGACACGAACCTGGGTACTGCAGATTACGGACCTGGAGCGCTATCGACTGAGTCAGTCCCCTCCCCCTATGAGAACGTTGAAACCTCATAAGAAAAAACATCTATGCCTTATCTATAGCTCAAACCTTGGCCCCTTTGATCAATAACCAAGCACATCAACCGTAAAAATTGAATAGTTTTTTAAAGATCATCTGAAAGAAGAAAGAAAACAGATAGTGTCCTATTTCAGAAAAATAACTTTTGCAAAAGAAAGAAAATTCTCTTGATGGCATACTGGTCGGTTAAAGATGAGTCAATCGACACTAATCCCTCCCAGTCCATATTTTTATATCGATCCTAACCAGCATTAAATATAATTTATATATATATATAACAAAATGTTAAAGATTCTTACAGCATATTTCTGTTCCCTGTGGTTAGTGCGTTTAAGTGCTAGCCAAAGAGACTTATGATGGAGCTCCCGTTACGGCATGGATGTTCAGTTTATTATGTTGTCTCTCAGCTGAGGCATCGACTTCCTCACAGATCGCTATGGCGTATTAAACTGACAGGTTTCTGTCAGATCTTTGCGGCAAGTAGCTGCTTGAGGGATTTCTTTATTCTGTTACGTATGTTGTCTCTGATGCAGATGAAGACTGCAAATTTTAAGGGTTGAAACATTAAAATTGTAATATTCGCATTTACACAAACAAATCAATGGACAAGATTACATTACCATAGCAAATGAAAAAAACCTCAAGCAGCTGCTTGCCACAGTGGTCTGACTGGAGCCTGTCAGTTTATATGCCATAGTAGAAGGTCTGTGAAGATGGCAGGACCTCAGCAGAAAAACGACACATACATCAATGCCTTACCCGGGGTTCGAACCCAGGTCCCTTAGATCAGTAGTCAAGCGCGCTAACCACTCGGCCATCCCTATTATGTGAATGGGAATCTAACTTCGAAGCGCTTTAATTTCTAAAATATGCACTTAATAAAAAATGTGATCATAATCAAATCTAATTTTTTTTGTTTTTCAAGAATATTCTGTCAGAAGAGTCCTCGAAGATGAAATACATAACAATAAAATTATATTTTTTTAAATAAGAGTCTTCGATAATAATTCTCTAATATTGAAATAATTATTACACAAACTTGTAAAATGTATATTTTATTTTATGGTTTGATACAATATTTATCGAGTTTTAATTAATTTCTGAAGCAAATTCTTATGACGCATTACTCTTGTGTAATATTCCAGCTTCCATAACTCTTTAATTTTTTTATTTTTACTTATTTAAAACATTACTTAACTCTGGAGCTCGGTGAACTAGCACCTCATACCCAAAAAAAGTTTACAAAAGATAATAACTTATATACAAAAAGATATGATATACTATCATATCGCGGAAAGCAAGAGAAATCACATTTTTTTTGAGGAAACAGCAAAACAGAACAAAATAATGAAACAATAAGAAATTACAATTTGCTTAAAAGATTAGTTTCTATAAAAAAAATTAAATAGTGCATTTAAACGATGTTGTTGCAGTGTGGTTGAGGGAATAATTAAAAGATTTGAAAGTGTTAAGTCATTTAAATACAATTCTTCAAGATGTTTAAAAAGATTTTTGAGCTCAGTTTCATATAGAGTAGAATTTAATAATGTATATGTAATAGTTTCCGGTGTTTTACAGCTGTGACGATTTTTTAATTAAAAACTGATAATATTTTAGACTTACAAAATCTACTCTAAGCTTATAGAAGATAGAAATGAAGTGTCCAGGAAAATTTCGATTTTGCATTGTTGATAGTTATAAAATCTATGATTACATTTAAAATATTTAAATATTGAACGATTATCGTTGAAAATCGAGATTTAAGCAGATTTGATTGCGATCTTTCTCTTCAGTCACATTTTTCCGTTAAACGCTTATTTTAGAAGTTATAGAGCTTTGAAATTAGATTCCCATTCTCATAACATTGAAATTCACTTACTATTTCGTTAGGGCAGTATACATTAGTGAGAAATCTAACAAAACTGATTTCAATAACAGTATTCTTAGTCTAGTGGTTCTTATGTTCCTGCTCACTTAAGTAGTTGAGCTAAGCCAAAAAGCATTGTGGGGATAAAAATAACTCAGCACAGTCGACAAACCGAATAATTGATAACGGGAAGAAAAAGTACCAGACCGATTGAACACTATCAATCATCGTTAAGTCTGATACTGCATTTTTTTGTTTCAGCTCTAGTTTTTTTGTTTCAATTAGCTTATTCGATATTAAACGTTTAATAACAGATGAGGTATTAGCTTATTTGTTATTAAAGGTTTAATAGCAAATAAATAAAAATTAGCGATTCGCTTCGACATATTTTATAGCTTATAAATGTATTCGACTATTTGTTATTGAATATTTTATAACGTAAAAAATTAATTAAAAAATTTAAAAAATACTTATTTTCTTATAGGGCCTTGGGGCGGGGGTGGCTCAGTCGGTAGCGCGCCAGGCTCGTAATCTGTAGTTCCCAGGTTCGAGTCCCAGCTGGGTCAGCGTTGAGATTTATCTCCGCAAAATTCCCCGCCCCGCCCACGGTCAGTAGGGGACACCGAAGGGCTTGGAAAAGCCGCCGTCCGTCGGATGGGACGTTAAGCCGTGGCCCCGTGTGTGGGAGAGGCATACCCTGTGCACGTTAAAGAACACGCTGGATGGCCTTGACGGGAGGCTATCATCTGTCTCCTAACAGCTATTCCAGTGGGTCCCCTCCCCCAACCTTCTCTGAGCCTTCGGGGTCCATGTGACCTGGCCATTTAGCCCATGGTGTGCAAAAAAGTGCCGTTCAGAGGTAAAACAACCCAACCCAACTTATAGGGCCTTAAAAAGTAGAAAATAAAACTAAAGTACATAGAGATGCAATTAGTCACTGAGGTCGTATTCAGTTCAAAGGAATATAAGGTGCCGGCAACTTATCGAGTAGGTAAATCGGCGCCCTATCTTCCTTTGAAGTGAATACGAACTCAGTTCGTATTCACTTCAAAGTTGGTATATGACTCATAATCATCGAGCGAATTCCCCCCCCCCCCCACTTTTAGAGTCATGTTTGAGGTGCCCCAAAAGTTTGGAGACGTCAGAAGCTTTAATTTGCTACAACGAGTTTAGGGAGAATATAATGAAAACTTTTTGATGTATCGGACTTCGCGCCAGGATAGTAATCTGTAGTTCCCAGGTTCGAGTCCCAGCTGGGTCAGCGTTGAGATTTATCTCCGCAAAATTCCCCGCCCTGCCCACGGTCAGTAGGGGACACCGATGGGCTAGGAAAGGCCGTCCGTCGGATGGGACGTTAAGCCGTGGCTCCGTGTGCGGGAGAGCCATACCCTGTGCACGTTAAAGAACACGCTGGATGGCCTTGACGGGAGGCTACCATCTGTCTCCCAACAGCTGTCCCAGTGGGTCCCCTCCCCCAACCTTCTCTGAGTCTTCGGGGTCCTTGTATCGGAGGATCAAGAAGAAGAAATAAACATAGGATCAAAGTAGTCTGTTTCGATCCCCGTCAGTACAACACGCTGTAAACAAGGTTCGTGAGACCTCATCAGAAAGATCATACAAATGAAGAAACATGCGGGGGGAGGGGGGTGGTGAAATAGCGGGCCATTTGATCAGTTGCAAAGTACGCTAACTACTCTGCCACTAGGATATGTGTGATGAAGTAATAATTCCGATACATTAAAAAGTTTTCATTATATTCTTCCTAAACAGCTGTCCAGGGGATCTCCTTACTAAACCTTCTCTGACTGTCCTTATGACTGGTTATTTAGCACATTGTATGCAAAAAAAGTGCGACTCGTAGTCAAAACAACCCAATGCTATCATGACCACCCATAGCGATAAATTCTCTATCATCCCATCAGAGGTATAATCACCTTCATGGCTACCACTGTAGTTGTATCGTCGTCATCATCATCGTCTTCACCACAGTGTAATAATAACTTCATCGCTACTTCTACCGTGGCGATAATTTTCATCGTTACCATCATCATAGTGATAATAGTCTTCATCATCCTTGCAAACAAGAAAGCAAGTGACTAAATCGGCCGGTACACAGTCACATATATAATGTTCCCTCTGTTTTAAGTTTGGGGCGGGGGTGGCTCAGTCGGTAGCGCGCCAGGCTCGTAATCTGTAGTTCCCAGATTCGAGTCCCAGCTGAGTTAGCGTTGAGATTTATCTCCGCAAAATTCCCCGCCTTGCCCATGGTCAGTAGGGGACACCGAAGGGTTTGGAAAGGCAGCCGTCCGTCGGATGGGACGTTAAGCCGTGGCTCCGTGTGTGGGAGAGTCATACCCTGTGCACGTTAAAGAACACGCTGGATGACCTTGACGAGAGGCTACCATCTGTCTCCCAACAGCTGTCCCAGTGGGTCCCCTCCCCCAACCTTCTCTGAGTCTTCGGGGTCCTTGTGACCTGGCCATTTAGCCCATGGTATGCAAAAAAGTGCCGCTCAGAGGTAAAACAACCCAACCTTACAAACACCACTGTGATAATCATCTTCCCCAACAGCGAAATATCCATAACAACCTCATCACAGTAACCCCATTGCATTTAACTGATTCTTTATTTCCAGATTAAACTTTCCACATATTTAGATGAAAAATACCTTTTTTAGTGAAACGATGAAATGAAATTTCTCTTGCAGAGAACAATTTGTAAGAGCTGCAAAATTTCGTTTCGTCGAAGGTCTGCAAGGGATCGATTTTTAATCTCCACACCATGAAGGAAAGAGGGAAGAGATTCACGTCGAGTTCATTGACGCCAGACAGAGGCGTATTTCATTTAAGAACATATCTTCTTTCTCTGGTAAGTATGGAGAAAGGTGGCATAGAAAAGCATCGTAGTTCTTCCAGCCACAATTAGTTCCATCAGGACAGAGATACTATTAAGTCTTCTTCGTACATTTGTACTCTTGTGAACCGCCTTCTTTTATGGACTATCTTCCATGTAGCAATCGCAGATAGGAAGAGACGAGACACATAGTGGTGGTTCCTAGGAGTTAGTGGAAAGCAAAGAAAGAAATCATACAATATCTATTGATGCTCTTTTATTATTTCTTCGGAATCGATATTTGCAATTGCTGGGAGAGATACTGCTTTTGTCGTTGGCTTCGTTTTCTGGGAAACCACCGAAATGATTGGTTTATTGAAGGAAACAGAAATTAGAAAAAAAAAAATCTGCGGAAAATGAACGCTGGTCCCAAAAAAAAAAAATTTTTTTTAACTGTTCACTTTTTCTGAATTTCTTTCGTCACAAGGGAGGAAGTTGGCTCAGTCGGTAGTGCGCCAGGCTCGTAATCTGTGGGAAAGAATGAATCTCACTACAGTGCTAGTCAATTTATAGTAACAAGGCAAGTGTGAAAAGTCCGCCTCCTGAAATCAAAATCTCCTGGTTACAGGCCAGTTGTTCTACCATTTGAGCTGAGGTGGGGGAAATTCACACTCGCTTAAGGAACAACTGGTGAATAACCAGTAGATCTCGTATTCGAGTCTGGGAAATGGTCAAGTGGATTTTTTTTCGCACTTGTCGTGCTATCGTAATCTGTAATTTCGAGGTACGAGTCTCACCTGGCCCAGCGTTGAGATTTACATCACGTAACCCCCCATACCCTGCTGCTGGTCAGTAGAGTACGGCGATGTGCTTGAAAAGACCGTCGTACCTTCTCTGTCAGTAGCGCGCCAGGCTCGTAATCTGCAATTCCCAGAGTTCGAGTCCCAGTTAGGTCAGTGTTGAGATTTATCTCCACAAAACTCCCCGACCTGCCCACGGTTAGTAGGGGACACCGATGGGTTGAAAAGGCCGCCGTCCGTCGTATGGGACGTTAAGCCGTGGCTCCGTGTACGACAGGGTCATACTCTGTGTACGTTAAAGAACACGCTGGATGGCCTTAACGAGAGGTTGCCATCTGTCTCCCAACAGCTGTTCCAGTGGGTCTCCTCCCCGAACCTTCTCTGAACCTTCTGGGTTCGTGTGACCTGGCTATTTAGCCCTTTATGTGCAAAAAAAGTGCTGCTCAGAGGTAAAACAAACGAAACCAAAACATAACAAACGATAGTGACCACACCCTGTGCACATTAAAGAACATGTTCGATGGCCTTGACGGGTATCTACCATCTGTCTACTAACAGCTTTCTAGTGGGTTCTCTAACATCAACCTTCTCTGAGCCCTTGAGGTCGTTGTGACTTGGTCATTTAGCCCATTGTGTGCAAAAAGTACCTCTCAGAGGTGTAACATCACTACACTCCCTGCTTCTAGACGAACATAAAATTTAAAGCGACTTATATCGGTCTTTCTGACCAGTTTCCTGTCTCTTTATCCTAAGAGCAGAAGGAACGGGCATGAGAAAATCCGTTTGGGATGGGAATGTAACAACCTTAGGTTACAAGCCTGTCACATTCCTATGCGTGCAACCAAATGGAGACTTCATTCCTACCTTTTACGAAGGCAATGTTATCGTTAGATCACAGAGAAGAAATAAAAGTTCTACAAGGTATCTGACGAAGCTAAGTACATAAACTTCTCCTCTTTAAGAAAAACTTTTCATCAGCTCTAAAATATGCAAAGCTAGCCAAAGTGCTCATGACGCTGGTGTCAGAGCCGACGTCCAATCACGGCCGAAGAGCTGTTGCGTCTCAACCGGAAGAGAATTGAGATAGAGAGAAGAGAGAGCAAAAAAAAAGATTTGATCGTTGTCTGAAGATTCACGCTTCAATGTGAGGAAAATTCACGGTGGAATGAAGATCGAAAGATCGATGCGAGTACTCGTGAGACTCGACATCACACTGATGGGTCTAAAGGATGTGATAAAAAGCTATTCAGCTCTTTTTTTCTCTCTCTCCTTCTCACTTCTCTTTTTTCGCTTCTTTATTTTCCAGAAGAAGAAACGGCTTTGTTAAGGTGATGCGAACTTTTCAGGGCATATTTAAGTGAATGATCAATCCGTCGATACGATAAAACCTAAAAAGGTATAAAAGTTCGCTTCATTCTTTTTCCTCAGTTTTAAAACCTGCTGATTACCTTTCAAAAATATATATAACATCGAAAAAGGTTAAGTAAAACAAAAATTATATATATTTTATTAAATTGTTCACTTTTTTGAATTTCTTTCGCTACATGGATAAGAAAAGTTTTAAGAAACTTTTCATTTCATATTTTATTATAATATTCTAAGCAGCGAAGACCTACTTCCTTTTTTCAGGGGATTGTCTCAGTCGAAAGCGCTCTAGGCTCGTAATATGCTGTTCTCAGGTTCGAGTCCTGCCAAAGTCGAGGTTATTTCCGATAATGCATCACGAGTCTCAGCTGTGACAGCATTCAGATTTTGTTGGTGTTTTGTGATCAAGGGTAGGTCACAAAAAGGGGAAATGCTTGAAAAGGCCGCCCTCCTTCTGATGGGAGGTAAAGTCGTGGCACCGTGCAGGAAAGTCATTTTCTGGGCACATTAAAGAACACACTGGATGACCTTGACGGGAGGCTTCCATCTATCTCCTAACAGCTTCCAATGGGCCATTTTCCTCTAAACCAACTCTGAGCCTTTAGGATCCATGTGACCTGGCCATTTAGCCCTTTATTACACGCAATCAGTCGAAAAAAAAGACGAAAAACAAATTTTCAGTAGAATAGTTGGTAGAGTAAACATTTCATTCCAGGTCAATGAAAATTTAAGCATTTGTACAAAACACGAGTAGAATTAAACGACTTCTAGTAATTTGAACCTATTAGGGGCGGGGGTGGCTGAGTAAGAATACGCGCTAGTCTCTTAATCTACGGTTCCCAAGTTCGAGCCCCACCTGGTCTTGAGTTGAGCTTTATTTCTGAAAACCCCCCACCCTGCCCTCGGTCAGAAAGGGGACACCGATGGGCTTGGAATGGCAATCATCTATTGGATGGATGTAAAGATTTCTCTTCATATGCTGGAGAGCCATACCTTGAGCACATTAAAGAACACGCTGGATGGCCTTTACGGGAGGCTACTATCTGTCTCCTAACATTTGCCCTATGTGTCCCCTTCCCTTAATCTTCTTTGAACCCTCGGGGTCCTTGTGATATGGTCATTTAGCCCATTGTGTGAAAAAAGATAGCGCTCACAAGTAAAACAACCCAATGCTTGAAACCTACTAATCATTACGAAAACTTAAGCATACTACACAGTACAATGCATTATAATGCTTTACACTTTGCTTTGTATTTCTCCTTCAGTTTTAAAAAGGTAACTTGTTACTCCTCTCGTGATTTAAATACTTTTCCATGTCAGTCTTTTCAGATGCCATTTGTGTCACGTGTTAGTATGATGACAGCCAATATGTCCACCACCCAACATGACATCGAGATCACTCTGATGACATCATCTATTCTGGAGTCTCTAACCACACTGGTCGAGGATACGACGGTAGAGAAGGGGAAAACATTAAAACGCTTTTAAAAGTTTGTAAATTTACCCCATGACGCCATGTTGAGTGGGAACAGCGTTAAGGGCTGAGGGATTTCACCGCTGAAACATGTTCACCGATATGGAAGAAAACATTGGGGGAATCTACTGAATTTCTGAAGGGTTTTTCTGATGAAAGAATGAACTCCGATATTTTTATTTCTTCTTTTAAGATAAGGATTTAATTTTTTTTATTATCATTCAAGCATATTTATTTCAATTTGGTAGAAATGAAACTATTTAAATATTTTTAAACTTTTTTATGGAGGTTGGATTGAGTTGTTTTACCTCTCAGCTGCACATTTTTGTATACAATAGCCTAAATGCATGTAACAAGGACTCCAAAACTCAGCAAGACTGCAAGGGCAAGACTGGGAAGTACTGGACATCTGTTAGGAGTCAGATGTAAGCCTTCTTTCAAGACCATCCAGCTTGTTCTAAGCATGTAAAGGACGACTTAACTGCACACGGTGCTACGGATTAAGGTCCCATCCAAAGAACGGCAGCTTTTCCTTGCCAATCAGTGTCCCCTCCGTCAGTGAAGAAAGCCAAGGTTTAGCGAGAGTAAATATTAACACTGCACAACTGGGACTCGAAACCGGGAACTGCAGATTACGAGCCAATCTCTTTCCCACATTTACTCCGTTGGGTTGAGATGTTTTACTTCTGAGCGCACTTTTTTGTACACAATGGGCTAAATGGCCAGGCTGTAATGACCTCAAGGGCTCAGAAAAAAATTGAAATAAGGGAACAATTGAACAGCTGTTAGAATACATACAGATGGAGCCTCCCTTCAGGGCCATATAGCGTGTCCAGGCTGTCTCTCCTGTATCTGGGGCAAAGATTTAACGTTCCATCAGTCGGACGGCGTTCTCTCAGGACCCATAGGTATCCCCTTTATCACCTCTGGCAGTGAGTTAGAGGAGATAACTCTCATCGGTAGCAGAGTTGGGATCCGATAACTTGATCTGTTCAGTCAGAGAATAGCCTCACAGACAGCAGCATTAAGAAAACAACTTTATCACATTCAGTCAAAATGTTTTCTCTCTACTACTTATGAAGAATAAAAAAAAATAAGACTTTCTAAAGCGATCTTTTAAATGAAAATCCTTTGTTTTAAACGATTACACAACGTGAATGAAAAATGACAATATTAGTTAACGAGAAGGAAAAACAAATTAAATCTGTTCACTGGAACACATCATAATATCATGTACGGGCTCAATAAGATCATAATTAAAGTCCATTATTAAGCTCAATCTAATGAAACTGCCTTGTTCCGATAACTGGAAATTTAAAGGGTAATTACACTAGCTGGACATTTCATTATCCCATTATCGAAATTTCAATTAATCAGGAAAATGCTTACAAGGACAGTTTGTCTTTCTAGTCAATGATAGCAATATTGTTTTAGAGATCAAAGATAAATCAGTTATAATTCTAAAGTAACTTTTTCTTGATGATTTTGAAAGGAGTTTTTTCTTTGCTTAGTCAGAAGTGAGATGAGTTAGCGAACTGAGATTCATTGGTGCGGGTTCGAACTTCATTACCACAGAGAAAGCGGAAACAGGAGGGTCTATAATAGGGGCAAGGACTGGCTCACTCTGTAGCGCGCCAGGCTCGTCGTAATCTACAGTTCCCAACTGTGGCAGAGTTGACATTTATATCTTAATTAAAGCCCCACCCTGCCCTCCGTGAGAAAGGGAACACCGGCAGCCTTCGGAACATCCGAAGGCTGACGTCCTTCGGATGGAACGTAATGCCGCGATGAGAAAGAAAACACCGAGGAGCTTGAAAAGGCTGCCGTCTTTCGGATGGGATATAATGTCCCGGATCCGTGTATGGGAAAGCTATACTACACTGAAGTGCCATTGAATTAGGATAGCAACCTAGTAACGTGTTGGACCCCCTCTGTCCCTGATGCCGCCACACGACGAGGCAAGGACTCCACAAACTTGCGCAAATGCTCTACTGGTATGGCAACCCATGCATCCTCCAGAGCTGTCCACAATTCTCTCAAGGACGTCGCTGATGGGACACGGGCCAGAACACTGTTCTCGACTGTATTCCAAAGATTTTCGATGAGATTTAAATCTGGGCTTCTAGGTGGCCAATTCATTATTTCAACGTCAGCAGAATACTACTGCAACCATGCAGTAGCCAACCTGGACCTGTAAGATAAACAATTGTCTTGCTGGTAGACGTCATCTCCATTGGGATGCATGATGGCCATAAATGGGTGTAAATGGTCAGCCATGTGTTCTACGTATCGAGATACATTGAGAGTCGTCGGTATACCTACCGGGATGCACTGAGAGTCGTTGGTACACGTACCAAAGGTCCCACAGACGTCCAACTGAAGACACACCAGGCCATCACTGAGCCACCACCAGCTTGTACTGCTCCGACCTGACATGCAGGATCCATGGCTTCATGGGGTTGGCGCCAAACCCTCAGTCTCCCATCGGCGTGATGAAGTTGAAATCGTAATTCATCACTCCAGGCTATCCTTGCCGTTAGAAGTGGGACTCTCGTAGGTCGGTGGCTCCCGAAACCGAGACGATGAAGTGAGCGTTTCATGGTCCATGCACTGACTTCCTTGCTGGAACCCACGTTCAGATGGGAGGTGATTTTAGATAATGTCTGGCCCCTAACGGTCTGTATGATGCAAAACCAGACGGCAAAACCACGATCATTGAAGGCTGGTTGTCCTTTGCAGTTTGTCTGGGTGCTTGTTTTTTTAGCCGGAATTTTCATATTCCCGGAACACTCTTGAAAGTGATGTATGAGAAAATTCAAATTCGTTGACAATTTCGGAGATCCAGTGTCCCATCCGTCGATTACCTAAGATCTGCCCTCTGCTAATTGCATCTAAATTCCGCGCCTTTCCCATTACACTTCTCACGACGAATGCTTGTGGAAGTCAAAGCTGACAGCTATACAGGGTGAATCTGAAAAAGTGGACAAAACTTTACGGGGTGGTAGAACGCAGCTATACGAGCAATATTCGTCATAGAATGTATGGTCGGAACGCAAACGGCGAGCCGCTAGGTGGCGTTGGAAATGGTATAAAAGGGTCGGTCCTCGCACCCAACGGCATTTCTACCGTGGATTGCCGAGAGGATGGCTGGTTATACTAACCACGAAATGGCGGATATGCACTTTGTGTACGGTTTCTTTGAGCATGTACCTCAATTACATTCCTGTTAATAAAATGTTTTCTGAAGTATCTCCTCTCCTTCTTGTGTTCATTCTTTAAATGTGACAGTGGAAAACTACCTTTTAACTTCTCACCGCTTGCGTTCCGACCATACATTCTATGACGAATATTGCTCGTATAACTGCGTTCTACCACCCCGTAAAGTTTTGCCCACTTTTTCAGATTCACCCTGTATATGATCAGAGTTTCAGTCACGCATGCGCGCAAATGCGGGACTTGCGGTACTGAATTTGGATAACGTCTCCTAGGCACTTAGTGTATACTCTATGTGTATACCCTCTCTTCAAAGGCACTTTAGTGTATACCTTATGGACTTTAAAGAATAGTTTCTATGGCCTTATGAGAGACTACCAGCTCTCTCGTAACAACTGTCTAATAGGTTTACCGTCTCTGAGTTTTGGGGTCCTTGTGACCTGTACATTCAGCATATTGTGTGCAAAAAAGTGGCTCTTGGAGGTAAGAAAAATCCAACCCTTTATGGAATAGGCAAGTGTACATTACATCAGAATTACGTTCAGGAGGGGGCCGGGATCGCTCAGTCGGTAGCGCGCCAGGCTCGTAATCAGCAGTTCCTTGGTATGAATCCCACCTGGGCCAGTGTTGAGATTTATCTCCGTAAAACTCCCTATCCTGTCTCAGGTTGGTTAGTTGGTTTACCTCTGAGCAGCACATTTTTCCACACAATGGGCTAAATGGCCAGGTCACAAATTGGCTCAGAGAAGGTTGGGGGAGGGGACCCACTGGAACGGCTGTTGGGAGACAGATGGTAGCCTCCCATCAAAGCCATCCAGCGTGTTCTTTAACGGGCACAGAGTATGGCTCTCCCGCACACTGGGACACGGCTTAACGTCCCATCCGACGGATGACGGCCTTTCCAAGCCCATCGGTGTCCCCTACTGACCGTGGGCAGAGCGGGGAGTTTTTTGCGGATATCAATCTCAACGCTGACTCAGCTGGGACTCGAACCTGGGAATTGCACATTACGAGCCTGGCGCGCTACCGAGCCACCCCCGCCCGCTGCCTCAGGTTATTAGGGGACACCAACGGGCTTAGAAAGGTCGCCGTCCGTCAGATGGGAGATTAAACCAAGGACCGTATGCAGTAGAAACATACCGTCTGCACGTTAAGGAACACGCTGGATGGCCTTGACGAGAGGCTATAATTTTTGTCTCCAAACAGCTATCCACTGGGTCCCGTCTCCCCAATTTTTCCTGGGGCCGTTGTGATTTGTCCATTTAGCCCATTATGTACAAAATGCTGCCGCTTAGAGGTGAAACAACACAAACTACGTTCAGGAGACAATAATAATCACACTAAGAAGTTTTATGTCCGTAGATGTTCCGTAACTTCCAACTAGTCATTAACACCTGCAGGTTGGTTGTTTTAGCAATGAGGGAGACTTTTTGTACACATAGTGAACTAAATGTCCAGGTCACAAATCTCACAAGGGCTTAGAGAAAGTTGGGGAAGGGGACACACTAGACAGTTCAGTTGTTAGGAGATAGATGGAAGCCTTGCTTAAAGGAAAATCAGCGTGTTCTTTAACGCGCACAACAATCTTTACGATAGTTAATACGAATATTATTGCATTTACCGTGTATAAGGAAACAGCTTGGATGATTCGCTTGCCTGACCAATCCTCATTCATAATTTTAGCACTTCGAAAAGATTTTTTCCATTTACCTGTACAAATTAGCGTGATTAAACATCTATATTTGCAAAAACAAAAAAAAAGTTTTAATTACCGCTGACCAATGACATTGCACGCCTAACCAAATTCATTCTGATTGGACAACTTGACACGTGTAGAAACGTTTGCAGTCATCTTGATTACTAGACAGCAGTTTTTACCACAATAAATTTCTGATTTTCGTTCTCCCTTACTTGACAATCATGTATGCGAACCATGTATTAAAATAATACTACAATTAGTTTCATTTTTTATATCTACCTGTATCCTATCATTGTTTATTATTAACTTTAGGTTAAAATTCTCTGCCTTTGTTTATTTTTACATTTATCATTGTTTAAAATTTTTATCTTTATTCATTTCTACCTTTTTACATGTTAAAATACTTTATCATTGCTTATTTTTTACCTTTTGCATTGTTAAAATTATTTATCGTTGTAAAAATGAGTTACATGTATGAAATATGCTTAAACAAATAAGAAGAGCGCAAAGCATTAACCAATAATATTTTTTTTTAAAAAGAAATAAGGTACTTCCCCTACAAATGTAGGAGATATATATATATAGTAGGGAATATTATAAAGGAATGATATTAAAAATGGTGAGAAAAGGTCACCGACGTATTTGTAAATGATGTTAAACGTAGGATGGGAGTTAAACCGTGGTTAGGGTGCGATAAAGTCATACCCTGTATACACTAAAGAATCTGAAGAATACCCTATACGCGCTATCATCTGTCTCTTAACGACCAGTGAGCTCCCTCCCCCAACCTTCTCTCAGCGCTTGAAGTCCTTGTGATGTGAGCATTTAGCCAATTGTATGCAAAAAAAATAAGCCCTATTCAAAAGCAAAACAGTCGTACAGAACTCTGAGCCTATGGAACCACGCTATATAGACCATAATATGTAAATAAATACCTGCCGTAGATAAAACAACCTAAAGGTTCAGTAAAATATGGCTTCCCTTCCACAGTCAATAAATCGTATATGCGATGCTCATGAAGATCATTTCAATTTTTTTACTGTCATGCTATTATTAATCTAAGCCTGGACTTAAAAACACATGCAAATAGCATCAGAGAGAAATCTTACTCTTAGTCAATATGACAATGCTTTTGTACATACATAGATATTAAAGGTTACAGGAAAGTGATGTATTTCATTGGGTTTTCCCTAACGGACAAAGGAAATAATGCAGGGCGGAGGGAAATCTGACCTCCCGGTGACCCATACGTCCGTCAGTGGGACAAGCAGTCCTAGCTCCAATCATTGGATCATGTGTTCTCGTATTTAGCCTCCATTAAGCCTAGCGTTAGACCTAATCACTAACGTAATGGACACCGGCGTCGTGAATCAGAAGTGTTACCGTTCCGGCTCCGCATCCCCTATTCCGTGGGGACGTCCTTCACCCTCAACGTCTCCGTCTCTTGATTTTAATGGAACTGGTGACAGTCAGGGTTCACCACCCGTCTGTATGTTTGTTTGGCGCACACACACGGCAAATCCTGTGGGAAGAGTCTTATGAGGGTGGCTGCAGGAAAATGGTGAGAGAGGACGGTTGGAGGGGGGAGGGATGTTAAGGGGTTTCTTAGTGAATGAGTGGGGGGGGGAGAGGAGGGGAGATCATGACGCGCCACCTGTCGACGGACGGAAATGACACCAATAGGAAGAGTGATTCAGGAATAATTTATGCAAATGTTATTGGTTTACGTAAGTAGATGACTTCTATGGTAGGAAGCATTCTTGTAGAACTTAATACCGATTTTTCTTTGCTTTTTAGTTTATTTGTTTTTTTCTGTTTTTCTTCTTTTTCCTTTCAATTTTTGAAAAGAATTTGGGAGGACCAGTGTAGTCTATCTCCATAATGTTTAAATATGCTGTACGTAAGGAAAATTATCAGCTCTTCCAATATGATATGAGATTTTTTTTGTACCACTTTATTGGACACTTTTGCAAAATTTAGCACGGGCATTTCTAATAACCCGAAAATTTAAAATAACAGAATATCTTTCCTAAACCTAACACAAAGAACAGCAAAAAATCTTATCTATTTAGCATTTCTAGTTGTAGCATTTCATTACAAGAAAAGTTTCTCTTAAAATATGTTTATGCTTCTAATATTACATATGAGCCAGTTTTCGTGGCATTTTAATTCGAGAAATCGAAATTTGAAGTGTAAAATGTAATGAATATGATCGAGAATTTTCGGAAATTAATTTAAACTACTTCCGCTCAACGCATCTTGTAAAATAAGATGTCATTTTAAAGAAAACTATCTAAAGTCTCTTTTCAAGATAAAACTAAAAAATAAATCGAAAATGTCAGTGATTTTTTTTGTGTGCCATGGATTTTGAATTCTTTTGCCTCTGAGTTACATTTTTGCGCACAAAATGGGGTAAATGAGCAAGGGGAACGGGTTCCACTGAATCTGTTAATGAATTCAAAGCGTTTTTAGTAACTGAAAAGCTAATATTGATTTCAGAAGTTGTTGAATCGCACCTAGTTTATTCATGCACCTTAATATCACGTCAATTGAAAGTCAATATCAATTTTCTGTGATTCCTAAATTAAATTTTAAGAAAATTTTCTTTTTATATGCTTTCTTTGCTTACCGCTGATTCACAGGTATAAATTTTGGATTGTTTATAACCAAAATTTATTTTAATATTTTAATCAATATTTCAAATGCTCTAGAATTAGAATTCTGATGCTTTGGAACTTAATTATACTTAATTCTATGGAATTTTAACGGTGTGTAGTTCGTCTAAAATATGTAATGTATTATTTAACTTGTATGCTGGTAGTTTTTTCTTATAAACCCATTACCAACAAACACAATATGTAAATAGAATTATCGTAAATTACTTAAATATAAGTCCAACAGGAGGATTCAGTTTATTTGGAACTTAGCTTAACAGGCAGAATTTAGATATTCAAAATATCAGTGATTCATGCAATACTTCGAGAATTGCTGTGGAACAAACAGAAAATGATTAGTATAATCAGCGATTTTAATATATTTTATAGTAATTTAAATTGCTTACAAATTTTTGAAACTAGTACTCTTAACTATTCAGCCTCGTGTTATCTGTAGAGCTGCCACTGCAGAGCAGATGATGATCTTTCACTGTCCGATTCCCCACTTCAATAGCTGCTGCTTGGTAAACATCACAGGAACTTTTCGTAGCTTTCAGGAGCAGAGAAACAGGATATGAGCAAGAAGCCTGTGTACTTTTCTTTCGGTTCTAGGGAGAAGACAATGCCACAAAAGAGACGTCGAACTTCGGGCGCTGATTTTAGAGAAAATAATCTGGAGACTTTCCTCGTAAATTACTGAAGAAAGAAAGTGCGTATTTGAATTACGGACAGGCAAAAGTGGGAAATGCGAGCTAGGGAAAAATTAGAGGAAGAAAAGCTTAAAATAATTGCAAAAAGAGCATTGTTTGGTACACAATAGGGTAAAAGGTCAGGTCACAAGGACCCCAAGGGCCCAGAGAAGGTTAGAGGAAGAGGACCTGATTGTTAGCTGTTAGGTGACAGATGGAAGGTAGCCTCCCGTCACGGCGATCCGGAATGCTCTTTAACGTATAGAGAGTGAAAAGAGGGGAAAAAACTTCACAAACACTATTTATATCTTGCACCTAAGTTATTTAATTCTTTACCAACTGATTTCAGAAATTACATTTGTGGATATTCCACATATAAAGAAAAACTGAAACAGTCCCTCCAAAATGTAACTGATATGGTGCCTTACTTTCATACTTTAAGCTAGCTCCTAAAAGTTTCACTTTTCTGTCTACACGAACACAAAAATAAAAATAATCTTAATCTGTATAGAAAAATAAAATCACTTATATATATATTTGCCACTATTGTTTGAGAAAAGGATATTATATACTTTTCTGTTAATGCACATTCAACTGTCATTGAAGATGTTTAAGATTGTATATATTATATGTTAAAATATGTTGTCATTACTTTATTCCTGCGCTAAATATTACAATAACTTGGATGAGTATATTCTCTTGGGTTATTTACTTTGTAATAATGTGCATTTAGATCAAAATAAAGCCAAAAAAGTTTAAAAGTTCAAAGTATGGAGGGGCGGGGGCGGCTCAGTCGGTAGCGCGCCAGGCTCATAATCTGTAGTTCCCAGATTCGAGTCCCAGCTGGGTTAGCGTTGAGATTTATCTCCGCAAAATTCCCCGCCCTGCCCACGGTGAGTAGGGGACACCGATGGGCTTGGAAAGGCCGTCGTCCGTCGGATGGGACGTTATGTCGTAACACCGTGTGCGGGAGAGCACTACCCTGTGACGTTAAAGAACACGCTGGATGGCCTTAACAGGAGACTACCATCTGTCCCCCAACAGCTGTTCCAGTGGGACCCCTCTCCCAACCTTCTCTGAGCCTACGGGGTGCCTACGGGGTCCATGTGACCTGGCCATTTAGCCCATGGTGTGCAAAAAAGTGCCGCTCAGAGGTAAAACAACCCAACTCAAAGTGTGGCTCTCCGGTACAAGGGACCATGGCTTAACTTTGCATCCGACGGATGGTGTTCTTTTCAAGTCCATCGGTGTCCCCTACTGACCGAGGGAAGTATCGGAAATAGCGGATATAAATACGAGCCTGGAGCTACCGACTGAGCAAATTCCGCCCCCAAAATGATTCGGAAAAAGGATTATTAATTAAGAAAACAAAGAATGCAAAATAATATGAAATAAACAAATAGAAAATTTGCAAAAGAGGAAATTTATTGGTATGACGAGGAGTGTAAAGAAATACATGAATAAGAAAATGAATAAAAAAGAAATAATGGAAGAATGATGTCAGGCAGCCGAACTCTACTTCAAATACTGCAATTTAGTAATCAATAACAGGAAACATGTCATAAATGTGTCTGTGTGGTCAATGCAAGGTCCTGAGTTATAATTTTGCTACCGAGGACACGAACCAAGAATAGAATGTACATAAAGTGGGAGCGACGTAAGAAAATAAATAAGAAACTTCATAAATGAGCAAGTCATAAATGAGTTGGGGTGGGGTGGCTCAGTCGGTAGCGCGCAACGCTCGTAATCTGCAGTTCCCAGGTTCGAGTCCCATGAGGGTCAGCGTTGAGTCTTATCTCCGCAAAACTCCCCGCCCTGCCTAAGGTCAGTAGGGGACAGCGATGGCCTTGGAAAGGCTGCCGTCCATCGGATGGGACGTTAAGCCGTGGTCTCTGTGTGCGGGAGAGCCATACCCTGTGCACGTTAAAGAACACGCTGGATGACCTTGACGGAGGCTACCATCTGTCTCCCTCAAGCTGTTCCAGTGGGTCTCCTCCCCCAACTTTCTTACCTCTGAGCGGCACTTTTTTGCACACCATGGCTAAATGGCCAGGTCACATGGACCCCGAAGGTGCAAAAAAGTGCCGCTCAGAGGTAAAAAACAACCCAACTCATAAATGAGTTAATCGAAAGAACATGGAGTAAAATGTTTTAATATATTTGAGAAAAGGATGTTAATTGGTAAAACAAAAAGTATAAAAAAATTGCGTTAAACGAAAAAAAAAATAAATGAAAAAACTAAAAATGCTGCAGAAAGGTCACTGAACTCACAGAAGTGTTATTTAATATTAATTTATATTGGGGCTGCATTTATTTTATGAACATTTTAACTGTTCCCTTTTTTTCGAGATTTTGAGAATCTCGAATAAAAGTTCGATTATCTTATGAAATAAAAGATCACTTTTTTTTCCTATATACAGTTGGCAAATATATTTAAATTATATATAACATTATATTATCTTGAATGAATAAATGGGCTAAATGGCTAGGTCACAAGAGCATCAATTTAGTCATCAGGTTGGGGATCTAGTGAACAGCTGGCGAATGGAACGTTAAAGTCGTGGCTCCTTGCTCAGGAGAGATCAATATTCTGTTCATGTTAAAGAACACGCTGGATGGCCTTAGCGGAAGACTCCTTCCTGTCTCTTAACAGATAACTGTTCAGTGGCTACCCACTGGACAGCTGTTAACCCTTTCAGGACCATAAGGTTCTAAGAGTAAATATTAGTAGCCTTATGTTCTACTACTTCGTCTCTTTAACGTATCCACTGGACAGCTGTTAACCCTTCAGGACCATAAGGTTCTAAGAGTAAATATTAGTATGTAACTGTTTATTTTAGTTTGTTTAGACGTAAAATAAATAAAAATCATAAGAAAAATACATAACAATGTGTAGTTTTTTTGGAATTTTATGGGAAATATTTTTCCCAATGGACTATAAATAATAAAAATAAATACCCCCTCAAGCAGCTGCTTGCCACAGAGGTCTGACAGGAACCTGTCAGTTTATATGCCACAGTAGAAGATCTGAGAGGATGGCAGGACCTCAGCAGAAAACAACACGAACATCCATGCCTTACCCGGGGCTCGAACCCAGGTCCCGTAGATCAGTAGCCAAGCGCGCTAACCACTCGGCCAGGTAACACAAATTATAGTTAGGCTTATTATGCAATGTCTTTTATTTATTGGTTTATTATAACAAAATGTTAACTAAAATAATACAAAATTATGAAATAAAATTGCTATACAAAATGATGTGCTAATTATGATATTCTGCGAAGCAATTTCTTTTGGTTGTGAAGCAAAGATGGACATTGCACAGATGCAACATTATTGCAAAGATGGACATGGACTAAACGTTCCTATTTACGTAATTGCGTTCGGCATACGTTCTATTTTGACATTCTGTATAAAAAATGCAGATAAGGTTATAATTAAATACGACAATCACCAATTTTAAAATGGGGAAAAATGTTTTTCTTAGTCGTGAAAGGGTTAAGAAACAGATTTCCCCCAATCTTCTTTGACCTTTAGGGTCCTTGTGACCTGTCCATCGTGCAGAAAACACCACCACTCAGAGGTTAAACAACCCAAACAGCTGGGGGACGAAAGTCTCAGTCAAAGCCAGCCAGTGTTTCTTTAACGTATCCACGGGATGGCGCTCCTACAAAAGAGGCCATTGCTTAACACCCTACCTGACGGTCTTTCAATGCTCAACGATATCCCTTTTCTCAACGAAGGCATAACAGGAGTTTAGCAGAAAAAATTCTCAATGCAAGCTCATTTGGAACTCGAACTTGGGAACTTCAGGTTAGAAGCCTGATGCGCTTCCGACTGAGCCAACCACCCACTCATATATTCTACTTAAAATAACCACTTTGAAACCTCATAGAATATTAACCTACTCAGAACCAAAATAAATGAAATGGTTCGGGAAGACAGAGACATCTGAAAGACAAGCAATGATCCTTTAAAATACGCGAACGAAACTAAAGAAGCTTTCCCTCCAAATGATAAACTCGATCTAAGAGACGTTTCCTGTTTCTACAAATTACCGACAGAAAATAGGAAAGCCGCCTTAATTTTCGCAATTTACCTCTTTGAGAAGAATGAATGCAGAGCCAATGGACGTAGGAAACGGTTATCGTATCTCGTCGCATAATGCTGCTTCCAGTCCAGCTCGAGTCATTGAGAAAGGAAAGGATTAGGTAGAACTATTGTGCGGTAAGTTCAAGAGGTTTAAGTGTTATTGCTTCTAATGCACCAAGTGGGAAGGAATAGTAGCAGAGTCTCGGTTGCACGATTCAGTAGATAGAAAGCCATTGATTATAAAATTCTTATTCACTTGAGTTGACAGAACTGGTGTGAAGCATCATTAATTGCCATTTAGGTTAAGCGAAAACATTAGAATTAATTATTTACTAGCGTGGACTGTAAAACTTAAAATTTAAAGATACCAGTTTTAAGGATCTATTAAAGGTAAATATTTTAACATCTAGTTGCGTAAAGGAAATATTTCGAAGACCACCTTTGTTGTAGTTATTCTTGATGAAGAATGTTTAAAAATTTAAGATATTTGAATGTTCTTGCATTAACGATAATGTGCATGGTTGTTTATTTTGCTAAAAGCAAATGGTTCGTAAAGTGTATTGAGCACAAATTTTTTAGGTCCTATTTCTATGTACCCACTGGAGTAAAAAAAACATGACGAACAAAACTATACCCATATGCTTTATATTTCAGTTCATTTATATTATTTAATAAAAACGAATAAGATGATTTTGGAGAGGGTGTCTTCAGAGTAAGGCGACACTTCGTAAGGGGTTTTACCAGAACTAAACGATTTGAGACAGAATATGATTCTTCTTCACATGGATTATTGTCTCACGCGACGGATGGCGGCATATCTAAGTCCATAGACCATTCACTTTGGCTCCTAAGTCAGATCGAGGACTTGAATCTGTTCAAGTCGGTTACCTTCTGGAGCTTTACCGACTAAGGTCTCCTCATTATTAGTGCAAGAAATGTATAGCGAGATGCCAGTTTATTACGTACATCTATCTAGCAGCGTGTTGCGTCTCCTTTGACCTTCAGAAAAACCCTAATTCGTCGCATCATGGAACTTATAAGATGCTGAATGCGTTGTGTAAGAATGTTTTACCATTCAGAAATGATTATGTCGCAAATGGAAATTAAACTGGGGCACAGTCTCGCTGCAAACAGCTCTTACCACCTCATTCCAAAGATGCTCGATAGGATTTAGATCTGGGGAGTGTGCAGTCCAATGAAGCAAGAAGATCTCGTCGGAATGTTTTTAGAACCACTCAGTGACGATACGTGCCTTGTGAGAATGTGCCTTATCATGCTGAACGTGCCACTCTGAGTGAGAATAAATTGTAAGCCATGAAGGGATTAACTTGGTCAGCAATGATGCTCAAATACGCCGTGGCATTCAGATGTCCTTCGATTGGTATCAGGGGGCTTGTATACCAGGAAAACATTACCCCACACCATCACATGGCGCACCACAGCCTGTATTGTTAACACCAGATGACTCCATGGCCCCATGTTGCTTGCACCAAATTCTGACCTTCTATAAGCATGACGCAAAAGGAACCTGAATTCGTCCAACCAGGCTACCTTTTTCCAGTCCTGAGAGGCCCAGTGTTTATGCTGCTGTGCCTACTAGAGATCCCTTGACTTTGTTGGCGGTTGTTGTAGCCTATTCGCAAGAAAATCGGTACGTGGTGCATTCAGAGATGACCTTCTGCACACTAATGTTTAATTCTGCTCTGATTTGTCTGATTGTGGCCCATCTATTCGCCTGCATGATTCTCGCCAGTCGCCTTTGAGTCCTTTGATTCACAAGTTTTTTTTTTTTGTCCACAGAATTGCCGTTCACTGGTAGTTATTTATTTCTCGCACCATACTCAGTAAATCCTTGAAACGGGTATGCGTGAAAAGCCCAGGAGGACAGCCATTTTGGAGATGATGGAACTGGCACGCCTAGCACCAACTATCATAAATAAAAAATAAATAAATACATCCTCAAGCAGCTGCTTGCCACAGAGGTCTTACAGGAGCCTGTCAGTTTATATGCCACAGTAGGAGATCTGAGAGGATGGCAGGACCTCAGCAGAAAAACGACACACACATCCATGCCTAATCCGGGGCTCGAACCCAGGTCCCTTAGATCAGTAGCCAAGCGTGCTAACCACTCGGCCACGGGACGGCCCAACTATCATGCCACATTCAAAATCACTCAGATCGCTCGTTTTGTCCATTCTGACGCTCAATCCAACTCTAACTGATGCTCGAAGAGCTGGTCTTCCTGATTTATACTGCACACCATGGTCACGTGATGTATTGCGTATTAAAATGAATACATGACGAGGGGTAGTGTACCTAATAAACTGTTTGTTATCCGAATAATCGTGATATTTCATACTGAATTGTCTACAGCCTGCCAAAGGTTTGACTGGAAACGTATTTCTCCTCTCCATTGACAACTCTTGCAGTTGCTGGCAAAACATTTGGCGGGAAGAGTAGTTGTCCGTTCGTAACGTTCACTTTTCCCGTCAAACAATCTGGCCACGTAACGTATCTCCATTCATAAGTTTCGCGAATAGCCGAGGCAGCTCCACCTACCATTTCCAGATCCCTGACATTTGCAAAGGGGATTAATCCTGTTTCTTGGCAGATAGGGACCCGATATTTTTATCCAACATGAGGTCACACGAAGGGCACCCGAATACGAAATTTGGGACCAATTAGTCAACTATCTGGGACTTGTCAGTTAATCAGTCAACTTATCTGGGATGCTTAAGAGTACATCAGGGCTCTTAAGCATCCCAGATAATAAAGGTGGGATCCACTATTCTAATAAGGTTGTATAAGACTAATAAGGGTGGTATCCATATGCTAATAAGGGTGGGATTCACTATACCGGTGGAAAAGGGGATTAAACCGTGACTCCGTATGCTTAAGACGGCTTAACCCTCTTTCTCACCGCATAGTGTATACTACCCCGATTAGCAGGGTGAAGAAAAATTTCAATGCAGAAAAATGTGAAAAATTTCAATGCAGGTGCAGTTGGAACTCGAATCTGTTTAAATATGTGTGTAATATAAATTACATCATTAAGTCTAAAACGACAATCTGATGTAATTTAACTAAATAACGACTTCAGGTGCAATATAAATAACAAGTTAAATTTTGTTATTTGTATTGCAGTTGAATCTGTTATTGTACCTGAACACTTGAGTTTAAAGAGGGAGAGAGTTTTGAAGTGCTTGAGTGTCTGATTTTAGAAGACTTACTTAGAAAATATATGCCATTTAGGCCTTCAAGAGGGAGGATTATATGTCATTTAGACCCTCAAGAGGGCAGATTATATGAGCACGTGTCTTATCTTGCTGAACGTTGGCTCCTTTCATGCAACATGGCTCTTTCAGGGCTTGAAGAACCTATATCTAACGCGGAGCCGGGTTGATATGTCTGGGTTTGATTTTCGGACACATCCTTAGAAAATATACGTTATTCAAGTACACAAGAGGGGCTCTAACCCTCCCTCCTTGGAAACCACGCTGAAGATCTATATAAATAAGATAATTTAATAACAAAGTGTATAAACATTGGAAGATATTTGAAAAATATGTGTATTACAGAACTTTAGGAATGTCTCTGTAGGATGACTTAATTTTCAATCTTTACAAAAGTTCACGTCTTCACACAACGCAGTTTCGTTAGCCGTGGTTGGCGAGAGACTACTGTGCACAGGTCTACTATACTTTTCGCTTCCGCTCTGGTTATTAATAATTTTCAAAGGCGGATCACGATATAAAGGACTTAATCACTACAGTGATAATCATTTGTAGTAGATAAGATAGGTATGTGTGAAAAAATCCGAACGTCCGTCTCCCAAACACAAACTTGGGATCTCCTGATTTTTGGTATTTCCTGAATCATGGTAAACTTTACCCACACTTTACCAACTCACCATGTGACTTTTTTTATATATTAATTTCACCCTAAGCAGCTGTTTGTCACAAAAGTCTGACATCAGCCCTTCACGCGAAGCTGAAACAACAGCAGAGAGACAATACAATAAAAGAAAACGCCCATGGCTTCGTACACATGCAGGGTGTTTCAAAACTCTCTGTACAAATTTCAATGGGAGTTAGGGACACCAAGACAAACCTTTTTCGTCTATGAATGTATGTTCGCTGACGTAACCCTTCGGTGCTAGAGGGCGCTGACAGAAATATCGGTGGAGCTAGTACATAAATGAATGGAAACAAGAATGAACAACATGTTTATTTAAAGAAGGTGCTCAAAGTTGCGACCGGAAGCAGCATTACATGCAAAAGAGCATCGAAGCATTGATTGCAGTACATGTTGAAAGATTCCCGGAATTTCGCGAACAGTTGCAGTGTCGACAGCGATTCTTGCGACGAGGTCTTCATCTGAGTCAATGGGAGTCTCATATACGAAGTTCTTCATGTATCCCCAGAGGAAGAAATATGTACATGTTAAATCGGGCGATCTTGGTGGCCAGGCGACGGGTCCACCCCAACCTATCCATCGGCCCCAAAAGTAACGTTCAGAAAATCCCGCACATCATTGCTGAAGTGTGCTGGCGCCCCGTCGTGTTGAAACCGCATTCGTCTGCGAATAGCCACAGGAACATCTTCCAGCAGTCCCGGCAACGTTTCTTCAAGAAATGCCCGATAAACCTGCCCATTTAGTCGGTGAGGCAGCAGGTATGGCCCAATCAAAATGCCAAGGACGATACCCGCCCAAACATTGATGGTGACCGGAATATGTGCCATTGTGGCATGTGGATTTTCGTACGCCAAAACGTGAGAATAGTGCACATCAAACACACCCTCACGTGTGAAAGAGGTCTCATCTGAGGAGAGCACATGAGCCGGAAAATCAGACTGCACTGCGGTCTGCTGCAGAAACCAGCGCATGAATTCTACATGAAGAGGATAATCCTGAGATTGCAATGTCTAGACTCTTTGAAAACGAAGGTAACTGTTGCTCATGCAATACTCTCCACACGAGGACGTGGTTCACATCAAGGCTAAGTGCAACAGCTCACGTGCTTTTGCCTGGATTGTCCTCACTCTGCCATAGGATCTCTTCTTTCATGTCAAGAGTGCGCATGGTTCTCTCCCTACCAGTGTTATTGCATGTTTGCATGGAATGTTTCAGTTTCTCGCAGTTGCCGGTTCAAACACACAAATGTTTGGTGGTTTAGCACACGCCTGTTTGGGAAGCGCTCTCGGTGCAATCTCACAACAGCTCTTCCGTTTCCATAGGCAACCCCATACACCAGATGCATGTTCGATATCTCAGCAGTTGTAAAACATTCCATGTTACACTCAATGTGTCTGATTTACGAATTCCGACGACAAACATAAGTGCGTTCTCTATCCCCACTTCGCCCCCCTAGCCAATTGCAGTGCCGCCAAACAGTGCCCTCTAGCACCGAAGGGTTACGTCAGCGGACATACATTCATAGATGAAAAAGGTTTGTCTTGGTGTTCCCTATCTCCCATTGAAATTCGTACGGAGAGTTTTGAAACACCCTGTATACTGCTCTATCAAAATATGTATTAAAGAAGTTCTGCTACGTCAATGGGAATCTAACTTTGAAGTTCTATGACTTTTAAAATATGCATTTAATTAGAAAATCTGCTGATGGCAAATTAACGATCATAATCAAATCTATTTAAATCTCGATTTTCAACGATATTCGTTCAGTATTAAGAGTTATGAAAGCTAGAATATTGCACAAAAGTAATGCGTCATAAGAATTTATTTCAGGAATTAATTAAAATTTGATAAGTATTTTTTCAAACCATTTAATAAAATATACACTTTATAAGTTTGCTTAATAATCATTTCAAACTTAGACAATTATGAATTATTATTTTGATAAAATAAAAGATAATTTATTGTTAAATATTCCAGCTTTCGTATCTCTTTAAATACTGAACAAATATTGATAAAAATCGATTTTGAAATGGATGTGATTATGATTTTTAGCTCATCATCATTGAATAACGAGATTGAAATGGATATGTTTTTTAACTTAACTTCAGTCAATTTTTTCATTAAATGTATATTTTAGAAGTTATAGAGCTTCGAAGTTATATTCCCATTGACATAACAAGGACATATTCTTATATTTCGGTAGGACAGTTATTTATAATACCTATTTCAAAAACTAGACCTGAATAAAAAAAATTGCATATGATCATTCCCTTTCCTACAGTAATGTAAGGTTACAGTAAAGAGATTTAGCATATCTATTGTCCTCGAAACGATCCCGAAAGAAAATGTCTCTGTATTTTCTTTTCCTATAAAAGCGGTAGAAGTCGCGATTTTAAAATCTCCCTTTTGGTGTGTGTCGCCGTTGTCCTTTCGATTCCCAAGCACCTCAGGCCATTGACGGGTGGCTATTGTGGCTTTTCCGTCAGTCCTGTCGGTCGGTCCGCAGACGGGTGAGTTCGTAAATTGACCTGCAGCTGTGTCAACATCGGTGGACTGGAAGAGAATGAGTTGGATTGTGTAGACTGCTGAGAGTGGCATAAAGCTCGCCTTGCAGGCGTTTAGTCGACCTGGGTGGTTTTCCCACCATTTGTTATAGTCAGGATGTTCACATTTAGAGAATGCCGCGATGTTTATCTTTAATATAGATGTTAATAAGCGATCGTTTTGCTTTTGAATAGTGCGCATTAGAAGGTCGACATGTTCCAGCTGTTCGAATAGCGGGTGTTAATGTAGAATTAAATTGGAATTTTATTAAGCGTTAACTTACAGAGTATTTGGAATTAGGGATATCTCTGCTTACTGTATTTGAAAAAAAAAGTGTTTATTGCAACTGGGGAAATATTTTTTCCTAAGGTAGTTTAAGGAGAAATTAAGACTGGTTTGTGGGTAAGATTGAGTTGTTTTACCTCGGAGCAGCACTTTTTTTTTTTTGCATACAATAAGCTAAATGACCAGGTGCTCAGGGAAAACTGGGAAAGAGAATCCACTGGACTGCTGTTAGGGAGCAAATGGTAGCCTTTCTTCATGGCCATCTAGCGCGTTTTTCAACGTGCACAAGTCATAAATCTTATATACTAGGAGCCACGGCTTAACAGCACATTCGGGATGGCTTATTCAAGTGCTTCGATATCCCTTTTCTCACAGTGGGCTGAGTGTGCATGTTGGCATAGTTGGGACTCGAACCTGGGAACTGCAGATTACGAGCCTGGGATGCTACCGATGGCCTACCTTGGTGTGCCAACCCCATCCCAGAGATTTGCATCTTATTTCAAGTTTATTCTTCCGTGGTTGAAGACTAAAAATGTTTATGCTATGTCCCATTTTCTAAACCATAAAAAGCTGCTTCAGTTTTTATTTAACCTAATTTCAGTTAACAACTGAAATTGGGTTAAAACGTTTGAATAAAACGTAATCGTTAATTACGTTTTACTCAAACTTTTAAACCACGTCTGCAAATAATTTATCTTTTTTCAATTTAGAGATTTCGAAGTTTTAAGGGGGGGGGGGGGGATTTGCTGTCTGAACGACCTCAGTGTCTACAAAATGCGCACGTCCCACTCTTACTATTTACCCATTTCTGAAACAATGGATTCGCATCGCGGTAGCAGAAAATTTTAATTGAAGTAGTGATATTTTTATTTACAGGCGACAATTACTTTCAAAATAGCCAATGTTAAATCTCTGGGACATATCACCTTTTAACCGTTTTTATTGGTCCCAACCAGGTACGTATTTAGAAAATGATAAAGAGGCGGGGGGGGGGGGGCTGAGTCTCTAGTTCCATTCTAGTATGACATTTTCCCTACGCTTTAGAAGTGATTTAAATTTCTTCAAACATGCTTGAAATATGGGAAGTTTATATAAGTGGCATGTAGAGGCATAGCCGTCCCGTGGCCGAGTAGTTAGCGCGCTTGACTACTGATCTAAGGGGTCTCGGGTAAGACATGGATATAGGTGTTTTTTTTTTGCCGAGGTCCTGCCATCCTCTCAGACTTTCTACTATGGCATATAAACTGACAGGCTGCTGTCAGACCTCTGTAGGAAGCAGCTGCTTGAGGGGGTATTTTTTTTTATAGAGGCATTGCCTCTATTGGATTGCTGCCGGGACTTTTAAGAATCTATGGAGAGTGTGGAGAAATAGGCGTATACACCCAAAGACTAAAATTAGACTGTATAATAGTTTGGTTCTTTCTAGGGTTAGTTATGATAGTGAAACTTGGACACTTTGTAAACGAGATAACAGGAAACTAGATGCTTTTGATTCCAGATGCTTACGCAGTATCTTGGGCATTAGGTGGTTCAACTTTGTAACTAATGATGAGGTTAGGCAAAGGAGTTTGCAACCTCCTTTAAGCAGCATATTGTGCAGAGAGAGAGACTCCGTTGGTTTGGCCATGTTGCCCGTATGAATAATTATAGATTGGCGAATAGGGTTATGAACAGTGTGCCTAAAGGCCTCAGAAAGAAGGAGTGACTTAGGATGCGGTGGGCAAACAATGTCAAACAGGACCTTGTTAGAATTGGTGTGCAGTGGCCAGATACAGTAGATGTAGCTCAGGATAGACTTGCTTGGAGAAAAATTGCACGGTCTGATTGGACCTCCGTAGTCCATGGCTGCTTGAGGATGATGATGATGATGCCTCTATTACCTCTCTTCCCTAGATCCAGCCCTGATCTCAGAGGATTTGCACATAACCTATATCTTCTCATGGATAACGGGAAAATTCATTGAAAGCTTGGTGCCTCTAGCTATTAGGGAGCTAAGTGTTTTAGGGAGCTGAGTATGTAGGTGAACACAAAGAAAGATGCAAACGCTTTTATTTTTATATTCAAGCCCTTTGGCTATCCGTCAATGACCTTTTCTTGTGAAAAACATTCAAGTAGTTTTTAATTTTAAAATATTCCGATACTTTTTGGGAGATAACATTTAAAAGTGAGATATTAGTGAATTCTGACATTTCAATGAAAACGTATTGTTAGAATGTAACACCTGGCTCAGGACGCTGATCCTCACTTTACAAGTACGATACATAAACGAATTCATATTCAACCTTTTCAAAATCGAGAAATAATTTAGAAACTTTAGAGCATGGTCCTTCCATATAGTGACAGTTTTAAAACTATTCCTGATGTCACAATTGAATAATGCGCCAACCTATTTTTTCCGAGGCAACCTATCATTGCGCGAGATCAGCTAGGATTTGGGTTATTTTACCTCTGAGCGGCATTTTTTGCACACCATGGGCTAAATGGCCAGGTCACATGGACCCCGAAGGCTCAGAGAAGGTTGGGGGAGGGGACCCACTGGAACAGCTGTTGGGGGACAGATGGTAGTCTTCCGTCAAGGCCATCCAGCGTGTTCTTTAACGTGCACAGGGTATGGCTCTCCCGCACACGGAGCCACGGCTTAACGCCCCATCCGACGGACGGTGGCCGTTCCTAGCCCATCGGTGTCCCCTACTGACCGTGGGCAGGGCGGGGAATTTTGCGGAGATAAATCTCAACGCTGACCCAGCTGGGACTCGAACCTGGGAACTATAGATTACGAGCCTGGCGCGCTACCGACTGAGCCACCCCCCGATCAGCTAGGGAAATTACAGAAGTGATTAAAATAAAATGTACATTTCTTAAAAAAAAAAACTGTTAAAAACACTTTAATGAACTTAATACATACTTTAGCTTTTGTTCCAAATTCAAAACATACGGCTTCTCATTGTACTAGAAAATGTTTTTTCTCTGTTTTTTTTTGCAAATGTTCAAAATAAGATTACTAAAGTTTTTTTTTTGAATCTCCACGGCTTTAATCTTACGACAAGCAAGGTTTCAGTAACACATTCCGGCTTCCATTTAGCTCTTAAAATTCCAAAATAGTATAAAGCAGTCATTAAACGTTAAAATGGAAACCAATTTGACTTAGATCTTGCATTTATCTGCACTAGGGCTTTCGTAGGCTTAAATGGTATTATTCTACATACTGTAGTTTGCCACTTAGCAGTTACAAGGGTTGGTAAAATAAGGCTTCTTGAAAAAATTGTGTGGAAAATTTACAGCTTCTTTGAAATGAAACAACACAACTTATTGTTTGCTTATAACACTGCATTAAAAATATTTTATTGATGAATATTTTATGCGGATGGTATCCAGTTTCTTAAAATGAGGGAATTTTATATCTCACCTAAGGAAGTTCCTTAATCCTCTTCAGACCCTGTGTACGTTACAATTTTATTATATTTTAGAATTCTTTTAAGCACAGGGAAAAGTGCCTGTGGTCTTGTAATGTTTCAAAGCAGAAATCAATCTTTAGTATACGTGAATGGACTGGAATTTGGTGCTATCTAAGGATTTAATAAAAATTGCATACAATAACATTGATGATAACTGTGCCTGGCACGCAATAAGATCTGTTTTTTACTACATGTCACTGGTCATTCATTCGGTATGCAATTATGCACGACGAAGTGCATATAATTTATCATATATGTTACTGTTCACTAGGGTTGAGATCTATCTCTTTTACACATTCCCCCTTGATCAAAAAGGGGATACCGATGGTTTCGGAAAGGTTGTCGTTTTTGAAATGGGACGTAAAGCCGAGACTCCGTGTCCGGGTGAGCTATACCCTGTGTGTTGACGGGAGACTTCTGCCTCTTAACAGCTATCCAATAGGTCCCCTTTTCCAACCTTCTCTGAGCCTTTGGGGTTTTTGTGACCTGGCTATTGTGTCTAGAAAAAGTGCTAAGCAGAGGTAAGATAACCCAACCCAAATCCTGAAAGCTTTTAATTTAAAAACTAATGTCGAAATTAGAATTTTTGTTTCTGTTGACTTTTGCCACATGGAAGTTCTCAATCATAGAGTTCTGAGCAAAAAAAAAATAGCGGAAACAAGCTACCACTGCTTCTTCTTTGTCGTTTCGGAAACAAAAATAGCCAACACAGTAGAGTTCTGAGCAAAAAAAAAATGGCGGAAACAAGCTACCACTGCTTCTTCTTTGTCGTTTCGGAAACAAAAATAGCCAACACAGTAGAGTTCTGAGCAAAAAAAAAATAGCGGAAACAAGCTACCACTGCTTCTTCTTTGTCGTTTCGGAAACAAAAATAGCCAACACAGTAGAGTTCTGAGCAAAAAAAAAATAGCGGAAACAAGCTACCACTGCTTCTTCTTTGTCGTTTCGGAAACAAAAATAGCCAACACAGAGTTGGTGAAAATTCGGCGCGTGCACTATCAAAATAAAACTGCCTCATCCCTATCTGAGGGGGGAAAGGGGAACGACAGATGTGTGTGTGTGTGTAAAGTGAGAAAAAATAATAAAGCAATAAAAAAAGAGAGCTAAAGTGGTTTAGCTGGGATTTAAGTCTGCTTTTGGACACTTTTGCAGTAGGAGACTTGGTATGCTCGGTGAGTTTGGTGGGTGACACGGCCATTGTTGCGACGACAATGGTCCATGCGAGAGAGCACGTGACACCCAACAATGGGGTGCGTTCACCCTCCGGTGGGAAACGGTTCGAATCACGTGACTTCGCGTCTCTCGAATTGAAGCAGTCAGATCCTCACTTTAATCCTACATGAAAATCGTTTTCCACGCAGACAAGGCTAAATGGGGTTAATAAATACGGGGATTTTCTTTAATGAAGAATCAGCGAGTTTTAAATATGAAAAGGCTGGAGAACAGTTTAAAACGTTCCTTTTAGCAGTTGCGGTTCATTTTCTAAATCGATTTCTGGTTTAGACGGTAATAAATGGGATTAAGGTTGATGGATTGATGAGGTGAGAAGTGACGGCTATGTTGTCTTTTAACTGCTCCATAAAACTGAATATAACGGCGTTGTGGCCCCCCTTATTGAATTTTTAGGACTCAAATGGTTAGGTTTACACAAAGATTTCTGGTTGTGACAGATATGAATACTGCGAACAATGATATACGTACACTTTCAGGTCCAACTGGTGGGGCAATTTCAATTGTGATGAATGAATATTAACTATACTAAGAAGAATATTATTCAATAGGAAAGGTTACCCAAGGAGAATTAGAAGCCCAGATTAAAAATAGTAAACACTCCATTTCCCCGATTAATTGGGGGGATGTAAATAATTCGGATAATAGAAAATCAGGATAATCGATTTCGAATGGCAAAGTTATAGGTACAGTCGCTCAAAAAAGTATCCGAACACTAGGGTTAATTTCAGAATTCAGAAAAAATATCTGGCAACGATTTTTTTAGAAATTAGTGATCTGGCAACCTTCATGTTATTAACACGAAGGTTGCCAGATCACTAATTTCTAAAAAAATCGTTGCCAGATATTTTTTTCTGAATTCTGAAATTAGCCATAGTGTTTGGATACTTTTTTGAGCGACTGTATTAGGTGTATGATTTTTTTTTCTTATTTTGTATTAAAGAAAGTACCACAAAAATAAAAAATAACTTTTTAAATTTTATACAAATAAGGTAAAAAACTTATAATGCAAAATTCTTGAAATAAATGTAGGTGAGTGACTTTTAAAAAACTTGACATGTAGTCCGGATAATTTTTAATCCGTATCTGATATAAGATTCAGTTATATACGATTTCACGATCAAATGACAAAGGATTTTTTTTTGTATTATTTTATGTATACGCATAAAATTTGAATAAAACGCAGAAAGGAAATCTATATAAAATGGAAAAATGATGGTTTTGTTTAACGAGGTGATTTTAAAAACAAGATGATTATGACGTCAGGATAAAAAGTATTGCTGAAAAATGCAGGAACCAACAAAACAACCCATAGTCGACATATATATGGACTTTAGATGACAAGAATGAGAATCTCCACAAATCAAGCATATTTCAATAACTAGTACGGAATCTTTGGTCTTCGCAGAGATCAGAATCCTGGTAATGACTATAAGATGAATTTGAAGACGAGATAATGATGATAATTAGGAGAATTATTCTACAGTCCAGATGGCAATTATGAATGACAGTAAGATTCTGAAGACCATATTAGTGTCGTGAATAATTAGATGAATCCGGTGACACGTGATTAAGATAATTATGAAAGTTGAAGATTAGATTACTATTATGAGTAACAATATGATTCTAAGGATTATATGAATATTATGAATAATATGATTTTAAGGATTGTAAATAACAAGATGATTCTGAGGACCAGATGATTATGAAAAATTAGGAAAGTTGTTCTGAAGACCAGATGACACTTATGAATAACAGTACGATTGTATAGATTAGCTGATTGGGATGAATAATAAGATGATTCTGAGGACCAAATGATAAGTGTTTTTTTTAAAATTTCCCGGCTAACAAAAACATTTAAAGTCAAAGATAATAGAAAGCATGAAATAGGCTACGTGCAACCCCCACCCCATCATTACTACAACAAACTATCGTAATTTAAACGTATTATCCGAATATCAAGGGATCACACTTTTTTATTACTACCATTGATAATCCTTTTTTGTGTGCCTTAATTGTCGTGGTGTCCCTCTAAGATTTGGCAAGCAAAAGAAAATGTGATTCTGGGAATCTTCAGGTATTGGCAGGTAAAAGAAAATGTGCTAGTGTCTTCCTCCAGCTGTTGAAAGGTAAAAGAAAGTGTGCTGCCCGGATTCTCCAAGTGTTGGCAGGTAAAAGAAAATGTGCTGCTAGTGATATAATTGTTGGTAGGGTAAATGAATGTGTCGCGGACTAAAAAATATTTCTGACTACTGTCCTAAACCATTGTTTCCAAGCTAGCATATCGAGGCACAATTGTGTACCCCAAACACATCCCAATTGTACCCCAAACATATCGCAATTGTACCGTTGAATGAAACCGAGTCTTACTTGTCCGCATTACTTCCGCATACTCTCCGAGAGTTATAGGGTAAAAACAAGTGTGCCGCGAGATTCAAAGGACTCCGGAACACTTTCAAAGATCGCAGAATGGTTTGCAAGGATATTATTAATAAATATCAGTTAATCATCTGATATTTATTAACTTATCACTATTTTTCTGTTATGACCAATTCTTATCGAAAAATGTCTTGGTGTTTTAATTCAATTTAGAATAATCATTGCTAATTTGTCTACTTTCTTTCTTACTTGAAGACTTCAGACCTAATTTTTTGTTTATCGAAGAAAAAACATTTTCATTTCAATATGCTTTATTTATAACCAAAGTAAGAAGAATATTCCAAAATTATTTTTAACGTCATTTCACTGAAATTCAACATATACACTGTAATGTACAAATCGTCTCAAAAGTTACAAAATTGTGAAATCTGAGAAAGAAGTAAAAAAGATCTTAAAAGAAAATTATCATTTAGTATATTCACTTTGTCACGATAAACAGATTAAATGAATGACAGCTGTAAAATGTAGCAGAACAATTCTTGTTGTGGGTTGGGTTGGGTTGTTTTACTTCTGAGCGGCACTTTTTTGCACACCATGGGCTAAATGGCCAGGTCACATGGACCCCGAAGGCTCAGAGAAGGTTGGGGGAGGGGACCCACTGGAACAGCTGTTGGGAGACAGATGGTAGCCTCCCGTCAAGTCCATCCAGCGTGTTCTTTAACGTGCACAGGGTATGGCTCTCCCGCACACGGGGCCACGGCTTAACGTCCCATCCGACGGACGGCGGCCTTTCCAAGCCCATCGGTGTCCCCTACTGACCGTGGGCAGGGCGGGGAATTTTGCGGATTCTTGTTGTGTATCAGGCACAGTGAGCTTTAATGTTGTTTTATGTAGTTTCTGCTATATCCACATAATGATACTCCAGTCCATCCTGTACACTAAAGATTGGTCTACACTTTGCAAACATTGCAAAACCAGACGCACCTATTCTTTTGCTTAAAAGAATTCTAAAAAGCAATGTACGTTGTAATGTATAGTCGCTCAAAAAATATCAGAACACTATGGTTGATTTACAGAATTAAAAAAAAACTATCTGGCAACGATTTTTTTAGAAATTAGTGATTTGGCAACCTACGTGTTAACACGAAGGTTGCCAGATCACTAATTTCTAAAAAAATCTTTGCCAGATATTTTTTCTGAATTCTATAATCAACCATAGTATTCGGATATTTTTTTTTGAGCGATTGTACACCGGGTCTGAAAGGATTTAACGTGTAACAGATTTCTTTCGTTTCAAGTTCCCGAGTAATTTTTGTTATTCCTTTAAGAATAACCCAAAATCCAGATGCACATAAATCCCATTTACACTTCGGTATTCGCTTTCATTCTTTCCGGAATATTTCATTTCTATATCCACATCTCTCCTAGAATGCGCACAGAGAGAAAAAAAGGGAGAAAATATCCACACCATGCCTCTCTAAAGTCGTAAACTTTTCTTCCTCCCTCCAACCTGACCCTGAACCAATAATCAAAATTACTAGAGTCATATACATCGTGCCGCCATCTGTGACTTCTACGTCACCTGGGTCATACAAAGCACGCTTTCTCCTCCCTTCCCCCCACAACTGCCACCTAGACGTGTTGTACTGCTCCCACACCCCGAACTATTGCATCCCATTTTCTCCGGCAAGGAGCACTTAACCTCATTATCTCTGTACTTTATGGTGACACCCTACCATGGAGTTTAGCAAACCAGAGGCAGAAATATTCTGTCTGTGAGCTCCGACCAGAGGTTAAGTGTATGAGGTGGCCAGTGCTAAAGAAAAGAAAAAAACAAAATCCCTTAATGCGTTTGAATTATCACCGAGATATAGTGTTAGGGGGCAGAGGTGGTGTAGGGGAGAAACGGGGGATGAAATAATTTCCCTCCTCCTTTTCGTAGCTCCGATGGCATTAGCCTAAGCGCTTGCTTTCTACCATCATTTGTGTGAGAGAAAAACCCCCGTCGTTATCAAATTATCGAACCCCAGAGAAATCTCAAAGATGAATCCCCGACTCCAGGGGAAAGTGATCTCTGAGTTAGGTGTGCCTATACATGGGGGAGGTGTGGGGTGGGGAGCAGCGAGAGAGAAAGAGAGGTCTAGGCTACGTTTCCCGAGGAAGAATGGAGGGGACGGTGGGTAGTTAGAGACAGTGGCTTCAGAGGTGACGGTCATATTGGCCAATCAGGGAAATGCCGTGTAATAAATGACCAAATCTCGCACCCAATTTCGTTCTGAGTTTGTTTCAAATCAGTCAGCGTTCGCTTTTTGTGCAGCTAATGATTTTTAATCTGATGATAAAAAAACATAAAAGGTGATGTAATGGAGGGATGTTTCTCCCGTCGTGATTTATGCGTATTAAATCGACTGTTTTCTGAAGAGAACGCACTCAAATTATCTGTGACTGGGCTGAGTTGTTTTGCCTTTGAGAGGAACAGTTTTAGACACAATGGCCGGGATACAAGGGTTTGCGATCGTGGCAGGGGATTGGGTCGGTTTGTTTACCTCTAAGTGGCATCTTTTTGCACACAATGGGCTAAATGGCCAGTCTACAAGAACCCCGAGGGCTTAGAGAAAGTTGGAGGAAGGAGAGAGACCCATTGAGCAACTATTGGGAGACAGATGGTAGACTTTCGTCAAGGTCATCCAACGTGCACAGTTTATGGCTCTCCGGCACATGGATCCACGGCTTAACGTCCCATTCGATGGACGGCTGCATTTCCAATCCCATCGGTGTACCCTAGTGACCGAGGCAGGACGAGGAATTTTGCGGAGATAAGCTTAACGCTGGCTCAGCTGGGACTCGAACCCGGGAACTGCAGATTACGAGACTGGCGCATACCGACCGAGAAACCCTCACCCCTTTGGCAGAAAAAGTTGAATTTACTGGATAGGTGTTAGATGAAGGATATAATCATTTTGTCAAGTCCATACAGCCGTTTTTTAAACTATATAGGCTATGAATAGGGGACACGGCTTAACGTCTTATACAAAGAGCGGCAGTTGGCGACTCATTCCCATTAAGGACGGAACAGAATTTAAGGGAAAAAAAAACGACTTCCCGAAGAAACTTGAGCTTTGTGCATTTCTTGAGTTCTTAGGTACCCAAGAGGGACTGCCCATTTTCTTTGCTCCCCTCTCTTCCCATATCGGCGTCCATTTGATTTTTACGCCTTTTTTGTAAAATAAATTCTTTTTTCTCTCTCAGGTTACTTCGTAGTTCTTTAAACAAATGAATTAATGAGCACACAAGACGTCAAGGTCTGTTTATGAGATTTTTTAGAAATATTAATCTGTTTAGTAGGGTTTGTTGTGGATAAAAATTTTGGACATAGAGAAATAATAATTTTTTGGGTTGGGTTACTTCTGAGCGGCACTTTTTAGCCCACAATGGGCTAAATTTCCATCACAAGGTCACAAGGACCCCGAAGGCTCAGAGAAGGTTAGGGGAGGGGATCCACTGGAATAGCTGTTGGGAGACAGATGGTAGCCTCCCGTCAAGGCCATCCAGCGTGTGTTTAACGTGCACAGGGTATGGCTCTCCCGCACACGGGACCACAACTTAACGTCCCATCCGAAGGACGGCGGTCTTTCCAAGCCATCGGTGTCCCCTACTGACCGTGGGCAGGGCAGGGAGTTTTGCGGAGATAAGTCTCAACCCTGACCCAGCTGGGACTCGAACCTGAGAACTGCAGATTACGAGCCTAGCGCGCTACCGACTGACCACCCCCCACCCAGAAATAATAATGCAGGACAACAGTGTAATTTTTATTTCGCACTTATTGTCCTATTCAACATTTAAAGTGCAATGCACCATTTTGTGAATTTGAAGTTCAGGTATTATTATTAATATTATATTATTATTATTATTAATATTAATACTTATTATTAATACCTATTTAATTTTCATCTCTAATACCAGGCACGGAAGCCAAGTAAATCTTTTCCCCTCTGAGAAATTCAATGATTTTATTTACCTTTCTTTCAGAATATTTATTCCATTTGCAATTTTCTTATTTCCAACATTTAATCTGTTTGTGATATTTATGCTACTACAAGATTTAGTTTATAAAGTTTTTATGTCAATATCAGACCATTTGCGTTGTCTATGCTGCAATATTTAGCCATTTGCGATGTCTTTTCTACAATATTTAGTCTATTTGCGATTTCTTTTCTATAATATTTACTTCATTTGCGTACCAATACGATCCAAATAAAATTGCTTTTTGCAAGGACCAAGAGTTTCTGATGGTTCGCGGAAGGCTCTTGGTCCTTGCAAAAAGAATTTTTTCGAGTCTTTTCTACAATATTTATACAGTATTTACTTCATTTGCGATGTCTTTTCTACAATATTTAGTCCATTTGTCATATCTTTGAAACAGTGTTTTGTATTGGCGAAATCCATGTTACAATACTTAGCCGATTTGCGACGTTTTTGCTATGAAGCTTTTTTTTGATTGCAATGGCAGTGGTTTCCAAACTCTGGGTCACGACCAAAACTTGGGTCGCGAGGGTTTTCTGATGGTTCGCGGAAGGCTCTTAGTCCTTGCAAAAAGAAATTCACTGGACTTGTAGGTATTGGTACCATTTGGATCACTAGGTACCCTACTTCAAGAACCTTCAATTATTTTAGTCAGCAATAGGAAACAGATATAATGAATCTGTATCTGGTTCATGCATTATCCCAGGTTTAACCTTCAAGCATTAGAAGGGTCTGGCCACGCTGATAGGAAAAGGTAAACTTTCATTGCTGTGACACAGAGCTCACATTTGCTCGTTACCTGCAAAGGGGACTAGGGGACTCCATGGATAGCTGTTTACTGACCTTGTGTGAGTCACTGAGCTAATTGGGACGTTTATTACCTATAAGAAGGCGATTTCGGTAGGCTGACGCTCTGTGAACGAGAAGTTTGTATCTGGCTGACTGTGGGCTAAGATACCCTATGCGATGAAATAATCCGTCCTTCTACTTTCTTCATAATTTGATACTACGTAAGGTTGGCGGCAGGCAGAATTAAATATATTCTACAATGATGACTGGTCAGATCCATAATAGTGCTATTATCCACTGGCTGCCTCGCTGTAATTTGTTTCTCAGTAATTAAATGAAAGTTATTGTTGTGAATTTAGGATGACTGTTGATTATTAGTTGATGGTAGCAAGAATTGGCTATCCTTTGCTGCCGAACAAACGAACAAATGCGCTACATCCGAGTCGAAACAATAATCGACAGAAATTATAAGAGCAATTCTCTACAAATTCCCTACACTGGTCTATGCATAAATTTTAGTCCTTTTCAGACGGTTGGGTTACCTCTGAGCGGCACTTTTTTTTTTGTACACCATGGGCTAAATGGCCAGGTCATAAGAACCCCGAAGTCTCAGATAAGGTTGGGGAGGAGACCCACTGGAACAGCTGTTGGGAGACAGATGATAGCCTCCCGTCAAGGTCATCCAGCGTGTTCTTCAATGTATACAGAGTGTGGCTCTCTCGCACACGGGGCCACGGTTCATCTTGCACACGGGGCCACGGTTCGCACACGGGGCCACGGCACACGGGGCCACGGTCGCACACGGGCCCATCCGACGGACGGCGGCCTTTCAAAGCCCATCGGTGTCCCCTACTGACCATGGGCAGGGCGGGGAATTTTTCAGATATAAATTTGAACGCTGACCCAGCTGGGACTCGAACCTGGGAATTACAGATTATGAGTCTGGCGCACTACCCACTGAGCCATCCCCCGCTCCCTTTTCAGACGGTTATGTTACAACATTTAGTCTTTATGCGATATTATGTTACAATATTTAGTCTTTATGCGATATTATGTTACAATATTTAGTCTTTATGCGATATTATGTTACAATATTTAGTCTTTATGCGATATTATGTTACAATATTTAGTCTTTATGCGATATTATGTTACAATATTTAGTCTTTATGCGATATTATGTTACAGTAATTTTCACATTTGCGATGTTCATGCTTTCCTATTAGTCTTTTTTGCGATGTTCATATGCCGCAATTAGTCCGTTTGTAATGTTTATTATATAATCCATATCAATAATACATATTAATATTGTTCGTATTTGGATATTAGTCCGGTACTATGTTTCGAATTTTACCTTGCTTGCGCAGTTTCTGCTGCAAAATTCCGTTCGTAATATTTATTTCAGAAAATTAATTACCTGTCGATACCTTTTCTTAAGCAGCTTAATTTGCTGAAAAACCCAGGAGCCCAAACGTTCCTAATCAAAATTGTTAAATGTTTACTCACGTTTAATAATACTTTACTCTCTTTGTGATTCTTTCAACCTCAGACGTCAAGAAATTTCTTCACGAGATGTTTAAACATTTGTTCGTTGCAGACAATTTCAACAAAATCAGTTCCTTTCCTTTTATATCATTAGCTGCTCAATTCCCTTCCGCTGTTCTGTGAATGTAATTTAGGACAGCAACCATAAGTGTGATTATAGTTATGTTTGCGTATGGCTCTCCTTCCATCTTGCAGTGAGGATGTGGGTTTCCATCGCAGAGGAGGAGGAGGGCAACAAACGAGGAGAGTGAACCGCCGCAAGGCAATCGGCGGGATCGTTAGTAACCTGGTAAAGCCAACGCTGTTGAGCCTTCAGCTTCAGTTTCGATGATAAGAGTTGAGAACAGCAGAGAGAGAGGTGTCGACCTCTTCATTGGATTTACTGCAACGTGCTCTAACTCCATGTTCGTTAAAAGCAGATGTGTTTTTCTTACAAAAAACTTTAACTACCAATCACCGTTCGCTGCTTTTTTTTTGGCTTTGTTATATCTTTACCTTTCTTTTTTCTTTCTTTTCCCCCCATCTCAAGGAAGGGTTTAGTTAAACGATGCTTTAGATGTTTTTTTTTATCTTTAATGCTTTTTTTTGTTTTGTTGTTTTGCATGAGTTTTTTTCTCTTAAGTGAAAGATCACGTATGTTTTTAGCTCGTTTTCAAAAAGGAAAACAAGCTATTGTGTTCACTTTGTTGTCTGTCTGTTTGTAAACATTCAACTTTTCTTCACGAGAGATAAATGAAAAATTCTTCTTGGGTTGGATAAGTGAAAATAAAATACACTGCTCCACCAGAATATGAGTTGGGTTGAGTTGTTTTACCTCTGAGTGGCACTTTTTTTGCACAACATGGGCTAAATGGTAAGGTCACAAGGACTCCGAAGGCTCAGAGAAGGTTGGGAGAGGAGATCCACTGGAACAGCTGTTGGGGGACAGATGGTGGACTCTCGTCAAGGCCATCCAATGTGTTCTTTAACGTGCACAGGGTATGGCTCTCCCGCACAAGGGGGCCACGGCTTAACGTCCCATCCGACGGACGTATGCCTTTCGAAGCCCATCCTTGTCCCTAACTAACCGTGGGCAGGGCGGAGAGTTTTGTGGAGATAAATCTCAACGCTGACCTAGCTGGGACTCGAACTCTGGGAACTGCAGATTATGAGCCTGGCGCGCTACTGATTGAGACCCCCCATTCAAAAGACGATGGTCTTTTCAAGCACATCGCCGTACCCTACTGACCAACAGCAGGGTATGGGGGGTTTCGTGATATAAATCTTAACGCTGGGCCAGGTGAGACTCTACCTCTGAACTACAGATTACGAGCATGGCGGCTACCGACTGAGCCACCCCTGCCCCTCAGAATATGAGGGAATTTCGATGCTGTGTCAATGGGATTCTAACTTCGGAGCTCTATAACTTCTAAAATATACAATTAATGGGAAAATATCACTGAATATAAATTAAAGATCATAATCATATCTATTTAAATATCAACTTCCGACAATATTCGTTGAGTGTTTAAAGAGTTACGGAAACTGGAATATTTAACAATAAATGACCTTGTTTCTCAAAAATCGTTCATAATTGTCTAATATTGAAATAATCATTATGCAAACTTCTAAAATGTATATTTATTTCATTAAATGGTTTGAAACAGTACATATTATTTAAATTTTAATTAATTTCCGAAGTAAATTCTTATAACACATTACTGTTATGAAGTGCTCTAGCTTCCTTAACTTTAAATACTGAACAAATATTGTTGAAAATGGAGATTCAAATAGATTTGATTATGATCTTAATTTATCTTCGGGCACATATTTCTAGTAAATACATATTTTAGAAGTTAAGAGCTTCGAAATTAGATTCCCATTGACATAACATGGAAATTAGCAATTTCCGAATCTTCCATTAGTTCGAATTTTTACCTTTAGAGAATGCTGAAGTAAAAGTGACAATATTGTAAGATAATATTGGATACCTCTATAGCTAAAAAATTTGAATTTAAATGTTAGAGTGTAATGTTAAAGTTTTTTTTTATATATAGACAGTCATGACTTGCTTCGTCCTTCTGTGGCAGAGGGGGAGGGGGGAGTGTTTTGGAAGAGCAGACGTTCCAATGGACTTATAAATTTTGTGTGCAAAGTTAGAGCTGTTGTTTTAATTAGTGAGTAATCGTCATGTTCTGTTATAATGAGCAAGAACTGAATTGGAATGTTGGCGTGAAAGACAGATACTTTTGTCTTTATATGTTTATGCTGTATTTTGCGCACTAAGTGGTTTGATTTCGAGAGTAAGAAAATCAACGTAATAGGGTGATTTTATCTGATATTCATTCATAAAGTTTAAATAAAGCTGTTAACTGAACTTAGTAGACAACAAAGAGTAAAATGCTATGAAAGAAATTCTTGTATTAAGTATCAATACTATTTTTTGATCTAAAATCAATTATTATATATAGCAACTATTGTATAAATGATGACCATAGTATTATAAATAATAATTATAATACATATTAATATTTTGAAATTGAGTGACATAATTAAGCTAAGAAAGACTTTCTTGTTTAGTATTATCTTCCACAGAAAAAAAAATATTTTAGTGATTAATTTTGTACCCGTTAAAAAGCCTCTGTTCAAGGCAATGTAACAAAAATTAAAAAACAAAGTGAAAAATAATGATAAAAATAATAATAATAAATATGACATCTTTGTAAACCGAGCATAAATGGATTTCTTTTTGAAAATATCTTTACCAACTCAATTAATCCTTCAAACAAATGTACTGTAAAAATTCTGAAAATAAAGAAGTGACAGAAATAAATAAAAACCGAAATATGCAAAATTTGGAAATAATCAGTCTAACAATCCCTAATAACAAGAGAACAGAGTTCTTAAAAACGAGGAGAGAGAGGCTCACTTTGTAAAGGTGAGCCTCTCTTTCCTCTTGATAGTGGTAGCAAGCCAAGCGAAAAAGTTCTAAGTAGGAGAATAAAAAAATAGTTCAAAATACTCAGCAAAGTTCCGTAGACACTTTAATCGCTTATTAATTAGTTTTAAATTCTCAAATAAATCGATACAATAACAAATTTGTCCTTAAACAACAGTTGTAAAATAAAATCACTCAAAATATGAAATTCTCTCTTAAAGAATCACCCATATTACGAAATATACTAACAAAAATCTCTAAATTTCTTCTCTTTAAGATATTTCCAATTACCGAAATTACACCTGGCCTCTTAAGGTGACCTTACACCTCCAGGGGTTACCTCTAAAACGCACTGGTCCTGGGGGTGCGAAACCAAAATGGGCGGTGCCGAATTAAGATGGAGCACCCTCCGACAATTAAGAAACGTACGTCTAGGAGACGTCGGCGGCTTGTGTTGCTCGTACGAAGACGTCTCGGGCCCCCATTATCACCTCTAATTACCGGGGAAGGCATACGCCATTAATTACTGGAGGATAAGATTTCCTTATTCTGGAGCTGATGATTAAATTTATGCACGTCGGTTCCATCATTACTCATTGTAGTCCAGGGCAGAGTGATTGATAAACAGAACGATTTGTTAAGCCATTGTTCGCCTCGGGTTCGTCGTAAAAGTGCCATAATAACACGTGTAATTGAATATAAAGTACTCACATACGAATAATTCATACCATAATTTGCTGTTCTTTTGTTACGGGAAATCGTTAGGAGCGATATCTTTTTCATTGGATTCCTTGCCACCTATCAGCCGCATCCAATAGAGTAAATGATGTTTGTATCGCGGAAAGTAATCTTTTTTTTGTTGAGTGTTCTTCTTTACTTTATGGAAAGAAAGACAAAGGTTCTAATTTATTCGACGCTATTAATACTAATTTTAGTCGTTACCAAATAAAAGTGTGGGATTTTTATTTTCTTGACGAGTTTAGCTTGTTTTTTTCTTTTTAAGGCGAACTTATTTTTCTCTTTGTCTTCTGTCCTGCTTTATATATCAAGTGTTTTTTTTTTGTTTTTAGGGATAAATCAAAAAACCTTTTGGGGTTAGATAGGTATTAAGGAAGTATTAGGATAAATATTTTCTGAATCTTCAAATAGTTTCAATTGCTGCCTTTGAGATTAAATTTTATTGATTAGATTTGAGTTTAAATTACTATGCAACTATCCAATCCAAATAGAGTTTTCCATTTATATGTGGGGACGAGGGTCGACTCAATCTGCAAGCCTGCCAGGCTCGTAATCTGCTGTTCAAAAGTTCGAGTTCCAATTATGCACATCGTTGAGATCTGTCGTTGATGAACCAGAAGGCCTTTCCTTTGGCCTTCTGGTTCAGCACCGACAGATCTCAAAGTTGATCTATTCATCTGAAACAGGAGTTCTGACAGGAGCTTTTGTTAGTAAAACATGTCATAGAGAAGGTCTGTAAAGCTCAGCAGAGAAGCAACACCAAAAAAGAAACATCGATATTTTATATGATGTTTTTTACTAAACCATACCTTTTGCTGTTGTATCTAAGGTAAAAAAACGACAAAACAAAATATGTGTCTAAATTAGAAGCCCTCTTTTAGTTTGAGACTTAATGGGCCACATGACCCCCCCCCCCCCACCCCGCCGCCACCGCCCTTTTTGAAAAAGCCTGACTGACACTGCTAGGTATTTCGTTCATGTTGGAACATTTCCGTAGACAGACTAGTTAGTATGAACTTTAATAGTACCCGAAAGCTTCAAATTCGAATTACTTTAACTAAAACTTCTCTAAAGAAACTGATTTGCGACTTTACCACTATAAAAGAGCTCATTACAGATAATAATATGCATCCTTATGCATAGCACATTTCGTCGTACAAATCCTTTTGATGATTAAACAGAAATGTCACTTCAAGAATATAAGTTAGCATGCGATTTAAATACATAAAAGTCACTGTGAGTTATAAACCCTTTTCCGAATTCTCAACCTTACGAAACCTCTCTCACTCTTAGCCATCAAGAGTTCAGTCCCTTTTGGGGAAGGATGTAGTACCTGGTACTTTCCGTATCAGTCATTGGAAGATTAATAATCTAGTTTCGGCCCCCTGACAGATCAGCGAGTTCTCGCCGCAGGAGCTCAAGCTCAGTTGTCTCAGTTAAAGTGCCTCGTTTCGACATGACAGCATAAATAAAAAGCATGAACGTGGGGGCATTTATAAGTAGGGCCCTGTGGATAAGAAACTGGTTCAGATGCTTTACTCCGATATCTTGCTTCATTTGTTTGTTTGTTTATTTACTAGTAACAACTTAGTAGAAGGGAAGGAATTCTAATAAAATGTTACGAGAGACCACAGTGGTTTCTCTAAGAGAAGTACAGAGGTTTTCTAGATTATTCACAATAGTTTCTCTAAATAGAACTATAATGGTTTCTATAAATAGAAGAACAGCGATTTCTCTGAAGAGAAGTAGAGTGTTTTTATTTAGAAATAGCAGAATAGTTTTTCAGTGTCTTTTTTTAAAAGGACAACAGGGGTAAAGTTTTCTTTAGAAATCTCACAGCTGGGTTGGGTTGTTTTACCTCTGAGATGCACTTTTTTGCACACCATGGGCTAAATGGCCAGGTCACATGGACCCCGAAGGCTCAGAGAAGGTTGGGGGAGGGGACCCACTGGAACAGCTGTTGGGAGACAGATGGTAGCCTCCGGTCAAGGCCATCCAGCGTGTTCTTTAACGTGCACAGGGTATGGCTCTCCCGCACGCGGAGTCACGGCTTAACGTCCCATCCGACGGACGGCGGAGAAATCTCACAGTGGTTTTCCAAAAGACAGCACGGTGTCTTTTGAAAACTGACTGAGGATAGGGAAGGTATATTCTAATATTGATGAAGATAACCATTGCCAACTTTCTCTGAACTCTTGGAGTCCTTGTAACCTGGCCATTTAGACCTTTGTGTGCACAAAAATGCCGTTCAGATATAAAAAAAAACAATCGCATCGTTACACAATTTGTGCCATGAAAATAATTTTAACAAGTTTTCAATTTTTATAAATAAAGAAAATAAAAATAAATACCATCTCAAGCAGCTGCTTGCCACAGAGGTCTTACAGGAGCCTGTCAGTTTATATGCCACAGTAGAAGATCTGAGAGGATGGCAGGATCTCAGCAGAAAACAACACGAACATCCATGCCTTACCCGGAGCTCGAACCCAGGTCCCGTAGATCAGTAGCCAAGCGCGCTAACCTCTCGGCCACGGGACGGCTTTAATTTTTATACAAACAAATTTTAATAATTTTAACAAGTTTTTCAGAGACATTATCTCTGCAAAACTTCCCTCTCTTCCCTCAGTCAGTAGGTGCTGTAAGGCACAGATGGGCGTGGAAATGGTTAGTCCGTCAGATGGGACGTAAACCCGTGGCCCCTTGTATGGGTGAGACATACGCTGTGCACGTTAAATAACACGCTGGATGGCCTTGATGGGAGGCTGTCATCTGTCTCCTAACAGCTGTCTAGTGGGTCCCCTACCCCCAACTTTCTCTGAGCCCTCAGGGTCCTTGTGATTTGGACATTTAACCCATTGTGTGCAAAAAAAGTGCCGCTTGGAGGTAAAACGCCCCAACCCTAGAGACAGCAAAATGGTTTTGCAATAGACAGCAAAATGGTTTTACAATAGACAGCAAGATTGTTTTACAATAAAAGCACAGTGGTTTCACAAGAGACAGCAAAATTGATTTACAAGAACAGCAAAATAGTTTTACAAAAGACAGTACAGCAGTTTAAATTTTTTCTTAAAGAAAGCAGAGTGGTTTCCAAGAGACAATACATAAGTTTTTATCATTTTAAAAGTTTGCAACGACCATTGAATTTGATGTTTTCCTATGAGTCTCGGGGTGGGGGCGGGGGTGGCTCAGTCGGTAGCGCGCCAGGCTCGTAATTTGTAGTTCCCAGGTTCGAGTCCCAGCTGGGTCAGCGTTGAGATTTATTTCCGCAAAATTTCCCCGCCCTGCCCACGGTCAGTAGGGGACACCGATGGGCTTGAAAAGGCCGCCGCCCGTTGGATGGGACGTTAAGCTGTGGCCCCGTGTGCGGGAGAGCCATACCCTGTGCACGTTAAAGAACACGCTAGATGGCCTAGACGGGAGGCTACCATCTGTCTCCCAACAGCTGTTCCAGTGGGTCCCCTCTCCCAACCTTCTCTGAGCCTTCGGGGTCCTTGTGGCCTTGCCATTTAGCCCATGGTGTGCAAAAAAGTGCCGCTCAGGGATAAAACAATCCAATCCTATGAGTCTCCCCCCACATTAAGCCTGACGGATTCCATGTCCTCCTCCTCAAGTTTTAAAATTTCCGCCTAACTATTAAGCAGTATCTGAAAGGTGGGAGTTTCGCAATTCATTCTTCACATGTATCACATGTTGACCGTGTATTAAGAAACCTAGCATAATTAAATGTCGAGTTTAAAAGAAAAGCAGCTCCTTTCAATCAAGCTAACAGCGATGAAGATAACCTAAACTTTTTGCGTGGAATATACTGGTTTCTCAGCCAACGTATAAAAAGCTTACTCAAGTACACACCCACTGATTGTCTAAGGAGTCAAATTTATGCAAATGCCATGATTTCGACGTTTTTGAAGTGCTGCTATTGCTCTAAAAAGAAATCTACAAGTAGTAGACAGTAAAACAGATGTCTGAAATAAAATTCGTTTCATAAAGTATAATTGTCTAATCTTGTTTGCTAATCCTTTTTAGTTCAGGTATGTTTAAAGCAGACCACAGTTTCAAACGGTTTGAGGATTTTATTTTTTTATTAGATGAAAACAATTTAACTTTCTGCAGGTAATTTTAATAATATGAACTAAATAAAAATGTAGCAAACTAGTACATAGCTACAAAATAGTTAACATTTCCAAATTTGTAATACAACTGTCAGAAAGTTAGGTTTAAATTAAGGTTTCCAGTATGTTTCTTACCAAATGTTCAAACATCTGGGTCTGTGCCATTACTACATTTTAGTGCTGAATAGAGTCACTACGTGACAACAGTCATTACTGTTACATACAGGTGTTGTAAGGCGTAGTTAGAGCGAACACATTAGGTGCTGCACATGCATACTAAGCTAGAGATCCAAGCATTAATTACGTTCTGTGGGCAGAGAAGATCAACCATAGGAAATCCATCGACAGCTTATGATTGTGTATGGCTCAGATGTCCTGTCAGTGCAATACGTGAAGAAATGTTGCCGTGAGTTCAAAATTGGTCGGACGACTGTAGTAGATGAGGATCTCTAGGTCTGACGATGGAACACTTTTCACCATCCACCATAAAGTTCATACCTGGCGTCGTGGGATTTTCACTTGTTTGGGAAACTGAAGAAGTATCTCTGTGGGGGATGCTTTCCATTCGATGACGCTATCAAAAAGAAAGTCGCAAAGTGTTTTCAGGAGCAGGACGCGTCTTTCTATCGCAGGATTGGTTCAAATAGTCAGATCAGAAGTACCCTAAGAGTTCAAAGAATTATCTTTTTATGAGGGAAGAGGACCCATTGGATAGCTGTTATGAGACAGGTGGCAGCTTTCCGTCAAGGCCATCCAGCATGTTCTTTAATGTGCACAGGGTATATCTCTTCCGCACACGGGGCCACTGCTTAACATCTCATCCGACAGACCACAGCCTTTTGAAGTCCTTCAGTGTCCCTTACTGACTGAAGATAGGGTGAGGAGTTTTGCGGAGAAAACTCCCAATGCTGGTCCAGATCGGACTCGAACTGGAAACTGTAAATTACGAGCCTGGTGCGCTACCGATTGAGCCACCACCTTTATCTGCAAGGATTCGATAAGCTGATTGCCGTTATGACAAGTGTCTCAACAAATCTGTTGACTACATGGAAAAATAATACACCCAGGTGGTGATATTTCTTGTATATTGTCTTTAGTGAAATTTCCTGTCCTCCGCAGAAATTTAAAAGGCAATCTTACTTTCTGACTCATCTTCGTACAATGTATTGATGATGTTCATATAGATAAGTAAAATTCAGTACTAATTTTTTTCACTGTCTTTATCTTTACAGGTTTTGGACATTTAATGACAGAATCATTTGACGATGGTAAGTCATTAATGAAAACTACCGTTTGAATTTCTCATAGGTAATTATAATAATATTATGATTTCAGTTATCTCTTCAACCACATCATTGGGGTAGAGATTGACTCAGTTGGTAGTGCACCAAGCTCACAATTTGATGTTTCTAGGTTCAAGTCCCACCGGTGTATTGAAGTTTATCTCCGCTAACCCCTATCCTGGTCTCTGTGAGCTTGGAAAGGCAGCCGTCCGTCGGATGGGACGTTAAGCCGTTTTTCCCGTGTTGTTCAGGAAAGCCATACATTGTGCACGTTAAAGAACAAGCTGAATGGCGCCCTTGAGGAGTGGGGCTTTCATCTGTATCCTAGAAGCTGTCCTGTAGGTTCCCTTTCCCAACCTTCTCGAAGTTCTTGGGGTCCTTGTAATCTGGCCATTTAGACCATTGTGTGAGCAAAAGTGCCGTTCAGACGCAAAAAATAACATCATCGTTGCACACTTTGTGCCATGAAAATAATTTTAATTAGTTTCAATCAGCTTCTTTTAATATTGCAATATCAATAAAATATGCAAAACGCAATAGAGTAATACTATTTATCTGATCCTTAAGGACTGTGTCCCGCAGAAGGAATTCTTGTTTCATTGAGACGATGAGGGACTCCTGTACACCCTTAGTTTCATGCAAATTTTTGTTATTGAAAAGGATATCAAAAGTTGTTTGGTAGTTGTTTGGAGTTTGATAGTGCATCAATTGAAAAGAATTGTTATTGTTTGGAATATGAAAAACTATACTACATTGTTAGGAATATGAAAGCTATGCTACATTGTTAGGACTATGAAAGGAAATGTTACAATGTAGTACTTCTGAGAGGCACTTTTTGCACACATTGGATTAAAAGGCCAGGTCACAAAGACTCCAAAGGCTCAGAGACGGTTAGGGGAAGGGAACCAACTGGACAGTTTTTAGGAGACAGATGGCAACCTTCCGTCAAGGTCATACATCCTGCGTGTTCTTCAACGTATATTGGATATAGCTCTCCCGCCCACTGGACCACGGCTTTACGTTCTACCCTACGGACTGGGGCCTTTCCAATCCCATCGATGTCCCCTTTCTGACCGAGAGAACCTAGGAATCGAATTCTACGTGCCTAACGGGCTATCCACTTCGCCCCTTTCTTCCTTCCACACTAAATTATAGACGTGATTATTTAAATAAATGGCATTTTATGTATAGTGAATTGGAATCAAATGATTTGATCCTTCATAGGTATGAGCTGTTGGATTTTCAGTTTTCTTTCTATTTCATTTTTTATACGCAATATAAAAAATAATTTTGAAAAGCCATTCTCTTTGCGTGCTGTTCAGAGATTTCAAGAAGTTATAAAGTGGAGCCCGTACGTATTATTTTCGTCACAAGAACAGGATCTCTCTTTATGTCGTGACTCAATTTTTTAATCTGGATTGTTCGATCAGTTTCTGTTGCGTTTCTTCTAAGGTATCAACTAAATGGGGAAGTCAAAAAAAAAACTTAAAGAATCAGGTCAAGGCTACGAAAAAAAAATGATTTATTGATCACAACTTAAGGTGCTCTGTATCCATCACAGAATATGGCACAAGTTCTACATAAGACCATTATCTACCTCTTATTCTTGCTTCTTCATAGAAATAGACAATCAAGTGGAAAATAGGTTCATTCACGTGTTCACCCCTAGAAATATATAAAAAAGAGTATATATCTTCATTCCGTTAGCGTGATGTGAGTTAAAGGGGCATATGACATTTGATGAAAGTTTTTTTTTTCTGTTCATATCTGTGATACATCCATAATATTTTCTTTTTTCCTCCACGAGGCCATTGCAGTAGTAGTGACTCTAAAATAAATAATTGTGGTTTAGGAGTAGTTATTGTTATATTTAGTTAGAAAAACATTGGAAGAAATGTAAATTTCAATGGCAATATATAGTTAATATATACAAATATATTCCTCTCAAATCATTAGGAATTTCCTTGTCATATCGAAGAAAAGGAAAATTAGAAATTCAATATGTTGAAAGTTTGTTTTGGCTAAATGGTATTTTTTGCATTGTTTTGGCTGTTAGTACTGAAAGGTATTTTTTCACACTATCGGCTAAATGGCTAGGTCACAAGGACTCCATGGCTCAGAGAAGCTTGTGGGGTGTGGGGAGGGGGTTCACTAAAAAACTTTAGGAGACAGATAATAGCTTCGCCGTCAAAGCCATCCGGCCTGTTCTTTAACGTACACAGCGTATGGGTTTCCTGAACACAGAGGCCACATATTTTCGTCCCATCCGACTGACGGTGGTCTTTCCAAGCCCATCGGTTTCCTCTCTCTGATCGAGGAGGGTTTTAGTAGAAATAAATCCAAACGCTGGCCCAGATGGTACTCGAACCTGGGAACTGCAGATTATTAGCCTGGGGCACTATCAACTGAACCAGCCCCTGGTTTCGAGTTTGGTGTATTAACTAATAACCAGTTTTTTTATAGCCAAGGTCTGGGGGTTGGCTCAGTCGGTAGTTTGTCAGGCTCGTAATCTGCAGTTCCTGGATTAGAGTCCAATCTATGCCAGCCTTGAGATTTATTTTCCTTAAACTCCTACTCTGGTATAGTTCAGAAAGGGGTCACCAATGAGCTTAGAAAAGCCGCCGTCCGTCGGTGGGACGTTATAAGCCATGGCCCTATGGGCAGGAGAACCCTGTGCACGCTGGATGGTCTTGACGGGATGATTCCGTTTATCTTCCAACCAGGATATCCGTTTATCTATCCAATCCAGTGAGTTCCCTTCCCTCATCCTTTTCTGGACCCTTGGGGTCGTTGTGATCTGACCATATAACTCATTGTGTATACAAAAGTGCATCTCAGAGGTAAAACAACCTAGCCTTATGGACAAAAGGTACACCCCTACAAGTAATAAACAACTACAGACACTTTGACTCCTTTATTTTCATTATCATAATTCATCATATCAATTTCGCATGTACATTACTTCATCTATAATAAAAATCATTTTCTCCGCCAAAAACGAAACAAAAAATAATTTCTATCATCTGTATATACCAGGATGACAACGAAAATGCATAATTCAAATGCATAATTCATAGCGCCCACCATAAGCATTGAAAAAACAAATCTAAAATAAAAAAAAGAGACTTATAAAGAATTGCCCTATCTTTTTCAAGGACGTCGTGTCTATAAAACGTCGCCGCCTTTCGTTAAATTACCCTTTCCACCTACGAAGCAGATTAATTAATGGAAACAATTAGGATGTGAACACCTTAATAAAATTAAGAAAGCAATTCCTTCGTCAGCTCTTAATTAAGATTATTTCGACTAAATGATTTTCCATGAAAAACGTCCCCCTCATTATGGATGACCTTGCATTGTTCAGTTGCTCAATGAGAGGCAATCTTATTGTGTAAAAGGAAACAATGTTACTTCAACAATGAAGGGATCTCTTATATTATGGCTCATTCTTTAATCTTTGTTGCGGTAATGATTCAGGAAACATGGAGTACAGAAAAGGAGAGAGTCTTTTGTAAATGGCTCAGTAACTTGAAACTGTATTTTTTTTCTCGTTGAAATTTATAATTTTTTATACTTTATTTCCCTTCACATTACACTGAAAATTTAATGAGTAAAAGAGTCAATGATTTACTTTTTTTTTGTTTGTTTTTCCTTTCCTGTTTATTTCGTATGTAGGAGACGTAGTTTTAATCGGTAAAGGTAATTTAGTCTTGTTGTTTATTTTACCGTACTTGCATTAAAAATTTTTATCTCAAAAGATGATATATATTTATAGTCTGAGAACAATAGAGGGGAAAGTTGTATTGAAAAAAAAAACACGTTTTCAATTATTTTCGAAACTCTTGCTTCGTTTTATATAGTTTCGAGAAAGATGTCCTAGCTTTTATTTTTATTCCGTTGTTTACTTGTCAGAAATAACTTCTTATTTAGACGAATTTCCTACTCCAATCAACATGCAGTTAAAAGTCATAGGTTATTTTACCTCTGAGTCGCAAATCTTTACGCACAGTGGGATTAACCAGGTTCCAAGAATGAAAGTCTCTCAGAGTGTTTTTTAACGTGCATAGGTATGTCTTTCCTGTACAGTGTTCACAGCTTAACATCCAATCCGACGGACGATGCCCTTTCAAAGCCTATTGGTGTCCCCTCTCTTAGTGAGAACAGAGCAAGGATTTAGTGGAGAAGATCTGAACACAGTGAGAACTCGAACTTGGGGAATATCAGAATACGTGCCTTGCGCACTACCGACTGAGTCACCGACCCTTAGCCTCCCCAATTAAGCAATTGGATTCTAGTAAGTTTTAACCATCTTATATAATGGATTGGAGTTTACCCCTTAGTACCACTTTTGTCTGCTAAGTGGGCTAATTTGCCAGAGCTCAAAATCCCCGAGGTTCTGAACAGGATTAATTAAAAAGCTCCATTGGAGAGCTAAGTCAGAACATGGACGCATCTCGTCAAAAACCGCCAATGTCTTTTTTTAACGTCCGTAATATATTGCTCTTCTACATAAGAAGCTAAATGCAATGTCCCAAGTGTCCCAAAGAGAGTTGTTCAGTCAGTTGCGCGACAGGTTCGTAATCTGTAGTTCTCAGGTTCGAATTTCATCTGTGCCAGCATTGAGATTTATCTCCCCTAAACTTCTTCCCCGTCCTGGTTAGAAAGGGGACCCCAATGGGCTTGGAAAAGCCGCTGTCCTTCGGGTGGTATTTAGAGCTGTGACTCAGTGTGCACCTTGTGCACATTAAAAAACATGCTGGATGACTTTTATGGGAGGCTAACAGATGTCTATTGGATACCGTTTTCCCAACCTTCTCTGATCTTTTGGTATCCTTGCGACCTGGCAATTTAATCCATTTTTGTTACAAAAAAGTGGCGCTCAGACGTAAAACAATCCAATCCCAGCAGTAGAGAAAGGATTCATATAAATCGATCAAAATCTCAAGAGTTCCAAAGCTCCGAATATTATTCGGGTAATAGATCCCTGATCAGCTACTAAGAGTATATGAAAGCCTCGACAAAATCATCCAAATTGTTCCTAGCTCGCACGGTATTAATATAAGACCCTTTTGCACAATTTGTCAGGTCACAAAGCTCCTCAAGGCTCGAAAACCGATTTGGGAAAATATATTAAAGTGAGATGGAAACGTAAACTTCTGATTAAAGGTTTACTTTTAATATTTAACAAAAAGTAATATTTTGCTTCTTTGGAAATATATTTAAAAATTGTTTAATTATGAAAATATAAGAAGTGTTGATTTCTTCATACTTTGGATTGCTTCCTTTGCATCTGCGGACACTTTGTAACGCTTCGTACATTAAAGAGCCAGAGAATAGAAAGTATCTTGTTCATTTGCCGTTAAGGAATCAAAGATCCTTGGTTCAAAACACAAAAAAAATCAATGAATCCTTGGCAAAAAGAGGTTGCGATCTTGGTACCTCAGCGATTGAATAAGTCTTTCCATTCTCTTACTTTGATCATTTTTCTCCTAATATTTAAAAAAAAAGGTGGAAAAACTTCACTTCTTTATGTGCATATATATTGCTAGGTTTTCGCTTTCTTTCTGCTTCAATTTTTATTCTCGTCTTCTCCATTTTTTGCTTTCTCCCGACCCCCCGCTCTCTCTCACTACCCCACCATCGAGACCAACAAGAAAGAGGAGATAAAATAGCCTCTTATGAAGCACACACACACACAAAAAAAGGCAGAAATATATATAGGTACATAAGCACGTCTTCTCGAAGGTCGATAGCACTTTACATTACATGTATCGAAAGGTCATTAAACCACCTTCTGCACTTCGTAATTCTAACCAGAAAAGAAAATAATATTATTCTCGACGACTAGAAATACGTGGCGAGTCTAATGGTGTTCTGAAGAAAAAAAAAGAGTGAACGAAACTAATTCTTTTTTATCTTTTTTTTTGCTTCGATGTCCACGTATCGCGTCCGATATATAAATTGCAAGAAGCTGGGAGGAGAGAAGGTTGGATTCAGTGGGAATGCTCGCAACGATCGCCATTTTTACGTAATGTATATTCAATGGAACGGAAAACGCATTACGCCTGTACAACACCTTTTATACTAGATCCCAAACTTTCTCTTCTGGCTAAGAATGCTATTGAAACGTCATATATGCTTTAGAAACTCTCTCTTCTTTTCTTCTTCTTTCTCTTCCTCCTCTTCCATCTCAAAACTGCCCCCCTCCTCCTCCCCCTTCTCCCCTTCCTTCAGTTCATCCCCCCTCCCCCACTTCCACATTTATGAAGTGCTGTGTTACACAAGCAATACGTGGTTTCGCTTTGGGAACGGAAACTCTAATGGAATCCCTATCGATCACCGGACGTACAGCAAGTTCGCTCTCCGTTTTTCTGGAAGAAGTATGCTGAAGGATGCTGAGCTCACCAGCAAAGCAGGCATTTGGGCTACTACAACTAGTAGTAGTGCTCCAACTACTACTGATACTTCTTCCTGTCTTTAGGACGCAAGACATTGTGCTAGCGCATCAGGAAGCCAAGGAACGAAAGAAAAACAAGCGAGAAGTGGCACAGAAGGAGACGGGGGGGGGGGAGATTTGAGAAGATGGTAGGGAAGGGGGGAGTGTGAGCGGAAGGCGGAAGAGCAAGCGCTTAAACCTGTGTTGCACATTATGTAGGAAGCAGTGGAGGGGAAGATGGAGAGGAGAGGTAAGGGATGCTGAGATATGGGGTTAAATCTAGAGACAGGTGTTACCGTGAAATGCATTAAACTGTCAAGAAGGGAGACAGAAGCAAAGAGGAAGCTCGGAATATTCTCTCTTCCTGATGTTTCTGAGGGGGGAGGGTGAAGCAGGAAAGCACTTAGGGACGCAAAAGAGGATTTTGAGCTATGAATAGTTATAGGACCGATTCATCCCAATGATGTTTTTCTTCTTCAATATAACGATGGCTTTAGGAGAGAGAGAGGCATTGCTGAGACATAAAAACTATCGACAGCGTTCTCTCTAATAGGTAGATAAATCTGTAGTGTGGTGAAAGAATCGCATAATCGTTGTTCAAGTGCAGAGTGCAAGTAGGCTCTAAATTAAATGAATAAATGATTCTAGTGAAATGCACAGTGGCCATTACGAAACATTTATAAATATTTTATGTTAGTGTAAGAAATAAATTAATATTTTAATGTGCGTGTCCAAACCACAATAACGAATACAAATTGGTTATTGTGGTTTTGACAGTGGTTGTTCAGACGGTAGTACTCGAGGTCGGAATCTCCACCAGAAACGCATTAAACGGTACGCAAGTGCATGGGACCCAAAGGAAAAGTGGACCCACAGTGCGCAGACTCTTTTAGACCATTCAATTAGCTTTTAGATGGCTCAACTATGTCTATTATTGCTGCTTATACGATGTCATTTTAGAAATCGAAAGTTACTTACAAAGTTGCAAGAAAATGAATTGCGATCTCAACAAATATTGTTTCATTATTGAATATATTAATTGAATTGTATCTTGTATTAAATAAAAATGCAATATTATTTAAATGCTTATAATAGCCGTCATTTCGAATTGCATTTTAAGCATATGGTTGGAGTTTCTACGCTCTTAATGTGTGCTCTATGTATTTTAAATGCATTGAGCCTATGATAGATAAATAGATCTTTATTAACTCTAGAAATAAAACATTCCAGATCCACAAGAGCACACTCTCTCATGTGGATTCAATTTTACTTTAATATAAATTAAATAATTTAATCAAACCTATATTTCAAATTGCAACAAAACTAGATTGTGCAATAATGATATTCATAATACAAAATTGATATTAATTAAAAAGTCTTTAAAATTCTTGTTCATTATCCAAATTTTAAAATTTTAAAATCAGATCTCTTGAAATAGCATTAAAAAGTCTACTAGCAAAATAAATATAATGCTGCTCTGTTAATGTTCTAGATGCCACTGGGCGGGGGTGGCTCAGTCGGTAGCGCGCCAAGCTCGTAATCTGTAGTTCCCAGGTTCGAGTCCCAGCTGGGTCAGCGTTGAGATTTATCTCCACAAAAATTCCCCGCCCTGCCCACGGTCAGTAGGGGACACCGATGGGCTTGGAAAGACCGCCGTCCGTCGGATGGGACGTTAAGCCGTGGCCCGTGTGCGGGAGAGCCATACCCTGTGCACGTTAAAGAACACGCTGGATGGCCTTGATGGGAGGCTACCATCTGTCTCCCAAGAGCTGTTCCAGTGGGTCCCCTCCCCCAACCTTCTCTGAGCCTTCGGGGTCCATGTGACCTGGCCATTTAGCCCATGGTGTGCAAAAAAGTGTCGCTCAGAGGTAAAACAACCCAACTTAGATGCCACAATTTCGTGTAACAATAATCGATTTGATAACCTTGTGTTAATTTGAAATTTTCTAATTTCCAGTTGTCCCCAAGTTCTTCTATATGTTTGATCACTTGGAATATATATAATTTACGCACAGTAAGAATATGTAAATTTTTATAAATTCCATCAATGTGATCAAATTTCTTCAAATTCATCATTGTCCAAATACGATAATTTTGTGCATGTTGTAATGGCTTAAAGTAGGACATAAAAGCACCACCCCATGATAAGAGACCATATAATAAATAAGATTTAACCCACCTTAAATATATCATCTTCAAAACAGAAAAGTCAACAAATTTTCTTATGTAATGAATATTAGGTATTATTGAATTTATTCTTTTTATAACTTCATTTATATGTAAACTCCATGTTAATATGATATAATATAGGTTATAAGTCTCTTGAGATGCCACTATTGACACACTGAAATGTGACCTTGGTAGTCTCGTTAACCGTAATCAGTTGGGACTGCGTTGTTTGTTGTCGATGTGCTTTGTGAATCGTGTATCACTGAGCCGTCAGAAACCCATCAATAGAACAATGTGTCAAAATCAAGTTTTGTGTAAAGGTAGGGAAAAGCCCCACTTAAATACATGAAATGTTGTGAAAAGCTTATGGGGATGAATTCTGTCAATAGCACAAAACTTTCGATGGTTTAAGAGTTTTCAAGTGGGCAGAGAGGATGTAGAAGATGTTTCTCGCAGTGGACGACCGAAAAGGTCCTCCAATAAAGAATGGTTGGACAAAGCTCGCAATTTACTCGCAAAAGACCGTCGACTTGCACTCAGAATGATGGCAAATGAACTAAATAAACGTGAATAAGGAATCGATAACGTCTTTAATTTCCATAGGCTTGGGTAAGAGAAATCTTTTTATGCGAAGTTTGTACCACACTCTTTGTTCAAAATAAGGTTAAAGTTCCAGCTCTCAATGACTCCCCTCCCCCCCCCACCCAGCACCTTATTCTCCCGACTAGGCTCAAGCAGACTTTTTTCTATTTTCCTAGCTGAAATTGAAGCTGTGAGGTCACCGATTTCATACGGCCAATGACATTCAGCAGAACATGATAGCAAAATTGAATACCATCGTAGCAGACGAGTTTTCCAAGTCTTTCCAAAGTTTATGTGAAAACTGTAATAAATGGTCACTGTAAATATTCCATCCCTCGGGGAACATTTTGAAGAAAATAAACACATGTCATATGCATCATTGTTTTTAATTTATGTCACTCTGTTAATATCTTCTTGTAGCATTGTGCATGGTGAGATTTTCTCTGCTAATCCTTATTCTTCCTTCGGTGAGGAAAACCAATAAGCTTGGGACAAAACATTTTTAGGATGGGAATGTTAAGCCTTAGCTTCATTTTGCAGCAGAGGCATACTTTGCGCACTTTAGAAAACACATTGGATTGTCCCAGGTTTGTTAGAATGCTTTTTCTCTGAGCGGCATTTATTTCTTCACAAGGGGTTAAATGGCAAGATCCCAAGGGTTCAGAGAATTCTGGAGAAGAGCATCCACTAATCTGGTGTTAGAACACCGATGCTTTCACTCTGATCTAGGTCATCTATCGTGTTCTTTATCCTCTACAACATATGTCTGTCACTTGTAGTGAGGTAACTTAGGAGTGGAAGGGCCCGTGGCAAAACTGATGGGGCTCTCACCTTCCCTCCTTTTGTGGTTAATATATATAGAGACCTAAAATCTTTGATCTAATTAAATATGCGGGGTTTTTTTTCGTTAAAAAAGAGAAAGGCAAAAACAGTTAGAGATGAAGTGTGGGAATTTATTAAAATAAGCGTACAAAATCAGTATTACTAAATAATCGTGTTAATATCTCTTTTTGTATGGTATGATTTTGTTTTTGAGTGAGCCCCCAGAAAACTTAGTCCCATGACAATTTGTCACCTATGCCATCCTATTGTTACGACACTGCTTTCTTGCACTTGGGAGAATGGCTTAATGTCCCTTCCGAAAGACAAAAGCCTTGCCAATTCCATCGGCGTCTCCTTTTTTCACCGAGAGCAAAGTGAGTGATGTTAGAGGATAAAATCTCAATACAGGCATATTGAAGCTCGAACATGGTAAATATCCGATTACAAATCTGATGTATTATCGACTGAAACAACTCTCAGTTCCTGGTCTTGTAGGTCAGTCAGGATTGTAATCTGAAGTTCCCAGGTTCGAGTCCCAACTGGGACAGGGTTAAGATTTATCTCCACTAATCTCACCCTGACCTCGGTCAGAAATGGGACACCTATATGCTCGGAAAGGCAGCCATCCGTTGCACGGGATGTTAAGCCGTGTCTCAGTGCACAAGAGAGAGTCATGCCCTGTGCATGTTAATAAACACATTGGATGACCTTGACGGGAGGTTTCCATCTGTCCTCTTCCCCAAACTCCTTCATCTGTGACCTTGCCATTTAACTCATTGTGTGCAAAAAAAGTGACGCTCAGAGAAAAAATAATCCAACCCTTACAACTGCCCACTTCACTTACTCAGAATGAACCCTTGGGGTCCTTGTGATCTGCCCATTTTTTTCCCTGTGTGCACAAAGTGCTGCTTAGAGGTTGAAACTCTCCGTTTTGAAATTTCAGATTTCTCTCTAAATATTTTTTCAGTATTTTCCTTAGCCATACGATTAAATTCAGACAATTGCTAACACTATAATTACTAACACTACTAAATTAACTAGTATTAATCATTTTACGATTCGTACGTATATTTGAACTTACCTTTTTTAGCTTAGCAGACAATCATTACTTTGGCGTGTTACCTTGTATAAACCAGTGATCGATATTACCTTGAATTCGTGATTTATGCATGCTTGTACAATCTAGTTTCCAAATCTAGCTTGATCTTATCTCTTTTATTTCTTTTCCCTTCCTATTCAAAGCAGTTCCACCTGCTTATCTCTCATTCAATCTAAGCCGACGTGTACACTTTCAGAAAAACATTCAGTCGATTGGCCAACTGAAAACCGAACTTCACGAGAAGAATTTGGGTGCCGTGTTGCATTGTGCTTTCGTGTTGATCGCATAATCGTGTCATAAGCAGTACCCCAACATGAAATTCCACTTAGTGAAGGGTTATAACGAAGTGCCGTAGAAAACGTTAAACGCCAATTCTTGATCGATGCAGTCAGTGGTCGAGGTAGGGCTGAACTGCTTGTCTTTCAGAAAAGTCACTCCTTGCTTTTGTGTGTCATTTTGAGACAGAAACTTCCATTTCTCCTCTTAGGCAATTTTGTAGACGGGGAAAAAAAGGGAAATATTCTTGTATATTTTTACCTTTCCTTCCGATTAATGTGTGTTTTTTTTTTGTAGTTTAAAGCAGGCCCAGGTCTAGAAAAAAATCGAGAGGGCGGGTGTGATGTTAACTCTTCGTTTGTCGGTCCCTCGGTTCGATCGCTATACGCGACGGGTGAAAGAGTCTTTCGGATAGAATCAAACGGTTTATTCACAATTGCAGAGACTCGATACTGAGGCTCCTCCCCAATAAATTAGTCCAACTTCCGGCTTTACTTAAAAATAACAAAGATTTATTTAACCTTCCAACGTACTTGCTGGACGAGGACATATGCTCAATTACATGGATTACAACAACACCAGCTTACTATGCCTGTTCAGCTGTATTTACAGAGCCAATGCCGCTATTTCCAGTCGGCATTCCCCAGCTTACAATTTCTCGTCCGTCTCCTTCCGAAACTAGACCGGCTCTCCCCTTCTCATCGTTGCCAAACCCTTTCTTTTCTTTCTTCCTCTGCCTGACCACCTGGGCTGTCCGCTAGCAGTTGGGCGACATCCGTCCCTCGGGGCACTGCCCCTTCAATTAACTTTCCAGATGCCAGGACAGAGGCCTCCCCGTAGCATATGACTATTTTGGCGACATCCAAAATAAATATACACAGCCTGAACAAAAAAAAATCAAAAAGGGCCTCTAGCCTGACAGGGGGGGAGGCAAGAAACATTTGAGCGAGAAAGATGTAAAGAAGGGAAAGCGATGAATCTCCAATGCAGCATAACATTTCCCCATTCGTTTTACATGTCTTTAAAACATTTTTGAAAAAATATGTGATATTTAAAGAATTTTAATAACTTTTGCCATTATTACCTTTGCTAGCATTTTGAAAGGGGATATAGATCAAACCCTGATTTCAGGTAACCATTTGATGGTTAAAAACCTACGTTTCGAAAGCAAAATTGTTTATTTAAAAAGTTGAGGGATGATGTATAGTAGCGGTGTCCATTAGGAAGCCCCGCTGGCTACCGGTCACCCTTTAGCAAAGTAGGAGTCGCCCACGGCATAGCTCATCAACATTCCGAGAGTTGAGGAACATAAAACCAAATAGCAATATTAAATTCAGAAGCTGCCAAATTTGCCTTAAAATGTGCTAGTTTCGTCACTAATTTTCAAGCATTTCTATCGAATACCCTTGTTCTGAGGGGGTACTCTATACCACTATACCCCCGTAGTAATTTCAAAATAATAATCCACTTTATTGCTTTGTATTCAAACGTAAAAAAAGCTTTCTGAGGAAATACTCAATTTAAACTAGATCCCAGTGTGAAAAAACGTTTTGGAACCCATGAGGGTAAGGCAATGTTGCCTAATTCCGTGATAACTTTATTATATTTAGGTTTTTCATTGTTAAAATTAAACATAACTCTTCCAGATGAAAGACTACACCATGAACTACGTACAGTCGCTCAAAAAATATCCGAACAATATGGTTGATTACAGAATTCGGAAAAAATATCTGTCAACGACACGAAGTACATTGTACACTACACGAAGGTTGCCAGATCACTAATTCCTAAAAAATCGTTGACAGATATTTTTTCTGAATTCTGTAATCAACCATAGTGTTCGGATATTTCTTGAGGGACTGTATATATCCATATAATTTTTGACTAAACAAATACTCTATTTTGACCTAAAGTTTTTTAATACCTATCTCTCACAATGGCTCCTAAATCCTTGACAGGATTCGTTTTTCCGTGATAGTGGTATACTAACTCCGTGACAAGATTCTCTATTCCCGTGACAGTGGAAATCTAGTCTCTTGACTCCCACCTTTTTTTTTGTCTCGATTGTGTTTCTTTCCCCCCTTCCCCTCGATTTTTTCCTAGATCCGGGCTTGCCTATAACAACTGACTATAACCTAAACCATTGAAAACATGGTAGCTACGTCGCAGGTTCTTAATACCGTGATATGCAAACAAACAATGTAAAATATTTAACAAAAGCTTTCTTTTATCGTCTAATTATAATCAGTAAGAAATGTATGTCACACACTTGGTTACTGCATCCTCGGAATACGCGTGAAGAAGATTAAACCATACACAATTCATAAACTAGCTTTGATAATCCTTGTTTGTAGAACACATAAACGTTTTCCTCAAAGTCATCATCAAGTTCTTCACATTTTTTATTTTGCCACAGAAGCATTGAAAGAGTAATCAAGAAATTAGGGATATCACTGAAATAAAGCAACCTTATCCTACTACTTAGAGTAAGCTCTAGTTTTTTGAGTGTTTTATTTTTCCCATGTTAAACCAATATGATAAGTGACCTTACATTTAGGTTTTAAGACATGTTAAGGTACCGTATATGCGATGTCACTGTAAACACTAAGTAATCGTTTGTGCCTGATGCGCTAGGTTGGGTTGTTTTACCTCTGAGCGGCACTTTTTTTGCACACAATGGGCTAAATGGCCAGGTCACAAGGACCCCGAAGGCTCAGAGAAGGTTGGGGGAGGGGATCCACTGTAACAGCTGTTGGGAGACAGATGGTAGCCTCCCGTCAAGGCCATCCAGTGTGTTCTTTAACGTGCACAAGGTATGCACACGGGGTCACGGTTAACGTCCCATCTGACGGACGGCGGCCTTTCCAATCCCATCGGTGTCCCCCACTGACAGTGGGCAGGGCGGGGTATTTTGCGGAGATAAATCTCAACGCTGACCCAGTTGGCCTGATGTGCTGTATGTACTAAATAATTGAAGATGTAAAGCCATCATATGTGATAAAGCACTGTAAGCTCTGATAATTGAAGACCAATATGTGTTCAATTTATCCTCCAATTGTGCATTAGAGGCTTAATGTAACGTTACTAATTACCTACTACATTATCCAAAACTCCTGGACCAATTCAAACAACTGAAAAACCAGGAATCTTTTCCCGAATCGCCCTGACGATTGCATTGTTATTTTTCTTCCCTGTTTTCTTTAGTAAAACTTAATATATATTATATATATATATTGTATATACTATGTATAAGCTGCATAAGTAATCTCAATACGTATTGTATTACACCAAAACTCTCATTTATTGTACTACTTTGGTTTTTCTAGCAGTATATTTTGGAGCTCAGCATTTACAAGCTATACAGATGAAAGTACTATAAATATTAAGGGGGAAGGGACTATAAACATATATGTTTATATACTCAGTAGCCACTTTAATAGGTACAGTTCCATGGTATATCAATAATAACTCAGATACACAACTCAGTAACTTCTTAAATAAGCTTTTCACGAAAAAAATGTGACTGAAGATAATTTAAGGGATATCAATGAAATCTATTTCAATCTCGATTTCGGTATTTAGAGAGTTATAGAAATTAAATATTTAAGAGCAAAATTACCATTTAAATAACTGCTCTGAAAATTTAAACGAAAACAATAACTGTTATACTACATTTTATTAACAGGTGCAAGAGTATTCGCCAGTTTTGAAATCTTATTTTTTGCACAACAAGTTACTTGCTAAATGTTTCAGCCTCCATAATATAAGTATTCAAAATATTTAATGTATGTAATTTTCTAGTATATTACAACACATACTAGCAAGTTTATTATTTCCGAATAAAAGAAAAACTTCTTTTTGTAATCTTAAAAACAAGTTGTTGTTTTTTTTTCTTCCAAACATTGCTTAATATCCAAAAGACTAGGAGCGAAAACTCACTTCTCGCTGTTCGAGAAACATGTGGTTCTAATTGATTCAATAACAGTCCATCATCATGGGAATAGCACAATTTTCTTTTCCTCTGTCTCTTACCAAACAAGAGCGGAAAGGAAATCAAGAAATATCATTTAAAAAACGCCTTACAATGAATGATAAAAACCGTTGTCGGAGAACTGTCTCCAGATGTGTCTTATGCAAACCATTCTCCAGTGCAGTTGTTATACACTATTTTGATGAGTCACAGACCGGTAGTTCTTTGATATTGATTCAAGAGAAACACTAAACGAGATATGGGGGAAGATGTGAGGAAGACGAGGAGAAGTTGAGATGGAGGCTGCAAAGCAGAGAGAGACTGAAGACAGAGCGAGAGTAGGCAGTGAGAGTGGTAATTGCTTAACGGCATGCAAATTATGCGTTCATTTAATAAAGGCCTGTCAATAGCTCCGTCTTTAGAATAGCAGGCAGAAGAAACTGTTGAGCGACTTTGTATGCTAATTATGTCTTCAGAGATTCTGGATACGAGGCAGGGGGATTCGGATGAGAGTTAGAAAGGAAAGGCACAGCAGTTGAACTGGGAAGGGAACCAGATGTGTTCAAGTAAAAACTTTACAAAATTAAAACTTCCGCTGCATTCAGTTTGTTTTAAAACTCAATTTCGCGGTTTACTCGTTCTTTTCATTTTTTTTTTCTCGTCTCTCTTTCTTTATTTTTTTCACTCTCGTTTTTTTCGATGGTTTTCCTTCTCAGACAGTAAAAAAAAAGTCATAATTTTTTATCTATTGATTTGTTTTTTGGATAACGTCGCAAAATCAAAGAAAAATTTACGCAAGCAGCGTATTCGGTAGCTTTATTCAGATCCTTAGCTAAAACGTTTGAATTTAAGGATGGAAACTTGGTCGTGCTTTCTTTGATTAACATCGGACTAAATGGCAAAGTTCCAAGAATCCCCAAGGCACAGGACAAAAGATATTTAACCATTGGGTAGCCTTTATGAGCAGATAAATGCCTCCTTTTGAAAGCCATTTATCCTGATTTTCAATTTGCACGATTTATGTCTTTAAGGTAGTGTAAGCTCTAAAGAACACTGTGCTAGTTAGGAAGCAAGCAACTATGGAGGAGCAGTTTACATTGCTTAGTAAGCTCTAAAGAACATTATGCAAGTTAGAAAGCCAGTCTCTATGGAGGAGCAGTTTACATTGCTTAAACTACAACCCACACACTAGTCGCGAACTACGGTACAGCAATGATATGAAAGGCTTCCCCCCGTAATGGACTTTCCTCGTGACACTAGGCTGGGTTATTTTACCACTGAGAGGCCCTTTTCTTTGCACACAACGAGCAGGTCACAAGGACTCGAGGGCTCAGAGAAGGTTGGGAGAAGGGGATCCACTGGCCAGCTATTAGGAGACATGTGGTCGCCTCCAGTCAAGGCCATCCAACTTGTTCTTTGTGTTGCACAAGGGACCACGGCTTTACTTCTCATCCGACGGACGGGCACATTTACAATCTCATCGGTGTCCTCTACTGACCGAAAGCAGGCAGTTTTGCGGAGATAAATCTCAACACTGTCCCAGATGGGACACGAACATGGAAACTTCAGATTACGAGTCTGGGGGCGCTATCAAGTGACCCTCCCACGTGACACTAGACATGGTATTTAGCCACCCTAATTCCCAGACTTCGTCACTCCCGATTTCTTCCTGTATGATATCTCAAATAAAAAATGTATTCGAATACCACGAAGACTGGAGGAACTTGCAACACAACATTGAAGGAGCCTTGTTTCATTGATCTAAAAATATTCCTTAAAACCTCATGAAATTCACTAAAAAGTATGAATGCTTGTCTTCGTGAAGCTGACGGAGAGAAGCTGACGGAGATCATTATTTCTAACAAATAAACATTAACATTACAAATAGGAGGTACCGTATTAATGTATAAACACTTAGTGTAGAAGAATTAATAAGTAACCATAGAAAATTTCTGAAATAAATGTCATGAATATTTTAAATAAATTTTTCTGAAAGGATCGTAGGCGCTACTTTTTTTAATTAAGCAAAAAGAGGTGGATGTTGAATGCATGCATAATTTTTGGTAGAAAACAAAAAATATAACTAATATTATATAGAGCATGAGTTAATCGTAGTATAATCGCTATTATCATTTGCATCTAAGGGGCGGGGATAGCTCAGTCGGTAGCGCGCCAGGCCCGTAATCTGCAGTTTCCAGGTTCGAGTCCCAGCTGGGTCAGCGTTGAGATTTATCTCCGCAAAACTCCCCGCCCTGCCCACGGTCAGTAGGGGACACCGATGGGTTTGGAAAGGCCGCCGTCCGTCGGATGGGACGTTAAGCCGTGGCCCCGTGTGCGGGAGAGCCATACCCTGTGCACGTTAAAGAACACGCTGGATGGCCTTGACGGGAGGCTACCATCTGTCTCCCAAAAGCTGTTCCAGTGGGTCCCCTCCCCCAACCTTCTCTGAGCCTTCGGGGTCCTTGTGACCTGGCTATTTAGCCCATGGTGTGCAAAAAAAGTGCCGCTCAGAGGTAAAACAACCCAAACATTTGCATCTATTTATGAATATAATATAATGCCTGATGGAGAGTGATTATTTATTTTGAAATTCAATTAATTTATCAGACGTTTATTATATACATCATCATACATAGCACTAGCAGCATTATCCAAAGTTGCTCAGGCCTCGATATAATAATTCAGAGTAGCATTTGTATTTGGGACGGGGGTGGCTCAGTCGGTAGTGCACCAGGCTCGTAATCTGCAGTTCCGAAGTTCGAGTCGCAGCTGGTCCAGCGTTGAGATTTATCTCCGCAACACTCGCCGATGGGCTTGGAAAGGTCGTCGTCCGTAAGATGGGACGTTAAGCCGTGGCCCCGTGTGCTGTAGAGCAATATACTGTGCACGTTAAAGAACACGCTGGATGGCCTTGGTGGGAGGCTACCATCTGTCTCCTACAGCTGTTCACTGGGTCCCCTTCCTCAATCTTCTCTGAGCCCTTGGGTTTTTTGTGACCTGGCCATTTTCGCCCATTGTGTGCAAAAAAGTGCCGCTCAGAGGTAAAGCAGTCCAACCCTGTATTCAGAAAAGATATGACAGTCGTTCACGTCCTGAATGACATCACCTGTGTGGAAATTTTCGGCACTTTTATTGCACCGATCAGTCCAAATTCGGATTTGCAAAGTTTCCCTAAAATAATAGTGTTACTATTACTTAATTAAAATAATAGTGTTACTATTATTTTAGGGAAACTTTCGAATTTTGTGTGGTGGTCCCACTTAGTTTCCCCATCCAAATATCATGTGGTGGTCCACTAGCCAACTTAGGGTTTAGAGCTGACGTTCCCGGCTGCGATGGGACGGGATTGGACCCACCGCAAATGCCTAAAATATCTGGGGGCGCTATCGTCGCTTATCTTATGAATGGAGAAATGAAAGTTATGAATGGAGTTGTCGTTGTCAAACCAACTTTTGGGGGTTCAATTTTGTGCTCTAGTGACAATGCAAATTACGGTGAGATGGAAGCTGTGACGCAATTTGGCAATTTGGAAATTAATTCTGACCGTCTAGGGGGAGATGTGGAATAAACGGACAGACAGATACACAGATGTACAGGCAGACAATCTCTTTATACTAAGGATCCTTCTAAGCCATAAATTATCAGCAAGTTTAACTTGAATTCGGAGGTTTATTTCATAATTCACGCAGTACAAATAAAGGGAAATTTTTTAGGGAATAATTTCCTTTTTTAATGAACACACACAGTGTGTATGAAACCTTTTTCAAAAATATACATGAAACCTTTTTCAAACATTTCCTTTTTTTGTGAACATACAAAGGTGACGTCACCCAGATGATGAACGTGCAACAATAAAAACATTGATATGACGTTTCATTAGACGCTTGCGTTGCGCCTCTGCGTGAGAATTACGTCATTAGCCTATTGGGTTGGGTTGTTTTACCTCTGAGCGGCACTTTTTTGCACACCATGGGCTAAATGGCCAGGTCACAAGGACCCCGAAGGCTCAGAGAAGGTTGGGGGAGGGGACCCACTGGAGCAGCTGTTGGGAGACAGATGTTAGTTTCCCGTCAAGACCATCCAGCGTGTTCTTTAACGTGCACAGGGTATGGCTCTCCCGCACACGGGGCCACGGCTTAACGTCCCATCCGACGGACGGCGGCCTTTCCAAGCCCATCGGTGTCCCCTACTGACCGTGGGTAGGGCGGGGAATTTTGCGGAGATAAATCTCAACGCTGACTCAGCTGGGACTCGAACCTGGGAACTACAGATTACGAGCCTGGCGCGCTACCGACTAAGCCACCCCCTCCCCCATTAGCCTATTGGAACAGAGAGAGACTTTAAGAAACTATAACGAGTGAAGAGAAACTTTGGGAAGTTCACCGTATTAAAAAGAGTTGAATTGTGTTTTAGGACAGTTTCGTATTTAGTGTTTTAGTAGAGTTAGAGTTATGAAATCTAATTGTAGTGGAAGTAATGTGTCGAAGAAGTGTATTAGTGGGAAAGCAAAAGAGATTTGATGGCAGCGAGGTATTTAAATATAATTAGATATTGTAAAGCATTCTTTTGATGGTTTAATTTCATACTCTTGGTAGACAGATTTGTGTTTAGTTTAAATTATAATTCATTCGTGATCTAGCTATCTATGTAATTAAATTGGTTCATTTGGTTAGTAATAATTTTTTATCATTTTAACTGGCCTCAGTTTTTTTTATTAAAAATTCGTAATAATATTGTGATTTTTTTTTTATTTTGTATATATATATTATAGTTGATTTAGTTTTTTTAACTTAGAAATTTTAATTTTTTTACAATTCTCTAAGCAATTGATTAAAGACTATGAAAGATTTGAAATTGTTTCGTATTATATTCATAATTAATACTGATTAAACATTCTTAATATTTTTTTCCTTTTTAATTTATAATAAATTTATTTTAGTTGATGCATTATTCGAATCTGTGATTAAAAAAAAATGACAGTGGTAACGTATAAATTCATCAATTGACTAGTGAAAGTTAAAATCGCCAACAATCTCATTTAGGAATTTTCTTTCTAACCTCAGAACTACATATTTCTCGTAATAAACTAAAGTGTAATCTTTCACTTTTATCTTACTGTGACTTATACGCCAGTGGTTCTCAAACTTTTTGCAAAGGTCGTAAATACTCTACAAGGTAAATTGATTCTAGAATTGTATTAAATTAATGCCACCCACTATAATTGTAATAAATTTATGCTACCCCCAAAGAATTGTGATAAATTTATGCCACCTCTCTTTAGAATCGTAGATAAAATTATGCGTCCCCTTGCCTATAATGTAGGACCTACGTATTTGCAAAGTTTCCCTAAAATAATAGTGTTACTATTTATTATTATAATATTTATTACATAGTTATTAGCTCATCCCTTTTATTATTATTATATTTATTATATATTTATTAGCTCCTCCCTTTTATTATTATTATATACTAGGTGAACGTACCCGGCGCTGCCCGGGTGTCACTTTTAATCTATATATATTCTTATTTTCAATGCCCTAAAGGTAAATTTTGTTTCACACAAGTTTAATCCAATCAACTACCGATTTTCTTTCATTTTCTTCATATTGAACTTTGTTCTATTCACAATATTACTTATATTTTCACACACTCTCACGTATGTCAGGTATCTCGTAATAAAACACTCATACTGCCATTGTTGTATGTGCACATTTCGTTAAAGGGAAAATATTATTTGTTTTTGAACATCTGATATTAATTAAATTTTTGATCAGTTTTTTCAGGAGAGCAAATGTTCCTCTCCCCCCTACTGACACCCACGCTGTTGAAACATATGTTTGGAATTCTAGAATACTATATGAGTGATTTTGGTAACGAGCGAAGTTTAAATGATATTTTATAGAGTTTAAATTTGACCGAATTCCAAAGACTTAACTGAGATAGTAATGATGCATAATTCATTAATGGCAGGTTATTAACGACAGTTCTGTAACCGCTTACAATTTGCCAAAGGTCGTAAATGCTCTACAAGATAAATTGATTCATTTATCAATTTGCTTCAAGGAAATAGATTCCTTTATCAACATCTGATTAATTTTGTGATTTGCCTTACAGAAACTCATTCATTTATTAATTTGTGAAAAAAAAATATTTTATCTTTAATTATATTGGATGTCAGAGAAAAAATGGATGCATTTCAAACTTGTTTCATGAGGAAATAAAGAAAATTAACCAGGCTCTTCTTTAACGTCCTTTCTGCATACGGAGCCATGGCTAACTTCTTGTACGAAGACAGCCTCCTTACAAAGCCCAACGGTATCCACTTTCTGATTGAGAGCAGGATGGTGGTTTAGCGAAGATAAATCCCAACGTTGGCACAGTTGGGACTCGAACCCGGGAACTCAGATTACGTCTATATTTTGACTACCCCTAGATCGATTCATAAAACCATAATGCATATTCTTCCAAAGCATTATTTTTATCTCGCTGATCATCGCCCTGTTTATCTTCCAATCCACTCATCCTTCAAGTATGTTCATCCCCTCATCTTATCATTCATCCATACTTTTATATAAGTACTTACACTACTGCCAATCCACTCTACAGTTCTATTTCCTGATTTTCCCAACCCCAAATCTCATGCGCATATACGTTCAACATTTTATGCTCTTCACATTTCACAGTTTTCTATATTTTAACACATATCTCCTTTCTTATTATCATTTGCTTTCTATCGTTCCATACGTACTCCCTATAAGATGCACTGCGATATTTTATATATTGAAACTCTCTTCTCGTAATCCCGTTCCCCCATTCCCTTTTGCATCTCTTAATTCGAGGTGTTTTTCTTACCTGTATAAATCACCCAACGTTCTCTTTCATAACTCCACCACCCCCACCTTTTATTTCCCTTCCCCCCACGCGTACTGTGCTGTTTTGCAATGTATGTCTGCCATACATTCAACCCACAAGGGATACAACTGAAGCGACATTCCAAACAGTGACAGAAACTGCGGAGCCCACAGTAATGACCCGAGCTGCGGCTGCAAACAGATGTCAGGAGCGACCGGGTTATTACGTTCCTAACATGTGTGGTTCTACGTGGAATGGAAATGGAAGTGAAAGTAGGAGGCGAAGTATGCAGGCAACAGTATGTTCTACAGGAAGAAGAAAAAGGGGAGACGTAGTGCAATATTTCCGATTACATTGCCCATTCCATCTACTTGGAGTACACTTCATACAGAGTTGCTTCTAGCTGGGAGTATTATGCTGTTGTTGAAGAAGCGAATGGATATGTGAGTTTATGAAAGAAAGACTAGAGAAATGATGATGACGTGTTTTTGTGTTGGATGCCAGAAGAGAGAAGACATTTTTTCTCTTTCTTTTCCCTCGAAAATGGCGTATATGTAAACGTGATATATATGCTTGCATCTACAGCAATCTTTACTTTAAAAGCATCCATCAATCGCAACATTTTTTAAAATCGAAAACATACTCGATACTTAGTTCAATATCGTCTATGCGGTGAATTGTATATTACATGCTTGAGATGAAATAATTTTTTTTAGGTGTTAGACTGTTAGATTTGACTTTTAATATTCAGTTGAAATATAAGACGTTTTTTATTTATATGCTGTAAGTCTTTTTGTTGTGAAATATAAAAATAATAATAAAAGTTTCTATGAGGATCTGTTCTACTAGAAGTAAAAGTATGCGTATATTACAAGCCAGAAGAATTTCTTATTATTGAAGAACTTATAAAGCTGGGCTTTTGGGTATGAAAGATTCTATCATATAATCTTGTAGATAGTTTTGAACCTCATACTGACATACACAACCTTGAGTTTTTAAGTTTAGTGATTTATTTCACTTGGTGTTTAGGAAGCAAATGGTTACAATCATCTACGTATGTAAATATTCTTAAGAATATTTTGACTTACGATATAAGGAAGGGGAAAAAGAAAGTTGCTGATTATTATTCTGTATGAAGAAGCCTCGACGAATTTTATTAATATGTAAATTGCATACACATATAACGATCAACCTGGTCATCAATGAAAAAAATTATAATTGTCTTAGCATACACAATTAGAACAAATTCAATTGTTAAATTAATTAATAGGATAAATACCCAGGTTACAATAACCCCAAGGAATCAGAGCTGAGAAGAGCTACACTCAGCTATTTATTAGATCAAGTTTATCCAACTTTTGAGAAGAGCTACACTCAGCTATTTATTAGATCAAGTTTATCCAACTTTTGCATATGTGCATTCATATAGAATTATGACAACATTAACATTTCTCTATTTACAGGAATTAATATTCTTTGTACTCATACTGTTTATGCCAATAATGTACAATATAATATTTTCAATCAGACGTCTCCCAAGCAAGAAAATTCTCGTTTGTGAGATATAAACATATAAATACCCCTTCAAGCAGCTGCTTGCCACAGAGGTCTGACAGGAGCCTGTCAGTTTATATGCCAGAGTAGGTCTGTGAGGATGGCAAGACCTCAGCAGAAAAACGACACATACATCCATGCCTTACCCAGGTCCCTTAGATCAGTAGCCAAGCGTGCTAACCACTCGGCCATGGATATATCGTAACTAATATACTTGTATAGAACACTTTTGGAAATTATAATATATGTAAGCAATCGTAAGTAGTAACAACACAATCAAAATTGCAATTTTAAGCAGATCTTTCAGTTTGTGGAAAATTTAAACAATTAATCAATAAAAATGGCAATAATAAATTAAAAACTAAAGATTCCTCGACATTTGAAATGGCTTCCCTGCGCATGTAACCATTTCTCTATATTTTTTAAGAGATCTGAATTGGATTTTATTTTCACATATCATGGAATTGTTTCCTAATTTGTGAACTAGTCTGGGTTTTGTTTTCGGGTTGCTTTACATATGAGAGACTTTTTTTGCACCCAATAGACCAAATGTCCAAAGGGACCCATTAGACCGCAAACGTTGAGGGAAAAAAAAGTCAGAGAAAACCGGAGGAAGATGATTCATTAGACAGCTGTTAGGAGACAGATGGAAACCTCCCGTCAAGGCCATCCATCATGCTTTTAACTCGCACAAAACATAGCTGTCCTGTTCACATGACCACGGCTTAACGTCGCATCCGACGGACGACGAACTTTCTAAGCCCATTGATGTTCCCTCTCTCACAGAGGATACGTGAGGGTTAGCGGAGATAAATCTCATCGTTCACTCAGTTGGGACTCAAGAACTAATTTAATTAGCATACTGTGAATAATTAAAAAATCTAACAAAGTAAGAAAGAGAAATGGTTATGAAAAAAATGTCAATAATCTATTTCCTCGTTCAAAAGCTAGAAATTATACTTTCTTAGACATTTCTCATGACTTTCGACCTCTATAACATCACACTCTTCCAATAACATGGCATTTAACTCCCTGTCCTTCGGATTCTTGTGAGAATTCTGAACCAACGGAAAACGGATACATTTCCTAGAAGGGAATTTTTTCCCCGAACGATCCATGTATGTAAATACGTATTCTAATATTAATGTCTACATTTCTATGCACTGAATTATTTATATCAGGAGACTTTTACCTTGTTAGTTCGATAAATAAGAATAAAAAAAGGACGAAAGAGTGGAAGTTTAAAGAAGATATAAAAGCCAAACACCCTAGAAGAACGAAAAAAAAATTGAAATAAAGAAAGGCAATACCCTGAGAAAACAATAAAACAAAAATCCGACCCAGAATTCATTGTTTAGAAAGAAAGGAAAAAACAACCGTAGAATGAACTGCTATCCGTTACTAAAGCAACGCTTATAAAACAAACAACCATAGACACGTCAATTTTTCTCACAGTCTAGAACTACCTGAATCTATGTGTATGTCCTATATTATTTGCAAAGCTTATGCAGCTTCATATATTATAAAGCTGCAGGAGAACACTCTATTTTGCATCTCTCCATCACTCTCCAGAATAGATCGATGAAAAGCAACGGTGAACGGAGAAGGGTTGCTCGAAGGGGGAAGCGAATGCAGTGAGCGAGAGAGCAAAAGGGGAAGGTAAATATGACGGTGTTAGGACAGTCGAGACGCCGTGCCACGTTCGTTGCTGTACGGGGAAGAGAAAGGCCTGATTGCTAGCATGTGTTGCGTGGATTGGGCTGATAAGGCAACCAATGAGGAGAGAGGGGACGTTTATTAAATCTCAATGACACTGATAAAGTCTAGTCGTATGATTGACTGCAGGAAACACTCCTTGCATCTTCGCTGCTGCGATGCAACGATAGCCCCCCTCCCCCACCTCTACTTCCGACGACGCTTGCGAAGAGTCTGCTTTTATATGCTTCCTGAAAGTAGAGTCATTTTTAAAGAAGTAAAGTTTACGTTATGTGATTTTCAAAACCTTTATTGGACGATGAGGCGTGGAAAGAGGGAAAAATTAGTTTTGAAAACGTTACGAGTTGCGTAGTATCGTTCGTAAGAGGTAGAAAGTAACCTCATTTATTCACGGGGTTGATATTTGTTTTGAACCAGAAAATAAAGTGATATATTAGGGATGGGATAGTTGGAGGACTGAGAGATGTGTTGGAGGGAGAATGAGATTGATTAACAAGATCTACTCTTGTTAATCAGTCTTTAGGGATATGTAGGAGTCCTTCTATTCCTAAAAGAGTTGCTCAATGGATTTAGGTGTTTCTATCAATATTACCATTTCATTCAAGGTTATCTATAAAGGGTCATGCGTTATTCCTTAGCAGTACGTTTACTTTAGTATTAGTTTAAATGGTCAGAAAACTAGAACCACGGCTTAGGGGTTAGTAGGGGAATGGGTTGTTATTTTACCTTTGCGAGACCCTTTTTTTGAAAAAAATAGCCATGTCATAAGGATCCCAAAGGCTCAGAGAAGGTAAGGGGAAGAGGACCCACTGGACAACTACAAGGAAACAGATTAAAGCTTCCCATAAAGACTCTCCAGAGCTTTCCTAACTTGCACAGGTTGGGTTGTTTTACCTCTGAGCGGCACTTTTTTGTACACAGTGGCTAAATGGTTAGGTCACAAGGACCTCGACGACTCACAGAAGGTTGGAGGAGGGGGATTCATTGAACAGATGTTAGGAGACAAATGGTAGCATCCCTTCAAGATCATCCAGCGTGTTCTTTAACGTGCATTAGGTATGGCTCTCCATATGGCTCGCCCACGCTAAACTTCTTATCCGACGGAAAGCGGACCTTCCAAGCCCATCAGTATCCCCTACTGACCGAGGGTAAGGCGGGGAGTTTTGAGGAAATAAATCTCAACGCTAACTCAGGGATAACTCGAATCTAAACTGCAGATTACGAGCCTGGCGCGCTACCGATTGAGACACCCACCGCCTCTAACGTGCATAGGGTTTGGGGTCTCCTGAACACTGAAGTCCCTGTCCTTTCCAAGTCCATCGGAGTTTTATTTCTCCCAACGGAAGAACGGGAAATAACGAAGAAATTCTGAACGCTGCCTCAGGTGGGACTCAAACTTGTGAACTGTAGATTACGAGTTTGAGGCCCTACCGATTGAACCACCACTCGTCCCTACTAAGGAATGGGATCCGCTGGAAAACTGTTAGTAAACAGATGAAAGCTCCCAGTTTAGGTCATTCAGTGAGTTCCCCGGTGTAGAGTTCTCACTTGCATAGGACCACTCCATTCAAGCTTTTAAACTCATTGGTGTCTCTTTTCATACTGAGGAAAGAGAAGGGAATTAGCAGGCAAAATCTTAAATCAATGAGGACGTAAACATGGGAATATGTGATTACGAGCCTAGATCTGTTATAATTTCCCTGTACTTTTTTAGTGACGAATTGAAAACAAAGTACTATATTAACTGAGCTAACCCTGCCTCTTCAGTGTCATGTGTATCGCTATTGTCGGTCTACGTTTGCTTTTAGTTCTGAACGATTCAAGTCACTGAGACAAAACTTTATATTTCGACGCAAATTTGGATGAAGAAGTGGACACTATAATATAATGATTACTGATGTTGTTTATAAAGTAGATTTTGACACTTGAACACTTTAGGAGACCACACGTTGAGTTTTGCTACAGAGGTCTGACAGGAACCAATCAGTTCATACACCATATTCGAAGGTCTGTGAGGAATACTTCAGCAGAAAGACATCACAAGCATCCATGCGTTATCTAGGGCTCGAACGCAGGTCCTTTTGAGAAGCAGCAGAGCGCGTTAACCATTCTGCCAGGGGATGGCTTAATCTGAATACTTAATGGAATGTGATTTAGCAACCTGCATTGTCTGATAATTATCTAACACTTGAGAAAATTTGAAATCTGTGATATATCCCTTTTTTTGATATGAGTATTATCTTTAGAAATTTAGTATTATCATAAGAAATATTTGATAGAAATCATGAGATTTAATATAATAAGTCAGTTTACTGATCACTGTGTAGGGAGGGAGTCGGCTCAGTCGGTAGCACGCCAAGCTCGTAATCTGCTATTCCTAGGTTTCCGTCCCAATTCTGTCAGAAGGGTGTTGATATATATCTTCACTAACTCTCCACTCTGTGACAGAAAAGGGCCACGACGGGTTTGAAAATTTCGCTGTTCTTCGGATAGTATTTTAAGCTTTGATTTCGTGTACAGGAGAGCCATACACTCTGTAAGTTAAAGAAGACGCTAGATGGCTTTGACAGAAGGCTTCCATCTGTCTCTTAATAGCGAATCCCCTTCCCCAATCTTCTCTGAGCACTTGTGACTCCATTGTAGCCCACTGTGTGCAAAAAATGTGTCTCTCACAGGTAAAAACAACCGAACTCAACAGATCTTTTGTCCACATTCCTTCTAACAGGAGAAGGTTAAGTACTTTTGTACTGGGCTAAATGATAAATTTGGTCTCACACTGCTGTCAGGTTTTCCTGTCAGTGATAAAGATTAGTTAGATACTGATAAATGAAGATATGTAAATATGTGGTGCAATAGGAGAAAAATCTTGGCGTCTTGCCCTGATAATATTTGTTACCTTTATTTCCTCCACGATTTCGTTATGTGAAACTTTTCTTTTGGGCAGACACAACTGCACCATTCAGTTACAAATTACAGAAAAAAATAAGAATATTTACACACAGATTTATATTGCAAACGAGAACAAATATGATTAAATTCTGAGCCACATCTTTGAGCACCGAAGCCCAGTAACATCACCTCATCTTTTGTGAATTTCTCCAACAGCGACCTTACAGAGAAGCCACTGTTTAGGACAGCAACGCATTAGGATGATGTATGCTAATGCGGGATGTGTTAATCCACCGTTTGGCGCGAAAGTAAATGCCGAATTCCCGTAGTCAATTAGGCGGACTATTTTTTTTTCTCTTCTCTCGTGTAGTGGGTTGGAGAAAGTGGATTGTTTCTGACAAGGTCCGTTATTATCTAATGATTTATTAAGGACTTTTTGAACGCTGCCCAATGGTTAGCAAAATTCGACACGCTTTTATGAAATCAGAGGCATAAATCAAACTAATGGGTCTAGAGAATTGTTTTCAGCGTTTGTACAAATAAATAAACGAAAGACCTCAGAGTTACCATAAGAGATAAAGATAATTAGTGAGCTTAAAGGAATGGTAGGAAAAAAAGGTAAAACTCCAAAGAAATTTATTGTGTTGAAAGAAACTTGAATTAGTTTTGATGATATAAGTTACTTGATAATATCTTTAAGGTTTTATTTAATAAACCATCCGACTATACTAAAATTTCAAATATTCGATCAATTTAGGACCAAATATGGTCCGGATAATTGGACAAAATTATGAAATTTTATTTAACAGTAAGAAAATTAGGTACAGTTGGATTGTTTTACCTCTGAGCGGCAGTTTTTTGCACGCCATGGGCTAAATGGCCAGGTCACATGGACCCCGAAGGCTCAGAGAAGGTTTGGGAAGGGGACCCACTGGAACAGCTGTTGGTAGACAGATGGTAGCCTCCCGTCAAGGCCATCCAGCGTGTTCTTTAACGTGCACAGGGTATGGCTCTCCTGCACACAGCGCCACGGCTTAATGTCCTATCCGACGGATTGTGGCCTTTCCAAGTCCATCGATGTCCCCTACTGACAGTGGGCAGGGCGGGGAGTGTTGCGGAGATAATCTCAACGGTGACCTAGCTGGGACTGAAACCTGGGAACTACAGATTACGCGCCTGGCTCGCTACCGACTGAGCCATCCCCGCCCTAAAGATATGTACAATTTGAACACATATTACAATACATGTAAAACAAAGCATAATATTAATCTTTAAATACAATAATCAGAATGAAAACGTCTCATTAGTTAGAATAAACAACGATTTTATTTCAGGACTATGTTCCTTTTAAATTTCTATGTTTAAAATACGCAAAATCATGTAAAATAAATAAGAATTATTGTTTTTAAATATAAATCCATAAATGTTCGAATAATAGCTCTGGCTGCAATTTACAAATTTTTTGCTGCAATTTGAACCCAGGCTACTATAAGAGCCGAGGCAACAAATTAAATTAAAGCTGGCTGAAACCAGCGCCATTATTGCTCCGAGTCGACCATGTAACATAGGGCTAAAATAAATTGTAGGAAAACAACTGTTTGGGATTTCAAACAGGTAGACAAGTTTAAAAAAGACGACGGATTTCGCGTTGGGATCCGTACAGTCGCTCAAATAAATATCCGAACACTATGGTTGATTGCAGAATTCAGAAAAAAATATATGGCAAAGATTTTTTTAGAAATTAGTGATCTGGCAAAGTTTTTTTTTAGAAATTAGTGATCTGGCAACCTTCGTGTACTGTATACGAAGGTTGCCAGATCACTAATTTTTAAAAAAAATCGTTGACATATATTTTTTCTGAATTCTGTAATCAACCATAGTGTTCAGATATTTATTTGAGTGCCTGTACTCCTTGGACCTTGCCCCTTTATACGTCGTATTAAACACACACACCACAATTATTATTAAAAATTTTATGTTTCAGTATTTCATGGGAAATATTCTCCTCAAAACTATCACATTGAATAGCATTAGTGCTGAAATTTCAATTAACAATTACTTGAGAAATATTTAGTTTATTCATACCATTTTTTCAATGGGCGGCGGCTATATGGAAATATTTAGTATATTCATACCATTTTTAAATATGCTATGGATTTATTCGCCAGCAACTACTTTACTAAGTTATAAGATGATCGGAACTGCCCTTTCAATTTTCTGGACAATCAGACCATTTTTAGGTTAGTTATGCATTTTAATACTCTTTTTTTTTAATTTTGAACCACTTTGAACTCTGCGGAAAAAGCGGTGTCGTTCAGAGGTAAAACAACTCAAGCGAAAGGAACATTTCATTTTCAAATTTAGCGAGTTGACCCCTAGGAGAAAAGCAGGACATTAATTTCTTAGTTACATTTCTTATATAATATGTATTGGATTTTTGATTGGCTATTGACGCTGGAAAATAGCGTTGTTTCGTTTGCCTGAACTATGTTGCATAAATTATTTATATTGGGTTGTTTTACCGCTGAGTGCCACTTTTTTTTTTTGCAAATAAATGGGCTAAATGGCCAGGTCAAAATGACCTCAAGGGGCTCGGAGAAAGTTAGGGGAGGGGGACCCACTGGATAACTGGTAGGAGACAGACGGTAGCCTCCTGTCAAGGTCATCCAGAATTTTCTTTGACGTGCACAGAGTATGGTCTCTCCCGTATATGTAACCACGGTTTTACGTCCCATCCAATGGACGGTGGCCTTTCGCATAAAACGCTTATTTGAAAGTTATAGAGCTTCGAAGTTATCATCCCACTGATAAAACATGGGGTAGAGTGGTCATAATTCAGTGACCACTGAGTGTACATCAGTGGCATAACGTTAGTTGCAACTGGGGAGACTGTGAGATTGCTCACAGTCTAACAGTCTCTCCAGCTGGCGATCCGACAGCTCTCATATATCAAAAGTCAATCACTACCACTCAACTTATGATATAAGAGCGACTCTGGAGTCTTATAGTCTCTCTACGCTTTCTTCAATTGCCCCCAGCTATTCCATTTATCTCCCAAAATTCCCCGCCCTGCCCACGGTCAGTAGTGGACACCGATGGGCTTGGAAATGCCACCGTCCGTCGGATGGGATGTTAAGTCGTGGCGCTGTGTACAGGAGAGCCATAACCTGTGCACGTTAAAGAACATGCTGGATGGCTTTGACGGGAGGCTACGATCTGTCCCCCAACAGCTGTTCCAGTGAGTCCCCTCCCCCAACCTTCTCTGAGCCTTCGGGGCCCATGTGACCTAGCCATTTAGCCCATGGTGTGCAAAAAAGTGCCGCTCACAGGTAAAACAATCCAACCCAACCCCAGCTATTCCTCTGATATACTTAATAAAAATGCAAGCTTAGAGAAAATTTCCGTGGACGATTTTCACAATGGTCAGCATCCTTTGACATTCTTGTAAGTGCATCGAAGAGCTTGAAAAAAGACCTACCTACAGAGTTACCTCTAATCCCTCCGATGATAAAGTATAAAGTTAACCGCGGAGAAAAAAATACAAGCTGAGAAGGAGAAAAAAAAGAGAAGGAAATCTCTCAGGAACGAGAGAAACGCAATAACAAAATCTGTTTGGCGGAAAGCCAACTATTCGATGTCAGACCCATTCACAACGTTATAATTAACATCAAAGCAAATTGAACAAAAGGCGAAAGAGATGGTTTTTCTGGAACAGTATTTTGTTCTTTAACAAGAAGTCCCTTCTCTCGGATCGATGTTGTTTGCAGCGGAATACGACGTCGTTTGCGGATATCGAATACTAAGTACATTCTTTTCGAAGGCGGAGCGATATAATTGTAGCATGTCTGGAACACCTCCTTGCGGGCAACAGGTCTGCTATGTAAACGGTAACAACAAAGGGGCTGGCCGATGCAACGAAAAGACTGCTTTGCGTGTAGGAGCCGTAATGTCTCGCCCCTTGCCATGGAGTTAGTTATTTGTGTAGGTAGCAATGGTAACACGTTATCACGGAAGGCTCAGTTGACGAAACAGATTAGGAAATGTCGTTGGAGATGGAGCTCTAGATGACACAATTACATTCATTTACTTTGCATTTATGGTCATTAATATTTAGTGAGAATTAGGCAAGTTACGTTATTAGTTTAGTTATTTATAGCACATAAAAATTTAGCTTTGTTAAGACTAGGAAATGGGTGCTTTGTTAAAAATATTTAGAGAAAAGTTTAAGCGAGGCATGATTGAGTTTAAGTAAAGCACATATCTTGCGTATTTTCAGCTTTGTCTCTACCAGAAAAAAAGATGCAGCTCTGGGCAGAGGAGCAAGGGGAGCAGGGAAGGAGACATGTCACAGTCTTCAGAATTTTAATACCTGGAATGGAAAACACACTCTAAAACACACTGGGAACGGAGTAGAAAAATTATATATTGCGCTCTTCTGCAAGAATGGGGATGTGAGGCTCATTCTGCAGCGCGCCACGTTTGTACTCTGCAATTCCCAGGTGCGAGTTTCATCTGGGCCAGTTCTTGACTTATAAGTATCTCCCAAAACTCCCCGCCCTTTCTTCGGTGGGTAGGGGCCACCGAGGGATTGGAAAGGCCGCCGTCCGTCTGTTGAGACGTAAAGCCATGGGGAGGTGCATGAGAGCCATACTCTGCGCTAGTTAAAGAACTCGCTGGATGGCCTTGAAGGTTGATGCCTTTTGTATCGTAACAGCTAATTTAACGGTTTCTTCTCCAACCTTCTCTGAGCCTTGGGGTCCTTGTGACTTGGACATTCAGCCCTTTATGTACAAAACAAAAGTGCCCTCAGAGGTTAAACAATCAAACCCTGAGTTAAAAAGTTGCTAGCCTTCTAACGGTTAACAGTTAATTGGTTAAGTTATACTGGTTCTATTTCACACTGGGCCACGTCTTAACACATAATTCGGAAAGACAGAGAATGCAGGATTACTGTGTGCATACAACAGCTGAGTAATGCTATGTATTATGCATTTCAATGTAGAGAGCTTGGCAAATGATCGATGGATGCACCTAAATCAAGCTTGACTACAATGGAATCGGATCTCAACGTGCATAGTAATTTGATTCTGATCTTAGTTGTGCTTTCCAATAAATGTCACGCATGTAGTAAATGCAATATTCCTCTTGCATATTAAAATGGAACTTGATTCATTTTGCCATAGTAGCGTACGTCTTAATTGATTTACGAGAGACATATTGATTGGAGCATATCAAAATGTTCCGGAGAACTACTGGACGCGTTGGAACTGTGAAGATAATTATCATGAATTAATAGAGGATGGGACCGGAAAGGTTTAGTATACATCAGTCTTGTAAGATGGATATGTTAAACGAGGTTCCCACAGGGCAGAAGCATTCTCTAGACACGTTCATAGCTCCTCAGTATCGTTCAGTTCTCTATGGGTTGTATATAATATAACGATGCCCAGGGCTTGTTAAATTGCAATATGAACGTTACATGTACGAAAAGTGTGTTAGGGCCTCCAGCAGTCTGGTAATTAAGCAATGCCTAAATGAATTCCTCTTTTAAGTTGGATAGAACGTACGCAATGTCCAATTCCTTATATTCTGGTACTCAATAGCAAAGTTCTGCGTTTTCGTCCTAATAGAAGTTTAAATTTTAATCCCTTCTGACATTTAACAATCAACTCTTTCCAGTCCATGGATGGAAGCGATCGTTCGTGATCTTACTCTCACTTGGAGTTAACTGTGATTCGTTTATAATTCAAGGATTTCTTATTCTCCTGTTTGCACTTCCAAGTCTGTTTTGCTAAATTTAAAGGGAATAAGTTTCTAACCTCTAAACTTTCAAAAGAAAAATGGTTAATAGATTAATGGTCAATTTCACGTCCTCGATACGAGGAAAAGTTTCTCAAATGATATTTGAAATGCTGTAACCCTGTGAAACAAATGCGCAAGATCTCAAGGACTCCAAGGTGCAGTATATAGTTGGTAAAGCCTGCACCCGAACTCATCTCTAGTTGGATTGTTTTACCTCTGAGTAGCACTTTTTGCACACAATGGACTAAATGACAATGTCATATGGACCCCGAAAGCTCAGCGAAGGTTGGGGGGAGGAGACCCACTGGAACAGCTGTTGGGAGATAGATAGTAGCTTCCCGTCAAGGCAATCCAGCATGTTCTTTAATGTGCACAGGATATGGCTCTCCCACACACGGGGCCACGGATTAACGTCCCATGTTACAGACGACGGCCTTTCCAAGCCCATCGTTGTCCCCTACTGACCGTGGGCAGGGTGGGGAGTTTGCCAGAGATAAATCTCAACGCTGACCCAGCTGGGACTCGAACCTGGGAGCAGCAGATTACGAGCCTGGCGAGCTACCGACTGAGTCACCCCCGTCCCTCTTATCTCTCTACGTTACAAATTTTAACCACACTACTCGATCGTTTTCTTAATCTATTTAATTCCTCCTTTACTTTCTTTCTTAAATCCAAAGAGTTCTCTACTCTTTACCTCTAATTGATCATTACGTATGCTGTTTAAACGTCAGAGCCCTGTCAGTTTCTTCCTGAAATCATAATAACAAAAAACCTTGTTTGAACATGCTTAATTTACATATATTAATTAACTACAAATGGTAATATTTTCTTGGGCAATAACTTCGCTGTAGAGCCAGGGACTTGGCTAACACATGAGAACAAGATATCGTAAAATGAGGAAAAGACGCGAATCAATAAGATGCATATATTTCATCCGTAACCTGATTTATTGAGAATTATGGAAAGTAAGTTGAAGAAATGGAATTAAACTGCGACTAGCGGAAACTGATGAAATAACAAATCTAGATAAAATACTGGTAGTTTTTAAATTATTTCTTAAAAGGTATAGAAATATAACAGCGGTTGTAATTTCAGTTTACTGAAAACTTCAATGTGTTAAAAATTATCACTTTTTCACAAATTATCACACTTTTTGCAATTTAGCATGTGTGAGAGTACGTGACACATTCGTGTCACGTGACACGAATGTTGCCAGATCACTAATTTCTAAAAAAAAAAGTTGCCACATATTTTTTCTGAATTATGTAATCAACCATAGTGTTCGGATACTTTTTTGAGCGACTGTACGTCTAAAATGGCGTGATTTTTAACAGTAGAATGCAACGCTTTCGATGGTTTAGACAAATTCTGCAACCATTTAAAGTATGGCGACCCTTTTTACGACCATTCAAGAGAATCGCGACCCATTTTACGACCATTCGAAAGGATCGCGACCATTTCGCGTCTAATGTTAAAGACAAGTGAAAGGAGAGTTTACAATCCATTTTAGCATGATAAAATTACCATGACCGATTTTTAGTGACTTTTCTTCGCGACCATTTTGTAATATGATCACGGAAAAATGAGTCACCATCATTCATTTGACCACGACCCATTTTTTCCACCATAAAGAGAGATTATAACCTCTTTTATAATGATCAATTTTTAAAGTTAATAATCAATTACTGAATAATCATATTTTGCATTAATCCATTTCAATAATAATACAAATTATCATGATCGATTTTAGCGACCTTTTAAAATTTAATTCAGAAAAAATGATCCATGACCACATAGCATCTTTAATAGCCCCCCACCCCAACTTCAAACATCTCATCTGAGCAGAAGACAAGAAACAGCTCTTTTCAGGATTAACCTTGATCACTGTGCTTTAAATGAAAAACTCTTCAAAATTAACTAAAAACCCTCTCCACTTTGTGCCATCTGTAAAACTCCAGAAAATATTTCTCATGTCTTTTTACATTGTCCTCTCTATCAATTTCAACGACAAATTCTGAAGGAAAAGATGAAGAATTGTCAATGAAATCTCTTCTCTGCAGAAACTACAGTAAAAGCAATAGATTTAAAATTCAGACCCTGATTCTCAGTTTCTTGGAGGAAAGTTCTTTATTATACAGAATCTGAATTCATCCTTTGCTGGGTTTTCGTTTTTCGAAAATAAAAAGAAGAGGATTTTAATAATATACAAATATGAAATATTGACTGTTCAAGAAAAATGTATTTTTGCTTACAAACTTTCTCTAGTGGCCAGTATCTCAAGTGATAACCTCATGGTTATTTTTGTGGTGGAACTGAAGAAAGAACTGTGACTGTTATTTTTTATACCTTGTTTGAAGTGTTAATTTTGTTTTTGAAATCTCTTTTGGCTCAAAAAAGAAAAGAAATTAAGATCCAAGAGTATTGGATTACAGAAAGTCTACTCTGCATAAGTAGGAACTTTTAAAAAATTCAGAAAAACTATTATTTTTATTTTCTACATTGTGATTTACACGTCCGATTCTTTGTTTGGGATAGCAGGAAGCCCATTGTTGAAGGGTTTCTAACCTTCCCATCACATTTTATCACATCACATCACATCCATGACCACACATTTGATTGTGTTTTCCCACTCCGACTGAACTACAGAATTGGTCCACCCCTGCCTCTGGTATCAAAATTTTGAATCCAACCTGATGTATATATCTATATGTTTTATGTTCGTCAAATGTATTTAATAGTGACTTTATTGTTAATTTTTAGTATTTTTACTGTTTTTTGCAACTTTTGCTGCCTTAAAAATTTGGCGCAGATGTGATTTTGCTAAACTTCCAAGAGATGAGTGATGTATAAAAATAAATAAAATAATTATCAAAAAATCCATTGAACGACATTTCAATAGGTCACGCCATTTAATGACATTTCATATAATCGTCATCCATTGCAAAGTCAGGATAGCGAGCCCGTTTTGTGAGGTGGCTCTCCTGCACACTTGGTTAGAGCTTAATGTCATATCCGGTGGACGGCGGTTTTTCCAAGCTCATTGGCATTCCCTGTCTCAGCGAGGGCAGGGTGGTGGCCGACAGGAATAAATCTGAACGCTAGCATAGTTTGGGCTCAAACCACACGCTTTACCGATTGAGCTAGCCTACCCCCTTACAAAAAAAAAGGGGGGGGGGGAGAATATATATATATATATATAGCACTATTTGGAAGGGTAATTTCTGAAATATAGTACCTGAATGGTGTCTTGGTATGCTTTGTTTCAGTCTATACAATCCCCCCCCGAATATCTCAGGGGCGTAGGTGGCTCAGTCGGTAGCGCGCCAGGCTCGTAATCTGTAGTTCCCAGGTTCGAGTTCCAGCTGGGTCAGCGATGAGATTTATCTCCGCAACACTCCCCGCCCTGCCCACGGTCAGTAGGGGACACCGATGGACTTGGAAAAACCACCGTCCGTCGGATGAGACGTTATGCCGTGGCTCCGTGTGCGGGAGAGCATACCCTGTGCACGTTAAAGAACACGCTGGATGGCCTTAACGGCAGGCTACTATCTGTCTCCCAACAGCTGTTCCAGTGGGTCCCCTCCCCCAACCTTCTCTGAGCCTTCGGGGTACATGTGATCTGGCCATTTAGCCTGATTTAGGTGTGCAAAAAAATGCCGTTCAGAGGTAAAACAACACAACCCCCTAATTTCTCAGCTATATCTGGGTCTTGATATGTATGCATGAATTCTTTTAAGTTCTAAACGAAATTTACTAAATGATTGACAAATAATTAACGCGCCATTTTTGGAAAAAAATGAAAACGTTTTACACATAAATATTTGCGAAATAAATAAATAGCATCCCACTTTTTTTTGACAGGCGTTTAAAGCTAGCTAAACTGCTAAAAAATGCCTGTTGCGTCCAATACCAATAAGACACACAGTTAAAAAAAAACTCTCATGTGGCAAGTGCAAAACCTTCTTCCATTTTCCCCATTATCTTCCACAGGCAGAGCAAAAGGCGTCACCCATCAAAAAGTGGCATGGCAGAATGGTCAGCGAACACTCATCCGATAGCGTCTAGCAGCCGTCGCGTGGCAACCCATCCCAGCATCGAGTCGGGATGAAGAGATGATGGACTGCCGTATCATCCCGAGACAAGAGAAAAGAGGGAGGTATGGTCCCACCGAGTGGACAGATAAGTCGCGGTCTTGAGAGGCCGAGATTGTGACGCTGTCGCTTGTCTCTTACGACGGCTGCTTCGTGTACTCAAGGCCTCGCGCCTGGGGGCAGAGGGGAACGATTAGGCGGCAGATGAAGAGTGCGGAGTCGCGACTGGGCGGCCACAGGCATCGGCGGTGATACGGCGGAAACACTGGAAGAGGCGACCAGGGAGGAGAGCAACGCTATATGTAATATAAAAAAAGGAACGATACACAAAGACGTCGTGAAAGATGGTGATAGTTGTGGACTGGTAGAGTGGAGTCAATGGTGATGGTATGTGCTAGAGAGGAGGGAAAGAATATCTTATTTCTATCGCTTTTCGGTCTTCGTAGAAAAGGAGAGCAAATATATATATGTGGTTATCTTTTCTTTTCTTCGCTGGATAGTAGACAGGACTGGGTCGAGTTACGGGAGTGGTAAAGGGATACTGCAGAATTTAAATAGCCAGAATGAAAATAGTAAACGCATAAATATTTTTTAAATATTTTGAAACAGTTTTGTTTTAACAAACAACTGGAATAAAGGAAGAAATATTATAGAGCTAAACCTCGTTAATCCGGATGAATCGGGGGAAGGAAGGGTACAAATTAATGAGGCAAAAAATGGCCCTTAAAGGGCGAAAATCTTTGAGCGCAAATGAATGGAAAATTTATAGCGTTGATCTTATAAATAAATATGTATTAAATATGTTTGTAAATGTAGAGTCACTTTCTCTGTTTATAATGTTGAGCTTCTATCTCAAACAAATATTAAAATTTGATTCAACTAAAAAGTAAAAAACAAACGTACATTGCACTTTTGAGTCTTTATTTAAAAAATAAAAAAGGGACAGCACATTTATTCATCAATAGATCACTCAAAAATATTTGATAGCTGTTCAGGAATAATGACACTCAGATCTTAAAACTATACCAAATTTTACAGCAATTTTTCTTTCGGAAATATCTTTCTCAAATTGTTCTATTTTTTTTTATATTAGCGATAATTAAAGTAACGTATTTTGTTTTTGCACCACTTTTCAACTGCTTAGAACTCATAATTAAATGAAACGTTTTATCTTAATTAAATAACAGAAAACAAATTATCCACTACAAACAATATTTTTTGCTGATAATACAGCCCTTTTGTATAAATCTGGAAGTACAAAAGACTGATGTTCCATGTTAACCGGACAGCATATAGCTTCACAGATTGCTTTACAATAACAAGTTATGTTTAAATAAAAATAAAACCTGTTACATAGAATTTTCTATAAGAGCAAAGGGCATTTCAGGTGTTAATAATTATTTTATTGCTCATCACAGAAATTGTGTCGATTTTATTAATTGTGCATGTGAAAAAATGAACAAAGTAGAATCCATAAAATATTTTGGAATTATAATAAATGAAACACTCACAATGGAAACAACATGTTGATAGAAACGTGAAAAAATATTTCTTGTTTCATACTCGTATTCTATATGGAATCAGGATATGGGGAGCTGCCCCAAAATATATATTAAATAGATTAACTGTGTTACAAAAATGCATTTTGAAAGTTTTAACCAATGCACCAAGAATTGCAAATTGTCAATCAATTTCTAATTATTTAAGAATATTGCCATTTTTAAAATTATGCAAATTTAAATTAATAGAGCTTGTATTTTGTCAATCGGATCAATTTCGGATAAAGATATCATATCTCGTAAGGAAGAATAACCCTTTTTTGCCGGTTAGATTTATTTACATAAGTATTGTAATGTGCTATTTACATGGGGCCGAGCCCTTTAGACTGTACTCAGCAGTCATCATCAGGGCGGCGTACAGTTCCTTATAGAGGTCCCTCTACAAGGAACTATACACTCTCTACAAGGCGTATAGTTCCATTATATATGACTACTACAAGGCATATAGTTCTATTATATATGACTACTACAAGGCGTATAGTTCTACTATATACATATCTCTTCAAGGCATATAGTTCTACTATATATGGCTACTACAAGACGTATAGTTCTACTATATATATATATCTATAAGGCGTATAGTTCTACTATATACTCCCTATACAAGGAACTGTACGCCATCTTGATGATGACTGCTGAATAGAGTCGAAAGTGCTCGGCCCCATGTAAATAGCACATTACAATACTTATGTAAATAAATCTAACCGGCAGAAAAAGTGTTATTCATTCTTATGAGTTATAATGATGCCGTGAAATCGTTTATCGATTTACCACTATATTCTCCACAAGAAATCATATATTCCTTTGAGATACGGTAATCGAAGATTATATTAGTACCACGCATAAATAAAACAAGTACTATTCGTAATACCAGTTATATTGGTCCAAGAATGTACAATGACATACCAGAACTGAAGACAATTCTCCCACTGCATATTTTTAAAAGAGAGCTGTACAAACGGATTGCAACCAAATAGTGCAAATATTTTTATTTCATGCTGCTTTAATGCCACATTTGTTTATTACATAATAGGTAGTATTGCCATTGTGAATCCAGCACACAAGTTACGACTTATGCTGGATGTTTGTTTCTCAGATTGATGTATAACGCCCGCAATCCCGAGCAATAACGCCCGTCCATCCCGAGTAGCTGTATCCGGACTAGCTGTATCCTTACTATATTTTAATATTTACCGAGAGTGATATCTTAAATATACATACCGTGTATGACATATTAAGTACAGGGGCCTAAATAGTATCCAGTGCTTGAATTGTAGCTGGATAATAGCGCAGAATTTGTAAATAGTTACGAAATCTTAGATAAGGATGCCAGATTTTTGTGGATGTATCAATTCCGCTTTAGTGAAAACCCAATTGTAGAGCTGTTACTTTAGGAAAATGCTAGATATGGAAATATTTCTAGATTTTTTTTATATATAAAAATTGGAACAAGTTTGTATAGCTTTTTTTAATATAATCACATATCCATAAATTAATTGAAAAACTCCCCGCAATAATTGCGCGGGTTTCAAATAACCCTATTTTAATTTTTTGCTCTCTACAAATAAAAAATTTTAAATTATTTTATTATTAAATGGCCGAGTAGTTAGCGCTCTTGGCTACTGATCTAAGCGACCTGGGTTCGAGCCCGGGGTAAGGCATGGCTGTATTTGTCGTTTTTCTGCTGAGGTCCTGCCATCCTCTCAGACCTTCTACTATGGCATATAAACTGACAGGTTCCTGTCAGACGTCTGTGGCAAGCAGCTGCTTGAGGGGGTATTTATTTTATTAATTTTTTATTTTTTATTTTATTATTAAATTTTAACTTATTTTATTTTATTATTAAATTTTAATTTATTTTATTATATTATTAAATTTTAATTTGTTTTATTTTATTATTAAATTTATTGAAACATTCACGGTATATACCGGAACGTGTAATGGCGATTTGGTTCGTTACGCTTCTATATGAGACACTTTCCTAATTTTATTGTTTAAATTAATTATATTATTTTTCCTTAATTATATTATTTTCCTAATTTTATATACAAACGTATTCCAATTTTTGGTAAAAAAACTAATTTGTTTATCCCTATTTGATAGCAGAGGAGATATAATTTACATCCTTACATACCTTCGATGTTCAATGCGGAGAACTCTTGATTGCTGAAATTTGAACTGATTCATAAGCAAATCGATTAATTCATTTAACGACTAGATATTGAATAGCGCCTTATTTTTATTGTTTGATTTGTTGGAAATGTTCATTTCAATCACATGGACGTCCAAAAGTGAAGTGAAATCGTCATTTCACAGAATATTTTGAAAGGAAAAAATTGCAATGATTAATTACAGCATAAAACCTTATTCTACTCCCTCGGGTGCGCAAGTTAAACGTACTACATCTCGCTAGTTCACAAAATAGCTATAGAATCTGTTTTTACTTTAGCTTATTAAATTTAGATTTATAAGCTAATCTTGTTCTTTGCGTACTACGACTAATTGATTGAAGAAAATATTTCAAATTTCTGTTACTCAGTTAAAAAACAAAATTTGGGTCTTTAAAGTCGCGTTTTCCCTTTCTTTCTAGTGGCCAACATACATTGAAATTTTCATATTATAATGCATCACGTGGAGTTTTCTAAAAAAAACAGTTAAATGGTTAGTAGTATTTTGCAATGTATAAGATCGCTCTAAGGAAAATTGTTCTCACCGAAAAGGAAAAAAAACTCCTTTGGTATTCTCATATGAAACATTCTCACCAATGCTTATTAATAAAAATTAACATTTAAACAAATTAATATTAATAATACTTAATAAGAATATTTTTAAAACATCTGGCGTCCTTTGGCAGTCAGTTTCCATGTCGGAGAAGACACAGGAAGATAAAATTGACTGTTTTTGATTCTTAATCTAAACATCCGTTTTTAAGTGCACTGTTTTTGGCAGTTAAATTTCTTTGATTTTTCTCCCCATTCCCCCAAAAGAAGGCTAATTATTTCTTGTTAATTGTCCTCCAAATAGATTTTGTGGGAAAAAAAAACGATTTCGGTTATGACCATATTTAGCTTTATTGGTACGATACAATTGCTTAAATGGTCTCTTGAAAGTTTATGAAAATATAAGCAACTTAACAAAATTAATTAAAAAATTCTAATTTTCAACTGTAGCCCTATTTTTTTTTGCAACTAATCCACGCTATTGTTTAAGCGTTGGGTTGTTTTACCTCTGAGCGGCACTTTTTTGCACACCATGGGCTAAATTGGCCAGGTCACATGGACCCCGAAGGCTCAGAGAAGGTTGGGGGAGGGGACCCACTGGAACAGCTGTTGGGAAACAGATGGTAGCCTCCCGTCAAGGCCATCCAGTGTGTTCTTTAACGTGCACAGGGTATGGCTCTCCCGCACACGGGGCCACGGCTTAACGTCCCATCCGACGGACGGCGGCCTTTCCAAGCCCATCGGTGTCACCTACTGACCGAGGGCAGAGCGGGGAATTTTGCGGAGATAAATCTCAACGCTGACCCAGCTGGGACTCGAACCTGGGAACTACAGATTACGAGCCTGGCGCGCTACCGACTGAGCCACCCCCGTCCTATTGTTTAAGCGTTACCCAGCCTTATACCTGACTGATTTTATAGCTGACATTCTGAAAAAGATTTTACACGTGAAATTAATCGTAAAATATCAAACACTTACTCTAAAGCAGTGATTCCGAACCTATGTCGCTTCTGATATCCAAGTGTGTCGCGAAAAGTTTAGAAATACAATAATTCCGCATAACAATTTGTACTTTAATACTTCTTTAAAGTTTTTATTATGTTTTTTGTCAAATGTTGAGCTTAATATGCGCTTTTGTTTAAATAAACTGAATATTTAAGACATATAATAAAACAAAAAAAAATCAATTTTTACATAGGTGTGTGTGGTAAATGAACTATTTCAGAAGTATGTTGGAGTAAATGTGCAATTAAAAAAAATAAAAAAAAGAAACGCAATGTTTAAAACATCGAGATCTGTCTGCAAGAGTAGTAAGTACAATCGCTCAAAAAAGTATCCGAACACTATGGTTGATTACAGAATTCAGAAAAAATATCTGGCAACGATTTTTTTAGAAATTAGTGATGTGGCAACCTTCGTGTCACGTGACACCAAGGTTGCCAGATCACTAATTTCTAAAAAAATCGTTGACAGATATTTTTTCTGAATTCTGTAATCAACCATAGTGTTCGGATACTTTTTTGAGCGACTGTACCAGTTCAGAAAGTGGTTTCAATTTTATCTTTCATTCCTTACAAATAAATATTGGTCTTTACTTTCTAGAATAAGAAACAACACTGGTAAGCTTTTTGCAATTTTATTTATGGACATTCCTATTCTCTTAACTGAAAACGTGCTTGTAATGGACAAAGAGAAATAAACCATGCAAAATAATATGGCTCTTAATATTTTGATTTCAATAAAAATTGAAATTCTAATATCGGAGATTCCATGAAGTGATACCTTGCATATTTTAATCTTGATGCGATGAATTTCTAGAGCATCAGCCACAAACCCAAATTAAGCAATGGCGTAAAGTGGATTGTAATTGTGGAGAATGTGGGGAGACAATGAGACTGCGCAGTTAAGGCTTCGGCAGTTCTCATAGGTCACTGATCCATTAGAATTCTCGAAGCGTCAATTGGGCATTCTCATAGTCTCAGCAAAGTCTTCATAGTTGTCCAACCTATTACGCCACTAATATTCGAATGTTAACCCATAAGGAGTAATCGAAAGCAAATTTCAAGAAATTTTCCTGATTATCCACTATTCTGTGGGGCAGATTGGTTCACTGCGTAGTGTCGTGGATTGTTTTGGATAATTTTACATCTTAACGGCACAATGTTTCACACAGTGGGCTAAGTGGTCAGGTCATAAGGACCCCAAGAGCTCAGAGAAGATTGGAAAAGAGGATCCACTGAACAGATATTAGAGAATAGGTAAAAGCCTCTCATCAAGGCTGTCCAGCGTGTTCTTTAACATGAAGAGGCTATGGCTTTCCTGCACACAAGGCCATGGATTTACTTTACATTTGACAGACTGCGGCCTTTCCAAGCCGTCGGTGTTCCCTTTCTCACAGAGGGTAGGGTGGGACCGGGGTTGCGTCAGTAGGTAGTGTTGTTGTTGTTTCGGATTCGTTTACTGAGTGGCCCTTATTTGCACACAATAGTCTAAGTGGAAAGGTTCAAGGGCATCCTTGGTACATTATATTGTTTAAATCTCTTGGAATTCTAGAGTTGCGAACATACTATGTGGCTGCTACAACTGATCGCTACACTTTATTTTGAAATGAACTGCAGCGCCTTGATAGCTCTCATAGTACAATAGCCCCCATGCAGAAGATGCCTAAAGTGCAATAGGCTTGATGACCATTTTTCAATTTAAGACTTTTTTATTGGTTGAGAGATCTAAATTTCGTGAAAGCAGAAGGAATATCTTGAATTGATTGCAGATTTCTTGCTTTATTGAGGGTTTAGGGATGCGAATATTCCAGGGTAATATCTTGTCAATTGTGACACCAAGATACTTGGCCGTGTTTTTCTACACAATTTGTTTATCAAAGATTTGGCAAATGGGATGTGTTGTGGATGCAGAGCATCCTTTACACATTTCTCAGCATTTGGTATGCCATTTCATATATCATTTTTAAATTGTAACAACAATTCGTGCATTCCTTTGATAGCAATCATTGCAAATATCAAAGATGCCAAAATGGCTGTTTCATTTGAGACGCCATGGTGAAATGAATAATATAATAAAAATATAACATTTAAAAACAATGTCGCAAAATAAATAAAGCAAAACTTTTAAACAAATATGTATTTAATTATTCTAACGTTAATTATTGTTTTATTGATTTGTTTAGATATATCCTAAAGCTACTTGCAGTAATAATAAAGTTTATATAAAATAATACCTCTTTTTACAACGGCATCAAAATCTTTGTCGTGGCCTTCATTATCAAAATAGCCTTGCAAGTACTCTGTACAACTGATTAAGATAGCAAGAACAAGAATAACAACTATAGCTTATTCTGAGCTTATAGCTGTTATATTAGTTCTTGAATTTAGTGCAATTTAAAGCAAAAGTGGTTAATCTATTTCGTAATCAAGTAGGCTAAACGCTTGGCCACTGAAATAATTTTAAATCGAGATTTTTTTTTGGGAGGATGAGGATTGGCCCAGTCAATAAACACGCCAGGCTCGTAAACTGATGTTTCAAGGTTCCAGTCCCAAGTAAGACTTGCTTGGTATTTTAACCGGTAATTTTCAAGCTTTCCTTATATATAAAAGAATATGAGCTTGGAAAAGACGATGCCATGATGATTCGATGCCATGATGGGACGTTAAGCCATGATTCGATGCCATGATGGGACGTTAACCATGATTTCGTGTCCAGAAAAGCCATATTTTGTTCACGGTTTACATTTGTCTCCTAACAGATGTAAAAGCTCTGGGTTTTTAGGGTTTTTATGACCTGGGCATTTGGCTCTTTTGTAAAGAAAAGCTTCGATGATGAGCAACAATCTAACCCATGAAAATACTCGATTTTTTTTCGAACGAAGAAACAAAAAAAACCTAAATCGCATAGAATAAATGCACCAACAGACAAACCTAAAATTCAAAGAATAAACAAACAAACAAACGAAGTTGAAATTCCAAAAATAAACACAAAACCAAAATATATTTAGTCATTTATTTCTAAATGCAAACAATTATCTGCTAAAACAAAATAATTGTGTTTTCTCACCCCCCCCGGGTCTAAGAGGTCAATTGATTGTTGATAATTGAAACATCATTGCGTTCATATTCCACCACCAAAATTTAAAATTTCTAGCTTAAATACGTCGTTTGCAATATTTGTTTCAAAATTTAGAATTTAAAAAATTTTACACCGTTTCAGTCCGCAATTATAGTTTTTGGAAGATTTAAAAGCGTGAATCATAAAAATTTATCAATTTCTATCTAACCCAAAAAGAAATTTTTCATCTTTCTATATAAACAAACAATTATATGCTAAAAATAAAAAGGTTGTTTTTCCACCCCCTCTGGGTCTAAGGTGTTAACTCATTGCTGGCAATTTGAAACTTCATGGCCTTCACATTTCACCAGCAAGATTTCAAATTTCTAGCATAAATACATCGTTTGCAATATGCGTTTGAAATTTTCGTCTCCGCCCTGCCCACGGTCAGTAGGGGACACCGATAGTCTTGGAAAGGACATCGTTCGTCGGATGGTACGTTAAGCTGTGGCCCCGTGTGCGGGAGAGCCCTACCCTGTGCACGTTATGGAACACGCTGGATGGCCTTGACGGGAGGCTACCATCTGTCTCCCAACAGCTGTTCCAGTGGGTCACCTCCCACAACCTTCTCTGAGCCTTCGAGGTCCATGTAACCTGCCCATTTAGGCCATGGTGTGCAAAAAAAGTGCCGCTCAGAGGTAACACACCCAACCCAACGTTTGAAATTTTCGAATTTTCATCTTTTTCCACTGCTAGAGGGCATAATTATAGCTTTACTAAGATTCGGAAAGTGCATATCGTAATATTTCATCATTACGTATCCAACACAAAAATAATTTTTAATTTATCTCTGTAAACAAAAAGGTTCGATGTCTACATTTTCATTTTCAAAGAAAACGAGATAAAAATGTGAAATGCCAAGAATGAACGCATCACAAAATGTGCAATGCCAAGAACAAAGGTGAAATATAATAAATAAACGCACACACACAAAAAGAGAAATGGCAAAAATAAACACACAAACACACAAATTTGAAATTCCAAGTAAAAAATACAAGAAACAAACGTAAAAGTCCAACAATAAACGCAGGAAAAAAAAAGACAAAACAAACAAAAGAAACGTGAAATGCTAAAACAGAACTCACAAACAAATAAATATGAATGCCAGAATAAACGCGCAAACACACAAATTTGAAATTCCAAGAAAAATATTCAAAAAAACAACCTTGAAATTCCAAGAAAAATATTCTAAAAACAAACCATGAAATTCCAAGAAAAATATTCAAAAAACAAACCATGAAATTCCAAGAAAAATATTCAAAAAACAAACTTGAAAGTCCAAGAAAAGTATTCAAAAAACAAACTTGAAATTCCAAGAAAAATATTAAAAAAAAACAAACCTTGAAATTCCAAGAAAAATATTCAAAAAACAAACCATGAAATTCCAAGAATACACGTACAAACAAGCAAACGCGAAATGACAAGAGCAACAAACAAACAAACGTGAAACTTCAAATAAGAAAGCACAAACAAATGTGAAATGCAAAGAACAAACAAGCAAACAAATGTCAGATGACAAGAATAAATAAACTAATAAACATGAAATGCTCTGATGTCTAACAAAATACATACCTGTGCTCGTCTCAGTTAACTATTTAAAAAGGAAAAAAAACTTTATATTTCAATTTTACAAGGAAAGAAAATTGAAAACGTCATCCTGCTAATTAATCCCGTATTTTGAAACATAACCCTACTTGCAATGCTTTGCTGGAGTGAGCGTCAATGTTATATCTCCTCCATCCATTTCTCTTTCGATGACTTTATTCATTTAGAATAGCAGTTGGGTCATCAGATAATGGAATTAATGAGAAACCAAATGAATAGAGAGAAAGAAAGAAAAAAAGGAACGGAGCGAAATGACTGTCGAGGAAGTAAAAAAAATATGACAGAAAGAACAGAGAGTCAATGAGACCTTAACGAGACAAAATTAAACAGTTAATTAAAGGAGGAAATGGTATGGATGAAACAAAGCTGTAACTGAAGAGAAAACGACGAATAATTTATAACTTGATTAATTTTAAAATAAAGGAAATGATGAATATGATCATTACTTGACGAAAACAAAGCCTCGATAAGAATAATAATGCAACGATAATTATTATTTTGCCGTGTTTGATCTCTTGCTGAAATGTACACGAGAAGATTTCGTTTTGCGCGAGGAAAAAAAATTCAGAAGCCTCCGTAATACCGGTTTCAGATTATATATTCTGGTTATTAGCTTTTTTTTCCTTGTAAGTATTTCAATTTTAAAAATCTTTCCCTTTGCATGAATAATCAAAAATTTTAAAGAATAACACAAGTAAGCTCAAGTTTAAAAAGTTTAGGTAGACGTTAAAGTAGTTGTAGATTTTTCTTCTTAAGGTTATCGTAATTTGACACACGATTAACTCAGGAGTAGTAGGTCAGGCTCTTTGGGGGAAAACGACCTTTTGACCTTGAAGGTCACGCAACAGTCAGATATCGCGACAACGCCCCCTTTTCAAAAAGTCCCACGATTTTGTCGTTCGTCAGCCATTTTAAAAAGAGGCGTGGTCGCGATATATGACTGTTGTGTGACCTTCAAGGTCAAAAGGTCGTTTTCCCCAAAAAAGCCTGACCTACTACTCTCAGGATACTTTAAATTATTTCCGCCCACGTCAGGATGTATAGAAGAGGAAGAGTTGGGGGGCATATGGACCTCCTTCCTGGCTCGCTTGGACAATTTTGAAAACCGTTACAGAGGAGAAAGAAATGAAAAATATATATTTTACGAATTTTCAAAAATATTTTTTTAAAAGAACACTGGATTTCGAAAAAAAATATACTGAACGATGATGAGGTTCGTTTCCATTCAGTCCAGTTGTTTCTAAGCCCTAAAAATTTCCTAGCTTCGAACATGCTTCCAATCCAGGCTCGGATCTAAAAAAAATATGAGGTGAGGAGGCTAAGTGATTCGATCGATCCTGAAAAAAAATAAAAGAGGATGGGAGGGCAAGAGAATTAAATTACACTGCAATATAACATTTTTTCTGCATTTTAGAGGTCTTTAACAAAAAATTGTAATATATTGTTACGACAATGAACTCGTGATGTGATATAACGTTTTGAATCCCGCGTTTGCTTCAGCGTGCGAATTACAGTAATAACGACTTGGAACCCTGATTTGACTCGAAGGATATTCAGTTGTGAGTTCGGTGAATTAAAAAGAAGAAAATAGTTGATTTGGTATTGTGCACTATTGAGTGTTGTTTATACTTATTATTATGAAGGAAATGAAGGAAATGTGTCTAGAACTAGTTACTTGAAGGAACCTAGTTATTTGAAGGAAATGTGTCTAGTCAGTGTCAAGTAGTGACTTGACTGTATTCAAAAATAGAAGACAGAAGTTATATTCTTTCTTACAAAGTTGTACAGTCGCTCAAAAAAGTATCCGAATACTATGGTTGATTACAGAATTCAGAAAAAATATCTGGCAACGATTTTTTTAGAAATTAGTGAGCTGGCAACCTTCGTGTCACGTGGCACGAAGGTTGCCAGCTCACTAATTTTTAAAAAAATCGTTGCCAGATATTTTTTCTGAATTCTGTAATCAACTGTAGTGTTCGGATACTTTTTTGAGCGACTGTACTACTACATAATAGAAGGCAGAGATGTATGAATAAGACATAAGGTCGTAGTATAATTTAAAGAAAATACTTGGTATTTTTGTAAACAAAGTAAAGCAGGTTTTACTAATAATTGATTTATGTAACCTGTTGTTTTCTAAGTAGAGATTTGTTTGATAATGTGCTTGCTTCTCAATTAAGATAATTCGACTCTTAAGACTTGTTAATTTGAATGACATGTTAAGGATATTGGAATGTTCTGTTCTGTTAACATTTGTCAATCAAAGATAGTGAATTATTAGTCATAAGCATAAATAAAAAAATAAATACCCCCTCAAGCAGCTGCTTGCCACAGAGGTCTGACAGGAGCCTGTCAGTTTATGTGCCACAGTAGAAGGTCTCTTGAGAGGATGGCAGGACCTCAGCAGACAAACAACACGAACATCCATGCCTTAACCCGGGTCCCTTAGATCAGTAGCCAAGCGCGCTAACCACTCGGCCATGGGACGGCTGTCTAGTTCAATATTTAAATTCCCATACTTCTTGTATAAATAATTATTAAATACTACTATATATTGTTTTGAAATCACGCTCAGTATTCATTTGTTTAAATTCGTATCAATATTAAAGAATTTATAATGTTACTAATTAATCACACATATCCGTACGGAAAGCAATTCCGGATCTAGGCATGGGAGTAGGTAAGAGGACAAAGGTCCATTGGTTCCTCGCCAAGCCCACTTCCCATTTTCATAATATTAAAAAATATTATTCCATCTCCCCTTCAATCTTAATCATGAATTAAAAATAAATAATAATTTAAAATGATTTAAAAATAAGGCGAAACACTGACCAGTTGCATTGCTCATCCTAAAACATTTTCACAAAAGTCCATTAAAATTTCTTGTGAAAAACCTTAACCTAAAGCTTATAAACTTACAAAACAACATTTGTAAAATTAGTAGGTAGATGAAAGAATTTTATTTGTGCTTGAACTGCTCTCTCCGGGACCTCGGCCGAGTGGCATTGTTCCATCTTACTGCTGAAGTCTCGCTTTCTTCATAGACTCTCTTTATGGCATATAAACTGACAATCTTCTGTCACAAATTCTGTGATAAGCAGTTGCTTGAAGGGGAGATAGAATATATATTTTTTTAATTTAATCTCGTCGAAAAAATCTTAGGTTGAAAGATGTTTTAAAATATTTTCGTTATTCTAATTGTGTAAATGCTGAATAAATATTATAAAAGGTTTACCCCTGAAGCAGTTGCTTGACTAGAGCCTATCAATATAATACACCATAGTGAAAATCTGTGAAGAAAACGAGAGCTCAGCAGAAAGACAATACGTGAAAAAAGTCTGTGTCTCAATCCCAGGTCTCTATGATCTGCATCCAACCATGAACCTTTTTTGTGTTTTAATTAAAGTTATTCAGCTTTGATATTGGTCTCCTATTAAAATACATTGAAGCTACTTTAAACAGGGTCATTATAAACGATATACATTATAAACGAATACCTACACATTGAAGTCTGTTCAACACAAAACGAGATTTTGAAAGTTCCTTGACATTTGTAAGCACAATTACTTTTGTTGTTTACTTATTTTATAAAACGTAGAACTTTAAAATATGGGTATTTTAGACGTAAATTTTGAAAACTATTATGCTAAAGGTAATTAAAATGCATTCATAAATGGGTATTTTTTTTTAATAAAGACCCTCTCTCATACAGTCAACATTCATAGATGGCACTAAGTAAGGTTTGCTTTCCTGTAATCCCAGAGTTAATACAGTGAACACAACGAACAGGTTCTTCCTAAAGTTTCTTCTCTACTGCTGGAAAACTGATTTCGTTTCGTTGAATTACGATATATAAAAATAACAATATGATATTTTGGCAGTAGTAGTTTAGTCCCATGGCCGAGTGGTTAGCGCGCTTGGCTACTGATATAAGGGAACTGGGTTCGAGCCCCGGGTAAGACATGGATGTGTGTGTTGTTTTTCTGTTGGGGTTCTGCCATCCTCACAGATCTTCTACTATGGCATATAAACTGACAGGTTCCTGTCAGACCTCTTGTGGTAAGCAGCTGCTTGAGGGGTATTTATTTTATTTATTTAGTTTAGTAGAATAGTAGGAGTCTAGTGTATAACTGAGCGAATGATATAAATCTTATTAAATACATGCATAATCCTAAGACAGATATAGAATATAGTGATTCAAGGCAGTGTAATTTAATTTAGTCTATGTCGATCCCAAAACCAAAAAATAAAATTTGGCCGCTGAAGGTAAATTCTAATACTGTTGTCTTGATACTCTGTACCCACTCATTCTCTAACTGTCCCTCCTCCCACACACACATTTCTTCAAGCCTCTAGACCAGCTGTCTGAAATGAAATCATAAATGGACGATAGTATATTACATTTGATTGATATTATTTTGTTCTTTATCATATTTTATATTATTTTGTTCTTTATTATATTTTATATTATTTTTCTTTGTTATATTTTATACTATTTTGTTATTTATTATATTTTATAACATTTTTATTAAAAATTTATTTTTAAATTTATTTTTTTATTATATTTATTTATATATATATATATTATTTTGTATTGCATTATATTATAATTTTATCTTAATGTAAGATATATTTTATATTATTTATAATACTAATTATATTAATATATATATATATATTAAAATGTTATTAAAATATGAAAAAGTTTGAATTAAAATATTATATATTAAAAATTATATATTTAATTTATTACATATATATATTGTAATGGTTGTTATAATAGATATTTAATACAATTATCAAAATAATTATATTAAAAATAATTTTATATAATGGCATTAATCATATATGCAATTATTATAATATTAATATATATATTATATATATATATACAGGGTGGTTATAATTAAACTGACAGTATTCAGAGCGATGTAGAGAAGGATCTACTCGGCGGATCAGTACCAAAAGTCTTGGATACCTTAATAAGAATATGGTGTAGAGAATTTACGAATAAAAAAAGTTAGTTAATGTTAGTGCCACCAGGTGACGTGGGTGCGCTGAAAACGTGGTACAGTCGCTCAAAAAAGTATCCGAATCCTATGGCTGATTACAGAATTCAGAAAAAACATCTGGCCACGATTTCTTTAGAAATTAGTTGGTTGCCGAAGGTTGCCAGATCACTAATTTCTAAAGAAATCGTTGCCAGATATTTTTTCTGAATTCTGTAATCAGCCATAGCGTTCGGATACTTTTTTGAGCGACTGTATAACATGCTAATTTCTCGTGGCATTGGAGTCAATCACATGTGAGAGTCCCATGAGGCACACTATAAATGTGATGCCTTCCATGTAATCACTAAAATGAACCATAGGTATCTACAAGAAGGACCGAGCTTTGCTAGTGAAACTCTTTTACCAAAACGGTAGTAATGCCGCCGCTGATTTACGCGAATATCGTCGTCTGAAAGATATAAGGAAAGGATCTTTGTCGTAAAGGGACTGAAGAATATGATACAGAAGTTCGAAGAAACAGGCGAGTTGGGTATGGCTTCGTGTAGAGGCCGGCGGTCTGTTGCAGAAAGCAAATTGGAAGACGGTGCACTTACCGTTGCAGAAATCCAGTCGCAATCGGAGTTACCCGTAGTTAGTGCGAGTCAGGTACCCCAGCAACTGCAACATCCGTGGTCAACTGTCCTAAAATGATACGGTCAATCCTGAAATGGTATCCTTATAAAATTCATAGGGTGCAGCAGCTGCAACCACGTGACCCTGAATAGCGCATTGACTTCGCTTTGCGATTTCTGGCGAGGATGCAGCTCAACGACATGTGACCTTTGAAAGTCTTATGGACCGATGAGGCGCATTTTTCCCTACATGAAGCAGTAAATATGCACAACTGCCGAATATGGGGACCTACACATTCATATGCTGTGCATGATGTGCCCCTACACTCCAACTATGTAACTGTATGGTGTGGGTATACCGCAAATTTTATAACCTGACCATTTTTCGTTGTGAAGATCACGCCTCAAGGCCCCGTGCGTCGATCGATGAGTGGACCATTTTACACTGATCTTCTCCGCCGCAAGATTATTTCCGGCTTTACAAGAAAAAAATTGCTTAGACTCCATAACCTTCATGCAGGATGGGGCGCCACCTCATATTGCACGTACGGCAACGCAATTATTGCGCACCACATTTGGTGAAGACAGAATAATTTCTCGAACGTTTTCCAATGCTTGGCCACCACGTTCCCCCGACTTAAACCCATGCGTTTTTTGGTTATGGAGTTATTGGAAAAGCCGAGTTTACCAAGACAATGTTGAATCGCTTACTGAACTGAAGGCAAGAATAACACATCATGTTGCAACCATTCCCCAAGACATGTTTCAAGCAACTATGGACCAGGCCATATTACGTTTCCAGAACGTTTTGCATACGAATGGTTCACATATTGAGAATCTTGATTTCTAAAATAAAGTTTATGTTTGTTCAATTTGGTATTTTCTTTATTTTAGCGCACCCACGACACCTGGTGGCACTAACACTAACTAATTTTTTTATTCGCAAATTCTGTACGCCAGTGGTTCTTAACCTTTTATACTTCACGTACCCCCTGGAATTATGTATGTAACTGGCATATCCCTTGTATAGATAAATAAAACTATAGTTAATGTATAACAATGGTTATTTTTACTTTATTACTAGATCTACAGACGTTTGAGCTCACGGCGTACACCAAAAAGATTTTACCGCGTACCCCACGTTGAGAAACCCTACTCTACGCCATGTTCTTATTAAGGTATCCACCACTTTTCGCTGTGATCCGTTTAGTAGATCCTTCTCTACATCGCTCTGAGTATATATATAATAATAAACAATATTATAACAAATTGATAAATTTATTGTGATATATATATAAATAATTAATAAACATTAATATTTGCCAAGTCATTAACACTTTGAAAAATTTCATACTTTGCTGTAAATAGTAAGAATCATGCAAAAGGTCATTTTTTAAGCCTGGACATCCAAAATACTGTAAGAGAGCAAAATAATCCCCCCTAAAAATATACATGATTCTTAAAACCGCTTTCGAAACAACTCTTCCTGATTTGCAGTTTAGAAACAGATGTATCTTATTCAGAGTTCTTATATGCCACTCAGGTGGACTTTCGCGCCATTTTTTGCTATTTGGCGGATCTAATGTTCGCTTTCAAGCTCGAGGCATGAGTTTGCATAAAAACAACGAAATATGTGTCGAAATTGAAGGCGCTCAGATTAAGCAATCAAGAGTTATTGATGAACGAAGGAATAGAAATAGCGAATGAAAGGCTGATTTGCATCCGGAATGAGTTGTTTTGCTCATCAGTTTATGTCAATGTTGTTCCTCTCTAACCCTAAACATAGAGAAAAATAATATAATACACTAACATCCGTGATCTTAGAGTATCTAGAAATATTTTTCTTTGTTATCAATATCCTTTTTTATGGTCGGATGTAAAGTCGCTCAAAAAAGTATCCAAACACTATGGTTGATTACAGAATTAAAAAAAAAATCTGGCAACTTTTTTTAGAAATTAGTGATCTGGCAACCTTCGCATCACGTGATTACAGAATTCAGGAAAAATATCTGGAGCGTGTACAGCAACTGTACACGCTCCAGTTACCGTTCACAGCAAACTGGAGCGTGTGCAGTTACTGCAAACGCTCCAGTTTGCTGTGAACGGTAACTGCACACGCTCAATATTTCCGTGAGTGAGCCCACACGATCTAGTGTCAAAATATTATGACCACCTACAGTCACTCAAAAAAGTGTCCGAACACTATGGTTGATTATAGAATTCAGAAAAAATATCTGGCAACGATTTTTTTAGAAATTAGTGATCTGGCAACCTTCGCGTCACATGACACGAAGGTTGCCAGATCACTAATTACTAAAAAAAATCGTTGCCAGATATTTTTTCTGAATTCTGTAATCAACCATAGTGTTCGGCTACTTTTTTGAGCGACTGCACAGGGAATAAAATGGAAAAAAGAGGTAGGGAAAAAAAAGTAATTTTTTTAGTCTGTCTTATTCAATCAACCATGTAACTTACCCTTCCTTATATCTGCCCTATTTGTTTTAAAGATCCGAAACAGAGAGTGTGTTTTAATAGTTTTTCAAGACTTCACACTTAAAGGTAAGTAAAAGTGTTTGAAGTGGGATTGAAATCAATTTGCGTGTTGGAAACAAACTTCTACTAAAAAAAATCACGATAGATTCCTTCTCATTACCGAACACAAGCCAATACAGAAGTTAGCAACAGGAAACCATATAAGTAACATCACAAGATATGAGCTGTCCAGAGAAGCATAAATCAATATTTAACAAGCTAAAAGTCAAAATAAAGCCTATAAAAGAAGTAAACCCAGACGAACATTCACGAAGATTCGGATACTCTCGGGAACATCTATCTCTTCTTCTTGCTTCTTATCGGGGCGGGGGTGGCTCAGTCGGTAGCGCGCCAGGCTCGTAATCTGTAGTTCCCAGGTTCGAGTCCCAGCTGGGTCAGTGTTGTGATTTATCTCCGCAAAATTCCCCGCCCTGCCCACGGTCAATAGGGGACACCGATGGGCTTATAAAGGCCGCCGTCCGTCGGATGGGACGTTAAACCGTGGCTCCGTGTGCGGGAGAGCCATACCCTGTGCACGTTATGGAACACGCTGGATGGCCTTGACGGTAGGCTACCATCTGTCTCCCAACAGCTGTTCCAGTGGGTCCCCTCCCCCAACCTTCTCTGAGCCTTCGGGGTCCATGTGACCTGGCCATTTAGCCCATGGTGTGCAAAACAGTGCCGCTCAGAGGTAAAACAACCCAACTCTTGCTTCTTATCCTTTTCTTCGATCCGAACTATCATTTCGAAATGGAAATATTCAAATATCAAGTGAAAGGAAACAAACAAGATGCTTTCCAGCTAAAAGATCAACAGCATCAAAATAAAACTGAAATGTGAAACAAAAATAGAAGGCTCCCCCAAAAGGCTTAACGTTTGTTCCACCTGTGATGATCAAAAAATAATAAAAGAGAGGACAGTCACGTCGGCTTCTATATTTTCTTCGTCGGCAATTCAGAAGAGCTCAGAGAGCAATCATTTTGGTGTTATCAAATCTTCGGCTGTGGAAAAGCCGTTCGAATTTCTAAACCGCGTTCTATTAAAAGTAGGGAGCCGAATTTTTAAACTTAACGCTTGGTGGCACAGGAGAATCCCGTAGAAGATATTTGGGACTAGGAAGTTAAGCAGCTGATGAATTACAGGGGGCCGAAAGCTATTGAATCAGAGATTAAATTTTCTCAAGAGTTTCCATAGTAACTAAGCCGTTGCTAAACAATGAGCACATGCACTGTAGAACAACATACATCGGCATGCTGTGGAAGAAACACATATATTAGTGCTAAGGCAGGATGGTGCGTGGATGGTGTCCGGATAGGCTAATTATTAATTACGATTTTTTTCTTACTATTGACTATTTCAAGGCTTGAAATCATGTACGGTTTTATCATTTAATAAAAGTCTCTTTAAATACAGTTTTTATTTAAAGTAAACTTTTGGTGTTTTAAATATCTTTCCCAAAGTGATATCTTTGCATTTATTTAGGATAACAATAGAAACAGTTAATATTAGAGAATTTTCTTCACATTACCTGAATTAACGAGAAGTCAAAAAAATTGTAGAATAAAATTCAATTTTCAGAAAAAATTTAAAATTGTGAAAGCAATTCTTCGAGTTTAAACTTCCTTCTTAACTCGAAAATTTCGATATATATTTTTTGCAGTATATAGGAAGGATAAGGGTCCTGGAAACTGCTCCTAGTTTGTACAGTCCTTCTCGTATATGCCTCACTATGACCGAAGTCATTGCTGACCACTCCCTCAGTTAGATCTAACGACCCAAAGACATGCCCCACTAAGACCGACGTAACTTCTGATCACACTGTTACAATTAGAGCTAACGACACACAAACAAACAACCATGCCATCCAGGGCCTCTAACCCGTCCTCTGGCATTTTAAGTGTCGCTGCGAATCAACGCGATACCACTGCCCCAGATAGGCGACATTATTATTATTGTTGTTGTTGTTGTTTCTTATATGATTTTCCTTTATTGACCTTATTGTATTAAAACTAAAGTTTATTTCTGTTTTTCCCTTGCAGTAAACAGACGAAGGATATAGAACCTGCTACGAAGCAAGGAAAACGTAATTATCACATTTTACATTCTATTATTTAGCTTTGCAATTACGGCGAATCGTGTCACGTCTCTCTCTCTCTTTACCCCAGCAAGTCTCGCAGTTCCATTCCGGGAAACACTCACTCGCAATCTGCGGTTAACGTCTCTCAGGCTTATTTCTATCCACCCCGATAATTTTGACAACTAATTCTCCCCCCTCTTCTTAGTCCTCACTTCATGCTACGTCGAACTAACTAATTTACAGGTGTTTAGATCGCCGTTTAGACGACGTCATCGATCGCTTAACGCAGTCATCTCCTAGACAGCTTATTTTCCGAAACAAGATTTTCGGCTCTTTTAAAATTAATTTCCGAACGACTAGATTGTCAGCGAGATGTCTCGACCAACACTGTAACTCAATGCAGAGTGCACAAGCATTGCGCTGCTCCCCGAGTCTAAATGGCGGAGAAGTTTTGAAACTCATTTATTTCAATTCGCATGCTCCGCAAACCTGTCTCGCGACGCCTGCATCTCGTTCTTGTGGGAATAAACTTCTCTTTCCCTCCCATCTCTCTGTTAACTCTCTCTCCCTCCTCATCCTCATCTTCGTCCCTGGTCCCGCATCGTGCACCATAACCTTCGATAATTACCTGGATTGCATATTAAATGTGCCGTTGCTTCGTGCGGGTTTCTCAGCAGAAGCATTACGGCACAGAACTGTAAACTGCATCTCTCTCCTTGCTGAACTTTGGGCCAACTTCTCTCCTGCGTTTCTCAAGCGTTTAATTAACGTGAAATCACGCATATGCCTGCTTTCCTACGTACAGTGGCAGTGCAACTATCCCCCCCTCTCCCCCCAAGTATACGTTCCACCCCCCCTTCGTCTTGCTTTCAGAAGATACACTTCCTCATTTTTGAAAACTCGGTGTTGCTACTGCTGAAAATTAATTTGCGTTGCGTGTGTTTGGAGAAGACTGTGATTATAACGATGTTTATGTGTTTGTAGCTTAGGAAAATCTTGGGGGTCTTTCCTCCCTCAGCTAGAATCTCCTTCGCTTTTCGCAAGTCTCGTAGCCGTAAAACTTGTTCATTATTGCTGACGCTTTGCGCCTGTCTCAGTTCGGGAACATTCCCACACCTACATGGCCGAAAATGTGGCCTAAGCTCCAGTTAAGACTCCAAGGAAAGTCTTACGTGTTATATAATACTGGAATTAGAAATACGAGGAAGTTTTCCCATTGACATTACTTCTTTGGGATGAAATTAAAGCAAGACTAAATGAGAGAGAATTCTCCTCTGGCAGCAGGATGAACTGAAACTTTTCAATCTCATGTTTAGATCTTTAATGGATGTCTTTCTCACCTTTGGAAAGCTTATAGGTCATCTCATATGCTAATTAACTTTTCGTGTTTGTGACAAATGGGAATATTGAGTGTATTTCATTTAAGTAAACATATTTAACACATGTAAACGTTCTTCATTAAAGAAATGAATATTCGTTAAAGGAACACTTATTATAAACTGGAGAAGCAGAATAACTGAAGATTTGCCCTTACACGCAAACTTAAGTATTCTGTAATCAGTATCGACAAATGAAAGCAACTGTATAAATTGTTTTTTTTTTTCTATTGAAACACATTATGTTGAATAAATATTCTGATATTGAATGTTTTACTAAAGTATGGTTCAATTTGTTTATTACAGACGATATATATATATTTTGATAAAATCCTTCTGAAGAGAGTTGGACAGTCAAACTTTCATAATAGGATAAAGTTGTTTTCCTGGAAAATCATTATTTTTAAACCGTAAATGATTTCGAAAAGTTTTAATTGTGTGATTGAGTAAAAATGAAAATCTGAAGGCACTTCAGGTTTCTTTCAATGATTATAAAATAATTTAATATGCAATTTAATTTTATTATATTAAATGTTATCTTCTGATGTTACGTCTTATATTCTGAAACAAAATTAAAAAAAAAATTACTCCACTCCTATTAGAATATTGAAACGTTTGACCTACAACATCTCCTCACCCCAATTGCCATTACCCATCTTTGCTGCAAAGGATTGTAAAAATTTATGTAATAATTGCAAATAAATGTTTTTTCTGAATAATTCGGAACCCTTCTTCCCCTTTTCCATCATTTAATATTACTCTCTGTTGTTTTAAAATTTCATTTTTTCCCCTGTTGTATATATACATACATTCCTCCGTTTATTACGTTTACCTTATAATATTTCATATTATATGTTTGTCTTCGTCTGCGCTGCTTCTTGTCGTTTTGTTTGTGTATCAAATAATTATGCAATTTCTGTACACGTTTATATTTTTGTACTGTCCTTAATATTTCTTTTTAATTTCCCAAATGTACTGGGGCATCAAGTCACTTGAACATTTAAATTAATATCTAAAATTACCTATACATTGGCTTTATTGTAACCCTCGGGACGGAATTAATAATATAATAATAAACAATTTAAATGTTTTTAATTATAGTAATATAACCAAAATGTAAGGAAAATTTTATCTATAATCATATATGTTAGCTTTCTCAAGAACTGTTCTTTTATTATAATTGTAGAATTATTAGTGTTTGCTATATTGAGTTCGGGAAGAAGGAAGATAGATATATCGACATATTTCAGATTTTTTATTCTTGATACAGCACACGCTTTTCTTTAATCTATACACAGTTTCATTGACTACGGAAAAGGATATTAAGGATATCACATATTTAATAATGTTTGTGATTTTATGCATCGTTGAGGATAATTAATGTTCTGCAATATTATCAAATAAAAACAATGAGATTGCTAGATATACACATAAGGTACTGTGACAACAGAAATGATTCATCATTTGTTTACCCTCACACACATGCAATTGTACTAAATTTCAGTCAAAACATGGCATATTTGCTACACTTCCAAGAGGTATTCTTGACATCAAGAGCATTCAGGAAAAATAGCCGATGTTAATAAATAAAAAAAAACTGGATTTTTCACCTGGTTATGTACCATAATCGAAATGTTTGTAACTTCTATTAGTTTCATTTTAGATAAATATCTGTCTTGTTGTTTGTAAATTATTTATAAACGACTGTGTCCTAACAGCCCTTCAAAGAACATTTAAATGTGCATTAGTTTGAAACATTTTGCAACTTAATTCTTGTTACCGAAGTCAAGCAAATTCAATAAAAAATATTCGCTGAATTTTCTAAACAAAATTATTCAGTTATGATTTCGACTTCCTTTTTTTATCACACTGATGATAAAAGAAGATATACCGAAGTATTAGTTAAGAATTCAGGCCATAGAGGGCTAATATGTCTGTTAAGTGACATGTAAGGAACATTTTTGTCAAGTAGTACCAAATAACTACGAAACTAATAACTTTTCAAGAATATCATCATAAAACAGTAAAAATTATCCTTTCGTGCAAACCCCTTTTTACAGAGAATTGACAGGAACCTCTCAGGTTAATAAGTCCGACACATAGAATACGCCATTTTTGAAGAAGGCGAGACTTCAGCAGAAAGACAAGAAGCATTTACCGAGTACTCGAACCCAGGTCTTTTTGTACCGTGCCTTCGGTCAGAAAGGGTATACCGAAGGGCTTGGAAAAGTCTCTGTGAGTCGGATGGGACGTTAAGCCTTGGCCCCAATTACAAGGGAGCCATACTCTGTGCCTATTAAAGAACACACTGGATGGTCTTGACGGGAGATTAATATCTGTCTCCTAACAACTGCCCAGTGGGTACCTTTTCTCAAACTTATCTGAACTCTTGAGGTCCTTATGACCTGACAATTTACTCAATGTATACGATCCCCTTCCCCCAACCTTCTCTGAGCTTTCGGGATCCTTGTGACTTGGTCATTTGCTCATTGTGTACGAAAAAATGCCGTTCAGAGGTTAAACAACCCAAGCTCTTTTTACTGCTCTCAGCACACTAGCCACGCTGTCTGTAGTATAGGTTTCATAATAGAACAACTATAAAGTTATTAAAATGCATCTTACATAAAGAGAATCAGACATCAACGGAAAAACACAATTTTTAACAGAGTTTTTAGTTTTTGAAAGCAGAGTAACAGTTGAAAGTATCAGGCAGACAAGTTGATTCATTGCATTTAGTTTCTACAACAGTTAATTTCAGAAGAAAACCAATACATACAAATCACATAAAACAGGCGGGCCTTGAACGCACGCTGCGCATACAAAGTCAGTGACGAGCGTAGGGATACAGGATTAGAGAGAACTCTGGGGCAAAAGGCGAAAAGCAGTGGAGCTGTGGCGAAGCGCCAATTCCCACGTGGCCTGGTCCACCTATGGGCACCACATCGGGCACGTGGGCCTCGGCTTGAACGTGTAGGCCTTCTCAATTACGACGCTTCGGACCTGCAAGAATCGATAGCTTAGCTCAGCAAGAACAGTTCGTTGTTTCTTGAGCCCAGGGCGAAAAGCTGCTCTCCAGTGGCCACACACCTTTCGCTGATGGTCTATCACATTTGTTTTATCCTACAGCAGTTGCGTAGAGCATGGATATATAGTGAGGAAAAGTGGATATACGTATTAAGCCAAAGGAATGTATTGCATTAACTTTTGTTGGGAGTAGATTGACTTAGAAGTGTTTAGCCTATTTTTGTGACTTTGTATACACATCCTGCATAACACATGTTATCTATCTTCATCCCAGTTACTTATAATTCATTTCGTTCATGCTTTTAATTTAGGCTGCAAACTTTTGATTACATGGTGTTAAAAATGATTTCTTTGGAATTTTGTTCTTTGCATAAAAGTTTATGAAAGTTAGATCTCTGCGATACAAAGAATAACAGTTATTCTGGAAACATACAGGCAGTCAGAAAAAAGAACAGGAAGTCAGAGAAAGAGAACAGGTATACAGTCAGTCAGTCATGGAAAGAGAACTGGGGCACAGTCAGTCAGTTAGTCAGGAAAGAGAAATGGGACACAGCCAGTCAGTCATGGAAAGAGAACTGGAACTCAGTCAGTGAGGAAAAAAACAGGGACACAGATCAACAGTCGGGGAAATATAACAGGGACATAAACAAGCAGTCGGAAAAGATAGCAAGGACACAAATAGGCAGGCAAAAAGAGAACAGGGACAGAGACAGACAACCTGGGAAAGAGAATAGGGACACAGACAGGCAACCTGGGAAAGAGAACAGGTATATAGACAGGCTTTACTTCCGGTAATGTCAAAAATATTGGAAAAGTTATTTTTTGTCAGGTTGAACAATTTTTTATTAAAGTTTAACATAATTGCAAAGAACCAATATGGATTTCAGCAGAAAAAAAGCACAGAAGATGCTATTTTACATTTAATAAATTGATTAACGTGATCTCTGGATAAAGATTTTAAAACACTCGCAATTTTTTTGGACTTATCAAAGGCTTTTGATTTGGTAAATCTTGAAATATTGCTGGCTAAGCTTTATAAATATGGAATCAGAGGTACCAGTTTTACATGGCTAAAATCCTACTTGGAAAATCGTTCACAAATCGTTAGGATAAATGATATATATATAGAGTTCTGTGAAAAATATTAATACAGGTGTACCACAAGGTTCTGTACTGGGACCTCTGCTATTTATATTATATGTAAACGATATATTTGACAAAAATTTGTGGCAGAAATTATTTCTTACGCCTATGATATTGTTTTGTTATACAAAAGTAACACCTATGAGCAATTATGCTAAACGGCAAACAGAGATATTTATCGTCTCTATCAATGGCTAATGTTGAATAAATTAAGTTTAAAAAAAGGTTAAAACATATTATATAAAGTTCCAGTTGAAGGCATCAACTGATGGTAGCAGTGACTCTGGAGTGATTTCTCATCACAAGGACTGTTACAACATCCTAAATTGCAGTTCCGAACGTCTTACGAAGGTTGATCAAATTAAATACCTAGGAGTGATTATTGATAAAAGCCTTTCATGGAAGTTTCACACTGACTATATTGTGGATAAGACAAAACCATTCATGGAAAATTTTTTTACACTAAGATTCTTACTCGATAAAACAAGTTTAAAAATGTTATATTCTACTTGTGTATATAGTCAGCTACAATATGCAATAAAAGCCTGGGGAGGAGCTGCAAAAACAAATTTAAACAGGCTGTTGATTCTGCAAAAATTTATAGTTAGAATTATTGACCATAAAGGTCGCTTCTCTGAATCTCGTCCTATATTTAAGAAATTGGGGTTACTGACTCTGTCTCAAATTTACATTTTAAAAGTTATTGAATATGTCCGTTTCAGTTTACATCTATTTCAGGTTCGACAGACATATATATACCACTTAGAGACTCATCATTTAAATTGCAAATACCACGCATATCAAAGCAAGCTACTACCCGTAATATAAACTATATTGGGCCTAAATTATACAACAGTATTCCAGATACAATGAAGAAAATTACTTCTAAATATTTATTTAATAAATCTATTTCTGAATGGATACTAAACAATGAATGATAACTGTATGTAAAACCAATTTTTTGACTTCTACATCATTGATTGTTTCAATTATCAATTGTTGCCTTGTTAATTTTTTGTATTTATATTTTTGTCATAATTATACACCAGCGCTCAAGTATTCAGTTACTTTAGCTGGGTATACTTAATAAAATTTTGTATTGATACATATCTATGTTGAATAAAAATTGAATTGAATTGAATTGAATCCGATGGTATCACAGACAGGCAAAATATGGGAAAGAGAATAGGGACTCCGACAGGCAATCAGGGAAAGAGAACAGGGACACAGACAGGCAAGCAATTGGAAAAGAGAACAGGGCTACAAACAAGGATTGGATTGGATTGTTTTACCTCTGAGCGGCACTTTTTTGCACACCATGGGCTAAATGGCCAAGCCACATGGACCCCGAAGGCTTAGAGAAGTTTGGGGGAGGGGACCCACTGGAACAGCTGTTGGGAGACAAGCTGTCTGTTGGAAGACAGCTGTTGGGAGATGGTAGCCTCCCGTCAAGGCCATCCAGCGTGTTTTTTAACGTGCACAGGGTATGACTCTCCCGCACACGGGACCACGGCTTAACGTCCCATCCGACGGACGGCGGCCTTTCCAAGCCCATCGGTGTCCCCTACTGACCGTGGAGAAGGCGGGGAATTTTGCGGAGATAAATCTCAACGCTGACCCAGCTGGGACTTGAACCTGGGAACTACAGATTACGAGCCTGGCGCGCTACCGACTGAGCCACCCCGCCCCTTACAGACAAGGAAATCGGTAGTACAAGGAGAGAAAATTTGATGAAAAAGAGAGATCGGTAGACATAGAGAATGAAAGACAGCCGAAGTTACGCAAGCACACAAGAATGCACAGAGACAGAAAGAAATGAAAGCCATTAAACAAACATACAGAAAGTCAGACATGGGAAGTTTAGTAGCATGTGATGAAAGATAAGTTAAAGTCAAATAGAAAGCAGCTGTTAATAGTGTAGTCAGACCCAGATTGGTTAATTTAGAAGTACATTTGAGAGGCAGGCAGGGAGATAGGCAGAATTAAAGATACAGGCAAAAAAGTAGATAACCTGGAGAGTATAGGCAGAAAAGTAGATAGCCACGAGTGTATAGGCAGAAAAACATATTACAACATCAATAACGTAGAAAATTCTTAGTCCATTATTCTCATGCAAATTTCTGTGCTAATTGTGCTTCTTGCCTAATATAAGGAATAACATCTGTTACAAATTGTTGAAAAGCAGCTGCTTGTCACAGAGATCTCACAGGAGCTTGTCAATTTATACGCTATAATAGAAGAAGGTCTGTGAGGAAAGCAAGATCTCGAAAAAATAAAACACAAAAAAATGTGCTTTAAACGGATCTCGAACCCAGTTCCCGTTGATCAGCAGCCAAGCACGCTAACCACTCGCCCATGGGACGGCTTAATAAAAAAAATAAAAAATAAATCCCTCCTCAAGCAGCTGCTTGCCACAGAGGTCTGACAGGAGCCTGTCAGTTTATATGCCATAGTAGACGGTCTGTAGGATGGCAGGACCTCAGCAGAAACAACACGAACATACATGCCTTACCCGGGGCTCGAACACAGGTCCCTTAGATCAGTAGCCAAGTGTGCTAACCACTCGGCCACGGGACGGCAAGGCTTAATAAAACTTATAATAAATGTCTGAGTGAGAGAAGAAATGGAGATTTTAAAATAATTTTGCTTCTCACGAGGAGTTGGTTTTACCTGTGAGCGGCACTTTTTTTACACACAATGGTCTAAGTTGGCAGATGGAGCTCACGAGATTCATGGGCTCAGAGATGATTGGACAAAGGGACCTACTGAAACAGTTGTTAGGAGAGAGATAGAAACCTCCCGACAAGATAATCAAGGTGTTCTTTCTCCTGTATACGAGGCTACAGCATAACGTCCCATTCGATGTATAGCGGTCTTTTCAAGCCCATCGTCGTCCTTTTAATTACAGAAAGATGGGGATTAGCGGATATAAATCTCAATGCTGGCATAATTTAGACTGGAACCTGGGAACTGCAGATTACGAGCCTGACGTTCTACCTACTGATCCACCACAGTCCCCTTGTTCACAGGATATGGATCTCCTGCAGAAGAGCAAAGGATTAGTATCTTACCTGACGAACGGTGCCCTTTCAAACACTCTCGCTATCCTCTTTCTCATCAGAGGTTAGGTGGGGGGTTAGAGGAGAATATCCCCCTTGGATGTGCCCTACACGTTGAGTAATCAGTGGCTGCCCACTGCTACTGGTTGATTAATTCTGATTGTTTACATTATGCTTAAAATCTATTGATTTTGTCTCTAAGTTACTGATCACCTAAGAATCATTTCTTTGGAAAAAAAAAAGATCATATAATATTTCAGCACATGAATTAAATTAAGAGACTCGAATTTAGTTTTTTAAATGCAAGAGCAACAGACTATCATGTACAGAAACATGATCAGAATTGTCCACGTTCCCATCTCACGTGGCAAAATAAAAACAAACTTGGGGGAAAAAAATAAGATGCAGGCTGATCTCCCGCATCTTCCATCTGATGAGGTCAGCCCATCCGTGACCTCATTGATCTCTTCCCCACCCTCCTCTAGGGCATGTGCCAAATAATGCCCTTAATGCTGTTAGGCAGGGGAGGTGCCTCGGTCGTCTTTTACCACATCCTAATCATATCTGCCTCCCTCATGGCTGGCCACTGCCTGCCTTTTCTCTCTGCTTTCTCTTTCTCCTTGTTTCCTCTCTCTCCTTCACCCTCTCACAATCCCATACAGACTTACAACGTAAAAGCCATGGATAAGCGAATGCATACTCGTAAACAAGAGGGTGGGAGAGAGGTTGGTTGTAGTAGGAAGAGCTCTCTCTCTTAGAGCATTCATCCGATGGCATCACGAATGCCTGTCAGGTGTCGGAGGACGTTAGTTGGAGCTGCGTGCTTTGGCTTTGCTTGCACTGCCCTCGTGATGGCGTTCACCCCGCTCTTCTGTGCGCCAGATTGGTCGGATGGCGTAAGGCCGCGGCTGAGATGCTCAATGGCCACTGTGCTTTGGATGCATCGCTTATCTAGCTTGAGATGACTTTGTCTTCCAAGATGCTGGGATACAGGAAGATAAGTGCGAACTAAGAAATTCATAGCCTTTAACAAATTGGTCAGGATCGGTGAAAAGACAGATACGTACGTATATGTAGGAAAAAATATTAAAGAGATTAGAAATGTAAATTCAAACTATGAACTGAAATATTTGAGCAGATATTTATTTACATATATTGGATCAGGCCCTGATTTAAAAAAAAAAGTGAGGAAAGTGACTTCATCGAGCAGGGAAAAATAAAGGGGGGGGGGAGAGACAAATATCATTCCAGTGTAATATTTTCACCTCCGTTTAGAGGTATTGAAAAATGAGTGAAATATTCATATGTTAAGTATATTTTTACTACCATAACATTAACTAACATTTTCATATAGACCCTGCGTTGGATTGATATTAACAAAGAATATGTAACGTGATCGTTATAAAAATTTGGAAAATATCTATTTGATTTCTTTTACCTGTCCAACTGTAATTGCTACTACAAAAATATATCCACTGGCAAACCATCCTCCTGATCTGGTGAAAATACGTTCAAATATGATTGCTACTTCTTTTAGGGGAGAAATTTCATTAACGAGCATTCTTCATGCTACAGAAATATACGTTCAGATGTGTAAGTGTTTCTTAGAAGAAATATGCCAATAGGTATGAATCTTTTGAATGCGTTTTTAACAACGCTTTGAAATGGGATGTAATAATAATATTGGTTGTATTTTACGCATTGTCTCGGCCTAATATAGTGTAATTTCACAAAGAACTAGGGGCTCTGGCTACTTTAACCAGTTTCACTCTTTCTAAAAATTTGTTTTTGAAAGGATAAACATTGAAGTTTCATTACATAAACATTTCTGTTTTGAAGTGAATGTTATTAGAGAAAAATTGGGGCGGGGGTGGCTCAGTCGGTAGCGCGCCAGGCTCGTAATCTGTAGTTCCCAGGTTCGAGTCCCAGCTGGGTCAGCGTTGAGATTTATCTCCGCAAAATTCCCCGCCCTGCCCACGGTCAGTAGGGGACACCGATGGGCTTGGAAAGGCCGCCGTCCGTCGGATGGGACGTTAAACCGTGGCCCCGTGTGCGGGAGAGCCATACCCTGTGCACGTTAAAGAACACGCTGGATGGCCTTGACGGGAGACTACCATCTGTCTCCCAACAGCTGTTCCAGTGGGTCCCCTCCCCCAACCTTCTCTGAGCCTTCGGGGTCCATGTGACCTGGCCATTTAGCCCATGGTGTGCAAAAAAGTGCCGCTCAGAGGTAAAACAATCCAAACAACTTATTAGAGAATTCTAATATTAAATACACGTATCTGATTGTGACTGAGTGAGGTTACCAGTAAGTGAGGGATAAAATTAATATGTATGATGCAAGTGTGGTAAGAGCTCTGAAAAAATTGAACTAGGGGTTAAATCGAATCGTAGGTCTCGGGGGAAAATACGGGATTTTAGATCAGACGTCTCCTTCATGGTCAAATAAAGGTGAATTTCGGCCACATTCTTATCTATTTAGATATATATATATAGCTTATTTAAGCTAGAATTATGAAAATTGGGGCTTAGAAATATTTTTGTGCGTAGATAGCAAAAACGTCGCGAAATTTAGAATCCTGTGAGCACTTCGAGGTCAAAGGTCAAATTTTGATCTATATGTGATAAACAAAAAGTGAAAAATTGGTGTCTAGGGATATTTGAGGTCGTAGGTCTCATACGCGTTACAAAATTTCGGATTTTTTACATTTTAAAACCAATATAAAATTTGGTTTTCTTGGCATGATATTTACTCGTTTCTTTTTTGTTTTAAATAATCCATTGATTTCAAACATATTACACAGGAAGACACATAGCTAAATACCAGAGGTTTCATCTGAAATTTCAGCAGCGTACCGACAAAGGAAACAACAAAGGGATCAAAAATATGTTTAGAATTTGTCTTCTTTTTGTTCTACCTTTGAACGACACTTTATTTATAAACGTTGAGGCTAAATTTCCAGGTCACAAGGACCCCATGGTTTCAGAGAATACTGGGAAAGGGAATCCACTTGACAACTTTTAGGAAACGTATGGAAGCCTTTAAGGCCATCCAGTGAGTTATTTAACCTGCACATGATATGGCTCTCCTCTGCACATAGTTTAAGGTTCTGTTTTACGAACGGTTACCTTATTCAGAACAATAATTTTCCACCCTCTGAGGTCGGGAAGAGGGATTAGTAGAACATTTCTCAACGTAGAAACAGTTAAAATTCGAATTGGGAACATATTACAAGCTTGGCGTATTACCGACTAAGTCAACAACCTTCCATTCAGAATTTGTCTTGAAGAGTTAAATACAGGGTATCCAGCAAATAATGGTAGGATTCCTGGAAGCACTGTTCCCAATTACACAAAAGGTATCACATTGAATGTTGTACCCATAATTCCCCCCACTAAATTCCCCGCCCTTCCCACGGTCAGTAGGGGACACCGATGGGCTTGGAAAGGTCGCCGTCCGTCGGATGGGACGTTAAGGCGTGGCCCCGTGTGTTGGATAGCCATACACTGTGCACGTTAAAGAACACGCTGGATGGCCTTGACGGGAGGCTATCATCTGTCTTCCAACAGCTGTTCCAGTGGGTCCCCTCCCCCAACCTTCTCTGAGCCTTCGGGGTCCATGTGACCTGGCCATTTAGCCCATGGTGTACAAAAAAGTGTCGCTCAGAGGTAAAACAATCCACAGTCAAAACCCCCCACTAAAAGGTTTCATGGGCGTCCACTAGCAAGACGGAACACCACCACGTTTCTGAAGAGATAGTTCTTAGTGCAAAATTTCCTGAAAGATGGATTAGCAAGGGTGGTCCAATTCTATGGTCACAAAAGAGCCCTGATTTTACACCCCTTGATTTTTTTCCCTTGTGGGGTTTGTAAAGAATTGTGTTTGCATGAACAAAATTCGAAACCTGAATCATTTGAAAGCCAGAGTAAGAAAAGCAACAACTAAGCAAGTAACAAGGGATATGCTGTAGTATGTATGAGAAGAAATGAACACCGATTGGACATATGCAGGGTCACGAATGGTGCACAGGTGCAAATTCACCAATTATCCTCAAAACTATTTGAGGTACGCTTTCAATTAAAATATTACTTTTTTGAATATATACGAGTATATTATTTTTCTACCTTTAGTTCTGGAAACCCCCACCATTATTTCACGACATTTTGTGTTATATTACAGGGTCAGATATGATTATGAAATTCCATACTGGCCAGGACTACATACAATCTTATTAGTGTAATGTTAGCATTTCATGAAACGCAAATTTATTACATACAACAAATTATTACTGTTCTTTAAGGAAACTCACTATTCTCTTCGACTTTCTCTTAGTTCCTAACTTATAGTTCCTCTAACAGCTCTTCCATTGCGCACCCCGTTCTTCCCTCCCCCCCCGCACTCTTCCTACCATTCACCATCTCTGTTTTGTCACTCGTGCAGGCACATGGCGTATGAAAATTTTCTCCCTTATTGAATACCACTGCCAAACACTGGCATGCTACACTCGCACGTGACATTGTTGTCCACGCGCTTCTTGCTGCCATAGCGACGACGATAGTTCAGGAGGGTGGGATGGGGGTGGAAAATACACCTTGGCAACGGAGTCGGGAGGGGGGAAGTTGTGATAAGTGAGACAAGGCGCAGTGCATTTCGCTATGAGAGAGTGTGTGTGTGCGTCGTCCTGTCGATTTGACTACCATAGCAACCAAAGCTAGAACTGCTGCCAGATCTTGCGTGTGTTCGTTTAATAAGGAATATTTATTTGACCGTACAGACGGTCATGGGGATCTGCGCGAAGAAAGGCGAGGGAAAGGTAGCAGCTGAAGTGGGGAAGAGGGTGGGGAGGCTTCGATGGGAAGAATCTGCGGCGAAGGAGAAGATAGGAGGAGGAAGAGGAAGAACCTAAAGATAGGAAAAGTGACAAGGGGGAGTAGAAGGGGGAGGAGGGAGAACGAGGATGCCGGATGAAGAATGACAGGGCCCAAAATGAGGAGAGAGATTGATAGGAAATAAAGTAGATGGCAGGGACGGCAGGATGCCTTTCGTTTTATTTGTTTTGTTTTCCTGTTTAGTGTCTGCGGGTATCTTCTCGAGTCATGAATAAATCTTCGAATTTGTTTCGCTCATGCGACATTTTTGTTTTCAATTTCCTCAACATCAAATGCAATCAATATCCCCCAGCAAAGGAATGGGGAGCAAGAGTTGAGAATTTTTGAAAAATGGAGGACATTTTAAATGCTTGAGGTTTTTATATTTTTTCTAGTTTGGGAAAAAGAAGTAGGATTTTTTAAAAATTGTTTCTGCTAGTATACTAGATGATTTTAAACTAACGGTTTTTGCTCTGTTTGATTTGATTGAAACGTACAAAGCAGAGAAGCATCGTAGAAACTTAACACGACTTCTCACACAAGAACTCATCTTGCTGAGACGGTATTCACTGATGACCACTGCTTCAGTTAGAGATAACACGCAACATTTGATTGCTGGAACTGGAACTAGCTGCCTAACCACTAATGCCTGTTACCATTATATAAAAATTATACATTTATATATACTATGTTTGTGTTGACCCAATGAGATAAAGGTTCTGTCGGACTAAGTCAGCAGTGTTGACCTGAGTTCGGATCCTGTCCGACTGGGCCAGATGTGATGTCCTCCCTACTCCGATCTATGGAGACTGAGTCAAACATCGTGGCCGCCGGAGGACAATGCGATTGTTGCTCAATAATAATTGCTTCATCCTCATTTCGGTGAAATCTCAGGTTCTCGGGTTTTTAAGCCCGTGCCACTGCACGCCTCAACTTTACTGTGTTGAATGAAGAATAGGAACTGTCCATCAGTTAACTGCACGAGAGTAGATAGCGACAACACAGTTTTTATTCACAATATATACAGCTATGTGCTGGGAATGAGCTCCACTCTGTGGCCTTTGCTGCTTTGCTGCTGCAAATATTAACAATGAGGTGGAGAGTCGCACACTCTGCAAGTTCTCACTTTACAAACCTCAAACTCGGCGAAAGGATAACCATCCCTTTGTCTACACTGTGGTTCCTCTGAATCCACAAAAATACAAAGACAGATTCTCCAAGAATCTCGATTCCCTCTTGGGTTGGGTTGGGTTGTTTTACCTCTGAGCGGCACTTTTTTGCACACCATGGGTTAAATGGCCAGGTCACATGGACCCCGAAGGCTCAGAGAAGGTTGGGGGAGGGGACCCACTGGAACAGCTGTTGGGAGACAGATGGTAGCCTCCCGTCAAGGCCATCCAGCGTGTTCTTTAACGTGCACAGGGTATGGCTCTCCCGCACACGGGGCCACGGCTTAACGTCTCATCCGACGGACGGCGGCCTTTCCAAGCCCATCGGTGTCCTCTACTGACCGTGGGCAGGGCGGAGAATTTTGCGGAGATAAATCTCAACGCTGACCCAGTTGGGACTCGAACCTGGGAACTACAGATTACGAGCCTGGCGCGCTACCGACTGAGCCACCCCCGACCCATTCCCTCTTGGAATCACACCCTCACTTCAAGGGTTACTTTGAGAAAGACGGCGTCCCTTTGATGCGTGTCCAAGCGACCTCTTCGCTTGACAGCTACGCACAGACTAATGTTTCAAATCTACCGTCTAGCCTCGTATCTGCACTAGCGCCCCTAGGCTAGTCATTCACGGCCATAAACAACTTTTGGCATTGATTCCTTCAACAAGCAGCAAGTTTCAGACCCGAAAACAACAACAGTGAGTCATCCCAGCACAAACATTTCCAAGAACACATAAAAATATATACAACAATAAAATATAACAAAAATATACAATAAATAAATAAATAAATATAAAATTCGAGGGACATGACAATATTACAAAAAGTAACTGGACACTTCCACGTTATGCGAACGAAAATCTAAATTGAAATCTCCCTAACTTTGAAAATATCTCATTTATATCCACTTTTACGTAAAAATGCCACTAGAGATAAGTTGAAAATCTTATTAATATCTCTCTAAATATCGATTTTTTTTCCACAATATTTGTTAAATATTTAAGGCGTTATCGAAACCGGAATATTTTACAGCAGATGCTGTTGTCACACTCTTCCTAAACGTATTTTCTCGCCACAGAATCAAATGCATTTCCATAGTTTGTATATATGTGAAATATTATTATAGCAATAAATGTCTCTATCATCTTCTACATAGTAAAAATTTGCTTTCTACGTCATAAACATGGCATACGAATTTTCTTTAGGAACACCCGAGCTTATGCATAAAACTCATGAATCAGTGGGTTGACCTATAACCAATTAAACGATTTGTTATAACAGTTGTGGTGTAATTTTTGAGGAAAATATTCATGACTAGCAAAAGTTACAGTTAAATGTTTCAGCTTCCATGATTCTTTAAATTGAAAAAATATTGTGAAAAATTGAGATTTAGAGAGATTTGAGTGGAATCTTCAATTTTTCCCCAGTGCCATATTTTTATAAACTTATTTTTAAAAGCAGCCGTTCAGTGGCTAGTGGTTAGCGTGCTTGGCTACTAATCAAAGGGACTGGGTTCGAGCCCCGGATAAGGCATGGATGTTTTTGTTGTTCTTTCTGCTGAGGTCTCTCCTTCTCACAGACCTCCTACTATATCCGTAAACTGGCAGACCTCTCTGACATGCGGCTCATTGAGAAGATTTCTTTTTTTTTTAAATTAGGGAGTTTTGAATGTGGCTCTCGATTCACATAACATGATGGTACCCGGTTACATTTAATAACATATTGTATATTTATAGAATATATTTTATATGTTATATGTGTATAACATAATTTTTATAGATTATATTGTATGTACCCGGTTCCCGACTAACACGACAGATGAGTTTTTAAAAAATTCGTATAAGGTGAAATCATGTAAATCGGACACGAATTTCTCATACGAAATAAAGTAAAAAGGGGAAGATACCGTCCAGAATTTTAACTTGATTCACACATTCTTAATTTTATTCCTTAACAATTTTGTGTTTTTTATTTGTTTGTACATACTTCATACATGCAACTCATTTTTTTCAGAAAAAAAAATTATAAAGACAGAAGCAAAAAATTCCAAAAAGAAAACAAACCTCGGATTATCTTAAATCTCTATAAGACACATCAATATCAAACATATCTTAACGTTAAAACACAAGCATGATTATTATATATGCATAATGTCCAATACACTATTAGTTACCAATCGTGAAAATTAATATCGTTTTTTAGATTTTTTTTTAATATCCTATTTTGAATTCATTATTACTTTAATATCAGCTTGAAATCAACCACGTCCACAACTAACATTTCAGTTTCATTTGCAAATAAAAAGCTCAATTCTTCTCGATAACGGCATTTTAAGTACAGAATAACACAGTTTTATCCTATTTATTACACACCACTGGAAAGACAACACGATAATCGAATACTATACTTCATTACACAAGTTACCATAAATTGAAAGATTCGTGAAATTACATTATTTCTGAGATAACAGCTTTTTCATTCGCTATAATTCAGTTAGATTTAGCGATATCTTTTAAATCAACACGACAATTGGATTAAACAACCAAAAGTGGCATAATTCGTTTCTCTTGAGGGCATACCTAAGTGGTTTGCACTGCTTCATGTCAGACACTCCTGAACTTGAAGAAATAAAGACTCGGAAGTGAGAAAGAGTAAATAGTCCCTACCGGAAGTGTGTTAAACAGAGCCATGTCTAGATGAAAATTAATAGTTTGTTACTTAAGTGTGCACTTAAATGGAGATAAATTAATCGCCAGTGGATGCTTTAGCATTAGGCGAGACATTACCAGTTTCTCTAAACGAGTAACAATTTGTACAATTTAATAAAACGACGCATTGTTCTTCGCTACAATTTGCAGTCGCAGTTTAACATTAACTGTTTGCATGTACGTAAATTATTGTTCAGATTTTTACGATTCTTTTTATTGCTTTCCACTCGTCATTTATCAGTTTGTGTGTTTGTTAAAACTGTTGTTTTGCCATATCTTCCCAATCCAACGATAAATCGCAACGAGTTATAGATCATATGAAAGCTTATGACGTGGGAAAATTTGGCTTGTTTTACCTCTGAGAGGCACTTTTTTTGCACACCATGGGCTAAATGGCCAGGTCACATGGACCCCGAAGGCTCAGAGACGGTTGGGGGAGGGGACCCACTGGAACAGCTGTATGGGAGACAGATGGTAGCCTCCCGTCAAGGACATCCAGCGTGTTCTTTAAAGTGCACAGGGTATGACTCTCCCGCACACGGAACCACGGTTTAACGTCCCATTTGACGGACGGTGGCCTTTCCAAGCCCATCGGTGTCCCCTACTGACCGTGGGGAGTTTTGCGGAGATAAAACTCAACGCTGACCCATCTGGGACTAGAACCTGGAAACTACAGATTACGAGCCTGGCACGCTACCGACTGAGCCACCCCCGCCCCGACGTGGGAAGAGTAACAGGCTCTAAAATATTCAACCCCCATGCTTTCTTCATCCTAGGAGAGGGAGAAATGTCACGTAAATGATTGTTCCGTATATCTTTCGACACAGAATAACGGGTTATGTGTCATATGAAAGCTTACGATTTGTGGAGTGTGATAGATTGATTATAAAAAATTATAACCCATTCTTTTTTTCTTTCTAAAAAAGGAGAATGATGTAAAAGATTGTTCTACTGTATCTTCCGAACGCGAGGGTCTAGAGAACGGCCCTCCAATATATTGTCCGCTTGAGATTTGTAGCCAAAACCACTTATGAGCTAATAAGGAATAATCACTTGCCCATTGCTACCGATGTGTAATTCTTCATACTTAATTTTACTGCAATTTAATACATCAGGAACCAGGGAATTATGAATTTCTGATAAAAAGAAAAGGTCACTTCTTATCAATGAAAAAAAATTATACAGTTCACACACATTTTTAAAGAACTACCACTGGATATTAATTATACTGGAAGTCTCCTTTAAAATAGGGGGCGGAGAATAGCTCAGTCGATAGCGCTTCAGGTTTGTAATCTTCAATTCCCAGGTTCGAGTACCAACTGAGTCAGCTTCGAGATCTATCTCCGCTCAACCCTTACACTGTTCTCAGTCAAAAAAGGAACACCAATGTGTTGTGAAAAAACGGTGGGTCGTTAAGCCGTGGTTCTGTGTGCAGGAGAGCCACATTTTGTGCACGTTAAAGGACATTCTGGATGGACTTGAAGAGCGGCGCTTCCGTCTTGTAACAGTCGTCCAATGGGTCCCTTTCTCCTATCGAACTGAGCCCTCGGAGTCCTTGTGACCTGACCATTCATGCCAATGTGTGCCCAAAAGTGCCGTTCAGAAGTAAAACAACCCGACTTGTTAGACATCCCTGTGGAGTGTATTGCCTGAAGAGAATGTATTTATTCCCAATGTAAATTTTAATCGCCTCATTACCAGATCCTCCATTAATAAGAAAAGTTTATAAAAATCAAAATTTGAATATGCAGAGAAGAAGTGAGAATTTTGTTGATATAATTTCATCTCTCAGTCAGAGAGAAAATTAAAGAAGATGATTTTAGATCAGAGCCAGCTTTTGTTGCCGAAGACGTTGATTGATACTGACACGGAGGTATCTTCCCTCGGCAGCGAGAGTTCGACGTGCGCCGCTGTATAAACAGCGGAAATACGAGCCACCGTTCATTATGGAGCGGCACATATAGACACAGAACTTGACTGCCGTCCAACGTCGCCCATCTGTCCGCCGTGTCACTTGACAGACAGCGCCACGTACGGCCCTAGGTTCAAGTTCCAGCACCGGAAGTGCCACATGCTTCCGGCGCTCAATAACTGAGAACTACTTTCTCCATTTCTTCCCTCTATTTTGCTCCATCTGTCACTCACGCAGTTGGCAGTCGGTGGTTTCGACTTTTTCGTCTGTTTTTGCAACTTTTTCTCCCTCCACGTTTACGCTTTCGGTGACAAGAGTTTCATATACTTTTTCATCTTTGTTTTTTACGTTTTAGCGATGTGTGTCCCTACTAATTAAAATCGCTTTAGTTCCGTGCATTCACAGTGTGAATGTGAATTAAATTTGTATATTTTGAGATTGGACTTGGTCGTATATGTTAAGACAGCAGCTTCAGTACGAACCACCGTGATTCCACATGACTTCGGTAGTGGGGAATGGGTAAGGGGGTGTTCAGAGATTAACAGTTGCTTATTGAGAGCGACAACTAGGGTTCATTGGGTTGTTTAACCTTTGAGAGGAATTTTTTTGCACACATTGGATTAAATGGCCAGTTCACTCAGAGAAAGCTGTGGAAGGTGCCCACGGAACAGCTATGAATAGATGGTAGCCTCCCGTCAAGATCATCCAACGTATTGTTTAATGTCCTCAGGGTATGGCTTGGTTGTGTTATTTTACCTCTAAGCGACACTTGTTTTGCAAATAATTGGTAAATTGTCTAGTCACAACGACTCTGAGGGCTCAGATAAGGTTGGGGGGGGAGAGAACCACTGGACAGCTATTGGGAGACAGATAGTAACCTTCCCTCAAGGCTATCCAGCATGCTCTTTAATGTGCACAGGGTATGGCTCTCCTGCACATGGGACCACGGCTTCACGTCCCATCCGACGGATGGAGACCTTTTCAAGCTCATTGGTGTCCCCTGTTAACCGAGGGCAAGGTCGGGGTTTTGCGGAGATAAATCTCAAGGCTGGCACAAGCGGGACTCCAATCTGATAACTACAGATTACGAACCTGGGGCGCTACCAACTGAACCATATCCACCACTCAGGGCTCTCTAGTATACGGACCGATGGCATAACGTCCCATCCGAAAGACTACTGTCTTTTTAAGCCCAACGGTATACCCTTCTCTAATCGAGGGCTGGGAATTGCGCGCTGCCGACTGAACTAACCGCGCTGCCGACTAAGCGTGCGACTAAGCCGACTAACCGCGCACCGCTAAGCGCGCTGCCGACTGGTGCTAACAACCGATCCAAGGTAATGGGAACTACCGATTACAGCTTGCAGTAGGCTCTCAGCAACCATTAGTGAAAAACCTGTTTTTGAGACTCATTTGCTCCCAGCTGCAGCTAAATCTCTCGCACAGATCAAGAACATAGTTGGATTACACAATATGCCGCTGGTTTCAGATCACTTGTAAAGAAAGTTTCACAGAATACTATGAACACGGGATGTAGTGATGTCAGTTATGTTTAGAGACAGAAAATATTTCTGTTGAAAGGGACGAATAGGTAGCATACCAGGCTCGTAATCTGCAGTTCTCAAGTTCCACTAACTTCTGATTTCGGTGAGAAAGAGAACAATGATGGGCTTGAAAAGGTCGCTGTTTGTCGGATGGGAGTTAATCCCAAGTGCAAGAGAGCCATACCCTGTGCACGTTAAAAAACTGTGCACGTTAAATACTTGACGGAGGCTTTCATCTGTCTCCTAACAGTTGTCCAGTGGGTCCTCCACCTTCTCTAAGTCTTTGGAGTCTTTGTAACCTTACCATTTTGTTCTTTGTGTAGAAAAAAGGTGCCGATCAAAAGTAAAACAACCCCACTCGCCTTCTAGACCGCTGTATAGGAAAATGGTGCCCCAAAATTAACAAAGCAACCAACGCATACCTTCTCAAATAATTGGAGAAATTACTATTAAAATGTCTGTGAATGTTCCTCGAATTCTTTGTCCTGAGGTCTGATCCTCTCTGAACAAGGGCTAATTCACATGTGGTCCATCATTAACTCTTTTTGTGCTCACTCTGGCTTCATCTAATGGTCTCCCCTAATATCCTAATTGATGCTGAAACCAAACACCAAAATCGAAAAGAAGAGATAGGTTTAAAAGGGGATACGGAAATAAGAGAGGGGAAAAAAACTAAAATAAATTCCACCGCAAGAATTTGGCTACTTACAGAATTAGAAGCGTGGTAGTCATCCCCGCAGTTCCTCCCTTTTCCTCGAATCCCATTCATCCACGCCGTTGAGCATCCTCCCCCCAAAGCATCCAATGGCATCAGTCACGTCAGCGAATAATAACATTTAACCAGCATCTTTATGCTCGGATGAAGCAAAGAGGATCAAATGACGTTAATTGGATGAGATGCAGAATGTATCAGCTTTTTCGTTTTCATTCTGTTCCGATTTTTAAATAAATGTAGAGCGTAATATTATATTTTCTAATTATATACCTTTATACGCTATTCTACACAATATTACGAGAATTTCGAAGTTTTGTCTATGGCAGTGATTCTCAACCTTTTATGCATCACGTACTCGCTGGAAGTATGTATGTAACTGGCGTACCCCTTGTATAAATAGATAAAACTACAGTTATAGTATAACAATAGGAATAAAATAAAACATATATAAATAACATATATCTAGCGACTTTTGAGCTCTCACGGCGTACCCCGAAAGATTTTACCGCTTACCCCCAAGGGGTAGGCGTATCCCACGTTGAGAATCCCTAGTCTATGGGAATCCAATTTCGAAACTCCATAACTTCTAAAATGTTCAATAATGGGAAAATGTGACTGAAGATAAATTTAAGATTGAAATAAAATTTATTTAAATCTCGATTTTAAACAATTTTTAAAAGAAAAAGAATTACGAAAAAAAAAGTACAACTAAAACATTTTTAGTCGTGGCTTTCAATCGGTGGCTTTTTTTTTCGCACAAAAATTATGGTTGTTAAACCTTTAGGAATTTTTTCAACCAATCCTTTTATTTACACTAAACTTATTTAGCCTGAATGTAAGTTGGTAGCGGGCCATACTCGTCATCTGTAGTTTCCAGTTTGAATCTGAATTGTGCCAGCTCTGATACTTATCTTCGCAAAACACCCACCCTGCCCTAGCTCAGAAAGGGAATATATATTCAGATCATAAAGATAAATATCACTATCAATATTCAGATCATAAATAGATCAGAAAGGGAATATATTCGAAAGGTCGCCGTCCGGCGGATGAAACGTAAAGCCGTGGACCCTCTGCATGTTAAAGAACTGTGGATGGCCTTGACGGGATGACATCTGTCTCCTAACAACTGGCCAGTAGATACCCTTCCCCAACCTTCTCTGAGCTTTCGGGGTTCTTGTGACACTGTCATTTTGCCCATTGTGTACAAAAGAGTGCCACTCGGAGGTAAAACAATCCAACCCATTATTTAGTCGAAGATACTTAAGAGTTTTCATTATTGCGAACGACAAAATATTAAGTTTAAATTATTTCCATAATAATTTAAGAGGCAGCATCTGTTTAGATTGTCCAACTCCTATCCTCTGTCTAACTTGAGTTATCCAAGACATTCAATAGAAAGCCCTCTGCTACATCTAGGGACGCATTCCCATTTTCCGTAAAGAATTCCGCTGCACCTTGAGCACATTTCAAGGGTAATAAAAGCAAACCAGCTAGCGGGAGCTGCAGGAAGCTCATTATACTTGATACCACTGTAGCAATCTCTTGGCTCACTCACATGACCTAACCTTTTCCGGAGAAAATGTTTATTTTGTACCTGAGACACACTGTGCGCCGCTGTCTGTGGCATTCAGCCGTTAAGGTGAATAAAGAATTACAGTTTACTATAATAGCTGCACTGTTGTTCAAATGGCAGAAGGGGGGGCCTGTATAAATTGCCTTTCTAAGTGGAACTTACGTAACGTGAAAGTAATTTAAGTTAGTGTTAAGGAAATCTCGTTGTGACCGAGTTTTTTTTGTCTCAGTTAAACTAATCTTGTCAGTTAGAGATCGTTTACAGTGTAATGGAGCTTTCAAACAGTTGTTGAGTTAGTTTGGGGGAAGGCCGGTTTTCACGATTTAGCGTCAAAGAGGTTTGTTTTTTGGAGCAAGTACGTGTTGAATGTCCAGTTTCTTAAAAAAAATGTTTCTTTGCATTTTAAAGTCCAGAATAATATTGAAAACCGATGCATTGTTTTCGGAACTTGATAGAAAATCATTTTAGTTCGTTTCCAAAAAAAAGAACGAATGTTTTCCCTATTAACAACTTTTTGAACACTATTATCCTGTAGGTCAACGTAGGCACATAGAAGAAAACTGTTCTGAGTCTGATCGTGGATTCACTAATGAAATCCGTCCAAATATCAAATGATGGCAACTAAATAAACAAGGAAGAATAAAATGCAAATGAATGCAAGGATAGAAAACCTTTCAATTTTCCAAAATATTTTTCATCTACATTTTAAATTCTTTACTGCTTCACAAAAACAACGATCAGTGAAAAATGCTTTTTTATTTTAGTCAAAGAATAACTTCCGACTTCTAAATAGAAAAGATAGCAAATTTCTGGGGGATTCGATATTTTGATGGACAGATTGCTTAAGAAATTATTTCTTTCATTTTGTAAAGTATGCTGCCTCTCGACTATATCACACTTCATCACCAAAATTTCGAATTTCCAGCGTAAATAAATCGTTTACAATATTCGTTTACAGTTTCGGTATTTTCGATCTTTTCACCGTTAGAGGGATCTATTAACACTATTAGATGATTCGAAAAATGCGAAGCGTAATATTTCATCAATATCTCTCTAACTCTAAATATTTTCGATATGAAAAATATGAATGATTTCAAGACTTCATGAATGATATTTCAGTTTGTAAGTTTAGTCCCGGATCTAGAAAAATATAAGAGAGTGAGGATTTGTAAACAAGATAACAGGAAGCTAGATGCTTTTGATTCTAGATGCTTACGCAGTATCTTGGGCATTAGGTGGTTCAACTTTGCAACTAATGATGAGGTTAGGCAAAGGAGTCGGCAACCTTCTTTAAGCAGCATATTGTGCAGAGAGAGACTCCGCTGGTTTGGCCATGTTGTCCGTATGGATAATTATAGATTGGTGAATAGGGTTATGAACAATGTGCCTAAAGGCCTCAGAAAGAGGGGGAGACCTAGGATGTGGTGGGCAGACAATGTCAAACAGGACCATATTAGAATTGGTGTGCAGTGGCCAGATGCAGCAGATGTAGCTCAGGATAGATATGCTTGGAGAACTAAATCGCACAGTCTGGTTGGACCTCCGTAGCCCATGGCTGCTTGAGGATGACGATAAGGAGGAAGTGATGCATTCGAGTCGGAAAAGGTAAAATGGAGTAGGGGGGATGGTCAAGAGATTGCGTTCCCATTGCAATGTAGCATTTTTATCCACCGTTTCACAGGTCTTTAAATCATTTTTTGGAAAAAGCGTGAAATATTCAAGTGTTGGAATATTTCTTCCCTCCATTACCCTTACTAATATTCTCAAATGAGGGGTGAGGACCACTTTGCCTCTCCCCCAGCTAGATCTGGCCCTGTATATATATATATGTGGTAAATGTTTATCTAACAACAAAAGAATAATGACATAGGCTATGTATCGAGATGTGGGGTATTTTATTTCTTTACGTAAGAGGGGAAAGTTTATGCTCTTTTATGATATCTTCTCACTAAAAGAATTAATAATTTTAAACATACGTGTCGACTTATATTCACGTAAAAGGAAAAGTTCTTGATTCTTTAGGTTATTCAAATTTGCTTTCAAAATTAAAGTCATCAAAATGGATTTCTTTTACTCAACGCGAATCTCTTTTAAATAAAATTTGAGTGGATGATATAAACAATGAACAATCTTTATTGTGTTTTAACTATATAAAACATGTATAGTAAGACAAATGTATTTTTTCAATCAATTTTATTTACTGCTTTTTTCCCCCATTGCGAATGACCTGTTGAAGTAGATTGTGAACTGTTTCAGCAAACAAAATGAAAGGAAATACATACAATTCTTGTACGCAATTAAAAATCAGAAGCGAACATTGATTAATGAATATATATGTATGGAAACACGAGTCATAACATTGTATATTCATCATATATTGATTAATGAATATATATAGATGTGTGTGTAACACACGAGTCAAAACATTGTTCTTTCTAGCTCGTTGCTTAATTACTACTCATAAAATCAACAAAAACAAAGATTCTCAGCAAATCCTGTCCTTGCTCAAACGATCTTTTTTTTACTGACAGCCGTTTTTTATTTGCTTCGTGCAGCTTGGTCTCATTATTAATATTTTTGCGCACTCCACTAGAGGTTTTCTACTTTTCCAGTTCAACGTGTCTGGGACGACCACACAGAAAGCAAGTTAACGTTATCAACGTGTTCAAACTTTGTGGCGTTTAAAAAAAACCATGACCAACAACGCAGATAGCCTCACGGCAAATGGTCTTCACACGCTCCAGTTTGTTCTTCATCTCCGTTGTTGGTTATGGTTTCGTTTTAAGACGTCATAAACTTTGGACGTGCTGATAACGGTAAGCCGCTCAAATCGCTTTCTCTGGGGACTTACCTCTCCGAGCATCTCTCCATGCTATGTAGGAAGCGAGAGAGCGTCGAGAGCTGCTCTTAAACTTCTCCCGCAACTGATGTGGATGCAGCCATGATTCAATAAAACTCTCGGCGTCAGTGCTAGCGATAGTAAGGCCTCATTAGAGAATCCCCCAGTAGAATACCATCTTTTCTTCTTTTGGGTTTTCTCGCAGATTTTTTTTCAGCACAAACCAACCGAAGGATGCATGCGAGTGCGTTTGTGAGGGATAGTGAGAAAAAGAGCTGGAAATGCTATTGAGTTAGCTGGAAGAACATGGAAGGTGAGGAAAGACCAACATGTATGTTGGTCCACTCAGGGGGATTGAACTCGGCTAGGAAGGGTTGTGAGGATGATTCAGCTTCGTTTCATTTCGCGTCCTCCGATCCAGTATGTGCATAGATGTATATCGACTTGTGCATCGCCTCTATTTCAATCCAAGTTTCAAAAAAAAAAAATATATATTCCATGTGAAGTTAAAAGTTTGTGAATTTTTGCTTTAAGATATTGAGTGGTTTCTTTTAATTCTGATCTGGTGCTAAAATTAGAAAGCTTAGTTCCTTCAGAAACTTTTTCTTTAAGCCATGCGTTTGACAATTTGTTTTTTATCTAGAACTTTGATTTTCGTAGATTCATGTTTCAGAAGACTGGGAAGTCATACTGCGAGATTGGAAGATGTACTTCTTCTGTTGCACATGCGGAGCAGTGCTCTTTATTTCAGTCTACATTTTGCAGCCGATGTAGAGGTGATGCAGGCGAGAACTAAAGAGGAAAAGATATATAAGAGACATGACCTCGGGCCCAACTAGACTTAATAACCTGACCCTATCCGGGATTGGGCTTAATTATGATTTAAATTTCCGATTTCGCCAATAATTCTAAAAAGAAAATAAATTTAAAATAATTATCTTTATCATGATTCTAATCTTTTAATCAGCGTTAAATAGTTAAAATTAATAATCCCTATCCAGCTTTTGATTCAGTCGGTAGCGTGCTAGACTCATAATATACAGTTCCCAGGTTCGAGTCCCGGTTGGGCCAACCTTGAAATTTATCTCTGCAGAACTCCCCATCCTGGCTTCGGTTAGTAGAAGATATCAGTGAGCTTGGAAAAGCCGCCGTCCGCCGGACGGGAGCAGGATGCATACCGGATGGCTTTGATGGCAGGCTACCATCTGTTTCCCAACAGTTGTTCAGTAGGACAACTCACCCCTTCCTCACACTCTCTGAGCCCTAGGGGTCCCTGTGTCCTGGCCATTTAGCCCATTGTGTGCAAAAAACGCCGTTCAGAGGTAAAACAAACCAATCCAGCTTTTTATTATTTTCTCATGTTGTTTTTTCTCTTTGATTATTAAAATCATCTTTAGCGTTTATAATGACTCAAGTGGAAAATTTTCAGTTTCTAGGAATTATTTTCTGTATTTTTAGCTCCAGATAATGTTGAAATTTAGATTTTGTCTTTAAATAATTATAATTATTTTGAAGTTTCTAATATCCTTTAATAAGAGGATTATAAAATGGTTTATCGGCGTTCATTTCTTTTATTATTGTGCGACATTTTTTTCTCTAGATGCGTTCGGTCTTAGTGATTGTAAAAATAGTTCGGGCGGGCTGGGGCTCGATATTTTGTGCCCTCGATTTTTGTGTTTTTTTTTCCGTCTAACAGTAAGTAAGATTTTTTCTTAAGCTTTTTTTTTTCAACTTTTTTACAGATCACAATGTTACGAAAAATCTGCCATTAGTTAAAAATAACTCAAACATCTCTCTTTCTCTAGGAGCGGGGATGGCTCATTCAGTAGCGCGCCAAGCTCGTAATCTGAAGTTCCCAGGTTCGAGTACTAGCTGGTCCAGAGTTGAGATTTGTCTCCGCAAAGCTCCCCACCCTGCCCTCAGTCAGTAGGGAGCCCATGGACTTGGAAAGGCCGCCGTCTCTCAGATGGGACGTTAAGCTGTGTCCCCCACGTGCTGGAGAGCCATAACCTGTACGTTAAAGAACATGCTGACGGGAGGCTATCATCTGTCTCTCAACAACTGTCCAGTGGTTTCTCTCCCCCAACCTTCTCTGAACCTCCGAGGTCCTTGTGACCTGGTCATTTAGCCCATTGTGCGCAAAAAAGTGCTGCTCACGTGTAAAGCAACTCAACCCATATCTCTCTCTCTATATATTTTTCTTTTACATTTCTTTTCTTTATATAAAGTTGAAATTCGTAACATGGGCTGCTCCGTTAATACTCATTCTGCTTTCAGTGAGACCATGAATTTCACTAATAATAGCGCACTTGCCACCATGCTTAGAAAGACTACCGTTTCTCGTATGGGACATCAAAACCGGATATCCGTGTTCACGAGACCCTCAACCTATTCACGTTAAAGAACACGCTGGATGTCCTTGACGGGATACTTCCATTTGTTTTTACAGCTTTCTAGTGAATCTTCTTCCCAACATTCTTTGAACCCTTGGTATTCTTATAACCTGATCGATTAGCCAATTTGTGCTTAAAAATGCCGCTCAGAAATAAAACAACCTAACTCAACCCATGGGTGCAGATAGCTCGACTACGGGCATCTGACAGATGGTGCTATAATAGATACTTGGGAGCTTTTATGCCAAAATTCTCTGATTTCAAACCCAATATACAAGAGTGGATTTCTCTATTATTTCGTCTCTTATCTTTCCTCCTATGTAGCGGATGAGATATATAATCGGCAGTTTTAAAGACACTGATTTCGTTAGCACGAATAGTTTCCGTTTTACAGAATAGATGATTCGATATATGGCACGAAAATATTTCTCACGTCATCCAGCATTCATTCTACTACCATACATGACGAGTACAGTTTCATTACCTTTCCGAACGCATACCGAAGCATCTCATTATGAACCCAAATGCCTCTAGAGCCACTTCCTATCTTCGGTATATGATGCGCAAACTGCTCGATACGACGGATTCTATATTAGCACTACGTGCTTATCTCACCGCTCAACAGCGATGCCTTGTGCTACTGCGTTACTAGCTATAACAGTTCGCGATTGGCCGTCGTATTCAAGGCACTTCTCCCTAGTCAAATGCTACATTATAAACGGTGTTCCAAGGTTTACACGATGTAGCTGGTTCTGTTTATTGGTAGAGTTAAGAGCATAAGACGCTATTATTAGTGAAATTCATGAACAAGTTTGTGTATCGTTAAACGACATCATCTGATCATTACTGTTTATTCGATGAAGAATTTGCTTGAAATTTCATGAAACTTTAGCTGTTTCGTATTATGCTAATTATGTATATTTCTATCTGAGTTGAACATTTTGGATTGTGTGACAGCATTCCTGATACTTCAAGCAACTAACAATCAGAGTCACTACTAAGCAATTGGTATTTTGAGTCAGAAGAAGGGTTACTATTAATGTAAATCTATTTTTTCTCATGTAGGCCTGGATCTAGAAAAAATTTAGGAGAAGCAAGAGATTGGATTTCAATTACAGTGTAACATTCCCCCCCCCCCTCCTTTTTAAAGATCATCAATAAAAGTGTCTTGAAAAATGCATGAAAAACTCATAAGTTAATATTATGTTGCCCCTATTACCTTTACCAGCATTCTCAAGGGGGGTATGATCCTCCTTGCCCCCACCCCCAGGGAGCTTTGGACTCATGGAAGGGTTGTTTTTAAAATATGTCGGTTAAGATTCATTTAAAGGTCATTATTGAAATATATCTATTTTCAAGTTTTAAAAAGTTAAGAAGTCTGAAAATTAAAAGTAATTCTTTTCCTGAATATACCCAAGGTAAAGGTCGATGCTGGGTTGTTGGGTTGTTTTACCTCTGAGTGGCACTTTTTTGCACACCATGGGCTAAATGGCCAGGTCACATGGACCCCAAAGGCTCAGAGAAGGTTGTGGGAGGAGACCCACTGGAACAGCTGTTGGGAGACAGATGGTAGCCTCCCGTCAAGGCCACCCAGCGTGTTCTTTAACGTGCACAGGGTATGGCTCTCCCGCACACGGGACCACGGCTTAACGTCCCATCCGACGGACGGCGGCATTTCCAAGCCCATCGGTGTCCCCTACTGACCGTGGGCAGGGCGGGGAATTTTGCGGAGATAAATCTCAACGCTGACCCACCTGGGACTCGAACCTGGGAACTACAGATTACGAGCCTGGCGCGCTACCGACTGAGCCACCCCCGCCCCGGGTCGATGCTGACTTTCCTGTTTGTGACTCACCAAAGGTATACCTGATTATATATTTATATTTTAGACTCAGGAAAAGGATCGTTGCTAATAGACAGTTGTATATATGTGGGTATTATCAAAGTAAAGGATGGCTTCTAGCATATATCTGTTTTGAGATTCATATGCTTCTAACACAAGCATTATCATACACATTCGAACTTACCGAGAATTAGATTCATTGCTAACACAGGAGCATTTCTATTTTCGAACACAGAAAAAGTCTGCTAGAATATATCTTTGAGACTTAGAGAAACAAAAAGTTTCGTTGTGGAAAACAAATTCCTAAAATCTCTTTGCCTCGTTAAATTGAATAGTTTAAACTTGCGACAAATCTATAAACAACTGAATAGATAACAAATATATCTGTATATTATTTTAAATATTAACTCGCTGTCAAAACTTTGACTATCTCATTCAAAGGATTAATTGTTTCCACAGAGAATTCGCATCATCGCTACAAATGCAAGCAAAAGGTAACGCAAAGTTCGAACAGAAGTTGAAGAAGCAACTCACTTCAATCTGGCTCAAATAATTCATATCTGAGCAAAAAAAAAACATTCTGGTTGCTATTTATTATCATTATTACAACTAATATTAAGGCGTCGTTCAGGTTTCACGAATTGCATCATTTTAACCCGCACGCACCCAAAAATGAATGAACAACTGCGAAGAGTAATTGCAACAAGGCACCATTGCCATAAAAGATACTGCCTCGTCTTCGAATGTCTCCTTCATTTCTCATCTACTGCATTCACTTCTCGCGTTTCTCCGCTGATGATTAGACGCCGCGTGCAGATGGTCTTTTACGAAAACCCATAACGCTCCCCACAACATCTGCATCAGTGGGTGAGGTCTGAAAAGAGAAACATGAATTTCAGGAAAGAGATTTTGCTGCCTAACGACTCTTGCATTCCCAAGCAACGGCACTTTCAGTAGCAGAAACTTATTAATTCCTAACTGCCTGCACATAACGATCCTCTTCCACACATCTCCTTGTCATCTTCTCTTCTTCCCCTACCTCAGCCATCCTTCAGCATCCGCATCAGTATCTCTCTCTCTCCTCCCCTGCGCTCCCACATCCATTCCCGTCGTTACCACGGATTACACCCGCAGCCCCCGAAACTATCTGCAAATCCTCGAAAATGGCGTCCCCCATAAGAGCATCATTACTTAGGTAGGCATTCTTCTGCTTTTCTGGGGTCATATGCTATTTGTTATCAGAGAGGATGTTGGGGAAAAAAATGCATTTTCGCGTAGTGTTGCTTCACTTACTCCATCCTCCCCATTATTGCAATTCTTAATACTTAACGACTTTCCGTTTTAATAACCACACCATCATCTGACTCCCCCACATTTCCTTCCCTTCACGACATATGCCTTGCCCTTTCCGACGCAGAGTCGGATATATACATATTGGTTCTTTAATAACTCTCGCAGACTAGTTTTGCCTTCGAAACTGACGTCAGGGCTTAGCGTGTACACGCGCATGAGGCTTAATAAACCCCATTAAGCATTCTATTTGCGCATGATGTCGCACGAGAGAGAAAGGTAAGTTTCAGCTTAGTCTGTTCGAATTGTATCAGAATTCAGTTTTATTATCCAAGGTTGTTCGGTGATAAAAAACTAATGATTTCACGAAACTGTAACGAGGTTTAAAATGGATTTAAACGTCAACAAAGAACAGATGATGGTTTTGAATTTATAACTTCGGTTTGGAGATTTTTATCCGTGCAAGACAATTGTTTGTCTCAATGTCACAATCGGGACATGATTTCCTCATCGCCCGACGAGGGTAGGGATTAGGGAGGCAGAGAGAGTAAAGGAGACAACTCTGATAAGAGAGGTACCTGAAGTAAAAGGGACAGCTAAAGCAAGTGTGAAGTAAGTACCTTCAATTCGGATAAGCAGACAGCTCAGGTATAAGACAATAACTGTTGCAACTCTCCCAAGCAAAGTGACTGGAGTGAAAATGCAACTAAAGTAAGTGACGAAACTCTGATAAAGTAAGCGACTCTAGAGAAACCAGATCTAGGAAACATTTAAGGGGGTGGGTGACGGGAATGAACTGCATCGAACCAAAACACTATTCAGCTATATCAATTTTTTCTTCTTAATGGATCTCAAATTTAACAGAAAGCAGGAGGAAACGTAAATTATTCTTTCATTAATAATATATTGTATCGTCATTATTATGATACCACTGCATACTGCACATAAAGTAAGAGTAAAAAAAACTCATAAATATGTGTTTTTCAATCCTTTCTATGCATTAAACTTTTAAGGTAATAAAGATCGCAATATATTAAATAGACAGAATCGTCTCCGAAAGCTCTATGTGATGTACAGTCCCTCAAATAAATATCCGAACACTATGATTGATTACAGAATTCAGAAAAAATACCTGGCAACGATTTTTTTAGAAATTAGTGATCTGTCAATTTTATTCATCACTATAAGAAAAATGTCTTGTAATAATTGTAAAACCTAATTGTTCTTTTGTCAGAAAATATAGAAAAAACAAATTCTCTATAGTTACTTCACTTGCAGGTACTGCTAGAACAATTCTTGCAATTCATTGCAATGTTTCGCCTTGATTTTTCTAGTAGTGAAAAATATTTACTTTTGTAGAAATTTTCTTTGCTCTCTCAAATTCATTTAACAAAATTAAAAACTGATTCTTCTTTCGCTTCCAATTTTTTGGTTTCATCAAGGTAGGTTTCCAGTAAATCATTTGAGTCGTTTGATGACACTGAACTATTTTTACCGATGCTTTCCTGTAGAAGAGATCTGCTGTGATTTTGAATGTACTCATGCAAATTAATTAAATGAGCTTTCCCTGAAAGAGACTTCAAATAGCAGAGAAATAATCCAACGAATAAATATAAGTAAAGAAATTGAAACCATTATTTATTTAACTTTTTTAACTTCAGGCAGTCTGTTCTTAAAGGAGCTGCAGTGAATTACAAGACAAGCTTCGTCACTGTTCGATTGAAACATGAGAATTACCTCCTTTATTTTTTTCAACATATGTGCAAAGCGAGGCTGATTGTTAAGAGATTTGCAAACATACACAAAGGAAATATTTAGGAAGTGGGGATATTGAAAAGATATCGATTATTTTTGGTGGAAAGAACAAAACCGAAAGTTTCGACTATTGTCAATGGTCTTTTTCTCCAATTCTCTATCCTATACCCAAATTACCCCACCTACATAGTTCCTTTTGTAAGTAATTTAAACGAATCACAGGGTATTGAAATATATCTGGGATTTTCGCCCTATTTCATTTGCCCTTTTTCCTTCTGCATGAATGGAGACATCCTTTCTTTTCCGCTGCAGCTCTTATCTGGCTATCACAAAGCACTTTCTCCGAGCGTAAATTACGACGAAGGTGTCTAAGACAGGTGCTCCCCAAATTCTTCGGAATGTGCCGATGAAGGACGTTGTTCGTTGATCATAAAAATAAATTGTATATCTGTCTGTTTCACACGTTTCTAAGTGTATCTTATAAAGGAAAAATCTGAACTGCACCAAAATACAAAAACATTGAAAATAGCGAAATAATTTTTTTCGTTATTTGTTACGTTTTAACGTTATAAATATTTTGAAATTCCGCTAAAGTTATGAATAACATTATTCAAACACCATTTCGTTATTCCGTTATACATAACATTTTCCAACATTGCTTTATACCAAGAACCTGAATGGTATTTAAAAATACTTTCTCTTACAAGTCATTTAGCCACTATTACGCTGTTGAAACATGATGATGTCAATTGAGTAGAGGAAAAAATGTTTTGATCCGGATGGGATCTCAACCCGCGATCTCAGGTATCTCAGAAGACAGAGCTCCTCTCATGTCATCAGGAGGTCGTGGGTTCAGATCCCACCCGGCTCAAGACAATTTTTCCTCTGTCTCCAATTGGCATCATCATACTTCAACAGCGTAATAGTAGTTAAATATCTTGCAACTGTATAGTGCTGTAGATTAAAAGTGTATAAAAATATCTTCGTATCTACAAAAAATTATCTTCTAGAGCGATTAATTTTTCCGCCTTGGATGATGATGTTACTGTCGTTTTTGGTTGTTGTTGATGATGATGTTACTGATATTTTTAGTTATTGCTATTCCATCTTCCTTTTCAATTTATATGTCATATTCATTTAGAAACATACCTGATTGATTATTCGTCAGTATCCATTACCTCATTCTTTCATCGAATTTAATGTGATTAATTTATTCGTAGTCTTAACTCAATACCTCGCATGCTACAAAGACTTGGTTCTTTATCTAGAGGACGTTTACAGCTCTTACATTTTAATCTTATTCTCCATCTAAAAGTCTTTTGTTTTATTTTTTAACATCATTATCATCAAAGAGATTTTCTATTCTAACAAGTAACGTTTCATCTAAAATTCTTCCTTTTAACTTATTGCTTCAAATTTTAAATGTATTGTTTCATTCTTTTCATTATTTCCCCCATTACAAACATATTATTAACTCTCTTCTACTTCATTTCTTCCATATTTTGTTTTTTAACGTACTTTATAAAGAACTGTTTCCGACGTTTTGATTTTGTTTTTATCAAGTCTACTGTTTTATTTCATTGTTACCCGTAAAGTATAAAATGGGAGTGTGTTCTAAATATTGATGTTTACAGTTGAGGAAAGGTCACCCACGTGTTATTGGTAATCGTAAGGCCGGATGAGATGTTATAAGCCGTGGCTCTTTGTGCAGATTAAAGAAAGCACTGAATGACCTTAACGGTAAGCTGACATTTATCATCCAAAAGCTATACAGCAGATTCCTTTTCCCAACTTTTTTTGAGTCTTTGGAGACTTTGTGACATGGTAATTTAGTCATTGTGTGCACACAAAAAAGTACATTTCAGAGGTAAAACAATCCAATCCGTCTGATTGTTCCCAACATCAGACGGATTGGATTGGAACATTTTTCAAAAGTTCTTTCGCCTATCAATTTGTTTTTTGGGCCTGGTTTCTAACCTAAATTAAAGCCTAGCTGGGTTCGAACCCCAGATAAAGATGAATTTGTGGATGAAATGAACCTGGGTTCGAGCCCTTGATAAGGCATGGATTTCGGGATTGAATGGAACTGGGTTCGAACTTCAGATAAAACACTGATTTGTGCATCTAATGGACCATGGTTCGAGCTCCAGATAAGGTACGGATTTGTGGATGGAATGGAACTGGGTTCGAACCCCCAGATGTTTATCCTTCTTCTGAGATCTCGCCTTCATCACGCATCTTCTCTATGGCATAAACTCTTAGGCAAGCAGCTGCTTGAGGGGATATTTTTTGTTGAGAAACAGAGATACAAGATCTCATTTCTTTTTTTAATTTATCACTAGTTCAATATGCCTGTAAAAATACTTGGGCTTCGTTATGATACTTCAAATCATGAAAGAAAAATCTGTTCCTTGACATAATATGTGATTATTTCCCTAGCTAGTGTTTTAACTATATCTGAAATACAACGAAATACACAAATTCACGAAAGACAATTTTTATGCATGTTAATAAATCAGTTTTTAACCTCGATTAAAGATTGATTCGACACCACATAAATGAGGTTTTGGCATGTAGTGGTTAATGAATAGGTCTTGTTTCACGTTTGACATAAATCTTAGTTAATGTAATATCTAATACAATATGCAGTGACTGATATTAGAAAACAAACATTTTTTAAATACAGTGGAGAATAATTACATCGCCCTACAAAAATATTAGAGAATTCCGATGTTACATCAATGGGATTCTAATTACGAAGCTCATATAACTTTTAACATATGGGACACCGATGGGCTTGGAAAGACCGCCTTCCGTCGGATGGGATATTAAGCCGTGGCTCCGTGTGCTGGAGCCTTGTGTACGTTAAAGAACACACTGGATGGTCTTGACGGGAGGCTACCATCTGTCTCCTAATAGCTGTTCTAGTGGGTCCCCTCCCCCAACCTTGAGCCTTCGGGGTCCATGTGACCTGGCTATTTATCCCATGGTGTGCAAAAAAGTTCCGCTCAGAGGTAAAACAACCCAACCCAAATCTAACATATGCATTTAATGGAAAACTGTCACTGAAAATAAATCAAAGATCATAATCATGTCTATTTAAATGTCGATTTTTGAACAATATCCGTTGAGTATTTAACAATAAATGATCTTGTTTCATAACAATCATTTATAATTCTCTAACATTGTTAAAATAATGAGGTAAAGTTCCCAAATGTATATTTGTTTTATTAAATGCTTTGAAACAATGCTTATTAAGTTTTAATTTCGGAGGTGAAAGTCTTATGAGGCGTTACTGTTGTAAGTTCTATAACTCTATCTAGGTTCTATAACTCTTTAAATACTGAGCAAACATTGTGAAAAATAGCGATTTTTTAATTTACTTTCTGTCACATTTTTGCATTAAATGCATGTTCTACAAGTTATTGAGTTTCGAAATTATATTCACATTTGCCTAACATGAAATTTTTTTAATATTTTTATAGGGCAGTATATATTCAGCGAAAAATAACGAAAGCAAAATCTTGCCATTGACCTAGTCTCATTTTATTATTGGTCTACCAGTAATCCGAACTATTAAGAATCCGGACGGTTAGATTCAAGTCTGTATTCAAGATCATTATCTTAAAAAAGAGGGCATTTCAACAGACACGTGGAAATAATACATTTCTTTTTTTTAATGTTTACCCTTAAGAAGAAAAGCTCAACCAATTTAAATATTTCGCATTCCATTCCATTTCCGATTTCTTCTCAAGTATTATCTTCGCTTCCAGATAAGAAAACGCTGCAAAAGCTTTTAGACCTAAAGAAAGAATTTACTAACTCAAACCGAAAAACGGACCTGCAAGAATGCAAGTATTAAAAGCTCCATAATTTTACTCTTTACAGATCCCATTCCGTGTGGAATGTATACGCATTAAAGACCTCCTACTCCCCAAAACCAAAGCTCTTGTCCACACGCACATAAACACCCAGACCATTCTACGAGCAGCAACCTCAGCCATTAGCAATTAGAACAGGAATGCACCAGCTTAATTGCCGGTCTCCACAGGTCGACACTAGTGTTGGAATTTAGTAAAGGACCGGGAGGCCCTGTTACGCGTTTGTAAGCGAATACATATATGTGTTCTGACTGATGCCGACATTGTAATAGAAGTGTGCGAGCCCTCAGAATGTGCTTCTGAAATAACCCATCGCCACTGCTTGTGACCCCATTATAAGAATGATCTACAGAAACCCTGGAAACTACGGCTAGAGTGAGGGAGTGAGAGATCATGAGAAGCATGCGCAGTAATGTACTCAACACCGTAATGACTGAGAGAGGAGTTTCCACTTCCACCGTTGAGCGTTCCCTGCTCTTGCCCATCACAACACTGGATGGAGGAGGAACGAAGAGGAGGAGACAGAGTCTCCGATTTCTCGATCCTCGCCCGACGAGCGGAAAGCTTCGAGAGCTGGCGCTCATGACAGTCCATATTAACATTCTAAATTCTTGAAGGCTTGTGGTGGGCGCATGCCTTAGTTTCCAACCCCCTCTCCTACTCCCACCCCTCTGCCGCTCCTAGTGCTGTCGGGGGTCACACGTTTGAGCAAGCTCCTGTCGCACTGAGAGATGCAGGAAACGTCGGGTAAAATGAGAACACCTCCATAACATAGTTTGCAAAGATTTCTCGGGTTCCCCTCAAACTCTTGGTTGCCAAACGTTGATCTCTAGCGACAAGTATCGCCTGCGCTGGTTGTTGGAGGAAAGAGAGAGTCTTAAAGGAATAAGGAAATGAATCGGAAGTCGCATACGCGGTACGATTTTTTTCGCTCTTTTTGTGAATCAGGAATGAACAGATTGCGGAAATGCTGCTTTCTCTTAGATAATTATGCTTCGGAACACTGTGTGCATGTCACCGTGTTGTCAAAAGATTCTATTAATGGAAATCTAATTCGGAGCTCTCTAACTTATGCAATAAACTTTTCGTTTCAAAGCTAGATTGAAGATTACTTCAACAGATATTGTAACCCTAAAGGAACATAGGGTTTACTATGGGCCAATCACAAAGTCATAGGGTCCTCTACTAGTGAAACGCCATGGGACCGTCTATCAGTTCAAAAGTCATGGGGCCTTCTACTAGTGACACGCCATAGGACCGTCTATCAGTTCAAATGTCATAGGGCCCTCTATTATTCCCTAGTAATAGGGATTTCTATCAGTCCCAGCCATATGGCCCTCTATTAGCCCAGTCACAGGGTGCTCTGTAAGTCCCAAAGTCATAGGGCCTCTACTACTCCAAAGTCATAGGGAGCTCTGTCAGTCACCAAGTCCTAAGACTCTCTATTAATCATCAAGCCCTAAGACCTTCTATTAATCACCAAGTCCTAAGACCTTCTATTAATCACCAAGTCCTAAGACCCTCTATTAATCACCAAGTCATAAGATCTTGTATTACTACCACTATCTATTCCATATAACGCGAAATTAGAGAAAAAGATGAAAACAAATAACCAAAATTTAAGATACAGGAAACTGCAAGTCACCTACTTCGACAGCTATTGATTTAAGTGATTGAAATATATGTATGATATTGTATTTTAATTTTATCCGGGACATATCTGCTGACATGGTCAAAAGCTTCCTAAGTTGCAAAAGATATGTGTGAAAAACCAGTGCGTTATGTAAGTTTTCTAAGAAAAGCAGCGTGATGGCTATACGTAAAAATTATACATTTGAGTTGGGTTGATTTTTCTGTGGGAAAAAGTTTTGCACACAATAACCTAAATTGGAAAGTCACAAGAACCCAAGAGCTCGGTGATGGTTTGGGGAATGGGGACCGATTTGACAGCTGTTAGGAGACAGAAGGAAACCTCGGCGTGAAAGCCATAAAGTGCGTTCTTTAAGATACACAGGATATGGTTATGGAGGTCTCATGCACATTGCTAGACGGATTAACGTCCCAACTGACGGACGGTGGTATTTCCAAGATCATCAGTGTCGCCTTTTTCATTGAGGGTAGGGTGGGGGTTAGATGAGATAAATATCGATGCTGGAACAGTTGAGACTCGAACCTGGAAACTACAAATTAGGAGTCTGGCGCACTATTTACTAAGCAAACACCCGCCTTAAAAAATCTAGGGAAGAAAAGTACATAAATATATTAGGGATGTAAATGGGTGTATATATTCTAGGAAAAGCAATGGAAGTTTGTAGGGAAGTAATATGTAAGACTCTAGGAAAAGAAATGAGCATAAGAAAATTTTGCCCAAAAGTAAAGGTTATATATATTATATCTCCCATGTCATTTAAATATTGGCCTTGGACATTTAAATGCTAAATATTACTGAAACTTTAGATTAGGGTACATTTGATTGAGATCCTTGAATTCGATATATAATCTAGTTTGTCTCATTTGCATAAAAAATACTCTTCAAGATAATAGGATATTTTAATTGGCTTTCTAGTAGCATAACACTGAAATTCTCTAATGATTTGCGAGGACTCTGAGTTTGAAGAAAGCAGTGTTAAATTCTCTAATGATTTGGGATGACCCTACACATAAAATGAAACATTGGTGGAATTCTCTAATGAATGATTCTGCACTTGAAATGAAACAGTGGTGGAATTCTCTAATAGTTTGGACAACTCTGCACATGAAATAAGGCGGTGGTGGAATTCTCTAATGATTTGGAAGGACTCTGCACATGAACTAAAACAGTGGTGAAATACTTTAATTATTTGGAAGGATTCTGCACATGAAATAAAATAGTGGTGTAATTCTCTAATGATTTGAAAGGATTCTGCACTTGAAATAAAACAGTGGGGGAATTCTTTAATGGTTTGGAAGGACTCTGCACATGAAATAAAGCGGTGGTAGAATTTCCCAATGATTGGAAGGACTCTGCACATGAGCTAAAACAGTGGTGGAATTATCTAATGATTTGGAAGGACTCTGCACATGAAATAAAATAGTGGTGGATTCTCTGATGATTTGGAAGGATTCTGCATATGAAAGAAAACAGTGGTTGTCCAAGAAAAAAGCTTCGATCTGAAGAAGCTCAATAGTTAGATGTTTGGCAATTGAGAAGCCGAACATCAGTGAGATGTTCGGATGCAATATTACTGCATCCGAAGAAACGATTCTTCTGATGCAATAATACGTTGATACCAAGAATGCGAAGGAGACTCATTAACTCCTGCGTTTGATAGCATGATCTCCTTGTTACGTACCGTTTTATTATAGACATTTATTGTTACAGACTGTACCATTCAAGCTAGGAGCGGTGACTGGCTTAGCCAGTAGTGTTCCAGCCCGTGATATCCCTAGGTTTGAGGTATCACTTTGTGTCGAGTTTTGATTCGCTAATCCCCACTCTTCTTTAGATGAATGGGGCGGGGGTGTCTCAGTCGGTAGGGTGACAGGCTCGTAATCTGTAGTTTCCAGGTTCGAGTCCCAGCTGTGTCAGAGTTGAGATTTATCTCCGCAAAATTCTCCACCCTGCCTACGGTCAGTAGGGGACACCGATGAGCTTGGAAAGGCCGCCGTCCATCGGATGGGACGTTAAGCCGTGCCCCCGTATGCAGGAGAGCCATACCCTGTGCATGTTAAAGAACACATTGGACGGCCTTGACGGAAGACTACCACCTGTCTTCCAACAGCTGTTCCAGTGGGTCCCCTCCCCCAACCTTCTCTGAGCCTTCGGGGTCCATGTGACCTGGCCATTTAGCCCATGGTGTGCAAAAAAGCGCCGCTCAGAGGTAAAACAACCCAACCCAACTCTCTAGATGAAAGAGCGGACAGATTTGATTTTAAAAAGCCGCCTTCCGTCGCATGGGACGTTTAACTCGTGCAAGGGAGCATGCAAATGGGAGATTTGCATTGTCTTTCCCTATCCATATCGGAACCTTTGAGGTAGGTCCTTATTACATTGGCCATTTATCCCATTGTGTGTGCAAATAAAAAAAAGGTCTGTCAGAGACAAAACAACTCATATCCTTTACAAACTTATTAAGCTAAACCTCGCTGAAATCTGAATAATTTAGTTAAAACTTAACCTCATAACACTTTTCTTTCAAGAAAAAGAAAGCATTTCACTGACGAAAATGCTAATGACGATATAAAAGCAAGAAACTCGAGGAAACAAACCTACGCATTAATGACAAAAATTTGCAGTATTCATAATTGAGAATTCTAAATTTACTTTTTCGCGAATTTCAGTTTCTCAGAGGATACATTTAGAATTATTTGCAGGTCCGTAGCGCCTAGAAAATCGCTTAGAGATCCCAAACTAGGTCGCAACCCGTAGGTTGGGAACATTTGATGCAGAGAAAAGATATCAAACTCGAAAAGGATGATATAGCATAGGAGAGCACTAATGCACAAAGCTATTCTAACGATCACTATACATCATTGCATCGATCTTCGCACAGGAAGGAGTTTTCCATGCTTACAGATCGTTCAATGCAAACAGCATTGGTTTGCTTCATAGGTTCTGTATGTACAGTCTTCAATAAAGAACATGCAGCGGACACCAAGAACAAAAGGGATTGACTCGAAGGCGACCTATTGGGTGGACAGAGATCGAGAGCGACGGATGGAGAGGGAGAGAGAAAGCAGATAGGAAGAGAAAGGGAAAAATCTGGTGGCGATCAGATCTATAGAAGAAGCGCATGTTCGGGGTGGAATCTGGAACTCAGAGCTCAAAGCCAGAGAACAACCGCAGGTACAACGAAAGCTATCGGAAGCACGTTTCGCTTGGCAGCACCAGAGGACCATCTGCGACACTCTCTGCTATCGATCCACCTCCGATGGGAGAGCGGAGGAAAGATGAAGAGTTTTATTTGCAAATGTGATGACGCATGGCGAAAGGCATACTATTTAGTTGGAATCGAATCGTCGAACTTGAGGCATACAGTTATTATTTATCTTTTTTTTCTCCCTTTTTGTTTTTTGTTTATTTTAAACGTTCCTGAACTGTCATATTTCTCGAAGGTTACATTTTTTTCTGGAATTTTTTTTTTCTTCTTCTCGCTTTTTCTGTTTAGCAAAGGATTGGGATGATTTAACGAGATTAAACTTCTGTGCTGTTGGTTATCGAGGTTTCACAGACAAAAGAAATGAAGTATCTTATTATCCTTTAAATATGTGAAATAGAGATAAAATTGAAGTAGTTTATCGTAGCAGAAGGATTTTCATTCTTTTCCTTCAAAAAGAAAAGGAGCATTTTTATTCTTTTCCAATCTTAAAAATACACAATGAATATAAAAACGCCGACATAATAATCTGGTCAGTCTTCTATTGTTCCTAAATCTCATAAAGAAAGCCCTATCAACTCTAAAAGTTTAATCAAAACGTTGATTTTTGTGAATCAAAGATGCCACCGAATTTCAGGAAAAGGATCGGGTTGTTTTACATCTGAACGGCACATTGTTTTGCATACAAGGAGCTAAACGGCCAGGCCACAAAGACCCCAAGGACTCAGAGAAGGTTGAGGAGGGAGGGGCCCCACCGAAGAGCTGTTAGGAGACAGAAGATAGCCTCCTGTCAAGGTCATCTAGCGTGCTCTTCAACGTGCACAGGATATGGCTCTCTCGCAGAGGGGACCACGGCTTAACATCCCATCCGACGAACGGCGACTTTTCCAAGCCGATCGGTGTCTCCTACTGACCGTAGGTAGAGCAGAGAGTTTTGTGGAGATATATTTCAACGCTGATACAGGTGGGAGGCAAACCTGAGAACTACAGATCACGAGCCTGGCTCTACCAGGACGGCCCAGGACGGCCCACTAATTCTTCATCTGTACAAATGGCTCTACCGACAGATTCTGTTCAAATGATTTGTGAAAAGATCTGTTCAAATGGCTCTACCGACTGAGCACTCTCACCCCCGACTCAATCAGAAAAAGGAGTACCTATCTTTAGTATCCGAAAGTAATGCTAACTTAACAATTCTCTGAAGTTCAAAAAATAGAAATATTACTAATTCTTACTTTCTTATTAATCATAGGATAAAATACTATGATTCATAGATCATATAACTTCATCTTTCTTTTATCTATAATCTCTTTCCTTATCATAATCTCCTTACGGATCTCACCTCTAATTTTCTTCCTGTCAAACTATTGATTTTATTAGGTTCTTCTCATTATTATGCTAAGAAGGATAATAATCTTAACATAGCCACACTATCGCCTACTGAATTTTTTATAGTAAGAAGTTTCCCAATTCTGAATATTTCACCATTATTATTATTCTTTACCTTCCCTTCTACTTCCTCTCCCCATCTTTGATCCATCAAACAAGTATTATCTTCATTTTCTTCTATTACTATAAGGAACTTTGATGATAGAATAATAAATATAAGGAACTTTGGTGTTTCATCAGAATTTTTTTCATTAAGTTCCAACAGAGAAAATGATGAATTCCCTGATTCATAATCTGTACAAAGGATAATCCGATTATGTTTCATTGAAAGAATGATGACGATGATAATTCACTAACGCTTAATGCTGTGCAAAAGACGAATCAATAACGTTCAGACAGAGAGCACGATGAATTACTAACATTTCATCTGTGCAAAAGATGATTCGATTAACTAGTCACTTGAGTATATGATGACGAAGATAATGATGCACTAAAGCTTCGTATGTGCAAAAAGATGATTCAATGAAATTCTATTAGTGAAAATGAGAAATCATTTCTTCTGATGATTTGTTAGTGCAAAAGATAATTCTCCAGTAGTGCAAAAGATAATTCTCCAGTAGTGCAAAAGATAATTCTCCAGTAGTGCAAAATATAATTTCAGTAAGTTGCACCTGAAGAAGTGATTGTGAAGATGATGATGCAGAAAAACTCAATTTGCATAAAAGATGATTTAAACAAATTTCGTCAGGAAATTGATGGTGATGAACTAAACCTCACCTGCGCAAAAGATGATTTAATAAAATTTCTTCAGAGTAAATGTTGATGAACTAAATCTCCACCTGTGTAAAAGATAATTCTATTCAGTTTCATCAGAACAAATGATGATGAACTAAAAATTTATCATGCCAATATTTACCCGATAAAACTTCATAACTTAATACTCCCTAAAGCTTCATTTTTACAATGATGACCTACTGAAACTTTAATTTCGCAAATGAATATCCATTGGAGCTTCAATCTATGCAAATAGGAGCCCACTATAAAACCATCCGTTCAAATAATAACCATTTTTCTTCATCTGCGCAAATGACGACTTACTAAAACTTTATCTGGGCAAGTTAAGCTTCATTAGTGCAAATTACTGGTCACTAAAACTTCATCTATGCAAATGACGACTCACTAATATTATATCTGTTCAAATGACGACCCACTGATATTACATCTGTGCAAATGACGACCCACTAAATATTACATCTGTACAAATGACGACCCACTAAATATTAAATCTGTGCAAATGACGACCCACTAATATTACATCTGTGCAAATGACGACCTATTAAAACCATCCGTTCAAATAATGACCATTATTCTTCATCTGCGCAAATGACGACTTACTAAAACTTTATCTGGGCAAGTAATCACCCACTGAAACTCCATCTGTGCAAATGACGGCCCACTAATTCTTCATCTGTACAAATGACGGCCCACTAATTCTTCATCTGTGCAAGTGACGGCCCATTAATACTTCTTCATCTGTGCAAATAAAATCTGTGCACTAAAATCAAATTTTTCCAAATAACGACCAACTAATTCTTCATCTATGCAAATGACGGCCCGCTAAAACTTTATTTGTGCAAATTATGTTGACTGAATCTGTGCAAACGATGACAAGCTTGATCTGTTCAAATAAGTCTTCGTCTGTACAGAAGAAGAATTCGCTGAAGTTATATTTGTTTAAATCAGGCCCGTCCAACCTTCGCTCATGAGTCGCATGCGGCTCATTGCAAAGAACTTTCGGTTCATAAGGCAAAAAAAAAAATTCATATACTGAATCATACTAATTTCTTCGAGTTTTTTGACAAAACAATTTTAGATGCATAACTAGACGATTTTTTTTTTCATAGTATTCATTAAATATGCATATTTTTTTCAGTCAAAACATAATGTTTTTAAAAAATAAAATGTCATTAAAAATAATGTTTTGTTTTTAACTAGAGAATTTTTCTTGCCGCTCTTTATAGTTTACATGTTAGTGACTCTTCACTAAGTTTGAGTTGGGCACTTAGTTTGGGTTGTTTTACCTCTGAGCGGCACTTTTTTGCACCCCATGGGCTAAATGGCCAGGTCACAAGGACCCCGAAGGCTCAGAGAAGGTTGGAGGAGGGGACCCATTGGAACAGCTGTTGGGAGACAGATGGTAGCCTCCTTCAAGGCCGTCAGTTGTGTTCTTTAACGTGCATAGAGTATGGCTCTCCCGCACACTGAACCACGGCTTAACGTCCCATTCGACGGGCGGCGGCCTTTCCAAGCACATCAGTGTCTCCTATTGACCGTGGACAGGGCAGGGAGTTTTGCGGAGGTAAATTTCAACGCTGACTCAGCTGGGACTCGAACCTGGGAACTGCAGATTGCAAGCCTGGCGCGCTACCGACTGAGCCATCTCTGCCCCCGCCCTAACACTTAGTTTGAGTTGGACGGATTATACAGGGTATTTCGAAAAGATGCAGTGACTTTCCAAAACTTCATCTGCTGAAATGTAGATACCTAAAATTCCATTTTTTAGTTCATTAAAGATTCATTTGTAGAAATATTATTTGCAAAACAAAATTATTGATTGTTGTTTTGTAATAGAGTTATTAACAGTATTGTTGAGTATGAAGCTCAGTCATGAAGTTCTCGAATCTTGTGATGACCCAGGTGTTCGGATCCTGTCCGACTGCGCCAGATGTGATGACCCAGTTCGAACAGGAGAGAGAGAGAGGACGATTTTACTACTTAATTCACTTCGGTGAATTCACAGATTCGCGGGTTTTTACGCCCGTGCCACTGTATGCCTCAACTTTACTGTGTTGAATGAGGAATGGGAACAATCCATCAATTACTGCACGAGAGTAGATAGGGACGACACACTTTATTTATAATATGTACAGCTACGTGCTGGGAATGAGCTCCAGTCCTTGGGTCTTTGCTGCTTCACTGCTGCAAGCAATAATTATAAGATGGAGAATCGCACACTCTGCGAATTCTCACTTTACAGACCTCAAAAACTAGGCGAAAGGATTTTCCTTTGCCTACACGGTGGTTCCTCTGAATCCACAAAAATAGAAAGACTATAATCAGATTCTCCAAGAATCTCGATTCCCTCTTGGAATCGCACCCTGACTTCAAGGGTTACTTTTTGAGAAAGGCAGCGTCCTTTTGACGCGTGTCGCAACGACCTTCTTCGTTCGACAGCTAACGCACAGAAAGCTAAGAATCTTGATTCCCTCTTGGAATCACACCCACCTTTCGAGGGTTCGAGAAAGGCGCGGCGTCCTTCTGACGCTTGTTGACACGACCTTTCGTTTAACGTGCTCGCACCAAGACTGATTCTTCCAACTCCTTTCCCTAGTCTCGTGCGCGGACTTCACGCCGCAGGCTAGTTAGTCATATACGGCATAAACAACTGCTGGCATTCGTCACCACTTACTTACATGGAGCAGCTTTAGATCCGAAAACAACAACAGTGGGTGATCCTAGCACACACATTTCAAAGAACACATAAAAATATACACAACAATAAAATACAACAAAAATATACAATAAATAAATAAATATAAAATTCGATGGACATGACAAATCTTGAGTTGGATTATTTTACCACTGAACGGCACTTTTTTGCGCACAATGGGCTAAACGGCCAGGTTACAAGGACCCCGAAGCTCAGAGAAAGTTGTGGGAGGGGACACAATGGAGCAGCTGTTGGGAGATAGATGGTAGCCTCCCGTCAAGATCAACCAGCGTGTTCTTTAACGTGAACAGAGTATGGCTCTTCCACATATCTGACGGACGGCGGTCTTTTCAAGCCCATCGGTGTAATCTACTGAGCGTGGGCAGGGCAGGGAGTTTTGCAGAGATAAATCTCAACACTGGCCCAACTGGGACTCGAACCTGGAAACTGCAGAGTACAAGCCTGGCGCGCTACCGACTGAACCACCCCCGCCCCTCTCAAATTTTGAGAGTGATTTAAACACAACAGTGCTTTACCTGGTCACAACTCAAACTGATATATATAAAAACTGATGAAAAAAACATTTCTTTCCCTGACGTTTAGTTTTACTACTTTAGAGGGAACAGAACGCCACTAAAACTTTATTTACGTAAATGACGACTCACTAAGACTACATCTCTGCAAATGACGACTCACTAAGACTACATCTCTGCAAATGACGACTCACTAAGACTACATCTCTGCAAATGACGACTCACTAAGACTACATCTCTGCAAATGACGACCACTAATACTACACCTCTGCAAATGACGACTTACTAAGACTACATCTCTGCAAATGACGACTCACTAAGACTACATCTCTGCAAATGACGACTCACTAAGACTACATCTCTGCAAATGACGACTCACTAAGACTACATCTCTGCAAATGACGACTCACTAAGACTACATCTCTGCAAATGACGACTCACTAAGACTACATCTCTGCAAATGACGACCACTAATACTACACCTCTGCAAATGACGACTTACTAAGACTACATCTCTGCAAATGACGACCACTAATACTACACCTCTGCAAATGACGACCACTAATACTACACCTCTGCAAATGACGACTCACTAAGACTACATCTCTGCAAATGACGACCTACTAAATTTGCACCTGTACAAATGGTGAATCATTAAAACTTTATCTACGCAAATGACCATTCACTAATACTACATCTCTGCAAATGACGACCTACTAAATTTGCACCTGTACAAATGATGACTCATTAAAACTTTATTTGTGCAAGTAACGACCCATTAATACCTCATATGTGGAAATGACGATCCACTGAAGCTTCCCACTTAAACTTTAATTTCGCAAATTAGTACACACTGGAACGATTAATATACAAATGGTTTAAGAACTCCAAATATAACACTAGGTACTTCATTTTAGTTGCTAAACTCAAGTAAATCTCACCTGCGCAAAATGTCATTTCATTAAGTTTCATCACACAAAAATGATGACGTACTAAATTTTCATCACACAAATATGATGACGAATTAAATTTTCATCACAAAAATTCATAATGAACAGCTTCATCCTGGATATCACTACTCGCTAAAACTTCATTTTTGAAACTTTGTCTCACTAAACCTTTATCTTCCCAATGATGACCTAATGTGAGACAAAAATTGGCTTTTAAAAAGTTAAGGATATAAAAGTACCTCTATCCTAAACTTAACATTAACGATCTTTTGTAATTTTATATCTATGTATATATATCAAGATTTCACATGTATGAACGTTAATATGTAATCGATGTATATCAACTATTCGTGACTGCATATACACAGTCGTATCAGAATAATATGACCATCCCCCATTCCCATTATTAGGTAAAATAAAAACAAATAATAAATACCCTCTCAAGCAGCTGCTTGCCACAGAGGTCTGACAGGGGCCTGTCAGTTTATATGCCATAGTAGTAGGTCTGTGAGGATGGCATGACCTCAGCAGAAAGACGACACACACATCCATGCCAGGTGGTCATGTTATTCTGATACGACTGTGTATTTAACGTTTCCTGCGGATAAGCTACACCAAGCTTCGAAAGGAATTTATTAACATTATATTCAGTATTTACCGTATTTGTTAACTGTATGTGCTATTTGTAAGGAGTATGCAGCAATTGTTCATACAGTGAAGCTCTCAGAGCTGATAAACTCTGTATATGTAAATTCAAAGGAAATAAGAAATTAAAAAAATTAAATTTACATTTCGCAAATGTGGGAATCAATGCAGATACTCCCAGACGACGGTCCCCACCTCCCTCTGAAAATTGATTTAATTTCTTAGCATTAATCCATTCGCAATGTACAACCACCTAGTATGACTGTGAAGTTTTTATTAAATCATATTTTTCTGGTTATACCGCTGGACCCAATTGTTGGGAAACCAACTGAACCATTGTTTTAAGAATTAAAAAAAAAATCTACCAACAATTGAATCGGAGCATCAACAGATGGCAGCAATGGTCACCTCAGCTATTCACATTTGTGATAAAAAAAGTTCGGCGCTCTTTCTCTCCTCCCCCTACTACTCCCCAACCCCTCTCCATGTCGAAGCGCACAGTTCGACTAGCTGGATCTCAGCGGGACTCACGGTTTTGTTGTCTTTACGCAGGGGAAGCAGACCACGTGCACACCTCCATCCCGGGGCGTTGGGATGGAAATCCCTAGAGAGCCTGCAAAGACCTCGGCTGCTTCGCTCCGAGATCAGAACTGCGTTCAAGAAACACGGATATAAAAACAATGAAAAAAAAGAGAAGGAAGAAGTTCAAGGGAAAAACTAGCAGATGGGGTGGTCGTAGGTGGTATGAGTGTTGTGTTGCACGAGAATAGTTTTTTTTTTCTATTTCTTCAGAGATGAGGTTCCGAGGGGCGTTCTCATTTGTTGAGGATTTTCAGCACTGGTGTGCGATTCGGTAGCACAAAGAGAGAAAGAAAATAATGGAAAGAAGAAAATGAAAGAATCACGGACTGGCTAGTATATCGTATGGTTAAAAAACAGTCAGGCAAACTTTTTTTTTCCCCCGTCTACTCTATCTCGTTTCATAGAGTAAATATAAACTAAAGTATAATATTGCAATTTCAAGCCTCAGCAGCATTTTTCTTCAAGTTGGAAGTTTATTTTATTTTGGATGCGTCGAGGCAGAAATGATCTCGAAGCGAACGTGCGCTCGTGCAGCGACAACGAAGGAAAGGAAAAAAAAAAATATGAGATGGAGGAAAAAATGCGCTCATTTAAATTTATGGTAAACGTAAGAAGTACCACGTAAGCATTTTTTTTGCATCTCGGAGAGCGCTAGTTGTTCCAGATTGTGATATTACTCTTTTCAAACTGTAGGATTTATGTATGTATATTAAAAAAAGGGTTTATTAAAAATTTTGTGTAGTGGTGTTAATTAGAAAGTCTCTTAATAGAAAAAAAAAACGATTTTGTTTTATAAAGAAAACTATAAAGTATTATTTTATTGAGTGAAGGTAAGGTTGTGTGTTTCTTTCTTAAAGAGACGAAAACAGGATTCTGTCTGGGAGGAGGAGCAAGAGCTTACATGCCACCTCTTCCCCCACCGAAAAAAAATTAATAAAGGCATACATAATCTTGAATCAGTCATGGACTATGGAAATCCAACCGTACTGCATAATTTAGTGCTCCGTAAGCGTCTATCCAGAATTACAGCTGTTACGTTTCGCCATCACAGTGAATTTTAAAAATATCTTATTTGATAGTATCTCTTCATTCAATACATTCTAGGACGTTAACTTTTTTGAGGCCTTTAGGCATATTCATAATTCTGTTCATAATCTGCATCTCTTTACAGCAAGTATCTAGAGAAAAGGGGGGAGGGGGGGAGCAAGAAACTTAATAGCCAGAAAAAGGTAAAGCGTGGAGGGAGAAAAGGCAAGAGACTGAAATTCTATTGTAGTACAACACTTCCCTTCAGTTTCAGAGATCTTTAAATATTTCTTGAAAAATACATAAATTTAACGATTTTTTGCGTCTATTACACTGACTTTACTAGCACGTCAAAGGTCAGGGGGCTATGGCTCCTCCCTCCTAGATCCGGCCTTGGTTCATCATGTGAGTGCAATATGACCGAACCAATTGTCAGGAAGCTATGGCTCCTCCCTCCTAGATCCGGTCTTGGTTCATCATGTGAGTGCAATATGACCGAACCAATGGTCAGGGGCTATAGCTCCTCCCTCCTAGATCCGGTCTTGGCTCATCTTGTGAGTGCAATATGACCGAACCAATGCTCAGGGGGCTATGGCTCCTCCCTCCTAGATCCGGTCTTGGCTCATCATGTGAGTGCAATATGACCGAACCAATGGTCAGGGGGCTCTGGCTCCTCCCTCCTAGATCCGGCCTTGGCTCATTATGTGAGTGCAATATGACCGAACCAATGGTCAGGGGGCTCTGGCTCCTCCCTCCTAGATCCGGCCTTGGTTCATCATGTGAGTGCAATATGACCGAACCAATGGTCAGGGGGCTATGGCTCCTTACTCCTAGATCCGGTCTTGGCTCAATATTGTGAGTGCAATATGACCGAACCAATGGTCAGGGGACTATGGCTCCTCCCTCCTAGATCCGGTCTTGGCTCATCATGTGAGTGCAATATGACCGAACCAATGTTCAGGGGGCTCTGGCTCCTCCCTCCTAGATCCGGCCTTGGTTCATCATGTGAGTGCAATATGACCGAACCAATGGTCAGGGGGCTATGGCTCCTCCCTCCTAGATCCGGTCTTGGCTTATCATGTGAGTGCAATATGACCGAACCAATGGTCAGGGGACTATGTCTCCTCCCTCCTAGATCCGGTCTTGGCTCATCATGTGAGTGCAATATGACCGAACCAATTGTCAGGGGGCTCTGGCTCCTCCCTCCTAGATCCGGCCTTGGTTCATCATGTGAGTGCAATATGACCGAACCAATGGTCAGGGGGCTATGGCTCCTTACTCCTAGATCCGGCCTTCGCTCATCATGTGAGTGCAATATGACCTAACCAATGGTCAGGGGGCTATGGCTCCTCCCTCCTATATCCGGTCTTGGTTCATCATGTGAGTGCAATATGACCGAACCAATGGTCAGGGGGCTCTGGCTCCTCCCTCCTAGATCCGGCCTTGGTTCATCATGTGAGTGCAATATGACCGAACCAATGGTCAGGGGGCTATGGCTCCTCCCTCCTAGATCCGGTCTTGGCTCATCATGTGAGTGCAATATGACCGAACCAATGGTCAATGAATCTCTTTTGTTGCGATCTTATGCAACCACGGCAATTCCCGGTTCCGCTTGTACAGCACTACCTAGTTATGAAGAGCCGTGCTTATCTAGAGTCGGGGGCGAGGAATACGCCCTATAGGCGCACCTCAACCCCAGCCTCACATGGCAGCAATCCTATAGAAGGAAAGCTGACCACCGGAAGAAACCTAACTTTAATCTATTCCCCGGTTTGCAAATGTGCAAGGATATATAGATCCAAGCTCGATCGGCACCCGGGGTGGAGACTCTTAGTAAGACCCAGACTTTTGTGAGGGCTCTGGTTTACTAGGAATCAATCCGTTCTGCCGAGCCCTCGAACAGCTCCACTGAGCTCCTGATAGGTGAGGTCTCTGACGCCGTCACCATCCGACCGGCAGTCAAGCCGGCCAGCAGCATCTTCAACCTCGGTTGGCTTCAGCAATGCTCCAGCCGGGGACCGCCCCAACCGGCAAAACCTTGGCAATACTCCAGCTGGTGCCCACTACAGCCGGCAAAGCCTTCGGCATGCTCCAGCTGGAGATCATCCCGACCGGCAAAGCCTCAGCCGGGTTGCTGGGCCCTAGGCCCCCCCCACCACGACAAGGTGGTCCCCTATCGGGGGGGGGGGGGGGGGGGGTACAATGATCAGGGGGCTCTGGCTCCTCCCTCCTAGATCCGGCCTTGGCTCATCATGTGAGTGCAATATGACCGAACCAGTGGTCAGGGGGCTATGGCTCCTCCCTCCTAGATCCGGCCTTGGTTCATCATGTGAGTGCAATATGACCGAACCAATGGTCAGGGGGCTATGGCTCCTCCCTCCTAGATCCGGCCTTGGCTCATCATGTGAGTGCAATATGACCGAACCAATGGTCAGGGGGCTCTGGCTCCTCCCTCCTAGATCCGGCCTTGGCTCATCATGTGAGTGCAATATGACCGAACCAATGGTCAGGGGGCTATGGCTCCTCCCTCCTAGATCCGGCCTTGGCTCATCATGTGAGTGCAATATGACCGAACCAATGGTCAGGGGGCTATGGCTCCTCCCTCCTAGATCCGGCCTTGGCTCATTATGTGAGTGCAATATGACCGAACCAATGGTCAGGGGGCTATGGCTCCTCCCTCCTAGATCCGGCCTTGGCTCATCATGTGAGTGCAATATGACCGAACCAATGGTCAGGGGGCTATGGTTCCTCCCTCCTAGATCCGGCCTTGGCTCATCATGTGAGTGCAATATGACCGAACCAATGGTCAAGGGGCTATGGCCCCTCCCTCCTAGATCCGGCCTTCGCTCATCATGTGAGTGCAATATGACCGAACCAATGGTCAGGGGGCTATGGCTCCTTACTCCTAGATCCGGTCTTGGCTCAATATTGTGAGTGCAATATGACCGAACCAATGGTCAGGGGGCTATAACTCCTTACTCCTAGATCCGGCCTTGGCTCATCATGTGAGTGCAATATGACCGAACCAATGGTCAGGGTGCTATGGCTCCTTACTCTTAGATCCGGCCTTGGCTCATCATGTGAGTGCAATATGACCGAACCAATGGTCAGGGGGCTATGGCTCCCCCTCCTAGATCCGGCCTTGGCTCATCATGTGAGTGCAATATGACCGAACCAGTGGTCAGGGGGCTCTGGCTGCTCCCTCCTAGATCCAGTCTTGGCTCAACATGTGAGTGCAATATGACCGAACCAATGGTCAGGGGGCTATGGCTCCTCCCTCCTAGATCCGGCCTTGGCTCATCATGTGAGTGCAATATGACCGAAATAATGGTCAGGGGGCTCTGGCTCCTCCCTCCTAGATCCGGCCTTGGTTCATCATGTGAGTGCAATATGACCGAACCAATGGTCAGGGGGCTCTGGCTCCTCCCTCCTAGATCCGGCCTTGGTTCATCATGTGAGTGCAATATGACCGAACCAATTGTCAGGGGGCTATGGCTCCTCCCTCCTAGATCCGACCTTGGCTCATCATGTGAGTGCAATATGACCGAACCAATGGTCAGGGGGCTATGGCTCCCCCTCCTAGATCCGGCCTTGGTTCATCATGTGAGTGCAATATGACCGAACCAATGGTCAGGGGGCTCTAGCTCCTCCCTCCTAGATCCGGCCTTGGCTCATCATGTGAGTGCAATATGACCGAACCAATTGTCAGGGGGCTATGGCTCCTCCCTCCTAGATCCGACCTTGGATCATCATGTGAGTGCAATATGACCGAACCAATGGTCAGGGTGCTCTGGCTCCCCCCTCCTAGATCCGGCCTTGGCTCATCATGTGAGTGCAATATGACCTAACGAATGGTCAGGGGGCTATGGCTCCTCCCTCCTAGATCTGGCCTTGGCTCATCATGTGAATGTAATACGACCGAACCAATGCAGTCTTCCCCTACGGCTCGAAGGTAAGTCTTTTTGGAAAATTTTAATCATCTGAATGGAGGTAGAAAAATGTTTCACACAATATTACAGATATTTTGCAGTAATATTGAAGTATTAAAATATAAATAAGTAATAATTCCAATAGTTAAACAAATTCCACTGAAATGTAAGGAAAAATCTGTATGTGTTACTTTCCTCTAGAGCAATTTAATAAAAAAAATTCAAAAGAATACCGGAACGTCGTTACGATTCAATCTAGTAAATTTTTTTTACCACTATTTTGTTTTCTAGATCCGGGCTCAAGCATAAGCTAAAGTGACTGACGATCAAATAAATGTTGTGTTCGGTTGTTTTACTTCTGAATGGCACCTTTTTGCACACCATGGGCTAAATGGCCAGGTCACATGGACCCCGAAGCCTCAGAGAAAGTTGGGGAGGGAACCCACTGGAACAGATGTTAGGAGACAGATGGTAGCCTCCCGTCAAGGCCATCCAGCGTGTTCTTTAACGTGCACAGGGTATGGCTCTCCCGCACACGGCGCCACGGCTTAAAGTCCCATCCGTAGGACGGTGGCCTTTCCAAGCCCATCGGTGTCCCCTACTGACCGTGGGCAGGGCGGGGAATTTTGTGGAGATAAATCTCAACGCTGACCCAGCTGGGACTCGAACAATCAACTAAACGAAAGTTGGTGGGCAGTAAATGCAATTGACTATATGTATATACACGTGTTATAAATGAGCTAGGGACCAATGAAATGACAAGTTTCGTATTTTGGCGCTGGTTGTTGCTCTTCTTTTCACGTGACTCTTAAATTCTTCCGCAGCTTCCAAGAGCAGATGAGTCAGTGGGAAACTTTTTTGCTCAGAAAGAAGGAGGAATGATCTAATCGATCTCACTCAAGCAACGGTTGACAAAGTTGTATAAAAAGTTCTTTCGATCTTGCTTTTAAAGTTGAAGCGTTTATAGGAACCGGGGTTGCTTTTGTTCACATACCACCAGATTGTAAACTTACTTCTACATATACACTCAGCGACTACTTCATTAGGTACAGTTTCATGTTCTGTCAAAAGTAACTCCGATACTACCTTCTATTAGAAAATGTGACTGAAGATAATTTAAAGATCTCACAATTAATTTAAATCTGGATTTCCACAATGATATGCATTTAGAATATAAAGAAATATGGGAACTGAAACATTTAGCAAGTTAGCTCTTCCTGTAAAAAAAATATTCGAAATTGGAGAAAATTAAAATGTAATTATTACGTGAACTGCTAAAAATACTCTTAAGTATGTGAGTTATGCTTAGTATAAGGGTTATTGCATTCCTTTCTTAACTTATTTTTAGAAAAATTATTTAAACTAACATTGTTGCTGTTAAATATTCCAATTTCAGTAATTCTCCACTGAACGAATATTGTTATAATTGAGATTTAAATAGATTTGATAGAGATCTTTTAATTTATCGTCAGTGACATTTTTTTTAAATTTTTTTTAAGAATTTGATTCGTTGTTTTGTTTTACCTTTGAGCGGCACTTTTTTGCACAGAATGGGCTAAATGGCCGGGTCACAATGATCCCGAAGGCTCAGAGAAGGTTGGGGGAGGGACCCTCTGGAACATCTGTTGGGAGACAGATGGTAGCCTCCCGTCAAGGCCAGCCAGCATGTTCTTTAATGCGCACAGGGTATGGCTCTCCCGTACACGTGGCCACGGCTTAACGTCCCATCCGACGGACGGCGGCCTTTCCAAGCCCATCGGTGTCCCCTACTGACTGTAGGCAGTGCGGGGTGTCTTTTTCAAAAAGGCAATGGGTTCTGTATCCGAGTTACTGTTGACATAATATGGAACTGTACTTAGTGAAGGGGCCGGCTGAGTATAGAGAGTAGAGAAAGAGTCTTACCAGATCGATAGAAAATTTCCATGTTATAATTTTAAATATACATTATTCCTAACTTTATAGCTGTATAACTTGTGAAATAAACTTTTTACGTCGAAATTGTGACAGAGTATTAAAGATTTCAATGAAATATATTTAAATCGCAGTCTTCAACAAATTTTTCATTTAAAGAGTTATAGAAGCTGGAATATAAAAGAGTAGTAATTTCAGTCCTAAGAAACTTATACAAAACGGGGGAATTCTGGAAGATATATTGATACAAACTTCTGAACGACGGACGAGGAATTTAAAGAATCAAGCAAGCAGAGTTGATTTTGCTGCAACTCACAGGATAGAATTATCTGGAAATCAATCATACCTTAATGCAAGTTTCCTATACAGATTTCGCCAAAAAATATTAGAAATCTCCCACACGAATAGAACCTGGATGGAGGCATGGACGCCACTCGGGTTCAGTAAATTGCGTTTTTTTTGGTATCGTTTCTGAATTTTAAAGAAATTAAGAAAGAGTAACTAAACATTAAACGAATAAATGCATTACTTCCCGGAAAGATAGGTTGAAGGCGAAATATGCAAACAAAACACACAGGCAGATAAATAGCAAAAATAAATAATTGTAAGAAAACAGACTAATAAAAGACAAAACCCGATATTATTTGAATTTTGAACGTCTGAAGAAGCCGCACCTTCCTTACTAAGACGAATAATTCTCATCAACAGAAGCAAAGGAAAAAACAACTAACATTTCAGAAACGAGAAACGCGTTCTTTTCTCCCTCGTTTTATTTATTTAGTTTTAATATTATTTTCATCTCCGACTGTTTTGAGTTTTTCTTCACTTTTCATTATTAAACTGACAGTCAAATAAAGTGGGGGGAGAGAGGAAAATGCGCATCGCGAATCTACTCGGCTGCAAAATAAGACAAACAAAAGTAAACATCATAACTCCAGCATCAAAACAAAACAGCACACTCCAGAGAATTTCCTACAACACAAAATTCCAATCTAAAGCGCTCTTTCGTTTTTGTCAAAGCCTCACTAATGCTACGGTACAAGGAGTACCAATGTTCACGTCGACCCAACAAGCACTCGATGTCTCATTGTCTGCCCCACAGTGCGTAATGTATTTCGTTTGTGTTTATGCAGCGTCTCACAGGGAAAAACAATCAGACTGGAACTCTACTTTTGAATGTCATCTTGCTGACATCTAGCACGGCTAGACCTTATGAGCATAATCCAATAATCCCCATCTCCATATTGGAACCTATCAGAGTCGGGTGATGCCAAAGCCGAGGTCTCGGCGTCGGTCATTGATTGATGGGGCACCAGCTTGACTTTCTTTCCCACACCAGTTGATGCTGACGCTCTTTCTCATCATTGCATTGAACGACCGGATGGTTGAATGTGACTTGTTGATGGTTTCTCACTCTTGATTTGGAGTGTCGGCTCTGTTTTGCTTTATTCTCAGATGAAATATGAAGAATGTACTGGGATCGTGGAAAAAAAGAAATCGATTGCGAGTTTTCTTTATTTTTGCTTTGAACTGGGGAAAAAAATGCTTTATGCAATGACGCCTATCGGTCGGTTTGCCTGTGTATGGTTCTCGCTTCTGAATGGCTTCAGCTCTCTAGTTGAAAAGGATTTTACATCTATGCAGGGCGGGGGGGACAAGGGTGCCATCCCCCTGAGAGTTCTAGAAACCAGAACAGAGACAATAATATTAAATATATATACATATATTGCACGTGTTTTTCCAGAAATTTTAAAGATCACTAAAAGAGAGAGGGGGGATTTTTTAGACTGAAAGAGCGTTCAGGCCGACACCTTATACTTAATTTATTTATTTATTTATTTAATTTTTTGATACAAGTCTCCATGTGGGCATACTTCTAACCTGAACGTAGTCCTGGCGTTTACAAATCTCGAGAGACAATAATTTTCGATACTTGGGACACAGCAATTTTATCAAAAAGCGAATTTAATCATACCTCACTTGCTACGTGGATTGGGGATTAGCTCAGCCAATAGCACGTCAGGCTGGTAAAGCGATGTTTCCAGGTTCGAGTGCCAACAGTTGAGATTTATCTCCGCTAACCCTCACCCTGCCCTCGTTGAGAAAGTGACAACGTCCGTTGTCTGGGACATTAAGCCGTGGTTTCGTATACAGAAGAGAGCCATTCCCCGTGCTTTTTAAAGGACACTCTGAATAGCCTTTACGGGAGGACACCATCTGTCTCCTAACAGCTGTCCAGTGGGTTTCCTTATCCAACTCTAAGCCCTTGGGATCCCACTGTGAAAACAAAAGGGTCTGTCAGAGGTAAAAAAATTCGACCTAACTTCTCTACGTAGGTAAAAACACCAATAGAGTAGCACCAAAGGAGGCTAGAAGATTAAGTCATCTCAAAAGAAAACGGTAAATCTGATACTAATAAATAATATTTATTTTAAAGAATAAGAGTAAATTCCGATATTAATAAGAAAATAAAGTTCGCCTGCAAAAACAAACAGATAAAATTGTAATATTAGCAAGAAAAAAAAAAACCCAGAAAAATCTGAATTGTAATGTTATCTATTTGACAATGAAAAGTCTTTGTAAAAGCAAATATGATTATGGAAAGAGAGGAACTTGAAAATGATGCATTCTAGTCTCATAAAAGCTGTCACGACTTCAATTGCGCAGGCTCAGTCTCTCTATGCACCCTTCCTCACGTTAAGCTACTGAGGCCGAGTGGTTAGCACACTTGGCTACTGATCTAAGGAATTCGAGCCCCGGAATTAGGCATGGATGTGTGTGTCGTTTTTCTGCTGAGGTCCTGCCATCCTCTCAGATCTCCTACTGTGGCATATAAACTGACAGGCTCCTGTCAGACCTCTGTGGCAAGCAGCTGCTTGAGGGGGTATTTATTTATTTATTTTTTATACATCATATAGGGAGAAAAGAGATTATACATGTGTATTAAAGTATATTCTCTTGTTAAACTTGTGTTTTATGAGACACACATTACGTTTATAATGCACAGATAACAGAAAGTTTGTGTAACACATACCTTTTGTGCTATTTCTTTTGACATACTCATGACAATTACGAGGGAATATGCTTTATGCATTTCCGCATATTTTGGTTATACGGCTAGCTAGGTAGGGCAAATGGACCGATATTTCCATGTACATCTGAGATTGAAAAAAGAAAACTAACTGAGATCAGCAAAAAATGTTAATAAAAAAAATTGCATCCTCACGAACCTTAATGGTGTTTACACTGTGACGAATTCATACCTGAATATATACACAAATGAATACCGAATATATACACAAATGATGAATTCATACCTGGTACAATTATTTAATAGATTTTCATTATTTATTATTAGCAGGTTATTGTATGAAGCCGTCCCATGGGCGAGTGGTTAGCGCGCTGGGCTACTGATCTAAGGGACCTTGGTTCGAGTCCCGAGTTAGGCATGGGTGTATGTGTCGTTTTTCTGCTGAGGGCCTGCCATCCTCTCAGACCTTCTACTATGGCATATAAACTGACAGGCTCCTGTCAGACCTCTGCGGCAAGCAGATGCTTGAGGGGGTATTTATTTATTGTATGAAGTTCGAACAATTGTTGATGCATGTATAGTAATTATTACTTAAAAAAAGATTTTTTTAGAATAATTATTACTATCTGTTTCAAGATCATGACTTTTATTTAGAATAATTATTACTATATATTTTAAATAATAATTTTTCCCGTAGAATAATTATTACTATATATTTTAAGTGATTATTTTTCTGTAGAATAACTATTTCTATATATTTTAGATAATCTTTCTTTAGAATAATTATTATTATGTATATAGCAAATAACAGCCTGCCTGTGATTCAGTTAATCAGGCAGGCTGTGATTCAGTTAATCTGAATGGTTGCAAACTTGAACAGGTGTCTCAGTTTAATTATCTTGAGAGCTATGTAACAGATACTGGTGACGTGCGGCATGAGATTAACAGACGGATAGGGATTGCTGCCGGGACTTTTAAGAATCTATGGAGAGTGTGGAGAAGTAGGCGTATACACCTAAAGTCTAAAATTAGACTGTATAATAATTTGGTTCTTTCTAGGGTTAGTTGTGGTAGTGAAACTTGGACGCTGTGTAAACAAGATAACAGGAAACTAGATGCTTTTGATTTTAGATGCTTACGCAGTATCTTGGGCATTAGGTGGTTCAACTTTGTAACTAATGATGAGATTAGGCAAAGGAGTCAGCAACCTCTTTTACGCAGCATATTGTGCAGAGAGAGACTCCGTTGGTTTGGCCATGTTGCCCGTATGAATAATTATAGATTGGCGAATAGGGTTATGAACAGTGTGCCTAAAGGCCTTAGAAAGAGGGTGAGACCTAGGATGCGGTGGGCAGACAATGTCAAACAGGACCTTGTTAGAATTGGTGTGCAGTGGCCAGATGTAGCTCAGGACAAACTTGCTTGGAGAACTAAATTGCATGGTCTAGTTGGACCTCCGTAGCCCATGGCTGCTTGAGGATGAGGATGATGATGATATACCAAATAATGATTTTTTCCCTTAACAACAGAATAATTATCATATATTTTAAATTATGATTTTTTCGTAACAGAATAATTATTAGTCTAGGTTGTAGCTACTTATTTTCCCTAATTGAATTTATAAAATGCTTAATAAATATTTACTTTAGGTATGTTAGTATTTTAAATGTTCATCAATATTTACATAATGCACGTTAGTATTTAAAACATTCGTCAATACTTACTCAATGTAGTACTTAAAACATGTGCTTATATTGTCCAATATTTAAAATACTTGGACAATACTTATTTAATATATTGTCTGAAAAGCTTGGTTAAAGCTTACATATATTATTTTAAAACTGGTTGCCAATGATGATTTGTAGAGTGTTTAAAATGCTTGGTCAGTATTTACTCAATATAGTATTTAGCATCTTAAGTTAGTAATTACAAATTGCGGTATTTAAAAATATTGCCAGTAAAACCTATCCATGGGTAATACTGCATCTAGATGTCGTTCCAATCTACCTCATTTATTAACAAAAAGCCTTATAAACATATTTATATAAGAGATATGAAAAAATAAAAACATATAAAAGAACTTCACATGTCAACATCAGTGATTGATTCATCATTACACAAAAGAATTTTGATGTCTATCACAATACAAGCACTCCTAACCATGCTCAAAATATTCTGCTATTAATGTACCTCATAATTTGGTTTTCATCTGTTATTCTTTGCCTACATAGGTTTCTTTACAAGCTATGAGCATACCAAGTTATGTAGAAAAAAATTATGAATAAGCCTGGTAAGTTGCACTAAGGCCAACAGGGAATGCTCAGGACATGGATTCATTCTCACTTCTCAGGCCTTTTCGATAGCAGGTGCTTGGCATAATGCATGTCATAGATGCTTCAGTTTGAGCCCATCATTTTTCTTATTTATACTACAGAGTGGGGAATTTCTGATGGATTGAACTTGTAATTAACGAAGATTCCTTTCAACTCCTGAGGTTCAAGGGCTATGTAATATTCTTTACATGATGATGGATATTGGGCGAGTTTCATCTGAAATTTATTAAAGCTTCTTTAGTTCCCTTTGACACAGGTGATAGAACGTTGATTTCTTTTTTTCTTTCAATCATAGTAAAAAAGAGATTAAAATATTTTCCAGACAATGCCGGGAGAAAAAGTAACATTTTTACCAATATCTTTTCTTTTCGTCAGAAAAATATTAAACAAGAATGAAATGATTTTAACAACAGGTCAAAGTAAATTAATATTTAATAAATAATTTATTTTTAAATGAGCTCAGAATTTAAAAAAATATTTTTATGCTAATATTTCAAATATTTTTCTAAAAAAAGTTTAATAAATTTGATAATGATGTTTCTAATGGTGTATTAAATTTTCAGCCATAAAATTCTTTACGAAACATCACACTGGTGGCCAAGTGGTCAGCGCTCATGGCTACCGAAGGGGGCCTGGATTCGGTTCCGAGTACGGTATTGATGGTCTTTTCTCATGTCTTTCTGCTGAGGGTGTTGCTTTTTTTTTGCTTTCCTTGCAGACTTTCTGTACAGCGTATTAAACTGACAGGCTTCTGCCAGATCTCTTGGTTGAAGGATAATATTTTGTTTTTCCGAAATATTTACCCAACAATGTGTGTTTTGAAATAAGTACATTTACTCATTAAAAATTAATTAAAAATCATTTAAAATTATAAAATAAATTAAAAATTGTTTAAAATTGTAAAGCAAATTAAAATTAATTAAAAATTATTAAAAATTATAAAATAAATTAAAAATTTAAAAAATAAATTTAAAAAGTTCTTTTTCAAAATTTTTTAATTTATTTTATTTTTTTATTTTGAATTTTACGGTAATGAACTCTTTTATTGTTATTGATATGAAAGTACATTAATTTCCTAATATTAAACATTAAAAGAAAAACATATTGATCACTTAAAACAACACAAATAATACTATTATTAGTTACAGTTACTTGACTGGTTCATTGCAAAATGTAAATTTTTCGATTGTAATTTCGAAAGCTAAAATTTGATCTATTTTTGGATCTTAGATTTTTAAACATTGATATAACTTTGAACCTTAAACGTTCGGTATACTATATTTTCATTTAGTAATAGCCTTTTGAAAAAAAAATAAAATAAACACTGCTGAAATGAGAACTAAAAAGAGAAATAAATACTTTACAGGAAAGAATAGAATTTTAATATTTTTATACCGGTTTTTGCTCATTTTAGTTCCATTGACTTCTCAGATGAGAATAAATATCGTATTAGCCTAATTATAAGGTGACTCTTTTGTTTTTCAATTAGATTTTTAGGAAAGGGTTTTTGAATATATTTATTAAATCTTTACTTATACAATGCATAAATAAAAATATCCTTCTCTAACAAAAATATCATCCTTTATATCAGTTTCTTCATTGCTAGAACCAATTTTATCTTCTTCCTTAAAATTGCCTTCACTTCGCCTGGTAATCATTTATTTTAGAGACTCAAATATACAGAGACCTCTACTTCTGACTATTGATTTTCTTGAAAAGGGTTAGTTGTTTTTCATTTCTGAAAGCAATATTATTGAAAAAAAAAAGTACCAAAATAAAAATAGTATTATATTATCAATACGAACATATCACTGAAGTATTAATATGCAGAGTGGCAAAGAAAGTCTATAAAGGGCATAAATCCCTTAATAATCATTTCCACATTAATATTGATAATGTTATTAATTTTTAGCCCGTTATGGAGGACTGTGAACCTCAAATAACATCATTTATAAATATGTTGCTTGGGATGCGAAATAAGACGTAATAAAACATTAATAATGTGGTATGTATATATATATACAGTAATTAATTTTTAGACACACAACTTTCTATTTTTCTGTCACAAACATCAGAATAATTTAAACTGTTTAGAGAACATGTCACTTTTTTTTAGCATTGCTCTTACTGCAAATATATAGTTTCTCACAAACATACCATTGGAGTACTTAAAACTATGCTTAGAGTTTATACTATTGGTTAATGAATCTTTATTGGCAAATTTTATTTCACTGGAATAAAAAAGACTTAAATCGGACCTGGATATGTGCCACCGATCTAAATAAGAAAAACTCGCTAAAATTTTTATTGTTGACCTTTTCAAGTCACAAGAGCAGAAAATGCTGCATTTTCTTCAGCATTTAATTGTTCATGAAATACTGCAAACATCACTCTTTCGTATGCAGGGTAAGAAGGGTTTGGTAAGAAGGGTTTGAAGGGTAAGAAGGGTTTGGAAAGGCAGCTTCCGACCGGACTTGTGCTTTCGACAACATTGAAGATTTCACAGAAGACTGAAAGAAATGGGTCTGTCACCATTTCTCCAATGCTCTAGCTTTAAAGATTAATTGTGAATTTTGACAACAACAAGATTGAATTATTCTACAATCTCCCGTTTTGAGTTTTCGCAATTTCAAGTAATATTCTCCCACTGACACTTCCTTATTATAGTTTTTATAGTAAATAAATAAATAGATGATGATGGTGGTTGTTACCGATCGTTATCATCGAATATTATCGGCATCGTGGAAAATTATCAGCATCATCGATAGCATCAGGCTCCTACTGATAAAACGTAAAGTGTGGAATAGATAAACTATAGAGTTGGTTGGTTGGTTGTTTTACCTCTGAGCGGCACTTTTTTGCACACCATGGGCTAAATGGCCAGGTCATATGGACCCCGAAGGCTCAGAGAAGGTTGGGGGAGGGGATCCACTGGAACAGCTGTTGGGAGACAGATGGTAGCCTCCCGTCAAGGCATCCAGCGTGTTCTTTAACGTGCACAGGGTATGGCTCTCCCGCACACGGGGCCACGGCTTAACGTCCCATCCGACGGACGGCGGCTTTTCCAAGCCCATCGGTGTCCCCTACTGACCGTGGGCAGGGCGGGGAGTTTTGCGGAGATAAATCTCAACGCTGACGCAGCTGGGACTCGAACCTGGGAACTACAGATTACTAGTCTGGCGCGCTACCGACTGAGCCACCCCCGCCCCAAACTATAGAGACTCTACCATCTACCTAGGAGTGAAGAAAGCTATTTTTCATTTACTCCATCATCACAAAACATATCGATGCATAGCTTACACCTTATTTTAGTCTTTTCTAATATTTGCACAGTTTTAAATGAATTAAAATTTGATAGGAAAAGACTGTGGTTCAAAATTACTTAGCATCCACTTCATAGCATAATATATATTGCTAAATATAATTATTAATTTTTATCCTCAGCTGAGAAACAGAAAGTTTTTCACTCTTTGCCTGTTACATTTGCATTTACGCTGAATCAGAGAGAAACTTCGAACATAAATGTGCATCTTTCGCATAGAAAAAAAGGTGTAGAAAAAGAGAGCAGAAAAATCACCTCTTTGTCCACCACATCTTTTGATGGAGCAATGCCCACTATAGTCCTCATCTCCAGTGTCAGATAAAGGGATTAAAGGTGTCTCCCTCCCTGTTCCTCTTCTCTCGCTATTTTTATCCCTTTTCCCCTCTTGCTCTTCCCTTCTTTCATGTCTACATGGAATTGATTTCGTATTGGAAAGATCAGCAGTCTCATGAGACAAGAAGTTCTCTTTTTTTGACTTTATCGAGAAGGATACACGATTTGCACAATTCTTTTCAAAAATGAAAGTGTATTAAAAAAAATGCAGGCATTTCTAGATTATTTAAATTTTGCAATAAATCCTTAATTTTAAATTACTTTTACTCCTTTAATTCTAAATCGATAACTTCGGATTGGTAGGTTTGAGGATCAACTGTATCAGTCCACCTTCCTTTCTGATAGATTTTAGTAATTAGAAATATATATTATTACACTATTCAGGGAGAATTTTTTCTGAGAAGGAGACACGGGAACGGTTTTCTGGTTATGGTTGATCACTTTTTTTTTTTACCACCGCAACTTATTTTTTTCTCTAGATTCCAGGTATTATTTTTATGGGATAAAGTTTTAGAATAATATTTTTACATATACAGGAATACCTCGTTTACATCTCAGGATGCGTTCCCGAAATCCAAACGTTAAATGAAACAGTGTTAAAACGAGGGTTCATGTACACTATATAATATTCTGAAGGAAATTTTTTTCCATACGTATATGATTTATCCATTTCTAAGTACAGTTCATAATCCGCTGCTCTTACCGGTATTTCGCCGTCTGGTCCTCCCCGGATCCGATGGTGGTGGAATTTCTGTGCGATCCTGAGAAATAAAATGTTATGTCTTGAAAGGTTTTATTTCTGCACTTGAAAAGTACGCTTTTACAACACAGGGGTTCCACAATAAATTAGATTTTTCACAAAAGTTCCACAGATGTTAAGAATTTGAAGACCACTGCTGTAGAGTACAATCGCTCAAAAAAGTATCCGGACACTATGGTTGATTACAGAATTCAGAAAAAATATATGGGAACGATTTTTTTTAGAAATTAATGATCTGGCAACCTTCGTGTCACGTGACACGAAGGTTGCCAGATCACTAATTTCTAAAAAAACGTTGCCAGATATTTTTTCTGAATTCTGTAATCAACCATAGTGTTCGGATACTTTTTTGAACGACTATATAACAGTGATTATTCTCCTGCTTGATACATGCTATTTTCGTAAAATTATTATCTGATAGTTTTATTTTTCTGTTGCTTGCCCCCCCCCCATTTTTTTTCCTTTCATTACATTTTCCTTCTTTTCACCCACACCCACAATTCATCTAATTTTTTTTCTTCATGCAACTTTCTCCCTCGGAACTCAGAACATGTTTCTTTAATCTAAGCTCTCTCTCATTCTTTTCTTTTTTAGTTCTCTTACTTCCCTTTGTCTCTCTCCTTGCTTCTTCTTGCCCTAGGGCACCGATCCCTCCTCAAGTTCTCTTCTCGACTTTCGAATCTCATATAAGATACATTGTCGCTGAGCTTAAGCCCAAGTCACGAAACAGGGCAGGGAAAGAGATTACTGATCTGGTTTGTAGCGAGCCATAAAGAAGACCTTGCTTCTAATTTTTATGTGTTTTCTTTTTTTTCTTTCAAGACTATATACTTTTAGATGAGAGATACGGATTATTCTAATCCGCAATAGTTCTTTCAAAGAAATTCCGGTGTTTTGTTTATTTACATCTCCTTTTTTCGTTCCATTTTCGTTTGCCTTGTTTCGTGCTGTAACGAATAAATTTAATCTTCGGTGTAAGATCAAAGCAAAAGATTCCTTTTCGATTTTGTTGCGGAGGGAAACTATGGTTATTCACCACAGTGTCTGCACGGAATCTTCAGATGATGACTTGCACTTTGTTTAGATGAATATGATGATAATTTTGGGGTTTTTTTCATTCGAAATATGTTCAATATTATGAATGCTAAGAAAAGGTCAGAAAAATACTTTCATCATTAGATGAATACGTTTCAACTGCGGATCAAAAAACAAGCGCGATATCGAATGAACCAACCCCTGCCACTAGATGGGGTCAATTTCTTTTCATTTATTCATATTAAATCATAAATTCTATGCAACTAATGGAGCTCAGTCGGTCGCCCGCCAGGCTCGTAATCTGCAGTTCCCAAGTTCGAGGCCCACCTGTGCCTGCGTTGATATTTATCGCCGGTAAACTCCCACTCTTACCTCGGTCCGAAAGGGGACGACGACGAGTTTAGAAAGGCCGCCATCCATCGGATCGGATGTTAAGCCGTGTGCAGGAGACCATAAATCTGTGCGCGTTAAAGAACGCACTGAATAGCCTTGACTGGAGACTACCATCTGTCTCGTAACAGCTGTTCAGAGAGTCCCCTTCCCCCAACGTTCACGATGACGTTCGTTGGGGGAAAACCTTTGGGGTCCCTGTGACCTGCCATTTAGCCCATTGTGCGCAAAAAAGTGCCTCTCAGGGGAAAAGCAACCCAGCACAACTTACGCACCGAAAATCACAGTTATCGAGGTAATCACTGGAGACTTATGACGGAAAAAACACAGAAACAAGTAAACAGAAACGTCGACTGATCAAATAGAATCAGAGTTCTCGTTCACGCTCGTTCAACCACCAAATTAAACGTTAAACACGCAAATACATACAGTTAAAGAGTTACGGCATGCTACGAACCTAACGCTGTATAACTCGGACCACACATCCAAGCCTCCAGAGGACGCAGAGTTGGATGGTTGTCAAGAGTAACTGGAAGAGGAAGCAGAGAGACGTGATGGGAGGAGAGAAGAAAGCGAGACAGTGAAGTAGAGAGTGGGTAATAGTTGGCCTCTAGGGGGTGAAGTGAGGGTATCTTCAGTGTGGTCTCATCCTCGGATTAGATGCACACGGCAGATTGGGTGTTTCCCGTAACACGGGCGGTGTCTTTGACCTGTCAGATCAGGTCAGGAGGATGACTGACAACAGAAAGAATAGGGGGAGTTTGGAGTGACACGGATGCTGTGTGCTGTGAGAGATCATCCTCCTGAGTCTCGTATATCTAGTGATGCAATGGAAAAGGGGAACGTAATGAGTTTCTTAATGTTAGAGGCCTCAGGTGATGGAATATTTTATTTGATAAAAGCTTAAGCGTAATGTATGAATGTGAGAATATTGGATGAATCCAGTCCGATTACTTTAAAGCTGAGATTTTATTCTGGGGAAAGTAACATGTTAAAAGACAAAACTTTGGCAGAGATTGAAGGCTTGTTCAGAGAAAGAGTGACTCAGTTTGGAAATATACTCAGCGGCAAATTTATTAAGTACAGGTCTATGTTCTGTAAATAGTAATTCAGACAAAGAACTCTGTAACTTCTCAAATAAGCTTTTCGTGGAGAAAATGTGATTGAAAACAACTAACCGAAAATTAACGTAATTATAACGCGAACTGCTACAAATACTCTTACACGTGTTGGTAAAATTTACCGTAACGATTATTGCTTTCGTTTTAATTTTCTTTTATTAATTTTTCAGGGCAATTATTTAAACTGAAAATTGTTGCTGTTAAATATTCAAATTTCCGTAATTCTCTAAATATCGAACGAATAGTGTTTAATGTCGAAATTGTAATATATTCGATTGGGATGCTTTTGTTATCTAAGCCATATTTTTTAATATAAACTTATTTAAGAAGTTACTGAGTTCTGTATCTGAGTTATTATTGACATAACATGGAAATGTACCTAATAAAGTGGCCACTGAGTATATATACACAGTCGTATCAGAATAATATGACCACCTACCATTCGTATTATTAGCTAGGTGGTCATATTTTTCTGATACGATTGTGTATATATACCCATATAGAACATGTTATCATACATGCAAAATAAACGAGTATTCCACTTTAGTAATAAAATAACAGAAATTCAAATATAAATGACGCTCAAATATAATTAAAACAGTAAACCCTCTTTCGACACTTTAAGAGTTAAAGAATATTAATATTTTCCTATTGCACTTGGTCTATTCGACAGAGGGTTGACTTCAAAGTCAATTGTCTTTATCATTTGCTTAAACACTTTGATACAATACTTATTACTAATTATTAATTAACTTTTGAAATCGATTTTTGTGACTGACATTATTATTGTTAAAAATTCAAGTTCCATACCTCATTAAATATTGAACGAATATTGTTGAAAATCCTGATATATATTTAATAGAATTAAGAATTTGTTGATGGACAACTGCGTGATGAACAGTGGATTCAGAAGCGGTAGGGGATGTATTGATCAAATATTTTCACTTAGGCAGATTATTGAGAAATGTTTAGTTTCAGAAAGTTGTGGTTGCTAGCTTTATTGATTTTAAAAAGGCTTTTGATTCTGTTGATCGACATAATGGTTGATTGTTAGATCATATGGAATACCTGATAAGTTAGTTAGTGTAATGAAAGCTCTCTCTAATAACATTGAGTCGTGTGTGAGAGTTGGTGCGTCTTGCAGCGATTGATTTAGCATTGCTAGTGGAGTTAGACAAGAGTGCATTTTGTCTCCTTTTCTCTTTAGTTTGAATATTGATTATGTTATGCGAAATTCTTTGCAAGGGGAAGATTTTGGCCTTAAATGGTCTTGGGATTTCAAAATTTCTGATTTAGATTATGCAGATGATTTGGCCCTGTTGGCTACTGATGTTAATGAGATGAACTCTTTCATTTCTCATTTTTTCAATGAGATAGAGCTGTTGATGAAACTGGCAATAGAGTAGGTTTGGTGATAAACAGACAAAAAAACTATGAAAAAAGTGAGGAAAATTGGTCAAGCAGATGGTGCTTCAGTTGCTTTGAATGGCTGTACGATTGAGCAAGTGTCTCAGTTTAATTATCTTGAGAGTTATGTAACAGATACTGGTGATGTGCGGTATGAGATAAATAGAAGAATAGGGATTTATGGAGAGTAGAAGTAGTTTAAGAATCTATGGAGAGTATGGAAAAACAGGCGTATACACCTAAAGACGAAAATTAGGCTGTATAAGAGTTTGGTTCTTTCTAAGGCTAGTTATGATAACGAAACATGGATCCTTTGTTAGCAGGATAACAAGAAACTTGATGCCTTTGATTCTAGATGCTTACGCAGTATCTTGGGCATTAGGTGGTTCGACTTTGTAAGTAATGATGAGGTTAGAGGAAGGAGAAGGAGTCATCAACCTCTTTTGAGCAGCATATAGTGCAGAGAGAGACTGCATTGGTTTGGCCATGTTGCCCGTATGCATAGCTGCAGATTGGCAAAGAGGATTATGAACAGTGTGCCTAAGTGTATCAGAAAAAGGGGGAAAACTAAGATGCGATGGACAGACAATGTCAAACAGGACCTTGCTAGAATTGGCCTAGGGTGGCCAAATGAAGCAGCTGTAGCTCAAAAAAGACACGTCTGGAGAGCAAAATTACACAGTCTGGTTGGACCTCCGTAGCCCATGGCTGCATGAGGATTTTATATGTATGTATGTATTGAGATATTTATCTGATAGCATATTTTTCAAAACAGAAAACTTCTTTTAGAAGTTAAGAGCTTCGACGTTAGCTTCCCATTGAAATAACATAAGGTTATTCCTTAATTTATGGAAGCCACTACAGTTCTAACATATCTTCTAAACAGATGACAGATCGTAACGGGTTATGTACCAAATGAAAGCTTGTGACTTGGGGGGAGTGTCATAGGTTACAAAACATTTAAATCCATTTCGTGTTTTCGTCTAAAAAGTAAATGAGTAAATTATTTTTTCAGTGTAAATTCCGAATGTGATGATTGACAAGTTACAAGTGAAATGAAACCTTTTAACATGGTATCCTTGTGGGGGGTGGGGGGTAAGAAACGAACACGCTTCCGGGCCACTTCGTAAGGGACGATGAGTAAATTATTTTTCCAGTGTAAATTCCGAATGCGAGGACTGAGCTCAACAAGTTATAAGTGAAATTTTAACATGTTATAAGTGAATCAACAAGTTATAAGTGAAATTTAACAAACTTTTTAACATGGTGTCCTTGGGGGGGGGGGGGGGGTAAGAATCGAACACTCTTCCGGGCCACTTCGTAGGGGACGATTAATTAGTCCACTTAAATAATATTCAGCATTATCCAATATGAAACCACAGATTCGCAGGTTTTTACACCCATGCTTAGGTGTGCTTGAGACGTGCTGTGCTAAACGCCGTTTAGAAATACGAAATAAACTAATGCACCATAATAGGGGACCACAATGTTTATTTACATTCACATACATCGAAGAGCAAAAACATTTCATCCACCTGCCTAATATGATGTTGGTCCTCCACATGCTGCCAAAACAGCTCTTACCCGGCGAGGCATGGACGCTACAAGATTTCTAAAGGTGTCTGGTGGATTCTGGTACCAACACATTATCAGCAGATCATTTAACTCCTGTAAATTACGTGGTTGGGCCGCCGCAGATCGGATATGCTGATCCAACACAAACCACAATGCTCTATTGGATTGATGTCTGGGGGATTTGGAGGCCAGGGCAATACTTGGAAGACTTTCTCATGTTCCGGTGAACCATTCTCGAACAATCCGGTCAGTCTGTCATGGCGCATTATCCTGCTGAAAAAAGGCACTACTGCAGGGTTATACTATTACCATGAAAGGATGTACCTGGTCAGCAATGATGTTTAGATAGGTGGTAGATGTCATAGTTTCCTCCATAGAAATGACTGGACCCAGGGTTTCCCAGAAGAACATTGCCCAAAGCATTACACATCCTCCACTGGCTTGTTTTCATCTCAAGGTGCATCCTGGTGCCAACACTTCCCAAGGTAAATGAGCATATGTACTCGGCTGTCCACATGGTGCAACAGGAAATGAGATTCATTGGAGCAGATAATCTTCTTCCAATCATTCAAGGTCCAGTTTTGATGCTTGAATGCTCATTGTAGGCACTTTCGAAGGTGAACCGAGGTTATCTCGGGTACTCAGAGCAACTGCGGCTACGCAGCCCCATTTTCAGCAGGGTTCGATGTACTGTGTGTTGTGACACATTACTCTCGTCACCAGCATTCAAATTATGGGCGAGTGTAGCGCCACAATACCCCTTCTGTTGGCTCATACCATACAGGATAGCTTTTGCTCACCTCTAGCATCGATGAGCCCTGGTCGGCCCTCACCGGGACACCATTCGTGGTTTTTCCATCCTCGGACCACTTGTTGAAAGTACTAACCACGGACTGAGCACTCTACAAGCCTTGCCGTCTCGGAAATGCTCTGATCCAGTCGCCTGGCCGTTACAATTTGGCCTTTGTCAAACTTACTTAAGTCCGTTGCCTTTCCCATCTGAAGAACAAAAATAGCACTGATTAACAGAGCTCACCATCAGGTGTTATTTATATTATTTCATGACCTTCACATGTGGCGTCGTTTACTTGAAGTTGCTTCGATTTGCATAAAGATGCACAAAATGTTTTGCATAAAAATTTGCATAAAGATGGCTCTACGGTGTATATGTACATATGGGAATGTGCTCGATTCCATGAGCCTTAGCTGCCCTCAATATCAGAATGAAATGACTTTACAGATGTTCTGGTAGACTCCTTCCACTCAGCTTTCTTTAATCCAAATGCCGCTTTGCTTAGTGCAAGCATTCGTATGATGAGGTGGGAATCTGTACTTTACACAAGTCTCTCTACAGACTTCAAAACTCGACGAGAGGATATTTAATCCTTGTATATACCACCTGGTTCACACAGAACGTACCTTGGTTCACTCAGAACCGAACTCTGGTTTACACAGAACCATATCTTGGTTCACACAGAATCGAACCCTAGTCCTATAGAGTCCCTTTTGAGAGAGAGCTACTTCCTTTGTCGATATTTGCAACTTCCTATTTGACAGCAACATCAGTCTGAAGTTTATTTTTCACTCGCTCTTCTCCTTCACCCTCACTAGAGCCTCCGGCTAGTGACGGCAGAGTAATAGAAGCGCTTTCGCTGATGCTCAATTCCGGAGCATATGGAGCACAGCCTAGCTCGACCTGAATGCCAACTAATGAGGCCCATTCCCATTTCGAACACTTCAGAAAAAACACTTAACATAGATTATATACAGTAACAATAAACTACAATAATGAATAAATTAGAGGGACATGACATATGGGAAGTGAAATAGGATGTCACAAGATATGCCTCCTTTGTTCTTCAAAACAACACCCCCGAGTGGTGGGGTTGACTCAGCCGGTAGTGTGCCAGTCTCGTAATCTTCAGTTCTCAGATTCGAGTCCCAGTTCTTACAGCTTTGAGATTTATCTTCGCTAAACTCCCTACCTACCTTCTTTGAGAAAGGGGACAGCGATGGGCTTGATAAAGTCGCCGCCCATCAGATGGGACGTTAAGCCGTGAGCAGGAAAAGCCATAATCTATGCATGTAATCAGCGCATTTTTTTTGGCATTGACTATAGGCATTCATTTGTTTTCCTAACAACTGTCTAATGAATCCATTTCCCCCCAACCTTCTCTGAGCCCCTGGGATCCTTATGACCTGACCGTGTAGGAAAAGTCGCTCAGTGGTAAAACGACCCAACTCTTCACTCTCAAATATGAGCGAATTTTGAAGAGAGTCAATGATGACGAGTTATAGGTAGAATGATAGGTTGATGAGAGAAGTGTTATCTCCTATTTCAGATTATGCTTTCTTCTTTTTTCCTCCGAAAGAGCAGGGAAATTTTACGGTAGGTGATGTAACGAGTTATATGTCAAATGAAAGCGTATGATATGTACAATAACCTAAGGACTATAATAATTTCGTCGTCCGAAGCAGAGAAAAATATAATTTCTATTTTAAACAACAAAAGCTCCTGAGAGGTTGCCACTACAAACAATATGTAAATAATGAAAAATAAAACCCCCTCAAGCAGCTGCTTGCCACAGAGGTCTGACAGGAGCCTGTCAGTTTATATGCTATAGTAGGTCTGTGAGGATGGCAGGACCTCAGCCGTAAAACGACACATACATCCATGCCTTACCCGGGGCTCGAACCCAGGTCCCTTAGATCAGTAGCCAAGGGCGCTAACCATTCGGCCACGGGATGTAAAAATTAAAATGTTAGAAAATATAATTTCAGATATTTAAAGATGAAAACTATAAATTCAAATTTTTAAAAAAATTAAAAAATTAAAATTATAAATTTAAAAATTTGAAAATTGCCTCTTTTATAATAGTCGCCATAAAAAATAGGGAATAAAATCAAAATATACCAATAACGAATTGGATTGTTTATCCTTTGAGCCACATTTTTGTGCACAATGGGCCAAATGGCCAGGTCACAAGGACTCCAGGGTCTCAGAAAATGTTGAGTGAAGGGGACCCATTAGACAGCTCTTAGGAGATAGATGGTAACCTCCCTTTAAGGTCATCCAGCGTGTTCTTTAATGTGCACAGGGTATGGTTCTCCAGCAACACGGCGCCACAGCTTAGCATCCCATCTGATGGACAGCTGCTTTTCAAAGCCCTTCAATGTCCTCTTTCTGAACGAGTGCATGGTAAGAGTTTAGCAGAGATATATTTCAGCTCTGACCCAGATGGGACTCGAATCTTGGGACTACAGATTATGAGTTTGGCGTGCTGCCGACTGAGCCAACCCCCAATTCCCTTTTTCGGGCGAATAGGAGGAAGAGAGGTGTTTCCTGATTTGTGTTAAATTTATATATCTATTGGTAACACATACAACTACTTAACACTAATTAAAGTCATTAAAAGAAGAGATAATTAACCCTTTCAGGACCATAAGGTTTCTAAGAGTAAATATTAGTATGTAACTGTTTATTTTAGTTTGTTTAGACGTAACATAAATAAAAATCATAAGAAAAATACATAACATTGTGTAGTTTTTTTGGAATTTTATGGGAAATATTTTTCCCAATGGACTATAAAGGTAACACAAATTATAGTTAGGCTTATTATGCAATGTCTTTTATTTATTGGTTTATTAGAACAAAATGTTAACTAAAATAATACAAAATTATGACATAAAATTACTATACAAAATGATGTGCTAATTAAGATATTCTGCGAAGCAATTTCTTTTGGTAGTGAGGCAAAGATGGACATTGCACATAGTAGATATATTATGCGTCCTGACAGTTCTGTTTTTGTTTTCTAAACGTTCCCGTTTACGTAATTGCGATCGGCATACGTTCTATTTTGACATTCTGTATAAAAAATGCAGATAAGGTTATAAATAAATACGACAATCACCAATTTTAAAATGGGAAAAATGTTTCCCTTAGTCGTGAAAGGGTTAAGAGTTTACATTTAAAAGAGTCAAAGAAATTCTCGAAGTTTCCTTCTAACGACTGCCGGGTGTTAGTATCATGTACAATGTCGTCTCGACGTACACAAATACGTAATTTTCAGCATTTAAAAGAAATTATCATTGCAGCTGCTTCAAATATTACGCCAGATATGCTCAGCAGAATATGAATGGAAATTGAATTTGCGAATTTTGCGCCCTCACCAATTATACTCATATTGAAGTAAGTTGAACATAAAACGAAACGTGGGGAGAGGTTGAAATTTTGTACACCCAATTAGTTTTTTTATTTCATCATTTAATAAAATATCGCCCTCTTAAATATGGATATTGTTTTATAAATGACCCTCATTTAACCAGCGGAAGGGAAAGATAAATAGGAATGGTGAAACTTCATTGAACTAAGAAGATAGATTCAGAATTCGCAGACAAGACAGAGAAGTAGCAGATACGTTAGCGAATCAATTGCATACGCAGGTAAATAGATTGCTACTCGTATTCTTATATTAACACCGCACCCGTTCAGGTTCATAAACACCTACTCTGACTTCCATCTCTCTCCTGCCAGCACACTACGAGTCCATGGATGCTGACGGTAGTTTTAGTTCCGCTTTCCCTATGCTTCGCGACGCCTGGCTGAAAGATTGTCATTTTCCACTACATAAAGCTTTATGTCCACGCCCCGGAGTAAATAGTAAGAGATTTGCCCAGAAATGGTGGGCATGGAGGAAGATATGGAGAACGAAGAGATGATGCAGGAGGTGGAGGAAAAGCAGGAGGAGGAGAGAGGGGAGGAAGTAGCGAGAGGGACGGAAAAGAGAAACGATGATTCGTGCTCGTTTTCTGGGAGGATGGGGATTTCGCTCTCCGAAGCAGTGAGAGCACATGTCATCAGAGCTTCGTGGTCATGATGTTGACGATGTGAGTCTTGTAAGCATATTGCCACTTTAATAATTAAGAATTCTCTGAACTTTCTTGTCTCCGACGTTGCATCCTTTTATATGGGGAACGTACTAGAAGACTACAACGGTGTATGCATCTGTGTGGAGTGACGTCAGAGGTAATATTTCTGGGTTATGCGAAAAGAGAAAGGGATAACTTGAGTGGGATGAGGAAGAGATGGTGTTGGGAGCTGTTTCTGTTTATGCCAATTTATTTTGACTTTCAGTAGCCCTTGAAGATAGAGATTTGATATCATCTGATATGCTTGTTGTAGAAATGCTGCAGTTGTTTTTAAGAGAGTATATGTTCACTCCTGGATAGATGACTTTCTCTTTATTTCTCTTTTCTCCACATAAGCTCCCCATGGAAGATAATGTTGCATCCTTTTCTATGGGGAACTTTCTGAAAGATTTCAACGGTGTATGCTTCTGGTGGAGTGACGTCAGAGGGAATATTTATGGCGAAAAGAGAAAGGGATGACTTGAGTGGGATGAGAGATAGATGTCTTGTGAACTGTTTCTGTTTATGCTAGTTTATTTGGATGTTCAGTTGTCTTTGAAGACTGAGATTGTTGCTTTTAAAAGAGTAGCTGTTCAATTCTGGAGAGATGGCTTTCCCGTTATTTCTCTTTCTCTTTAATAAAAGAGATGGGACTTCTGATACTGATACCGGATATTGTTTTGCTCGGCGATGTCGTTTAATGAGAACCAGAACATTTGATATTACTTTTCATGTGTTTTATAAATTTACAGACGAGTAGTAAATTACACATTGTGTTTTTAATGAAAGACATGTCATTGAAAACAGAGAGTTCTTTTTTCTCATTTGTGCTTATATGAAACTAACCTGCTTGCTCAGTGTTTACAGTCTGTTGCATATAAAGTGCTGTTTTTTGTTCTAGCGTTTGACAGCCAATAATACAAGAGCAAAAATATTTTTACTTTACGAACTGAAAAGCTAATGCAAATATGAACTGAAAAACAAACTCAAAAATAATAATAAGAGAACCGACCAAAAGGTACAATGTCAATGCACTGATACCAGACATAGTAGAGTGCGTTAAAATTTAAAACATATTAAATACGGTGATAAATTAAATCGTAACATATAGTTGGTTTGGGTTGTTTTACCTCTGAGCGGCCCTTTTTTTCGCATAATGGGCAAAATGGCCTAGTCACAAGGACCAAGAGGCTTCAGAGAGGGTTGGGGGAGGGGGACCCGCTGGATATCTGTTGGGAGACAGATGGTAGCCTCCCATCAGGGTCATCCAAAGTGTTCTTTAACTTCCACATGGTGTAGCTCTCCAGCATATGGGGACACGGTTTAACGTCCCTCCGATGGATGGCAGCCTTTCCAAACCCATTGGTGTCTACTATGACAGCTATGAACTCAATCACTTAATCCTACATAGGACCATACAAAGGGGACCACCATACCAAATTTGGGACCAATCGATAATGCAACTGCATAATTACATTGCGCTGATATCGTCCACCACTCAATGACGTCATCATAGATGTACAAGAGATAGGTAGGTTGTTATCGGTCTAGCTGACCGCCTGTTAGTTTGGAATCCAACTATTATTAAAGTCGCTGCTTTACATTCCTCCAGATTAAAGATGACTTTCTAACTAAGGTAAAAGATGTTTTAATTAACAATATATATATTCTAAGTTATCATGGCTGTTCCTTTGCTACTCTTTAGCTTGTTTTCAACGAAAAAGAGCAAATGTTATCATTTTGCTGCTGTAACTTAGTTCTTAGAGAATATGAGGTAAGCCCTGGGTAAGGAATGGATGTATGTGTCATTTTTTCTGATGAGGTCCCGCCATCCTCAAAGACCTTCTACTTTGGCATATAAACTGACAGGCTCCTGTCAGATTTCTGTGGCAAGCAGCTGCTTGAAAGGTTATTTTTTTTATCTTTAAACAAAGATAAAAATGACTATGTTTTATTCGCATATGTATTCGCGTATTGTCTGCAATAACTCCGTGGGCCACAGGTTCGAAATCACTGGCCTAATGGATAGGGATAGAGCTTGGTTCAGCCGGCAGTGCATTAGGGTCGTAATCTACAGTTCCCAGGTTCGAGTCCCAATTGTTCCAGAGTTGAAATTTATCCTCGCACCCTGATCTTAGTGAGAAAGTATGGCACAATGAGTTTGGAAAGTCTGTCGGATGGGACGTTAAACCGTTTTCCGTGTGCAGGAGAGCCATATTCTGTGTTCCTTAAAGAACATCTTGGATGGCCTTGACAGAAGGCTTCTGTCTCTTTCTTAACAGCTGTGCATGTGTGCCCTTGCTCCAACCTTCTCTAAGCCCTTAGGGTCCTTATGAGCTGGTCATTTAGCCCATTGTGTGAAAAAATTTCAGTTTAGAGGTAAAACAATCCAATCCAAAACTAAGTGTAGCTGGTCTCAAAAAGATAAAATTTCGCCTGTTTAATAGTCTCGCTAGAGCAATAGATTTTATTACACCAACAGATAAATCAAGAACACTCATTTCATTATTTTTCTAATTCACCGATGTTTCTTTCATATTCATAAAAAAAAATCGATGAGTAATATTCTTGTCCTTCTTCCTATTTAAACTATTCCTGAGCAGTTCCTCTGCTTCCTTTGAGTTTATAAAACGCCATTTTCCCTCGCTTAGCTCATTAATTTATTTCGTAATATCTTACTTTTAGAATTTCTCACTGACATCATCTGTTTTGCATATTCTTATTTATCATTAATGTTTTCCCTTTCCATCTTCGCCATCACTCACCTCTGACTCGAGATCGTCTTCTATGCTTTTTCGTCCTCGATCCGAAACAAAAAAAACTAAATGAAAAGGGATTTTCTTGCAAATAAATCTCGTAGTGAGAAATAAAGTGCGCTTTTCTATCTCACATTTCTCATTGCACACGCGCACACACTGTGCATTACTGGACACAAATGCTCTCTGCTTAGCTATTTATACGAATAATGATGAAAAGGACAACGCGAAAAGAGAAACTACAACGGAGGACGAAGCCTGAAACCATTAGTCCGTTATTACCGCAGTTTCTCATCTCAGCTCTGGATAGAATTCCTTTCACCGCTGCAGTCGAGAAAAGAAACACATACACAAAAACACAAAATCACTGCCACTACTGAGGAGAAACTTGTGCAGCGCCCCAGTAATAAACGCACCCACTTTCTGTCATCTCAGGAAGACCACTTCATGCCTCATAAAGCCGCACAGCCAGCAGCCTCGCCGTATCTGGCTGCCGCAGATAAACTCCGTCGGCCACGCGGGGGGTCACGGCTGTGGCCGACTGCGGACGGGAGGGACGTACGGAGCCAAGGGGGTGTAAGGACTCCGAGCCGTGAAATGGCCATGTTGGCTGTCCACACTGTGCGCCACCGGATGAGACGCACATCCAAACTCCCGGTGCTCTTTCTTCCTCATCTTTCGGCTCTCTCTTTCTCCTCTCCTTTTCCATTTCTTCTGGGGAAAGGCTCTCCTTTACTGCACTGATATAGCAATGCTGGATGCCCTAAGGAGGTTTATGGCATGTGATGACCTCTTATTTTTCGTCTCCAAATGTGTGTGTGAGTTCGTAGTCGTGTGTATGCGTGCGTCTGCATGAATCGATGTGTATTAGGGAGATGCTGCAACTATGAATGTGAGAGAAGCAGAAGAAAGTTGCAGTGATCCTTGTTGGGTGTTGTTGTTGTTACTGGTGCAGAATGGCTCAGTGCAGAACATATTTCTTGGGCAGTACATAGTTTGGAAAATAGGCCTGCACTTAAAAAGAGGAAATAGAAATCCACGGCACTCAACTCTTTAGATACTGAAGGAAAAGTGTTGAAAAACGATTGTTAGATAAAATTGATCGAGGTATTCAATTTTCATATTTTCCCGTAAATTACTTATTTTGGAAATTGGAGAACTTCGAAGTTAGAATACCATTGATATAGCAAGATGGTGGGGTGGGCATAATTCAAAGATCAGTCAGTATATCTTGTAATATCAGACTTAGAATTTGAATAAAATTTAGGTGATGATTTTGTGATTTTAAGAGGGGTAGGGGAAGACGAATAGAGGTTTATTTAAGCGGAACAAAATGCAGGTTCGAAAAGGTTTTGCCCGTCCGTTGGAAGGGACGTTAAGCCGTGGCCCCATGTGCGGGAGAGCCATATTCTGTGCACGTTAAAGAACACGATGGATGACCTTGATGGGAGGCTACTATGTGTCCCCTAAGAGCTGTCCAGTGGGTCTCCTCCCTCCAACCTTCTCTGAGCCTTCCGGGACTTTGTGACCTGGCCATTTAGCCCGTTGTGTGCAAATACACTGCTGGCCATTAAAAGTGGAACATCAGGAAAGACAAGAGATATCAAAGCCATATTTAGTGAATATAGCTTATGTTACAAGGATCAAATGATTACAAATACAACTCGGTTAGACTTGTGGAATACAAAGAAATCAGTATCTCGTGTAGCCACCATGAGCGGCAATAACCGCTGCTACATGGTCCGGCATTGAGAGGATGAGACATCGAATGTGTGTTTGGGGAATGTCAGTCCATGCAGTTTTGATACGTAGCCAAAGTTCATCTGTTGTAGCCACTGCTGGTGTCTGATGTGCTAGTCGTCGTGAGATCATGGACCAGACATGTTCAATTGGGGAGAGATCCGGTGAACACGCAGGCCAAGGCAGAAGTGTCACATGGTGACTATCCAGGAATTGTTGGACGATGCATGCCACATGTGGTCTGGCATTATCCTGTTGGTAAACGGCAACATAGAGAATCTGAATATAAGGCACGACCACAGGCTTCAACATCTCAGTGATTTTCACGTCGTTCTCTTTGTCTCTTCGTCTGTAGACCTTCAACTTTTTTGCTTTTATAGGTAAAAAAAATTTTTTTGGGTTAGATAAGTATTGACGGACTATTTCGATTCGTATTTTCCGAATCTGTCAATAGTTATAATATAAATTTTTATCTATTTTTCTATCAGTGGAAATTTGGAAAATCACCAAGCTTTCAGCGAATATTACAAACGAAATACTTATGCTAGAAATTTAAAATTTTGATGGTGTAGAGTGAGGGCCAACCAAAGATATGCTCCCTCTTAACCCTAAAGGGGTAGTAAAATGGAAATTTTTAGCGCATAAAGGAAACAACATTTATGTGTTTTACAGGTGCTAATAAAATATTACTATCTTCATTTTCTCAATCATCCATTAGTTCAAATATGCATTGCTAGAAAGTTCAAAAGTCGGAAAATAAAAGATTTCGTTCTCTCTGAAATAAAGCATCCCATATTCACCAAAGGCGATATGTTATTCTACTCGTTAAAATATATTGTTGCGAAATATGTGTAAAATGCATGTGTGTAAAATGCAAATATAGATGATTGTGAGTGATTGAATGGCTGACGTACTGAGGGGATCACGTTAATTCTAACTATGATACAGGAATGGTAGAGCCCTGAAATTTCGCACCTAGGTGTAATCCGGATCGCAGATCTCGAGAAAGTCCGAAATCTAACTTTGGACGTGTTTTTCAAGGACAAATCTTGATCTGCGAGTCTGAAAACGTGAAGAATTGGTATCTGAAGATGTTTGGGATTGCTGGATGTAGGAAAGTTACTATATTTCTGATTCAACGTGTCCTTCGAGGTTGAAGTTATACTTTGGAGATCTGGAATGAGCAGTGCTAGAGAGATAAAAATGGATAGTTTGGAAGAATTTTGGCCTTAGGTCTTAGAAACTTTATGAAAATTTGAATCCAATGCGTATTTCGAAATCAAAGGTAAAATTCGATATATCTGTGCTGGAGAGCTAAATATTGGTTCATAGAGCTATTTCGGTGGTTAAGAAATTTCAGATCCGGTGTCGCGTTCAAGGTCAATTGAAGGTCAAGAAATTAAGAGGCACCGAAGGCGCGGATTGATTTTTAGTAATATATATGGATAAATCAATGAAATAAAGATAAAATACAAAGCTTTTCAAATTTCGATAAAATTTGCAAAAGAGTTGAATAAATTTTTCTAACAAAACTTCGTGATCGTAATATTAAAGAAATGTTACCTATTAATTGGTAAAAATAAATGAAACAAAAATTTATATCAAAAATTATTTGTCGAATGAAACAAATTAATGCAATTTCTAAATTATCCATTACAAATGTTTTACAAACTTTTTTTCCCAAATTAATGCAATTTATAAATTATTACATATACAATTAGGTTCTTATCAATAATGACTGAAAGAACTGAAGCTATGCTTTTATCTTTGTCTTTGTCTTTATTCTTTTAGTGGAAAATTTGAGCCTGTTCTTTTGAACACAATCGTTTGGCATTTGACTCTATGCTCAAAAGTTTTAATTAATACAATAAATAAAGGAAAATTTCTGCTCCCGACTTCTTAAATATCAAAATTATAATCTACAATCCGTCCCATGGCCGAGTGGTTAGCGCGCCTGGCTACTGATATAAGGGACCTGGGTTCGAGCCCCGGGTAAGGCATGGCTGTTTGTGTCGTTTTTCTGCTGAGGGCCTGCCATCCTCTCAGACCTTCTGCTGATTTTTCTGAGATGTTTCTTTTTCTTTTTTTCGGATTTTCTGATGATCATTTTCTGATGATTTTCTGAGATTTTTCTGCTGAGGGCCTGCCATCCTCACAGACTTGTGGAATACAAAGAAATCAGTATCTCGTGTAGCCACCATGAGCGGCAATAACCGCTGCTACATGGTGCGGCATTGACAGGCTCCTGTCAGACCCCTGTGGCAAGCAGCTGCTTGAGGGGGTATTTATTTTTTTTATTATAGAAGAGTGTGACGAAAATTTTACATATCCAAAAATGTTACGCGGCACACCTGAATCTCTTTCACGGAACTCCTATTGAGAAGTACAGTCGCTCAAAAAACTATTCGAACACTACGGTTGATTACAGAATTCAGAAAAAATATCTGGCAACGATTTTTTTTTTAGAAATTAGTGATCTGGCAACCTTCGTGTCACGTGACACGAAAGTTGCCAGATCACTAATTTCTAAAAAAAATCTTTGCCAGATATTTTTGTCACGTGACAAGAAGGTTGCCAGATCACTAATTTCTAAATAAAAAAAATCGTTGCCAGATATTTTTTCTGAATTCTGTAATCAACCGTAGTGTTTCGATACTTTTTTGAGCGACTGTACATACTTTCGCTGGAATACTCTCTACAGTTTTGTGAAAAACCATTTCTTCTTCCTTGATATAGGAATGATGATAAATCATAACATTTCATTTTTAGTAAATTTGTTTTCTAGAACACTTTATTTTTGTCTTATAAAATAATTACAATTTCCTGTCCAGAAATATTATACATTGCCAAAAATATGACTCTAGTATTTCTAAATGGAAAATATGCCCCTGATGAAAATGACGAAAGACACGTTACGAGGAAGAGGGAATTAAAATATTCCTTTTTCCCTTTCTTTAAAGAATTTCACACCCTAAATCAGTGGCTCCCAAACTCTTTTGAATCCAGAGCCAACTTTACCCTTTCTAACGTTCCTTTTAATGAATTCAAAATATTTCTTCTCGTAAAATGCAATATATTAATAGAATATATATAATAAAATGCAATATATAATAGATATATAATATATCTCGTAAAATGCAATTTATGCTTATTCACGTAAAATGCAAATTTACGAATATTCTGAATCCATGAATTTCTAACGTGGATATCTATGTTAAACTAAGAAGTGTTCGATGTTATGTTTAATCTACACTGAAGTGCCATTGAATTAGGGATAGGAGATGTTATCCAAATTCAGTATCGCAAGTACCTCATTTGCGCGCATGCGTGGCTGAAAGTCTGGTCATATATAGCTGTCAGGGGAAGGGCGTGGGATTTAGATGCATTTGACAGAGGGCAGATCGTAGTTGCCCGACGGATGGGACACTCGATCCCCCAAATTGTCAACGAACTTGGATTTTCTCGTACGACAGTTTCAAGAATGTTCCTGGAATATGAAAATTCCAGCAAAAAAAAAAACAAGCACCGGACAAACTGCAAAGGACAACCAGCCTTGAATAATCGTAGGCTTCACCATCTGACCCACATCGTACGGACTGATAGCAACTGACATTATCTGAAATCATCTCTCATCTGAACATGGTTCCAGCCGGGAAGTCAGTGCACGGACCATGCAACGCTCACTTCATTGTCTTAGCTTCGGGAGCCGCTGACCTATGAGAGTCCCACTTCTAACTGCACGACACGGGGCTCAACGCCTTGCTGGGCTAAAGAACATCGAAACTGGACCATTAAAAATTGGTAACAGATAGCTTGTAGTGATGAATCCCGATTTCAACTTTATCATAACGATTCATCACGACTTCATCATGAAGATCATAGATCCATGTCTATGGCTACATGGATCTGTAACCCCATGAAGCCATATATCCTGCATGTCAGGTCAGAACAGTTCAAGCTGGTGGTGGCTCAGTGATGGCCTGGGGTGTCTTCAGTTGGACGTCTGTGGAACCTTGGGTACGTATAGCGATGACTCTCAATGCATCCTGGTATGTAGAACTCATGGCTGGCCATTTATACCCATTTATGGCCATCATGCATCCCAATGGAGATGGCGTCTATCAGCAAGACAACTGTTCATTTCACAGGTTCAGGTTGGCTATTGCATGGTTGCAGGAGCATTTTGCTGACCATTAACTATTGAATTGGCCACCTAGAAGCCCAGATTTATATCCCATCAAAAATCTTTGGGATACCGTCGAGCAGAGTGTTCGAGCCCGTGTCCCATCAGCAACGACCTTGAGAGAATTGTGGACAGCTCTGGAGGATGCATGTGTGGCCATGATTGTGGAACTTTTACGCAAGCTTATGGAGTCCTTGCCTTGTCATGTGGCGGCTGTTATCAGGGTCAGAAAAGTCCAAAACGTTACTAGGTTGCTATCTCTAATTCAATGGTACTTCAGTGTATTTCTATTGAAATCTCAAGTCCCAATAAAAAATCCCCAATATTTTTAAAATTCCAACTTAGTCTACTGTTACTCCTCAAAGTGGAAAGGGAGAATTTTATTAGCTGCGAATATTGAAAAATTGTCTTCATTTATACACCGAAGAACCAAAAAATTATGACCACCTGCCTAATATGATGTTGGTCCTCCATGTGCCACCAAAACAGCTCTTACCCGGCAAGGAATGGACGCTGCAAGATTTCTAAGGTGTCTTGTGGTATCTGGTACCAACACGTTACCAGCAGATCCTTTAACTCTTGTAAGTTACGTGGTTGAGCCGCTGCAGATCGGATATGCTGTTCCAACACAAACCACAGAGGCTCAATTGGATTAATGTCTGGGGAATATGGAGACAAGAACAATACCTGGAATTCTTCCTCATGTTCCGCGAACCATTCTCGAACAATCCGTGCAGTGTGGCATGACGCATTATCCTGCTGAAAGAAGGCACTATTAGAGGGATATATCGTTGCCATGAAAGGATGTACCTAGAGTACAATGATGTTTAGGTAGGTGGTACACGTCATAGTTTTCTGCACATGAATGACAGGACCCAGGGTTTCCTAGCAGAACATTGCCCAAAGCATTACACGTCCACCATTGCCTTTTTTTCGTCCCACAGTGCATCCTGGTGCCAACACGTCCCCAGGTAAACAACGCACACATACCCGGCCGTCCACATAGTGCAATAGGAAATGAGATTCATTGGACTAGACGACGTTCTTCCAATCATTTAAGATTCAGTTTTGATGCTCGCGTGCCCATTTTAGGTGCTTCCGACAGTGAATGAGGTTAGCATGGGCACTCGGAGAGGCCTGCAGCTACGCAGACCCGTTTTCAGCAGGGTTCGATCTACTGTGTGTTGTGACACATTACTCCCGTCACCAGCATTCAAATTACGGGCGAGTTGCGCTACAGTATCCCTTTTGTTGGCTCATGTCATACTGGATATCCTTCGCTCACCTCTAGCATCGATGAGCCGTGGTTGGCCCATACCTTGCCGGCAGTTCGTGGTTTTTCCCTCCTCGGACCACTTTTTGAAGGTGCTAATCACGGCTGATCGTGAGCACTCCACAAGCCTTGCCGTCTCGGAAATGCTCTGACCCAGTTGTCTGGACATTACAAATTGGCTTTTGTTAAACTCACTTAAGTCCGCTGCCTTTCCCATCGGAAGAACAAGAATAACACTGATTAACAGAGCTCAGTATCAGGTGTTATTTATACAGTTTCATGACCTTCACACGCGTCTTATTTACCTGCAGTTACTTCGATTTGCATAAAGATTCGCTAGTCATAAAGTTTTGGTTCTTCGGTGTATGTGTAGGAGGAATAGATGCACAGTCCAACGAAAATAATTTCAGTAAGTCTTTACGTTGTATAACCAAATATTAATTAAACGGAAATATTAAACATACTAAATTTTTTGTGTCAATATAAATCACGATTCTCTTGGTAAAAAGTAGATTAATGTGTTTCCGTTTGAAAACGAGAAGTGTTTAAAACCGAGAGTGAAACTTTATTTTTCTTTTGGTGCGAAAACTGTCTGATGAGCAAAATATTCAAATTTCTTTTTCTTGAACATATTTATGAATACACAGCAAACTAACAAAACATTTGTCCAATCGAATAAAAAAGCAAATGACATCTGTAAATGCATAATTTGTTTTTGCAAATTTCTTCTCTATCTAATAATAAATTGCAAATCACAAGTTTAAAATTCCTAGTTTGTTATTCTATTAATTAACGTTTAAAAAGAATCAAAAGACAAAAATGAACTATAGAAAACAATACATTTCATCTGCACATAGAGACGTGAACTTGATATGGATATTCCTTTTAGGATATTTCCTAGGACATTTTTTAAGGTTATGACGCACGAAATGTTTTATTACAGTTGTGTTCTTTCAGAACATCTTCAAATGCAATACCTTTCTTTCTCAAAAAGAAAACCTTTTTTGCTCTTCTTTTCTCTTTTAAATTTTTGTTCCGTTTTTCAGTTCACCTAGAGACTCTTTGAATATGCAGATCGAGATACGGAGTCTGAGTTCATAGACGAAAGAAATATTTCACTTCGGAACACTCTCTTCACCTTCCTCTCTCTTCTTGCTATCTGTTTCCCTCTCTCTACCCTTGCTCTCTCCCATCCTCTTGCTATCTGCTTTCTGCTCATCCGTCATTTATACCTCCTCCTCCTCCTCCCCATCCACCTCGACCCATTCCCCTGCCGTCTTCACGGTGCGATTTCATTTCAAATAGTTTTCTGATATGCGAAAAAGTCCCTACCATCCCTCATCCCGAGGGAAAGAGGGAATTTTATTAGCTGAGAACGGAGCATTTGTGGACTCCGCGGGTGGTACGAAGATCAAAACGTAGATGACATAGAATATCTATATATATATATATCTTTTTTAAATTGAATATAAATGACCTTAATGTTAATTAAAACGCGTTATGTTTTTTATTCATTAAATTTTTTGACATAATTTGTCATATTGAATATATATCCTGTTTTCAATTTTTTCACCATCATTCAATTTACATGTTCAGTTCAATAAAAAGAAATTATTATTGCTGTCGTTATTATTAGCAGTAGTAGCGAAAGGTGGGCAAGTGAAAGTATTATTAGTATGAGTAGTAGTAGTGAAGAGAGGACAAGTGGGAAATGAAGAGTAAATTGTATATTGATCTGTTCAAATTCGCCATGCCTATTCAGAAATTTATCCCAACATGATATATCCTCTTTCCTGGAGCTACTTTGGTTGTTGCACTAGGGCGTCTGTGACGATGCACAGCCCCACTTGGTCCGACTTCAACTGCCCTCTTTTCACGGCGTGTTTTAGAGATCCAAAAATGTGAAAAATCTAACAGAGTAGATGCCAGGACGATACGTAGTGAGGATGTTCCAGGCATTCTCAACCATACCTAGTCGACGTCGTTATTGTTACTTGGGCAATATGGGTGGGAACAAACTTTTTACTCAAAGGTCTCCTACGCTTCGACTTTACTGCCTGCTTTCAAATGCCCAAAGATTTGCAATATCGTTGCGAGTTAATGGTGCTACCAGGGTACAGAAATTCAACCAACAGTGAAACCTAATAGCCAAATTAAAACATCAGCATATCGCACATTGCTCAACTTTGGATGCTTCCATGCGGGATGTGTCTGGAATCCACACAATATCTATTGGGGCGGGGGTGGATCAGTCGGTAGCGTGCCAGGCTCGTAATCTGTAGTTCCCAGGTTCGAGTCCCAGCTGGGTCAGCATTGAGATTTATCTCCGCAAAATTTCCCCGCCCTGCCCACGGTCAGTAGAGGACACCGATGTGCTTGAAAAGGCCGCCGTCCGTCGGATGGGACGTTATGCCGTGGCCCCGTGTGCGGGAGAGCCATGCACTGTGCACGTTAAAGAACACACTGGATGGCCTTGACGGGAGGCTACCATCTGTCTCCCAACAGCTATTCCAGTGGGTCCCCTCCCCCAACCTTCTCTGAGCCTTCGGGGTCCTTGTGGCCTGGCCATTTAGCCCATGGTGTGCAAAAAAGTGCCGCTCAGAGGTAAAACAATCCAATCCAATCCACAATATCTATCACATTCAAAACGATACTTGCCACTGATTCTGGTCTTCTTGAGTTCCTTCTAGGTTTATCCATTCCTCTGTGTGAGGGTATAAAGATGACTCAGCCCATTTCCAAGATATAAAGGTTGTCCACTTCTCATTTGAACGACTCTTATATGTTCACTACACTCAATTCTGTTTCGATTGTCCTCTTTGCAAATTCCCAATGACATATATGTATTATAGTAACTATACTTATAGAAACAAGTTTGCTGAATAATTCTAGTTTTGCTTATTCGTATCCTTTGAGAGAAGCTACATTTATTCTCCCATATGTAATGATAATATCGCTCAGTTTAACTTCAGCACCGCCAATCTCTTTAATATATTCTGAGAGAGACTGATCTTAAACACTTCACGTGAGAACTGTTTGTTTAGTAATTCTAGTTTCGTGCCTCGTTAACAGAAACTATATGTATATATTGTTCAGAACCTCTGTGCTTAGCAAGACTAGTTGAGGCCGCATTCTGGTGTTGCGACAAGTCCAAATTATTAATGCCTTTATGCGAGCTGTATACACGCTCGTCAGTTGTTTAAGCTCGACTCATTGGCAGTACGAAACTTCACGTATAGAATGGTCTGCTATGTTCTGAACTCTGTTCCTGAATCTTTCTCTGTCGTTCCCAATTCTTGTGAGCGTCGTCTTAAAAGCATGGCCATCATCATTAGCCTACGAGACTGACAACTGGAAAGCTTCGTCGTTGTGGCATAGCCATGAATATTCATGAATGTTAGCGCTCCTGTCTTTCCCCTCGCCTTTGCTTAGTTGCCTTCTCCATCACTGGCAAACCGGACGTTCGCTTTCGGTTGCTCTTGCGTTGCTGATGACAACGAGCTGTGGATGAGTAAAGAGCAGGAGGAGTAAGGCAGAAAGCAGTTGGGGGAAGGAGAGTGGAGGGAGGGAGATGATGGGAACAGAAAGATGGTAAGAGAGGAGGAGCAAACGAAGGAAAGAGAGAATAAAATAAAATCCGAAACGCCGGTTTCTGAGCTATCTAATTGCTAGCCTCCCGCGTTGCTGAATATGAAAGTCAACAAATTAAGACAGCTAGCTGGCTAGCTCCATTTCCAGAGTCTCGTTATAGCTGATTGTATGTATGTGCGTGTGCGTGAGGGACTCTCTCTCTGTATGCTCATGCCAAGAGAAGGAAATTACGGACAGACAAGCAAACAGACAAGACAGGTCGAAGTGGGGGAAAGAGCAGGCAAACGCACGCGGAGACGAAGCGAGCTTACCGACGTACGGGCATTTATGGTCTCTGGGTACAAGGAGTTTTCGTTCCCAAGTCATGGAAGTCGCCAGACTTTGCATCGGCACTGTGTTGTGGCTGTCAGCTCTAATTAAGCCGCGATGGAGACCAGGACAGCCTCTGGGTAATGAAGTCTGCGATGGACGACGACGTCGTGGCTGACATACGTCACCACCACCCTTCCGGCTCGTGACGAACGCACGCGCCTCCGACTTCCGTCCCGGGGATCGTCTGCTCCGCGTGTTCAGTTCGGTTTAGTTCTCACGAATCTGCTTGTTGTGCCGTGGAACGGATGCTGCAAAAACGATAAGCGGTGTTGATGGATGTTCAGAAGAAGAACATAATGGCGATGACGGTATTGTGTAGGGAAAGGAAAAGCGATGCCAATACACGGGACAAAAAAACTGTTTGGCTTAATATTTTGCATCAATTTTCTTTTTAATTCTTATATGTCAAATTGCCCTGTACAAGACGCTTTCAATTTTAAGGGCCCTTACATTGTAAGGCATTGCTTCCCTGCAGTTTTAGCATTTTCAATGAAAAACATTCCATTCTACAACGTTCGAGAATTTTAACCCCAAGAAAAAAAATGATAGTGGGCATGTCTACCATTTCTCCGACATTTCAGATTTCATTTCAGATTTCAGATTTCACAATAATAATTAAACGGAAATATTAACCATATTAAATTTTTTGTGTCAATATAAATTACGATTCTCTTGGTAAAAAGTAGATTAATGTGTTTCAGTTTGAAAACAAGTGATGAACTTAAGCAGATTTTAATTAATGTACAGTCGCTCAAATATCCGAACATTATGGTTGATAACAGAATTCAGAAAAAATATCTGGCAACGATTTTTTTTAGAAATTAGTGATCTGGCAACCTTCGTGTCACGTGACACGAGGTTAATACTCTCAAGTCCATACCAGCACATGTATTTCTGAATTCACCAGTACAGGATATACTATATATAAATATTTTATAAAAAAATAGCACTTTTTGCCTGTGTAATATACTAACCTACGAACTTCTACTACTCATATTAATATAGACAATAAATTTTCATTTTATTAACGAGATTTCTCTAGTTCAACACTTTTTTTTAACTTTGTTCAGATGAGTCGTACTTTCTTTTAAATGTCAACAGCAATGTCCTTTACAACAAATTCATTTTTTATTATTATAATTTATTTCAGCAGCTTAAGTAATCTTCTCTCCCAAATTAAACTAGCATATTGTATTCTGGAATAAATTAGTGCGTAATATATATTCTTTAATATTTCCCTGTTTATCATATCTCTTAAAAGATACATCTTGTAAATTATTTGTTTGATTTTTAGCAACTTTTTGAACATGATTATTCCAGGTTAGATAGGAATCAAAATGAACTCTCAAATATTTTGTTGTTTTAGTACAAAGATAAACACAATTTAGAAATATATTTTTATTTCTTTTCAAAAAATTTAAAATAAATAATATAATGAATCAAATCTTCAAGATCTGTATGCATTCCTCTAACAGTATCGAAATAATTGATTTCATTTGCATTAATTATTAATTTACTTTTTGAAATTAAAAGTGAAATGTTTTTAAATATTCAACAATAATATTGAACAATAATAAATAATTCACCATCAGTTTTATCTAAACTACAACTTATGATTAACGCAATATCATGCGCAAAATATTAATCTTACTTTTGAATATAGTGCATAAAAAAATCGTTCTCCGTGGATAAACATGCATATTCAGTTCGTCCAACACACTAATATTACTTGCTGAAGTGGTCCACCATATCAACACCTACTATTCAAGGGGTCCGCCATATCAACACCTACTATTAAGTGGTTCGCCCCGTTGTATATTTGCTTTTCAGGTAGTCTGCCCTATTAATATTAACTATTCAATTAGTACACCACACTAATATTAGCTACTGAAGTGGTTCACCACGTTCACATTTACTTTTCAAATGGTCTGCTTTATTAGCTATTCAGATAGTGTGCCATACTAATACTAGCTACTGAGTAGTCTACCACATTGATATTAGCTACTGAATGATCTACCACACTATTATATAGCTACTTATTAGTCCACCACATTGATATCAACTACCGAATGGTCAGTCACATTAACATTTACTATTCATTTAGCATTCAGGACATGAGTCATTGAATATTTACTGATCAGTTGTTCCGTCGCTAATGATATCCATTCAAATTATCCTTCACATTTCGGGCTCCACGATAAATATTTACTATTTGGTTAGTTCGCTACATTTGTAATAACTATTCAAGTGGGAGTCATATTAAAATACATTCTTCTGGTGGTCTTACTTTAGATAAAAAGATAAAGCAATATTTGCTATTCAGTTAATGGGAGACTCTAAGGTGACAATATGACTAAACATTTCACATTTAGAGAGATTAGAGGTCAATGACATTAATAATCTGTCAAACTTATGTTTTATGAGAACTGTCGAAGCGTCAACTGCGCAGTCTCCTAGTCTCTACACTTTTCGCTAACACCAGTGGTTGGCCATCTTGATCCTTTCTAATTCCCCTTTACCTTATCTAAGGACTTTTTTACTCTTTATAACGCTCTCTTTACTCTTTCTAACCCCCTTTACCTTTTCTAACGCCTTCTTTTCTCTTTATAATCCCCTTTACTCTTTGTAAAGCCCTTTTACTCTTTCTAAAATCCTTTTACTTCGTCTAAAACTCTTTATTCTTTCTAACGCCACTTTACCCTTTCTGAAGTCCTCATTACTCTTACTAACACCACTTTACCCTTTCCGAAGTCCCCATTACTCTTACTAACACCACTTTACCCTTTCCGAACACCACTTTACCCTTTCCGAACACCACTTTACTCTTCCCGAAGTCCCCATTACTCTTACTAACACCACTTTACACTTTCCGAAGTCCCCATTACTCTTACTAACACCACTTTACCCTTTCCGAAGTCCCCATTACTCTTACTAACACCACTTTACCCTTTCCGAAGTCCCCATTATTCTTACTAACACCACTTTACCCTTTCCGAAGTCCCCATTACTCTTACTAACACCACTTTACCCTTTCCGAAGTCCCCATTACTCTTACTAACACCACTTTACCCTTTCCGAAGTCCCCATTACTCTTACTAACACCACTTTACTCTTTCCGTAGTCCCCATTACTCTTACTAACACCACTTTACCCTTTCCGTAGTCCCCATTACTCTTACTAACACCACTTTACCCTTTCCGAAGTCCCCATTACTCTTACTAACACCACTTTACCCTTTCCGAAGTCCTCATTACTCTTACTAACACCACTTTACCCTTTCCGAAGTCCCCATTACTCTTACTAACACCACTTTACCCTTTCCGAAGTCCCCATTACTCTTACTAACACCACTTTACCCTTTCAGAAGTCCCCATTACTCTTACTAACACCACTTTACCCTTTCAGAAGTCCCCATTACTCTTACTAACACCACTTTACCCTTTCTAACTCTCTCTTTACTCTTTTTAAAGCCCCTCCCTCATAGATTTCAAAATATTTTTTCAGGTATATACCTAGTTGAAATAATATTTACCATAAATACAATTTATGAGTATTTCGCAACTTTATCCATAAATCTTTAGGTTTTTTTTTCTGTCGAAACCAAATATGCTTAACCATGCTAATTTAATAAGTATTCAATGTTTTATTTAATCTTTTTTTTTACCAAAACACTCAAAAACGCCCATGTTGGAGCCACTGACTTTACACTACGTTATTTCTGTTCAGTTTTTCTGGCACACTGACATTAGCTATTCAAGTGCTTTATGATTAAGTTGTTTTTTTGATCACATGGTCTTCGTAAAGCAGTTTAAGAACAACTGATTTAAAGTCATTTCGCCTAATGTTCGCCAATTTAATATCGAGAAAACTCAACAGGTATCGCGGTAATATTTCATTGTTTGAAGAATCGTTGATCAAGTTAGCAATCATAATGAACGTCTTCAATGCTCCGAGATCATTGAAGTGCATAAGCTTTGGGGTGAGGAAAAAAAAAGGAGATGTAACTAGAGGAAAAAAAAAGATAATTGGTTAAGATGCAGTTGGATGCATCAGCAAGAGATTGGGGATCTTGATGATTAGGGTCCTTACTTGTTTCGCTACTATGCTGGCTTTTCTTGGTGACAAGTTAAGCTTCCAGAATGCCAAACAAAATTGTTTTTCTCTTTGCAAAGGGTGAGGTGATTCTTAATGAATACATTGTGGAGTTCGACCAAAAGATGCATTGTAATGCCTTAAAATCTCATTCTGTGACTCTGAAGATTAAGGAAGATAATACAGAACAACACACTTTCGAGTTTTTACCTCTTTAATTATAAAGTAAAGAGAATATCATATGTCACATGAAGTAATTTAAATATTTCGCTCTGTAATATTCAAGCAGGTTTGAAAGCCATTTTCTTTTAATCTGTTTCGTTATAAGATAAATTTAGACAATCATTTTTCCATGAATAAACTATATAAAATTTAATGAATTATTAATAATTTAGTAAACAGAAAAGTGAATTTATAAAAAAATGTTCCTGTATAAAACTTCTGATATAAAGTTATCACTAGCGAGAAGGAAACATTTTGAGTTAGGCGCCTCTCCTGGGATCGTAAAATCGCGTAAATCGGGAGATGTCTGCATATGCTATTGCCGACATCGAGTTTCTCTAACGCGCATTTGATTACAAGCGTTTAAATAGGTGGGGGATTTATTTGCCCAACGTTTCAAAGCTTTGATTAATACGGTCATCCAATACCGGTAACACAAGTATCCTTTGCATCCAAACAGAGCCGGATCTGGAGAAGGTGCTCACCATTTTTTGAAAATGCTAATAAAGGTAATGTAGGCAAAACATTATTAAGCTTGTGCATATTTCACTTTCAAGAAAATTTCAAAGACCTCTAAAACAAAAGGGAAAAATGTTATATTGCAATGAAATTCAATATCTTGCCCCCCCCCCTACTTTTTCCTGCCTCGATTGCATCATTTGCCCCTTACCTTTTTCCGCCTCTATTGCGCCTCCCTCCCTCCCATTTATATTTTTCTAGATCTGGACCTGCATACGAACATTTATAACATAGTCGATAGCAAACTAGAATCGCGTGAATGGCTACTGCAGTCTCACAGGGCTGACACGTGCATGTATTGTGTTTTGTAGAATCAGTGGGAACTAAAAGTTGGGCATGTACCTATTAGCACATTAAGGATGTGACATCAGTGGCGAGAGTGAATTTCTTGTTGCAAGCTACGTCAACTGTTTACGTCTCTCTGACTCTCAATTATTATCGAATTTCTGCGAGGCTTTTTAAAGTGCTCGAAGAAATTTCTGCGTACTGAATCGTGGTTTAAAATATTATTCTTCGATGATTGCAAGAGGGTCCTCATATAGAAAATAAAAAAAAAAGATTGGGGACTCGGTGATGTATTGAACAGGAATAAACCAGAACAATACAACGCCTTTCAAGGATATTTTTTTCTAGAAATATTTCTCACTTAGTAGTGCTATGTATGCCTTCACCCTCCTTTTCAGAGAGCTTTAAAATATTCTTGCCAAACAAGTGTGTACTATATACGTTTAATACTTTTTTCGCACCTTTGCAGTTATTAAAATTTCCAAGGGTTCGGAAGACACCTTTGTCGTCGTCACCGTCCCAAGATCCATTCCCGGCTCTAAACACACAACACTGAGTAATAGATTTTATACATTTCAATAAACTGTAGAAAGAAGAAAAACGAAATATTTCGAAACGTTCTACATTAAATTTATATTTTTTTTTAACTGGGGGGGGGGGATTTGTATTGTCATTTTTTAAACATATAAACTTTATTGGTTTGCATTAGATATTAATAAACAGATTTTCCGGCAAGAAAGCGCGATCTCAGAGCGTGCGCGTCGTTCTCCTTCGTCCCGGTTCAAAGATCACTCATTCCATCCGTGTGCTTAGTGAGAACGGGGCACCGCCAGCGCCGCAGATGGAGAAATGAAGTATGCTTCACACCCTCAGCAACTGCCACCGCCAGCCAGCATCACCTTCTACACTACCACCAGCACCGGGAGGCGGCGGCGGCACCTATATCGCGGCGCTAGTTTTACTGGAGGAAGATTTATGAACATCCCGATAAGCCGTCTCTGATAACGGGAGGGAGCAACTTCAGAAATTCTAAGAGTTCTCCCATACTCCGAAAGTGATTGCGTGGCCAAGTCCAACCGCATTCCTCAGACTGGTCGAGTTTATTTTGCTTGACATCTGGACGACGGGTTCCACAACTTACTTCTCCTACGCTTTTCACAAAGAAGAGAGAACGAAAGAAAGAGATTGAGGGAAGAGGTGGATGTGGTGGGGGGATAGTAAAATAGGAAGTGAAGGTTTGAAAATGGAAGTGAGGAAGGGGATGTTAGGAGACAGAGAATGAAGGAAAGAAGGAAATCAGTAGGTTCCGCATCCATTTCGGCATCCTCTTCCTCCTCGTCTTCTCATCTTTTCTGCCCATACGAGAAGAGGGAGAAGAGCTTGGGAAAAGTCGAGAAAGTAAGAAGTGGACATTGGACTGTATTTGGATATGCGTCGAGGAGAGAGAGGAGAAGATGATAAAAAAGAGTATTCTGATGACTTTTGAGACCCACAGCCAAGAGACGATAACTGGTGGTCGTCCCAGCTGTCAGTTTGACATCATATATCTGAGACATTCCGATGCTTATCTTGACAGAAGGATGAAGATGCTGCTGGGAGAAATGAAGTAGAGAGCAGCAGAGCCCTGGAGTTGAAGGGGGAAACATGATTTAAAAAGAATATGGAAAAGAGAAGGAATTGGAGTAAAGTGGGAATTGCTAAATGCGCCAAAAGTTATAAGCGGAGGCGGTGTTCAAAAATATTTGGTAGTCAACAAGGCACTTCGATTCCTAGCTAAAATTGCGGGGCATAGGTTTCATGAGAAACAAAATAAAATTTTTTTATTCACTTTCGAAATCTGACGTGGGGAGGATGGAGACAATGAGACTGCCCAGTCAATGACGTAGAAGTCACACCTCAATCTACCTAAGATCGATGTGAACTGTCGAAATGCTAACTGCGCAGTCTCACAGTCTTTCCATAGTCTCCCCAGTTGACACTCACGTTACTATACTTATCAGCAAATAAATAAGTAAATTAACCCCCACTCAAGCAGTTGTTTGCCAAATATCTCTAAAAGGAAACGGTAAATATGTATATCATAGAGCAGGTTCTGTAAAGAAGGCAGAACTTCATCAGAGAAAACGACACAAGGAAAGAAACGTTTCATATTTTAATTGGGGGTCGAACCCAGTTCCTTTGATCTTATAGCCAAGCCAAATAACCACACTTCCACTGGAATGTATTATTTACTCACCAATTGGGTGCCTTGCCAATTATCAATTGTCAATTGGGTGACTTGTCAACCTTGCCACATCTCAATCTCTACTATATTTATAACTATAAAAAAATTAGCGCTCTTGGTAACTGATCAAAGGTACCTGGGTTGAACTCCGCTTCAGCTAATATATAAATAAATATTAATAAGTAATATTAATATTTACTTATATATTCCTATGTGTCGTTCCTTGGATCAGTGGTTAGTGTACTTGGCAAATGACCAAACGTACCTTGGGTTGAACTCCGCTTATAACTTTGGCGCATTTAACAATTCCCACTTTACTCCGATTCCTTCTCTTTTCCATAATCTTTTTAAATCGTTGTTTTCCACTTCAACTCGATGGCTCTGTTGCTCTCTACTCATTTCTCTCAACAGCATCTTGACTTGGCAATTGGGGCGGTGCAGTGTCTTCATATCTGGGGCAGATTAAAGTGGGCCAAGGGGAATCAGACCTTACCAGCTAGGGAGCCCCTTTCTTGCTTGGGGTTCAGAACCTGGAAAAAAAAGCAGAGCCATGTAAAGTAATTATTGGGTGGGAGGTACCTCTGAACTGAATCATTAATAAGTAATATTAATATTTATTTATATATTTATATATGGTGTTTCTTGGCCCAGTGGTTAGCGTGCTTGGCAACTGATCAAAGGTACAGTCGCTCAAATAAATATCCAAACACTATGGTTGATTACAAAATTCAGAAAAAATATCTGGCAACGATTTTTTTAGTAATCAGTGATCTGGCGCGAACACGACACGTGACATGAAGGTTGCCAGATCACTAATTTCTAAAAAAAAACGTTGCCAGATATTTTTTATGAATTCTGTAATGAACCATAGTGTTTGGATACTTTTTTGAGCGAGTGTAAATGGGTTAGAACCAAGGATAAGACATGACTTTTTATGTTGTTTTTCTGCTGAGGTTCTGTCATCTTCACAGATCTTCTTGCCGTATTAAACTTACAGGCTACTCTCAGATCTCTGTGGAAAATAGTTTCTTGAGGGATTTTTATTTTTATTTATTATTATATATATAATATTTGTATATTTTCTATACATAAATCGATAATTTATAAATTATTTATCGATATTACATAAATCGATAATTAAGGAAAATTTTTTTGTAAAACGAATGAGTTATTGATAATTAGATGGTTACCTTCAGGATTTTGACATGACCTTTGATTTTTTTTCTTTTGAGTTTTGAATTTGTATATAGGCAATTGCCTTTGATTTCTCGGAACAGTCTAAAAACCAGAAGTAAAAAAAAGTTGATGGCCATTGCTATTTTTTTCCAAAAGGGATAAAAATATAGTAAAAATATGTATTTTTTTAATTTCCTTTTTCCTTACGTTTCTTGTACAAGAAAGGAATTATTGAAAAAAAAATAGCCATGGTTAAAAACATACAAAATTTTTCTCCGTCTCTTTTTCTTTTTAAATCAAATTTCAAACATTTCACTTTCCATATTTAAAACAAGGGGAAAAACACAAATTATAAAATTTTTTACTTATAATTTGCGATTTCTAAATTCATTAATTGTTATTTAAAGTTCGAATTTAAAAAAAAATATTTATTGCTGATTTTAATTGTATCTTTGTTAGTTTATGTGCAGCATGATAAGGTCTTATATATATATAGAAAATCTCGCACTTGAGAATAAGTCTACTCAAATGTTGGCCCATGGGGTCAGAGCCACACCATGAAATAATTTGTAGGACCACGAAGAATGTATGAAGAACACAAAAGCAAACTAATAATTATTTTTTCTTTCTAAATCGAGTGATAAAAATTTAATTGTTGGGTAAAAATGGGAACTATATTATTTTTGCAAATGTCCCGTTTTGTTTTTAGATCTAGCCAATATAAACTCCCAAAATTTAATACATATATATGGCCCACAACAATAATAATAAAGAATATTCGGCTCTCTTGTAAACAAACTCTTTAGTTTCTCTGCATAGAACAGCATATACTATCCTCCAATATATATTTCTTCCATGTTACGTGAATGGAAAGCCACATTCAAAGTTTTAAAAATGAACTTTTCACAGACAGATGTCATTTGAGATAAATTGAAAAGCCCTTTCGGATCTATCTAAATCTCTATTTTCAACATTTCTTTAATATTTAAATAGTCATTGAAGCTGGAATGTTTAACATTATTTCTGAACTTTTCTTCAAAATTGACAAGAATTAAAAGAACCATTAAAAATCTTTTAAAATTACATTTCTTTTAGTCAATAATTTGTTTAACAGTTTTTTTAATCATTTATTCATTGAGACAAATTCAAATAAATCATTCCTTATTTTCAGATGTCCCGCAAAGCTAACAGCTTATCTGCAGGAGAGAATAATATATTGACATAAAACATAATATCTTCTTTCTTCCTTAATCTGCCAATCTTAATACATTTATACCATGTTGCATTTACTATGTACAGTCGCTCAAAAAAGTATCCGAACACCATGGTTGATTACAGAATTCAGAAAAAATACCTGGCAACGATTTTTTTAGAAATTAGTGATCTGGCAACCTTCGTATCACGTGACACGAAGGTTGCCAGATCACTAATTTCTAAAAAAATCGTTGCCAGGTATTTTTTCTGAATTCTGTAATCAACCATGGTGTTCGGATACTTTTTTGAGCGACTGCACTATCTTACAATTTCAGTTGAGAATTTCTACATTCAATAAAATGCTCTCTTTACTAAAAATTTTGCCTTTATTCATTTAGAATATTTCAAAATAACATTGGTACTTTCATGTTTACATTCAACACCACATAATTTGTCAGTAGGTGTTATTAATTATTTAATTTTTTAATAAAAATCTGTTTAATTCGTGTTTTATTTCTCTGAAAGAATTTATGGCTAGTAGTTTTTATGCAGCCACAGTTATCTAGCTCAGAAATGGAATTAATTTATGTGTTTTAAGATAGATTTACTTAAGAGGGATCTTAATCTTAATCTATTTAAGAGGGATCACAGATTGCTTTATAAAACATAATACATGTGTTGGTTATTGTTATTGGATTTCAATTAACTTTTTAGGTATATTCTTTTCATAAGCAGCGCTGATGTTAAAGATTTCAGTTTCCACAAACGCTTTAAATATAAGGTACTGATTTAAATCGAGATTTAGAGATATATCCATAAGAAACTTATTTTCAAACGTTAGAGAGATTTGAATTTAGTAGATTATCTTTGGCATAGCATGAACGGTAATGATACATATTGGAAGATAGTGCATATATACTGCGCTATACAAATACTGTTAAAATCTATTAAGATATAAACAATATATAGGGTATTTCAAGCGGCTTATTCAACAGAGTACATTACTAGTGTGGTACTAAGGCTATTTTTTAAAACGAGCACGTCTTTTGTTAGTTGTTCCACTTTCAATAATTGTTTAAATACTGAACGACTATTGCTTAAAAATTAATATTTTGAGGCATCTGATTAAAATATTTAATTTATCCCCGTAACACGTTTTCTTAAACTGATTAGTTTTAAATATAAGGAGCTCTAAATGGGGTTTTCCAATGGCATTGGCATTAATTGTTTCGATTAAAGTACAATAAAATCGCAATGCCAACAAAAGAAAAACATTGCAGCAAATTCGTAATAAAACTAAAAGAAACAAACATTTTCTCCTTTTTGCCCCCTTACTTTTATGCGTCTCTAAACTCTCCCTGAAATGACAGATGCAGTCTTAAGTAAAAACTGTCACGATATGCCCTCGTAATATTTTTTTTATATCGCTCTTTTTCCCAAAAAAATTCCATAAAACGGAGCGATCTTTTCTACTTTTTCGCTCCATTCTATCTCTCTTTTATTTAGAACATTCCATCTGAAAAATGGAAAGAAACCTTAAAAAATAAAAACAACAACAAATACACGTTACATAAAGAAGCAAACCTCAACAAACTTTCTGTTTTTTTCTTCTTCTGACAAGATAAAAAGTACCCCCCCCCCACCATCTTTCTCTCTCATCCAGCATTTCACGCCTCCCATCCCAAATCGACTAGTTCTTCTTTTAAAAGAAGTAATTGTTGTTTACTTTCAGTTCTTTTTCTTTCCTAAGCTCTGCCTAATAGCCCGGAGTTTGTGAAAAGAGAGAAAAAGCAACTGTGTGGCTCCGAATCATTTTCTAATAGTGGTAGTTTATAAACCACTCTTTTAGTCACTTGCAGCTTTTTCCTTTTCTCTCACGCACTCTGTTTCTCCAGCACTCTAAAAGCACCTTTAGAAATATCCCAGGAAATGGAAAAACGCAATGAAGCGTGGGGTTTGCTCGTGATGGCATGTACGCATGCGCAGTGTGGTGTGTGGTGAGTAATGTTCAGTCGTGTTCTGGGGAGCCCTCCACAAGGAACAGGAAACGGTGCCCCTTTTAAATTTCTCCGCGATTGCTATTACAGTTATTTCACTGTAGTTAGCTGTAATACATCCGCCCTGTTCCATCAACAATTTTATTAGTAGTTTCTTTTGGCTTCTTTTTAATGTTTTCCAGTTATTGGCAAAAGTCCAACCGTTGGCTACCAAATTGCATTTAACGGTAAACACTGTTTCGTTTTAAAAGTATCTGTGAAGAAAACATATGTAAAGTCGCCTTTAATCACTTTTTAATAATTTTGAACAGCACTTCTCTTGGTGTGATGTCCACCAAGCTGGAAAACTAAAATCAACATGTTTGATGGGAGAAGTTTTGAATACCACATAATTTTGTTTTGTTTGTTAGAATGCTTAAAGTATTTGGCCTCAGATCAAAGGGACTTGTGCCTTAATGCTAAATGTGGCGTGGATGTTGGTGTTGTTCTTGTGTTGAGGTATCGTTAAACTCGTGATGAATTTCACAGATAGACTACTGCTGCTTCGTGATGATTTACAATTGTGAGATAGGATCAAGGGGAAGAATGAGATCTTGCCCCTCCCCTCCTCTAAGGAGGATTTTAATAACTAGATCGCAGACAAAACATAGTGAAAATAAGCGTCAATGATGAAAAATTCATTTGAAAGACCACTAAGTAGAAATGAGGGGAAAAAATATTGCATTTTTAGCTAGACTAATTCTAAAACAGAAAAAAAAAAATCCCCGAAATGCTTTTTAATCGTTTCATGTTTAATCCATTCACCCCTCACCCCGAACTCTAAACGTTTTGCAGATCTGGGCTTAGTCTCTTGTCTACATGATGATTGTATTTTGCATTGATACTCTTATCGATAGTCTCCTGGATACATAATGACAGGAAATTTTCTCGGATAAGCTATTTCACAGTGGAGAGTACAGTCGCTCAAAAAAGTATCCGAACACTATGGTTGATTACAGAATTCAAAAAGATATCTGGCAACGATTTTTTTAGATATTAGTGATCTGGCAACCTTCGTGTCACGTGAAACGAAGGTTGCCAGATCACTAATTTCTAAAAACAATCGTTGCCAGATATTTTTTCTTATTTCTGTAATCAACCATAGTGTTCGGATACTTTTTTGAGCGACTGTACCTCCCACAGGATTTTTTTACTTAAATTAACTCTTTCTACAAACACTGTTTCTCTATTACTTTGTACCCAATTAGTTTTTCTTCTTGTTACGATTCATCACGTACATGATGGAGCATTATTTCTTTCACTAAATACTTATATGAGATGGGTTGTTATACCTCTGAGTGGCACTTTGTTGCAGACAATGAGGGGAATGCTCAGTTCACAAGGGCCACAAGGGCTCAAAGAAGGTAGGGAAAAGGAAATACTATACATGGAACCATACACGTTTCGTCCAATGGACGACGGCTTTTCAAAGGCCATCAGTGTCCCCTTTCTGACCGAGTTGGGTTGTTTTACCTCTGAGCGGCACTTTTTTGCCCACCATGGGCTAAATGGCCAGGTCACAAGGACCCCGAAGGCACAGAGAAGATTGGGGGAGGGGACCCACTGGAACAGCTGTTGAGAGACAGATGGTAGCCTGCTGTCAAGGCCATCCAGCGTGTTCTTTAACGTGCACAGGGTATGGCTCTCCAGCACATGAATCACGGCTTAAAGTCCCATCCGACAGACGGCGACCTTTCCAAGGCCATCGATGTCCCCTACTTACCGTGGGCAGGGCGGGGAGTTTTGCGGAGATAAGTCTCAACGCTGACTCAGCTGGGACTCGAACTTGGGAACTGCAGATTTCGAGCCTGGCGTACTATCGACTGAGCCAAACCCCACCCCTTTATAGGTCATTGACTGCACAATCTCATTGTCTCTACAATTACTACTCATAATAGAAAACTGTCAATTTTCACTTGCAATTTTTACTAGTATTTAAATTTCTATCATTCCCGTTAACAGTTGAAAAAAAAAATACACCAGATAAGCATCAGATAGATGTAATACGAATTAAGTGTCCACTTGGCGAAAAATAAATCCCACTAGATGTCCACTTGACTTTCTTCCTTGTCTCCGTCCGACAAACTTCTCATTGCCACGACCCAGCAAGAACTGCGAGTCCCTTGGGTATAACGAGCATGAGGAGAGTGGGTCGCTGGCGCGAACACCTCCGAAGAAGCTCCATCAAGAGAAGAATGAGTTCTTAATTGAGAGGGAAGAGGGGAGGAACCTTAGAGCTACGAGTCGCTTGTTTAATTGGATGGTGGCCGGGACCAAGGTGTTGGCCACTACCTGTGATTGTTTTGCTGAGGAAGAGGCGTTAAGAGACGAGCAAAGTGGATTGGAAGAGCGAGGTTTACGGGAAATAGGATTGGGTCAAGTTTTTGGAGAGAAGAAGAGAAGGAAGAAGATCTGATCGATGGAACTACCGAAGATTCCGAATAATGTGTGGCGTTCGCAAAACGACAGGTGGAGGAACGAAAAAGAAGGTATTGAGACAAAGATTGCTACGAATTTTTTTTTTAAATGCATTTTTATTACTTGAAAATGAATAAATGAATGACAGTTTAGTTTTTCGAAGATTTTAGAAAATTCCTGCACAACCAATTTTTTTTCTAAATGTGAGAATGTGTAATGTGAAGATAATAACGTTAAGGAATTTGTTTCGAAATCGCGAATCGCGGGATAACAGATCTCGTAAAATTTGATTTATTTATGTAAATACCTAATTTTGAGGTCCATGAAGTTATCTACGAGTATTATCAGTGATTTCCAAACCGAAAGAAATATGCCTTTTTTCCCAAATTTGTAAACGAGGAAGCTACCGCCGTATATTTTTTACAAACGCATATATAAAAAAATAAAGTGTGGCTGTGTGTATCAAATTGGAGTTGATGGGTGGGAGACAAAAGATTTGATTTCCATTTGTAGTATGACATACTTTAAAAAAGATTTTTAAAAAACTTCTTGTGAAATACACGAAACTTTTAGATAAGTTTAATATTCCCCCATCTATTTTCTTCAGTAGCATTCTCGGGGGGGGGGGGGCTATAGACTGATAAAACTGTACTGGTAAAGGGAAATGTTAAAAAACTTTTCTAATGTTCCTCTTTTGTTCTCGAAAAGGGATGATAAGCGCTGATATATATTATTGTATCTCTTATTATTGATATTTTCTCCTGAAAAGAATCGATTTAATACGTTTTCTTAGATTTTTCAATTTTAATGGATTTGACCATGTCTGCTATTAGTGTACTAGTCTTTGTAACTTCTGGTAATTTTATTAATTAAATTACTGATAAATAAATTCTAGAAAAGTAATACTTAAAATTTAAAAACTTTATAATTACAAAAATCGTGAAATTTTATTTTCTCTAACCGTTCACAAAAGATAATAATTTTTTAAAAGAAATTATTTATCGACGGACAAATATTTATTGTTCCCGTGAATAATAGAGAAATATTTTAGAATTGTTTAAAATTCTAGCATTAAATAATTATAAAATTTTACGTACATAAACATACAGAATCCTCATGCAGCCATGGGCTATGAAAATCTTACCAGACTGCGTTATCCTACCAAATGATATTAAAAATATATTTCAATTATCTCTGTATATTGTGTATTAAAGCAAATCGAAAGAGTATGGTGAAAATATTTAACATATTGAATTATCTTTAATATTTTAAAATGAAATATATTTCTTATATGTTTTAAATCATTTTAAATTATTATAAGTTTCTTTCTGCATTTATATTATTTAGAACTCGTATGTCAGATGTTATTCATACAATTGTGATTTGTTTTTATTTATTACACTTTAGCATTGTTTTATTTTCTCGTAAATGATATAACTTTGACCCTTGGTTACCCATGTTTCTATGATATGTTTTTTCCTATTTTCCTATTTTCCTTTTATCCCTTTATTGTCATGGAGAATGATTATTGGGTCTAGGTCTAGAAAAATAACTGTTACTAAAATTTAAATCTATCTTCGAATTTCTGCTGACGTAATAAATTCAATTTTACATTCGTTCAATTCATGAATGTTGAAATCATTTTCTACAATTAGACATAAAGATTTGCTCGTAATTACTATTTCATCACCGCTTGTCACATAGTTGTGATCATAAATCTTAAGTCTGGAATGGAGGCGTTTAGGAAGTAGAAAGGGTTTTGTAGTCCACTAATGACACCCTTAACTCTACTAATGGATATTTAGTAATCGAGATTATATTTAGCGGATTCTCCTTTGACCTCTGGGGTATTGCGAGCTTCAAGGGTTTTCCTTCTTGTTAAAGAAAATGGAGCCCAAACCTCAAGCAGCTAATCTCTTCAGGAATGCAAAAATGACCGGCTCTTGGAATTATTAAAAAAAAAAACTCTACTTATAGCAGTCACTGTTTAAACACCTTCTTCATTAATCTTTTCACTTCCCAATTTTATCCTCATTTTTATTCTCTTTGTTCCTTATCTTCCTTACTTCATTTTTCCCTTTTTTAGCAAAATAGTCAATTGCTGCTCTTACATTCCATTATCTTCATTGCCCACGTGTTTCGGCATATGACACTCTTTCTTTCTGTTTCTTTCTCTCTTGATCTGGCTCTTCTTGGATGTTGTGCCTTGGGCTAGAAGAGACTGTCCTTCATCTTCCCAGCTATGGATGACCTATTCTTTATATACTGCATTCTTTTAAATCATCAATAACCTCATGTGCATAATACGTTCACATTTTAAATATTTATTCGTAGTTACTATTTCGTAATCGCTTGTCACACCTTCTCTATTAACCTTTTCACTTCTTATATTTATCCTCATATCTAATCTCTTTGTTCCTAATCTTCTCTACTTCATTTCTCCTTCTTTAACAAAAGCTTCAATTGCCGCTCTTGAATTCCCTTATCTTCATCTCCCGCGTGTTTCGGAATGTGCCGCTCTTTCTGTTTCTTTCTCTCTTGATCTGGCTTTTCCTGGATGTTGTGCCTTGGGCTAGCAGAGACTGCCCTTCCTCTTCCCGCTCTGAATGGGCCATTCTTTACCTATTGCCTGCCTCCTCTGCGACCCCTCGCAACGTCTTTAATTAAATGTCAGGGACAGCTGACTCGGTTGACACTTTGCATGAATACAAGATGGCGCGCGCCTCTAACTGACAGCCGAGTTCAAAGGACACGCTGACGCTCAAAAGTACGGAGGAGAGGCTGACGATTTATCGGAGTTTAAAAGTTACGGAAGCGTCGGGTGGCTCCGGGCCGTCGGGGATTATAACGTAGAAAGCTTGCTACGTGCGGCGGTATTTATGGGGAGGCAATATATTGCTCGGATTTTGTGGTTTCTTTGCTTTTCGGGTAAAGTCGAAGATTTTGTATCGTATCTTGCAATGAAAGGGAAGAGAGGCATGTTTTCTTTAAAAAAAAGAAGAGAGTAAAGAAGAGGTGGGTAACGTGCACGCACCGTAACGACCGTAACACAACATTGGTGAAATTTAAAAATATGAAGAAATTTAATGCAATATGTAACGTAATCAGTACAGTAATTCGCTTGAGCAAAATTAGTATAATTATTCCTTTCTGATCCTTGTATCACTTGAGTCCAATTTTTTTAGTTACAACTTCGTTTAAAAAAATGCGATATTATATTTCGAGTCCCCGTCAGCATAAATATAAAAGTGCTTAAAGCCTGCAAACAAATATATAAATTCGAGTTAAGTATATCATCTATTCCTGTAGACCACAACGCAACATTTGGTTTCTAAATAATTTGTGACACTCATTCTTTCAGTTATGCTAATTTTGCACAAAAATATTGAACAAATAAGCAAATATAACCCCTTTGCTGCATATCCATGTATACCGTATATGACATATTAAAACTCTTTGGCCTAAATACTCGTAGTAGCCTCTGCTTGAATTGTAGCCAGGTAAACAGCGCGGAATTTTTAAACAGTGTCCTGATCTCAGACAGGTATGGCAGACCTTTGGATGTGCTTATCCTTTTCGTGAAAATGTTATTGTACAGTTATTTCAAGAAAGTGTTTGATTTGATATATAAAGATTTCTGAAATTTCTATATAAAAAACTGGAACAGTTTCATGTACATTTTTTAATGCAATTATATGTTCTTAAATTAATTGAAAAAACTGCGCTTTTAGCTGGTTTGAATTTCATTTATAGTCTGGGCTTTAATTGCTGTTGATACAAGCAATAAAACATAAATAGTATCTACAGTTATTATTATTAGAAAATTTACGGTATTTGTGGCCGAGTGGTTAGCACGCTTGGCTACTGATCTAAGGGACCTGGGTTCGAGCCCCGGATTTAGGCATGGATGTGTGTGTCGTTTTTCTGCTGAGGTCCTACCATCCTCTCAGATCTCCTACTGTGGCATATAAACTGACAGGCTGCTGTCAGACCTCTGTGGCAAGCAGCTGCTTGAGGGGTATTTACTTATTTTATTTATATATAGAATAAACAAGTATCATGCTAATATAAAGTTCTAGTTTAAATTTTAAGTTTCTTTAATTTTGGTAGCTTTATTTGAAATTTAAATTTATTATTTGGAATGCAGTTTAAATTCAAATTATTTAATATCATTCCTTATTATTTTTTGAATAATGACACAGAAAATTGAAAGAAAGAAAGTATCTGAAAATAATTAATAACATTTGTAAGTTACCTTTCATACAGTTTTTATGCATTCTTGGGTGAATGCAACTAAGCTCAACCATAAGACATACATGTAATAAGGAATGTTGTGTGACTCAATGCCGTTTCTGTTTCCGAAAAATCTGTGGGTTGCGGAAACATAGTTTGCGAAACACTGTTTTACGCTAATGTTCATTAACATTCTTTTTCAGTCAAGAAATGCTTCATAAATAAAGATAAATTTGGTGGAACACGAAATTGAGTTATTTTTCATTAGCATAATAATGGTTCTCTGTTTTAAGAGGTATAAACTGTTTCAAATGGTTTTTTTTTATGTTATAAAGCATTTACGAAATGCAAAACATATAAACTGACAGGTTACTGTCAGACCTCTGTGGCAAGCAGCTGCTTGAGGGGGTATTTATTTTTTTTAAGTCTTTTCAGGATAAGATATTTTGTGGAACACTTGAAAATTGCCAGCCGAACACAAATTACGAATCACGGGGAAGGGGAGTTGGCTTAGTGGGCAATGCGCCAGGCTCATTACCTACAGTTCCTAGGTTCGAATCTCAACTGTGTCAGCTTTGAGATTTATCTCCGATAAACTCCACTCTGACCTCAATGAAAAGGAGACACAGCTGGACACCGATAGGCGTCTGTCTAATGGTAAGTTAAACCTAGGCCCTGTGTGCAGGAGAGCTATACCCTATGCACGTTAAAGAGAACGCTGGATTGCCTTGACGGGAGGCTTCAATCTGTCTCCTAAATGCTATCCAGTGGATCCCCTTACCCTAATCAAGTATGCGCCTTAGTGTCCTTGTGACCTGACTATTTAGGCAACTGTGTACAAAACAAAAGTGCCTCTCAGAGGTAAACAACCGAATCCAACAAGTTAGGAAAAAAACACTGCTTCAGACAATTGATAATGTCTTGTGTAGTAAATGGCTTTCTTAGAATGTGTTCAGGTAAATGAATGGGGAGGTGAAAGACGTTATGGACGAATGATAAATGAATAGATGACAATGTCATCAGCAAATTAGGAAGCCAAGTAATCAAAAAGAACAACGAATGAAAAAGACGAGAAATGAGTTTGTGAATATTTAATAATACATGACAAATTAACATCATTTATCAAATAGTAAATGTGGGACCTGGGTTCGAGCCCCGGATTTGGCATGGATGTGTGTGTCGTTTTTCTGCTGAGGTCCTGCCATCCTCTCAGATCTCCTACTATGGCATATAAACTGACAGGCTCCTGTCAGACCTCTGTGGCAAGCAGCTGCTTGAGGGGGTATTTATTTTTTTATTATTTTAAATGTGATTTTCTGCTTTTCGCTTTGTATGATGCCACAACAAATCAAAAAGGAGGAATCTATCCAGCTCCCAGTTTCTCACAAACACATGAAAATATCGTCTTAGAGTAAATCAGCGCAGAAAAGGGGCTGGGGTGGTTCAGTCAGTAGCGCGCCAGGCCTGTAATCTGCAGTTCTCGGGTTCGAGTCCCATCTGTGCCAGTTTTGAGATTTATCTTCGCTAACCATGCCCTCGGTTAGTAGGAGACACAGATGGACTTGGAAACTCCGTCGGATGGGACGTTAAGTCGTAGCCCCGGGTGTGGGAGAGCCGTACATTGTGCACAGTGGGTCACTTTCTCTTAGGCCTCTGTGTCGTTGTGACCTGCCCATTTAGCTCATTGTGTGCAGAAAAAGAACGTGCTGCTCAGAGATAACCCAAACATCAAAGAAAAGAGTGATAAGGAAAGTGAGGCTAAAATAATAAAAATAAAAAGATTACATAAGCATCTATTGTGTTACCTGGAAATTGAACCTAGATCACTTTTTATTCTTTGTAGACAAGGGGATTGATCTGTTAGGGGGTAATTATTTTTTGCTGAACAATGGGACTAAACGACCAGCTTACGAATACCTCAATATTTGAGTTGGGTTGTTTTAACTCTGAGCGACACTTTTTTGCACACAATGGGTTAAATGGCCAGGTCACAAAGACTCTGCAGGTTCAGAGCAGGCTGGGAGCAGGGTATCCACTGGGCAGCTATTAGAAGGCAGATGGTAGTACCCCGTCAAGGCCATCCACCGTGTTTTCTGACGTACACAAGTTATGGCTCTCACGCACAACGGACCACAGCTTAAGTCCCATCCGATGGATGTCAGTCTTTTCAAGTCAATAGGTGTCCCCTTCTGCTCGAATAGCCGTCCCATGGCCGAGTGGTAGCACGCTTGGCTACTGATCTAAGGCACCTGGGTTCAAGCTCCGGATAAGGCATGGATGTGTGTGTTGTTTTTCTGCTGAGCTCCTGCCATTCTCACAGACCTTCTACACTGGCATATAAACTGACAGGCTCCTGTTAGACCTCTGTGGCAAGCAGCTGCTTGAGGGGGTATTTATTTTATTTTTTTTTACTGCTCGAGTGCAGAGAATTTTTCTGAGATAAATCTCGACGCTGCCCAGCTGAGACTCGAACCTGGACACTGTGGATTACAAGCCTGACGAGAAGTCCACGAATCGTCTGGCCGCAAAGCAAACGATGAATTAGAAAATTCAATTTTTCTGGCAATTATAATTCTTGGGTTTTCAGTGAGAAGCAGACATGCACACACACAGGGATGGGCGAACAGCACCGGTATTCCAAACGGTAGCTTAGGAGAGCGAAATTTTATTACCCGCTTGCTAGTAATTGGATGGGCTTGCTCTAAATTCAGCTTAAAATAAAAGTGTATTGAGGGTCAAATTTGTTAAGTTTTTACATAACTTTAAGAACATAGTAATTTTGAAAACTTGTTACTAATGATTCAACTGGAATTTTATTTCAAATGTGGAGGCAGAAAAATTTATTCAGTCGGAGAAACAAAAATTGTAAGACTATTTTGGGCTGAGTTGGGATGTCATACCTCTGAACGGTTTAGTTTTGCACACAATGGGCTAAGTAGCCAGGTCACAACGATTCCGAGGGCTCAGAGATAGTTGGGGAATGGCGATCCACTGAACATCTGTTAGAAGACAGATGACAGCTTCTCGTCAAGGCCATAGCGTGTAACTTAAAGTACACAACGCCTCGGTTTTACGTTCCATTCAATGAAAGGCGGCTTTTCCAACTTCATAGGTGTTTTTCTACTGACCAAGAGCAGGGTGGGGGTTTAGCGGCAATAAATCTCAAAGCTGGCACAGGTAGGATTCGAACCTGGAACTTCAGATTACGAATCTGGTGCACTACACAGATTGAACCAACCCCGTCCCTTAGGATGGTTTTGAACGGAAATTTCCACTTGTCTCGTAACAGCTGTCCACTGGATCACCTACACAAAATTCTCTGAGCACTTGGAGTCTTGTGACCTGGCCGTTTAGTCCGTTGTGTGCAAGAAAAATGCTGTTCAGAGGTAAAATAACCCACACAACCTAAACTATAGAAATGTGATTTTTTTTAAATATTTCTTTGGGTTGATACAACAAAAGCCGATGGTCTCATCATTTTTTTGTGTTGCCATAAATTCTTGTGAATATAGTAAGAAATGTTTTTTTTTTCTCGAACACCTCAGTTAAGATTCGTGGCACATTCGGTACGTGTGTACAGGCGTGTCTAGATAGCCAAACTAAAGCTCTAAGTCTTATTTAAATGCATCTAAAACAGTCAATCATCTTGTGTATGTGTCAGTGTTAAAATAACTGAAACAGAAACGTTATACTTAAGTTGATTTCTCATCATACTTTATCCAGAGACGAATGATGATCCACTCTCGTCTCATCGCAGATTCGCCACTCGCCACTAGGGGGCACCAGGGGAGCTAACGCCACTTCTGCTTTTCTACCTGTCACTAAACTCTCTTGGCTCGATGACAGTTGTCACGTGACTCTTGACCCGTGCAGCATCCATAACGTCGGCTAAAGGAGTGGACTTCCCACTCCCCGCGAGAAAGACAGTTTTTATCATTATTTTTTCTTCTCCACTTAGAGATGACGTCGCCTGGTTGTCTGTTATTCGATGGACGAAGAAAATAATTTCTCAGTTAAGATATTTCAGCATTGACTGGATGTCAAAAACGCAGAGAATCCTTCCAAAGTTAAAGTGTTGGATAGATCTACGTGAATATGAGTTAGGCCACGAAAGAAAAACTCTTGTTTTTTCTGTCATACAACCAGAATTTGAATTCTTTTTTCTAGGAGTTTGCATTCTGGCGTCGTGTATTTTCTTATACAAGTTTACAATCCGAGGTCTCTCATTTTGTAAAAGTTTATATTTCGACGTTTATTTTCTAATAGTTTACATTCAATACATCCAGTAGCTTTTTATTCGTCATGAATTTGTATTTTGACGTCTCTTATTTTCTAATAGTTTACATTCAATATATCCAGTAGCTTCTTATTTGTCACGAATTTTCATTTTCATCTCTCTTATATTTTAATAGTTTACATTCAATACAACCAGCAGTCTCTTATTTGCCATGAATTTGAATTTTGGCGTGTCTTATTTTCTAACAGACTACATTTCGACAACTCTCGTTTTCTGCTAGTTTGTCGTTCTGACGTTTCTTATTTCCTACGAGTTTGCATTCTAGCGTCTCTTATTTGCTTATGGTTTACATTCTGGCGTCTCTTATTTTCAAATAATTTACATTTTGGCATATCTCGTTTTCTAATACTTACATTCTGGCGTCTTACATTCTTCTATTAGTTCACACTTCCGACCGTGTTATACAAATACCTGCACTCGACCCTGCTATACAAATAACTACACTCGATCCTGCTATACAAATAACCACGTCTGATCCTGCTACACAAATAACCACGTCTGATCCTGCTACACAAATAACCACGCCTGATTCTGCTATACAAATAACTACACCAGATCCTGCTGTACAAATAACCACGCCAGTTCCTGCTATACAAATAACTACGCCCGATCCTGCTACGCAAATAACCACGCCTGATCTTGCTGCACAAATTCCCACACTCGATCCTGTTATACAAATAACTACACCCTATCCTGCTATACAAATAACCACGACCGATTCTGCTACACAAATTCCCACACTCGATCCTGCGATACAAATAACTGCACCCGATCGTGCTACACAAATAACTACACCCGATCCTGCTATACATATAACCACACCTGACCCTGCTACACAAATTCCCACACACGATCCTGCGATACAAATAATTGAACCCGATCGTGCTACACAAATAACTACACCCGATCCTGCTATACATAGAACCACACCTGATCCTGCTACCCAAATTCCCACACTCGATCCTGTTATACATATAACTGCTTCCGATCCTGCTACACAAATAACCACGCCGGATCCTGCTACACAAATTCCCACTCGATCCTGTTATACAAATTCCCACACTCGATCCTGCTATACAAATAACTAGGCACGATCCTGCTACACAAATTCCCACACTCGATCCTGTTATACAAATAACTACGCCCGATCTTGCTATTCATATAACCACGCTTGATCCTGCTACCCAAATTCCCACACTTGATCCTGTTATACAAATAACTACGCCCTATCCTGCTATACAAATAACTACGCCCTATCCTGCTATACAAATAACTACGCCCGATCTGGCTACACAAATAACCACGCCCGATCCTACTACACAAATTCCCACACTCGATCCTGCTATACAAATAACCACGCCTGATCCTGCTACACAAATTCCCATACTCGATACTCCTATACAAATAACTACAGCCGATCCTGCTACACAAATAACCATGCCTGACCCTGCTACACAAATTCCCACACCCGATCCTGCTATACAAATAACTACGCCCGATCCTGCTATACAAATAACCACGCCCGATCCTGCTATACAAATAACCACGCCTGATCCTGCTGCACAAATTCCCACACTCGATCCTGCTGTACAAATAGCCACGCCTGATCCTGCTACACAAATTCCCACACTCGATCCTGCTGTACAAATAACTACTCCCGGTCCTGCTACACAAATTCCCACACTCGATCCTGCTACACAAATTCCCACACTCGATCCTGCTGTACAAATAACTACTCCCGATCCTGTTATACAAATAACCACGTCTGATCCTGCTACACAAATTCCCACACTCGATCCTGCTGTACAAATAACTACTCCCGATCCTGCTATACAAATAACCACGTCTGATCCTGCTACACAAATTCCCACACTCGATCCTGTTATACAAATAACTACGCCCGATCTTGCTATACAAATAACCACGCCTGATCCTGCTACACAAATTCACACAATTCATCCTGTTATAAAAATAACTACGCCCGATCCTGCTACACAAATTCCCACACTCGATCCTATTATATATATTCCCACACTCGATCCTGCTATACAAATAACTACGCCCGATCCTGCTACACAAATTCCCACACTCGATCTTATTATACATATTCCCACACTCGATCCTGCTATACAAATAACTACGCCCGATCCTGCTATACAAATAACAACGTCTGATCCTGCTACACAAATTCCCACACTCGATCCTGTTATGCAAATAACTACGCCCGATCTTGCTATACAAATAACCACGCCTGATCCTGCTACCCAAATTCCCACACACGATCCTGTTATACAAATAACTACGCCCGATCCTGCTATACAAATAACCACGCCCGATCCTGCTACAAAAATAACGACGCCCGATCCTGCTACAAAAATAACGACGCCCGATCCTGCTACACAAATTCCCACACTCAATCCTGTTATACAAATAACCACGTCTGATCCTGCTATACAATTAACCGCGCCCAATTCTGCTGAGGTCCTGCCATCCTCTCAGACCTTCTACTATGGCATATAAACTGACAGGCTCCTGTCAGACCTCTGTGGCAAGCAGCTGCTTGAGGGGGTATTTATTTTTTATTATTAATCCTGCAGTACAAATAACCAGGCCTGATCTTGCTACACAAATAACCACGCCTGATCCTGCTACCCAAATTCCCACACTCGATCCTGTTATACAAATAACTACGCGCGATCCTGCTACACAAATAACCACGCCGGATCCTGCTACACAAATTCCCACTCGATCCTCTTATACAAATTCCCACATTCGATCCTGCTATACAAATAACCAAGTCTGAGCCTGCTACACAAATTCCCACACTCGATCCTGCTATACAAATAACTACACACGATCCTGCTACACAAATAACCACGCCTGATCCTACTACACAAATTCCCCCACTCGATCCTGTTATACAAATAACTACGCCCGATCCTGCTATACAAATTCCCACACTCGATCCTGTTATGCAAAAAACTACGCCCGATCTTGCTATACAAATAACTACGCTTGATCCTGCTACCCAAATTCCCACACTTGATCCTGTTATACAAATAACTACGCCCGATACTGCTATAAAAATAACTACGCCCGATCCGGCTACACAAATAACCACGCCCGATCCTGCTACAGAAATTCCCACACTCGATCCTGTTATACAAATTCCCACACTCGATCCTGCTATACAAATAACTACGCTCGATCCAGCTATACAAATAACCACGTCTGATCCTGCTACACAAATTCCCATACTCGACCCTGCTATACAAATAACTACACCCGATCCTGCTACACAAATAACAACGCCTGACCCTGCTACACAAATTACCACATTCGATCCTGCTATACAAATAACTACGCCCGATCCTGATATATAAATAACCACGCCCGATCCTGCTATACAAATGACCATGCCTTATCCTGCTGCACAAATTCCCACACTCGATCCTGCTGCACAAATAACTACTCCCGATCCTGCTATACAAATAACCACGCCTGATCCTGCTACACAAATTCTCACAATTGATCCTGTTATGCAAATTCCCACACTCGATCCTGCTATATAAATAACTACGCCCGATCTTGCTATACAAATAACCACGCCTGATACTGCTACCCAAATAACTATGCCTGATCCTGCTACACAAATTCCCACACTCGATCCTGTTATACAAATAACTACGCCCGATCCTGCTATACAAATAACCACGCCTGATACTGCTACACAAATAACCACGCCCGATCCTGCTACACGAATTCCCATACTCGATCCTGTTATACAAATTCCCACACTCGATCCTGCTATACAAATAACTACGCCCGATCATGCAATACAAATAACTACGCCCGATCATGCAATACAAATAACTACGCCCGATCCTGCAATACAAATAACCACGCCTGATCCTGCTACACAAATTTCCATACTCGATTCTGCTATACAAATAACTACGTCCGATCCTGCTATACAAATTTCCATACTCGATTCTGCTATACAAATAACTACGTCCGATCCTGCTATACAAATAATCACGCCCGATCGTGCTACACAAATTCCCACACTCGATCCTGTTATACAAATTCCCACACTCGATCCTGCTATACAAATAACTACGCCCGATCCTGCAATACAAATAACCACGCCAGATCCTGCTACACAAGTTCGGATCGGGCGTAGTTATTTGGGTACCAGGATCAGGCATAGTTATTTGGGTAGCAGGATCAGGCGTGGTTATTTGTATAGCAAGATCGGGGTTAGTTATTTGTATAGCAGGATCAAGTGTGGGAATTTGCATAACAGGATCAATTGTGAGAATTTGTGTAGCAGGATCAGGCGTGGTTATTTGTATAGCAGGATTGGGAGTAGTTATTTGTACAGCAGGATCGAGTGTGGGAATTTGTGCAGCAGGATCGGGAGTAGTTATTTGTACAGCAGGATCGAGTGTGGGAATTTGTGCAGCAGGATCAGGCGTGGTCATTTGTATAGCAGGATCCGGCGTGGTTATATATATATCAGGATCGGGCGTAGTTATTTGTATAGCAGGATCGGGTGTAGTTATTTGTATAGCAGGGTCGAGTATGGGAATTTGTGTAGCAGGATCAGACGTGGTTATTTGTATAGCTGGATCGGGCGTAGTTATTTTTATAGCAGGATCGAGTGTGGAAATTTTTATAACAGGATCGAGTGTGGGAATTTCTGTAGCAGGATCGGGCGTGGTTATTTGTGTAGCCGGATCAGGCGTAGTTATTTTTATAGCAGGATCGGGCGTAGTTATTTGTATAACAGGATCAAGTGTGGGAATTAGGGTAGCAGGATCAAGCGTAGTTATTTGTATAGCAAGATCGGGCGTAGTTCCTGCTACACGCCTGATCCTGCTACACAAATAACCACACCTGATCCTGCTACACAAATTTCCATACTCGATTCTGCTATACAAATAACTACGTCCGATCCTGCTATACAAATAACTACGTCCGATCCTGCTATACAAATAACCACGTCCGATCCTGCTATACAAATAACCACGCCCGATCCGGCTACACAAATAACCACGCCCGATCCTGCTACACAAATTCCCACACTCGATCCTGTTATACAAATTCCCACACTCGATCCTGTTATACAAATTCCCACATTCGATCCTGCTATACAAATAACTACGCCCGATCCTGCTATACAAATAACCACGCCTGATCCTGCTACACAAATTCCCACACTCGATCCTGCTATACAAATAACTACACCCGATCCTGCTGTACAAATAACCACGCCAGATCCTGCTACACAAATTCCCACACTCGATCCTGCTATACAAATAACTACACCCGATCCTGCTGTACAAATAACCACGCCAGATCCTGCTACACAAGTTCCCACACTCGGTCCTGCTATACAAATAACTACAACCGATCCTGCAGTACAAATAACCACGCCTGATCCTACTGCACAAATTCCCACACTCGATCCTGCTATACAAATAACCACGCCTGAACTTGGTATACAAATGATACGACTGTGTACATACACCCTGATAAAAAAATAGCCGCAGCCGATCCTGCTAAAGAAATCTCAATACTCAGTCGCTACTCGAATGCTAGTACACGATCAGCAGCACTGGTTGTTACAATTATTAAAATACTCACTTGTTATCATGATTGCAATAGTACCAAAATCTACGCTGAATTAATAAGTAAAAGTATTTTGATTCATATTTTAAACATTATTTATTTTCTTATTTTTTCTTAATTTTCTGCGAAAATAACATCGACTCTAAATACATCAGCCAGAGTTGACTGTGCCAAAAAATAAATTTCTTCATTTCAAATTTTTCCACGTACATTTGTCGTTGCTAACAACTTTTTAAATTCTTTTATGAGGTAGCGATTAAGTGAGATCCTTCTGCATATTTCGGTCCCTTTTTATCAATAAATGCAAATTAGTTTAAATTGTAGATGATTCTACAGTCTTGCATGTCGATTGTATTTATCAACTACCATTGTGTAGCATACTTTGTAAAGTCTTGGCTCAATATCTCCATTTTTAATGATGAGATGTGAGTCTTGGCTCGATATAAAGAGAGGCTGTGTTGGTTTGATTATGTTGCCAGCAGGCAGAACTGCAGATTAATATGAATAAAGTTATGAGCAGTATACTAAAGGCCTAAGAAAGAGAGGAAGACGTGAAATGGGGTGGTCAGATAATATCAAACAGGACCTTGTTAGAATTGGACTACAGTGGCCAAATTCACGCTTGCCCACCATATACTATAAAAAAGAAAATGGTGTTCGTCGCACCTTCTGGTTCATATAGATAAGGAAAAGATAGTTAAATTGTGAAGAGCATATAAACTTGGAAGGAAAAATGATGAGTATTGGCACAAAAGGAACAAAGCGCAACTTCTGAAACTAGGTATTACTAAAAAGCAGAAATTTATGAAAGCATGAGTAATAAAGATAATGCTGATATTAAATAGGCTAAATATCTGTTCTAAGGATAGATTTATGAAAAGGTGAATTACTATAACAGAAACCTTAGTACCTTTTTAGCACTAGTGGCTATAGTTTGATGGCGGTAGATATATCAGAAAGCTATTAATGCTGCAACAGATTTTCGACAACCATCTTCAATATGTCAACTGTCTGAAGTATATCATAAATCCGGAACACCTATTCCTTTATGGCAAGCAATAAAATGAGAAAGTCGACTGTAAGGAGATTTTTTAAGGCACAACCATCCTGCCATGGAGACTCGTAAAAAATTCCTGAGCTCAAGGTACCAAAAAGGCAAGCATAAAATATAGCCGAGGGGACATATAAGAAGCTATTTTCTTTTCTTTCATCTAATAATGGATATTTTATGTGGTGCTGCATCGTTTTCAATAGTTTCTGTCGGTTATGGGTGTATTAGTGTAGATCTACGGTGGTATTCACGGTTTGGGGGTGCGACATTAAGGGTAAATTTCTTTGATTTGCTGTCAGGATGTAAAGTTTTTATTATTGATAATATTACTATTTCGATTCAGTGTTCTCCTGCAATCAATATTTCCGGACGTTGCAGTAAACGTCACATATCTTATTCCTCTCACAGTAGGTAATAATAAAACCCCAACGGTACATCCCTTTCTGATATGAGGAGAGTTTTAAAATTGGAAATGCTCATCAATATTTTTAAAATGGGCTGTGTTTCGAGATAATTACAAATTGTATTCCTTTTCACTGAGTGTATATCTGGGTGACAAATTTCTTCCGCATTGCCAAGATTGAAACTGAATTCCGGAACTTGCTGTGCCATCAGTTTTAAAACAGTGGCTGTTCCAAAGAAAAACTTATATATATATATTTGATGGGGGAAGGGGGGGCAAACGCTTAACAATTCTCGGAAACAACACTAACTGAAGCAGTTATAATTATCTCCCTGACTCCCTCTTTTTGCGGGGCAGGTGTTGACTCAGACTGTAAAGCGCCAGGCTCGTAATCCCCAGTTACCAGGTTTCAGTTCCATAGGTGCCAACATTCCGATTTATCTCCTCTAAATCAGGTCAGTAGGGGACACCGATAGGCTTGGAAAGGCCGCCGTCCGTCGGATGGAAAGTTAAGCCTTGGCCCCGTGTACAGGAAAACCATACCCTGTGTACGTTAAAGAGCATGCTGCATGGCCTTTACGTTACGCTATCATTTGACTCCTGACAGCTGTTCACTGGGTCCCCTTTCCTTAACCTTCTCTGAGCCCTGGTATCTTTGAGGCCTGGCCATTTAACTCATTCTTTGCGAAAAAGTGCCGCTCATAGGTAAAAAAGCTAACCTCTCGTAGACTTTGGAAGTGGGGGGAGGACGACCAACCTCTCCTAGACTATGGAAGTGGGGGCGACCATATATACCGTCCACCCTCCTTTGAGATCGTCACTACGTTGAGAGGTTCTCCTCCCCATAGTTGAATATAAGAGAGAGGTGAGAAAATCCCTCTTTGGAGAATTTTCGTAACCGTAATGGAGGCGAAAAGAAGACACATATGTATCACAAATATTTTACAAGAATTTAAAACAGAATACTAAAACTCAGGAAAACGCGTATTACACTTTTTCAGGAACAATAAAATACTGAACAGAGAAATGAACAACAGAGAAGCATTTAATTTCATTTGATATATAGGACAGAGAAGCTACTCCTGGTTTATACGAAGTTTGTCATAAGAAGACAACGCTCCTTTATCACAAAGGTATAGGTGTTCTGATGACTACTGTCTAATTTACAGCTAACAACGGAAGTATGCCCATGAAACATAACTTGTTTTTCACCCGCTGTCCCATTAATACTGTTCGTTAGGGTTCTGATCCGGTCAGGGTTCCTCAGTCTAGTTGTTTTCCATTTTCCTTCTCCCTAATATTCTTTCAAGATTCGGGCCTGATTCTCTACACTTATATGCGAAATGGCCTTTAGGGATTGGATTGGATTGTTTTACCTCTGAGCGGCACTTTTTTGCACACCATGGGCTAAATGGTCAGGTCACATGGACCCCGAAGGCTCAGAGAAGGTTGGGGGAGGGGACCCACTGGAACAGCTGTTGGGAGACAGATGGTAGCCTCCCGTCAAGGCCATCCAGCGTGTTCTCTAACGTGCACAGGGTATGGCTCTTCCACACAGGCCACGGCTTAACGTCCCATCCGACGGACGGCGGCCTTTTCAAGCCCATCGGTGTCCCCTACTGACCGTGGGCAGGGCGGGGAAATTTTGCGGAGAAAAATCTCAACGCTGACCCAGCTGCGACTCGAACCTGGAAACTACAGATTACGAGCCTGGCGCGCTACCGACTGAGCCACCCCCGCCCCGGCCTTTAGGGAAAAAGGAGAAATTTGTCAACAAAAGTAGGCGTGTAGATTACAACCGAATTAATTCACAGACCACAAACTGTGATTTTGTATAATAATTAAAAAGTTTTAGTGCATAAAGCGTCTCCAAATATTACCCTGGCATAGGAGCTAGTTGCATTACAAGTCAGGACTGGCGTTGGTGGAGGCTAAGTCGTGTCTTTGTGTGCAGGGAAGTTATGTGAGTATTTAGACTCTAGGCGGATAAAAAAAAGAATGTTAAGTCGGATAGCGGATAAAATCTGTAGGAACATGAGCAAATGTTTACGCCTTATTGATGGTTAACAAGTGAAAAAAAAACTAGAAAATGAAATAAGAGTTGATTCGAAAATTCACTAATGATATTCACTTTAAAACAAGGCAAAAATACATTGGGTTAAAGTCACAAATTAAAAAAATCTTATTTTATGTGAAAGAAACGATATTTTTGCTGACAAAACAAATATAAATTGAAAAAATTACTCGAGTGTGAAAATTTTAGTCGTGTATTTCACGAAGTTTACAGAGTGAAATGTAAAGGAAAGGTATTACAAAAACGATGTCTTCCCTAATCGCGGATAGCTGCATTTAAAAGAGTAAAATATACTCAGAAGAATTTGAAAAAAAAATACTTTATTTATAATTTGCGGATACGGGTGAGGATATACTTTTTGATATCTGCGCAGGGCTCTAGTTATAGTCTGTGCTGCCATAAAATCTCTCTGGATGGGATTGACGAAAACTTCCCAGCTGCCTCTAGAGATATGAATTCCTTCGTACAGCTTCATCTCATCGCGATACTTCAATGTCCTTAGCTTTTCTGTCAAAGTATCATTTAGCTAATTTTCATTTTTCGCCAATAGCTGACCTCTAGCCCATTGTGGTTATTTATCCCTTAACTGATTATAAATTAACTGGACTTTATTCATTTGAAGACTAGTCATTTATACTTAGTTCTGCCCTTTATTCTGACCATTTACTCACTGTGAAACAAGCTGTAGCTCAAAAGAGACACGTCTGGAGAGGAAAATTACACAGTCTGGTTGGACCTCCGTTGCCCATGGCTGCATGAGGATTTTGTATGCATGTATGTATAAACTGATAACAAATATATATTTTCTATATAAATGACTTTTAGGAACACTTAGATAACGTGCTTTTTGCGACATTGATGACAATTAATGGATTCCAAAACACCCGGGAATAGCAGCAAATTAAACCCAAACTGTCATTTATGCAAATTCAAAACATCGTACATTACATTTTTCCCCCTTTCTTCGCAAATATTCCCAGCATTTTCGGTACACTGATTAGAATTTGAACAGTAGGCTGCATACACTTGAGTGCAAGGAACGGCAATGCTAGCAAAGATTTTCAAGGTGGAACATGTTTATCGGAGTCCACAACAGTTGCCCCGGAGGAATATAATCGTCTTCTGCGCTATCGATAACTCCTTCCAAATGACCCACCACTGAGGAGACGCCAATCCGAACAGAGGCAATCCAAGCAGAATCCGACAGACCTAATGAGCCAGTGACACCCATGTACAGCGACAGTGTGATGGTGCGTAAAATATCCATTTAAACGGCCGTACTTCTAATCAATTCTCGACAGTGCTGTTGTGTGGGAAGTGAGTATGTGTGGGGGGGAGAGCAAAGGAGTTAGGGGAGGATCACGAGAAGCTGAGCTCTGTTGTGAGCCGTGATTACGGACACGTCTCTAGCGTTCTCCGCAGTTGCTGGAGGCTGCATCCCCTCTAACTTATTTTGTTATTAATGAGCCAGCTCGGTTCAAACAATATGTCAGAATGGATATGCCTGTCAAGCTTGAGGATCAAGTTAACAATTTGTCTAGCTTTCTCTGTATTTATCCGTCTGACTTTATATTTATCTGTCTATCTGTTTAATATTTTTATGTATCTTATTGTTCGTCTTTCTTTCTATAAGCTTATATTGTTACTTGTTTTATCTAACTGTCCAATTTCACCCACAAAAGTCTTCCCACGTGCTTTTCAACTTATCTCTCTCTCTTCCTATCTAACGGACATCATTTATCGATCAATCTTTTCGATCTGTCTATCTTATCGTCGCTTATGTATCTTGCTTGATTTTCATACATTTAAAAATTTCTCGATTTAAGCGGTACTTGTTTTACAAGTGTCGATTTAACACGGTCAAGAAAATGCAACCAGTTTTGTTTCGCACGATATGGATTTAGGTATTTTATGCATAGAATTATAATGCATATCATGAAGCATCAGTGGCATCAACGTAGCATCAAAGCAAAATTATCTAAATGGTGTTAGTTGTAACATTTATTTTTAAGAAAAATAGAAAATAACAAATCCCAATATTTAAAATGAAATCTTTGATCTGTAGAAAATTATATTGGTTGGAATCCGCCAAATGTGTGGCACGAAACATTTCTTCTCTTCACTAATACCTTATTTATTTCCCCCCAAAAACATGGGGCGAAATTTTTTCTCATTCGTAACTTTCACAACTTAGACACCAGCTCTACCCACCACTGCCAGATTCTTTTCATTCGCAGAGGAATTAATCCTGTCCCAATACATCAGGGACACGATTTTTTTTAACCAACATGGCGTCACACGGGGGTAACCAGTATAGGAAAATCGCAAAATATCGGTCAAGTAGCTGAAGAATTATAGGGAAACCGACATCTGTCGGAAAAGATACTATCTGTTGTAAAAGTTTGCGTAGTATTTAGTGCTCTCCCTGACAACACCAAGCCGTTGTCACATAATCTTTAACCCATAAAACTAATAAAAAAACGGCGCAACCATGACCAAGAGTCATTGAGAAACAAACTTACAAACTCACAAACACAAAAAGCTAAAAAAAACCAACAGAATCAGAGAAATTCACATCTTTCGTGCCCATGTTCACAATTGGTTATCATTACCATTTGTCACTTAACTTTCTCACTAAAAATAAATTCATAAATATATTGCATGTAACGCTTAGCGTATTCAGATTACAAGCAATATCAACACTAAATTATTTGTCTTCTTTTGCAAATTCCTTAATACATTTCCTTTCTGCAGCAGAAGTATCTTTCATTTCCTTGACCTAGACGAGTAGCGCAGGGAGAGCTACCCAACTTCATTTCCCCTAAATAGACGTGTCGGGGGCTGTCTCTGTGGAATTCAAATAAAGTGTCCTTCTTGATGCGAATTTCCAGTGTTAGGCTTCTCTCGCAGTCTTTGACAAGTATTTCGATAGGAGTTACTACTCCCTTTAGCGCAAATTCCAGCGTTCCCTCATAAAACGCACGCGTTCCCTTCTCGCTGTTTAAACCCCATTTTAGAGAGTCTGCCGTTCTTCTGGTTGTTCACTTATTTCACTGTATGCGCGTTTTTGAAAGAAAAACACTAAAAACTATATATACACACTCAGCGGGCACTTTATTAGGCAAAGCTCCATGTTGTGTGAACTATAACTCAGCTACACAACTCAGTAACTTCTTCGATGTTATTTACGTAAAAATACGACTGATGATAATTTAAATATCTCAATCAAATCTATTTTTGGCAGTTCTCGTTCGGTATATAGAGAGTTACGTAAATTGAAATTTTTAACAGCAGCAATAGCAGTTTAAAAATGCACTCTGAAAACTAACAAGAGTAAGAGTGGTTTTATCTGTTCGCGTAATAATTATGTTAATTTTCATCTTTTTTTGAATGATTTTTTGCAGAACGAGCTAACTTGCTAAATGGAATATTTAACAGCAACAATGTTGTTAAATATTTCAATTTCCGCAACTCCATAAAATCCGAGCGAATATTGTTGAAACTTGAGATTTAAAAAAGATTCGATTGAGATTAAATTATCTTCAGTCACATTTTTTCACACACACAAAAAAGTGCTTATTTAAGAAGTTACTGATTTCTGTACTTGAGTTATCATTAAGAGCAAGATAGCCATACCCTACCCGTGCTGGGGGCGGGGTGGCTCAGTCGGTAGCGCGCCAGGCTCGTAATCTGTAGTTCCCAGATTCGAGTCCCAGCTGGGTCAGCGTTGAGATTTATCTCCGCAAAATTCCCCGCCCTGCCCACGGTCAGTAGGGGACACCGATGGGCTTGGAAAGGCCGCCGTCCGTCGGATGGGACGTTAAGCCGTGGCCCCGTGTGCGGGAGAGTCATACCCTGTGCACGTTAAAGAACACGCTGGATGGCCTTGACGGGAGGCTACCATCTGTCTCCCAACAGCTGTTCCAGTGGGTCCCCTCCCCCAACCTTCTCTGAGCCTTCGGGGTCCATGTGACCTGGCCATTTAGCCCATGGTGTGCAAAAAAGTGCAGCTCAGAGGTAAAACAACCCAAACAACCCTACCCGTGCTAAAGAACACTCTGGATGGCCTTGCCAAGAGGTTTACATCTGTTTCCTAACTAACAGTTATCCGATGGATTCCTACCACTAACCTGGTCATTCAGGTCATTGTGTGTAAAATAATACTACTCTAAAGTAATCCATAGTAACGTTTTGCATGCGACACACTTCTGATAGTGGGTATCTTTAAATTCGAAGCCGAATTTAAAGCCGAAGAAGGTACAAATTCTTCGGCTTTAAATTCTTTTAAAAGCCGAAGAATTTGTACCTTCTTCGGCTTTTAAAAATATTTAAATAATTAATAAAATCTATGAATATTTTAATATTAATTGCCAAATTTTCGAAAATAAACAGCTATTAATTAGATTTTAGGAGATAGAATTAAAAAAGTCTGCTTATTTCAAATTTAATTCTTCTTTTAGTGCACTGTCCAGGTCCTGAATCATATAGGTAGTTCTGACCCTCCCTGCCTGGCGAGGAAGTGAATACCGATGGATTTGAAAAGAGTGCCATTCGTCGGACTGAATGTTAAGCCGCTTCCCGTGTATAGGAGAGCAATACCCTACGCACGTTAAAAACAGGCTGGATGGCATTGGCGGGAGGCATACATTTGTTTATTAACGAGTCTAGTGGATTTGACTGGGGGCATCCATTTGTATCTGAACAATTATTTTCCCTTTCCCAACCTTCTCTGAGACCTTGGGGTCCTTGTGACATGGCTATTTAGTCCATTGCGTGCAAAAGAAGTGATGCTCTGAGGAAAAAAAAAACTCTGATGCAAGTATACTTAAACATAAATTTTGAAACCAATAATTTGGATCATTGAAACTCTAGAGACTTGCGTAGATATACAGAAGGGGTTGCAAAATAAACATTTCCGAGTTTAATGTCCCTTAAAACGTGCTCCTAATACGAAATATTGAAATCGTTTCCTCCTATAATAATAATCCTTCGTAAACCACATCACTGATCAATTCCAACTCACACTTATGCTTAAATTTACACCCATTACAGACTGACTCTTACAGAGCTGATTAAATTTGTATTCCACATGCAGCTAACATTCCCAGAAGACAAGTCAGTTTCTCGCCACGATTCATTGGTTCCCCCATGAGATCAGACAGCCTCTAACATCCCTGCAAGAGGTCCACGTTGGGCAGAAATAAGTTATCCTGGGTTGACTTGGGAACAGTGAGGATGTCGTCCTGTCCACAGTAGAGGAAATAATGAAGTGCCATTCGTCCTGTAGACAAATAGGACGGACAGCTACAACTGACGGGCAGCTTGGAGGAGGCAAGGCGGCTGCGCTGTCTAAACATACCGGGGAATAGAGTGAGCCTAATAGGGGTAGGTAACGAGTCAGCCAGCTGCGACCCAAAGATTCCTGTTCTCCCATTTGGGGTCTGGGGAACTGAGGGGAACCAGAATGGCGACAATTTGTCACGTGCGTAATGCTTAAGAAGAGATGCCAATATTCTTTGTCTTGGGCGGTGTAGCTGCAGCATGCTAATTAATCTACCCGTTCGCTTCTTGTCAAATCCGTTGTTCCGAATCAAGCGCTAATGACAGTGAGAAGATTGCACGGTGATGAAAGGTAGACGAAATGCGATGAGTTAATTACAAGCATTATAATCATAAAGAGTCATCGACCGATCCTTTTAAGCGCTTCGAACTGACTCGTTCTGCATTTCATTGGTTTACCACCGAACTGCATTTTTGTGCACGAAATGGACTAAATGTCCAGGTCACAAGCATCCTAAAGACTCAGAATTGGTTAGGGAAAGGGGATCCACTGGAAGGAGACAGTTGAAATCTTCTCATCAAATTCATCCTAATTGTTCTTTAACGTGCACAGGATATGTCTCTCCTGCACACTGAACTATGGCTTTACTTCCCATCTGACGGACGACGGCCTTTCCAAACGCATCGTTGTCCGCTTTGTGACCTAGAGTAAGTTTATACCCCCTCAAGCAGCTACTTGTCACAGAGGTCTGACAGTTTAATACGCCATAGCAGAAGGTCTGTGAGGATGTCGGGACCCAAATACAAAGCCAACACAAACATCTATGGCTTATCCAGGGCTCGAACCTAGGTCCCGTTGATTAGTAGCCAAGCGCTCTAACCACTTGGCCACGGAACTGCGAGAGTAGAGTGGGGATAATAATTAGTGGAGATAAATCTCAATGTGAGCATTGTTGGAACTCGAACCTGGGAATTGGAGATTACGATTCTGGCGCGCTACCGAGTAAACCAACTCCTCTCTCCTCTGCATTTCGCTTTTTTTGCTTGCACCGCGATAACTCTAGAGAGCCATTTTGATTTTTTGGTGTGATCGAATTTTAACATTTGGAGTTTGAAGATCTACTGAGTAGAATATAAAAAAGCTACAATAAAATTTTTTATTGACTAAATATTTTTCAGTACCAATAAATAAGAAGATAATATTTAGAAGCTGTTTTTAGCATTGTATATTAACTGCTTCTTTTACGATTGCTTCACATCTTTCTAATATTCGACCATGGTATTAAAAGCTTGTCAAATCGCATGCTTAAGCCCTGATTCCGTATGCAACACAGCATACACTATTCATTTTAAAGAACACTTTAGAGGGCCTTGCCAAGAAGTTTTTGTCTGTTTCCTAACAGCTGTCCAATGGATTCCTATTTCAACATTCTCTGAGCAGTTGAGACTCTTGTAACCTGGTCATTCGGCGCATTGTGTGCCCAATGAAAGCCACCTACAACAATCCAACCCAATTATTAGTCTGCGAAAGATTTCTGATAAAAATTATGGATTATAGGAACTCACAAGTTTAAAAGATCAGATGTTAGAAATATTCTTGAGGATATTGAGGCTGTGGTGGATCAGTCGGTAGCTCGCCAGGCTCGCAATCTGCAGTTCTTAGGTCGAATCCTCCCTGAGCCAGTGTAGCATTTTTCTCCCCAAACTCCCCGCCCTGCCCTCGGTCAGTAGGAGACACCCATGGGCTTGGAAAGGCCGCCGTCCGTCGTATGGGATTTAAAGCCGTGTCCCCGTGTGCAGAAGAGCCATACTCTGAGCACCTTAAAGAACACACTGAATGGCCTTGAAAGGGGAGGCTACCTTATGTGAATAATTAAAGGTTGGAGGGTGGGACCCACTGGACAACTCCTTCTAACCTTCTCTGAGCTCTTGGAGTGGCCTGGCCATTTAGCCCATTGTGTGAAAAAAAGTTCCATTCAGAGGTAAAACAATCTAACCCTGAGGATATCAGTATTTCCTCAAGAATGTTTAGCTGAATATTCTTATGCAATGGTAGTATGCTGCTGGCCAGGAAACACTAAAGAGATGGCACACTGCATAATCTGCTCCTATCTGCGTAATCTTTGGTTGCATGAGGAATATGCAAACAGGAACGTATGAGGATTCCTCTTGAGAGCGAATGGTAAACAGAAATAATTAGAGGGAAATCAATCTTCCTCCCAAGAGCATGCAATTATATATTCATGCTGATGCCCAATACATCAACATATTTCTGGCGGCTATCACTCACTTTAAATACTGGCGGAAAACCATGAGGATGAATCAGCTTTCAAATCAAGAAGTGCAAAGCGTACAAAGCAGTATAAGAAGTGGAATATTGCTAGAATGAGAATTGGAATATTGCAGTACCTATGTATAATGTAAGATTTACAGCATAAATGTTTTCTTGCACATCAACATAGTTCCAAGCCGAAAGGATTCGTATCGTCTAAACTAATTTGGTTACTGAGAAATGTCATTAATAATTATTTTTAGACCTTCTTAATTGAAATATGAATAAATACTGCTGTATCCGGGAATCCGAAATTAGTATTAATAACATCTAATTAAAAATATGGTTTAAGGGCAATGGTTTGTTTAATTAAACACTTCAGATGATATAATTTCTTTATCAATATGAAATATTCGAAATTAATATGTGGTTAATTATATAGTCGCTTAAGGGTACATCAAAAATGACGGGAAAACGGGGCAGAAATAATTAAATTGCTACCAACTATTTTATTTAAAATTTCCATGCAACTTGTTTACTTTGTGAATAATTAAAGTACACCGAAATTAATTAAATATAGTTGTTTTACCTCATTGGCCGTCCCGTTGCCGAGTGGTTAGTGCGCTTGGTTACTGATTTAAGGGATTGGATTGTTTTACCTCTGAGCGGCACTTTTTTGCACACCATGGGCTAAATGGCCAGGTCACATGGACCCCGAAAGCTCAGAGAAGGTTGGGGGAGGGGACCCACTGGAACAGCTGTTGGGAGACAGATGGTAGTCTCCCGTCAAGGCCATCCAGCGTGTTCTTTAACGTGCACAGGGTATGGCTCTCCCGCACACGGGGCCACGGCTTAACGTCCCATCCGACGGACGGCGGCCTTTCCAAGCCAATCGGTGTCCCCTACTGACCGTGGGCAGGGCGGGAAATTTTTGCGGAGATAAATCTCAACGCTGACCCAGCGGGACTCGAACCTGGGAACTACAGATTACGAGGCTGGCGCGCTACCGACTGAGCCACCCCCGCCCCCGACTGCGGGGTGTTAGTATCATGTACAATGTCGTCTCGACGTACACAAATACGTAATTTTCATCATTTAAAAGAAAGAATCATTGCAGCTGCTTCAAATATTACGCCAGATATGCTCAGCAGAATATGAATGGAAATTGAATTTGCGAATTTTGCGCCCTCACCAATTATACTCATATTGAAGTAAGTTGAACATAAAACGAAACGTGGGGAGAGGTTGAAATTTTGTACACCCAATTAGTTTTTTTATTTCATCATTTAATAAAATAAACATCGGTGTCCACTATTGACCGTGGACAGGGCGGGGAATTTTGCGGAGATAAATCTCAACGCTGACCCAGCTGGGACTCGAACCTGGGAACTACAGATTACGAGCCTGGCGCGCTACCGACTGAGCCACCCCCGCCCCCTGATTTAAGGGACCTGGGTTCGAGCCCCGGGTAAGGCATATATGCTTATGTTATTTTTCTGCTGAGGTCTCGTCATCCTCACAGACCTTGTATTATGGCGTATAAACTGACAGGCCTCTGTGGCAAGCAGCCTCTTGAGGGAGCATTTTATTATTTGTTTTATCTCCGAATGGAACGTTGTTTTTCAAATATGGGCTAAATGGTAAAGTCACAAGGACTCCCAAAGACTGAGAGAAGTTCGAGGAAGAGGATCTGTTGTGTGGTTGTTAGGAGACAGATGGGAGCATCCCGTCATGTCCACCTAGTATGTGTTTTAACGTGTACAGGGTATGGCTCTCTTCCAGAAGGGACCACGGATTAACATCTCATCCGGGCCCGAATCTAGAAAAAAAGTAATAAAAAAAAGTGAAAAAAAGACGCATCTAGAAAAAAAAGTAAAAAAAAAAGTGATACAAATGAAAAGGAAGTACGTCAGGAATAACGCTCCGGTATAAGACATTTATACCTATTAAATAATATAAAAAATATTCCCTCAGAAGCAGCTGCTTGTTACATAGATCTGACAAAAATATGTCTGTTTATACGCCATAGAGACGTCTTGTGAGGAATGGGGGACTTCAGTAGAAAGACTACACAAACTTCCGTCCCTTACCCGTGGCTCGAACCCAAGTCCCTTTGATCAATAGCCAAGCCCGCCAGACACTCTGTCACGAGAGGTTAGAGGTCTATAAAGCATTTCTTGAAAAATACGTGTAATATATACATGTATCATATTTTTTAACTCTGTTCCAGTTGCTAGATATCTAAAGAAAGTGGGGGGGGGGAGGAGAGACATTTTCCTTCCTCCGCTATTGAGAAACAGTGACAAGGATTATTTTTCAAATGTGGCCCTCGAGAAAAGGGTCCTCTCGGAAAACTTTCATCATCTTTACGTGTTGCATTGCATTTTTTTTATTTCAATTAATATAAAATATAACTGTAAATGTGAATGTCAAATGTGAGAAAATTTGCTAAATATGCCTATATACAATCTCTGAATATAAGGTAGCGACAGAAAGGAAAATCTAGGTGATTTTAAAAGTGCATTATACAATCTAAATAATAAAAGAAGATGTCTGTATTGTCTGTGGCTGCCATAACTCATCAGGAAATGATAATAGACGTTTCAAAATTTCAGAAAATGTTTCTGGTTGTGTTCCGAGTTGAAGTGCTATATGTCAAGTAAAAAATGAAAAAGGGGAGCTTTCTAGAAGCAAAATTATTTACCATTCTATTCCTAGGAGAAAAAAATAATTGCTATCAAATTTATTGTTGTCATTTACTACTCCTTTAACTGTGAACATAAGAATCAAAATAACATTTCAATCTGCTGCCGTTGCAGATTATCACATTAGATAGATAGATAGATAATTTTTATTTCAGATAATGTTTTACAGTATACAAAAACTTTTGAGGTCTCACAAATTCATGAGATCTCCATACAGAAACAATTTCAATTGAAAACATCAGTCGTCACATTGAATATAATACACAAAAAACGAAAACAACTCAAAACAAAATATTTCTATTTAGAAATCCAGAAGTGAGAAAGTCAGAAAGGAAGAAACATTTAATATCTATGTTACATAAACAGTTTCCAAAGACATTATTATTTTAAGGTGACCTGATTTTTTAACCCAACACGAGGTCAAGCGGGGGGAACCCGCTTACGAAATTTGGGACCATTTGGTCAAGTACATTGGGAAGCACATAATACTAAAATCTGTCGAAACAAATCTCGATTGTTTGCGACGAAGCCACAGGCTATGGAGAATTCCTGTTGAGTCAGCAATGACCTTTGCAACACCAAGAAATTATTCGTGTTGAATCTGTGCTAAAATGTCAGGGGGGGGGGGGACTAAAGGTTACTCACAAAAATAACCTTTATTGCAGTGAAAAACATAATATGCAGATCAAAGGTGAGATTCGAGATGAGAAAATTTGTGTAGAAACGAATTCACGAGCCAAGCAGTAATCTGATTTTTAAACAAACCACGGAGAAAGCCGTGTAGGAAATTTGGGCCATGCGGTCAGGTATCATGGAAGCAATAGGGCAGCAAAATCTGTCATAAATACCCCCTCAAGCAGCTGCTTGCCACAGAGGTCTGACAGGAGCCTGTCAGTTTATATGCCAAAGTAGAAGATCTGAGAGGATGGCAGGACCTCAGCAGAAAACAACACGAACATCCATGCCTTACCCGGGGCTCGAACCCAGGTCCCGTAGATCAGTAGCCAAGCGCGCTAACCACTCTGCCACGGGACGGCTGTCATAGCAAAATAAAAATCTAGATAGTTTAGCCAGAAAGTAATCCACGGGCTATGAGAGAGAGCGCTGACGTCAACAACGACCGAAGCAACCATCGGGAAATTTTCTTAAATTTTCTTCATGTTGAATCTGCACTAAAGTGACGGGCGGGATATGAGCGGGGGGGGGGGGGGGGGGAGTACTTACAAAACTTATTGTATTAGATAATTACGTAAAATTGTATTTACATTAATCTGAAATACTGTAGTGCTAGAAGTTTCAAGGATATTTTCCAAATGAGCAAAAAATAAACAAAAGTATAAAAATCTGTTACGTACATCGAAAATACACAAACAAAATTTTTTTTGTGTATTTTCGATGTACGTAACAGATTCCTGGAATCTGCAAGACGACATTGTTGTTCGACGAACTATTTTTGATGAACGAGCTTGAATAACTTTGCAGAAGGATTATGTAAATAAAAAGATCTGTGATATGTTGACAATTCGACATCTCAGTGAAAGTAAAACAATAAATAGAATATGTAAATAACGATATCAAAACTTCACTTTTATAGAAAAAAAGAAGCAAAAAAAAAGAAAAACTGGTTTTCAGTCTGTTGCCACCGACGCAAGAATATCGCCCAAAAAAAATCTGCTACCTACAGACTTCCGAATATGTCCCTTTCATAATGGCGTAAGCACCGTGACGAAATTTCCGACATTCCCATGAGTAAAAAGTACAGCATAATAGCCTATATGCCTCAGCGAAGAACAAAAGTCGATATGGACGCTATTATCTGCTTTCTATTATTTTTCTCTTTTTTACTCCCCACCCCCCATTCTTGCTTTCCATTTTCTTCTTTATCTTAGCTGCAGAAACAGCTTTTCACCAGAGGACGCCGGCAGTGTCAACATTTGCACATCCATAGCCCGCGAAAACACACAATACATACTCCCATACAAATACACACGAGAAAGGAGCATACTTATACTTCTAAAACATACTGATGGCAAGGTGGAGAAGGATAGTGCTACTTGGGGAAACTGGGATTTAGTTTGAGTTCGCTGGAAGAGAGAGGAAAAAGGGGAGGAGCAGGAGCAGCATCAGACATCTAGTATGGTCTATTACGGTTGACAAACTCCATTAACGCTCAATCCGGTGTTGGAGCCAAACCATCGGGAAAGTGTCTCATTTCATTCTGGTTGGTCGCCTTGTTCAGAAGCTTACCGGCGTGAAAAATCCTAATTACCTGGTGTACTTCCCACCTGCGGCAATAAGCTTTGGTAAATAGGAGGTGTGAAGCCCTAGAATGGTGTATAAATATAAATGTGTGCGCGTCTGTGTGTATGTGTGTGAAGAGGAAGAAAGGGAAGACAGGGAAGAGAAAATGGCGGAACGTGAACAAACACACGAACACAAACCCACGTAGAAGAGATACAGGACGCCAAAGCTTCTCACCTTTCATATTACAACAAACAAGACTAATGAAGTTTAAGCCTAGCTTTTCAATAGCCGCGGGTGCTTCACCTTTGTGTTGTCGTCAACGACCATTCCTCCCCAGGTCCTAAGGGGATTTTACGCACACTACCTCCGCTTTAGAGCAAACGTTCAAACAAGCTTATCTGCAAGAATCAGTGTGCTGAACTTCTGCGGTGGTTTCCTTCGCTCTGTTTTCGTATGCTTATGTGTATATCAGTGTGAGATCGCCGATGCGTGTTGAAATCTCTTTGTGCGAATGTATGTGTTGCTGAGGAGAGAGCTAACAGCAGCTGGAAGCTGAGACTAGGAAAGGAAGATGTGTGAGAGGATGAGGAAAGATGAGGATGAGAGAGGAATGGAGGCAGCAGGCGTTTCCCAGGAGCTTTCAGAGCCTCACTTTGCTTCTCATTTGCAAAGAGGAGTTCTTATTATCTTCCTTTTATGATTCCTCATTTTCCGTTCCTCTGAGGCGTACGAGCTCCTAACTTTTAAATGAGGACGTTGCCATTACGGACGGATATCCATTTGGGTAACATCAACTGAGGTCTTCGGAGAGGGGTGATTGGAAGGAGTGGTGAAGGTAAGATTAAAATGCTGAGAAAACTGGCGAGTGGAAGATGAAATTCACATCCAGTTCTTTATGAGCGTTTAGCGTTGTATAAGTTTATTCTCTCTCGTGATGACGGCGCTCAGCGGTAATTGATGTAGAAGAGAGAAATGAATTTTGAACTCGGAGACATTCTAGCATTCACAAGCACCTGTTAAATTTTCTTTCTTTGCGTTTTATTTCGAGTTGAATGCATTGGAATCTTGAAGGTAAATGATGTTTGACGGATAATGTTGGATATACACACACCGGCCACTGAATTAGAAACATTTATTCAATACCGAGTTGGCCTTCCTTTACCCTGAATACAGCACGTATGCGATTTGGCGTAAATTCCACAAGGTGTTGTAGTTCCTTTGCATCTCCAGAATGCCAGGCATTCACCAGACAGTTCTTTAACTGGCTGAGATTTGACGGAAGAGGACTTTGCTCCCGGATCTGTTTTTCTCACATGTCCCATACTTTCTCAATGGGATTCAGATCCGGGCCTTGTGGTGGCCAGGGAAGATGGTGGAAGTTGCCCTCATGCTCACTGAATCACTGGTTGAGCACATCTTGCTCAATGGACATTAGCATTGTCGTCCATGACACAGCTGTCATATGCTGGATAAAAAGTCAACATTTCAGGATGGAATTGATTGGCAATAACGTTCAGATAATCCTTGGAGGACATCCGACCTTCCAGCAATATCATGAGACCCATTCCGTACCAACAGAATGAGTCCCACATCATGACACGGCCTCCAGAACCTTGGGTTGTATTTACAAGGCAAACTAGGTCCATTGCCTTCTTCGGGCTTCCGACAAACTCTCTGCCTACCGTCGGCACAGAACAAAGTGCACCGCAACTCATCGGACGACATGACTTTTTTTTCCCAATGTCCAGTCACAGTGTTCCTGACACCACTGTAGACAAACTTTCCGGTTCTTCGCAGAAATCAGTGGTTTCCGCATATGCATGCGACAGCTAATACCGATCCTCTTCAATTCCCTGCGCATATTTCGCAGAGGTATGGGTCGAAAACAGCCTTCATTGAATGCTTCGGTCAATTGCTGCACACAGGAAGTCCTGTTTCTCCGTACAAGCCTACTCAGACAACGGCGATCTCGATCCTGGCAGATTATCGTCGCGCCACATTTATGCCTCTTAGACAAACAATATGGGTTATTTTTCCACTGATTAAGAACCCGAGATATCTCACCTTTTGAGAAACCAGTCAGCTCTGCTATTTTTAAAATCGTCGCTCCAGCCAGACGGGCACCCACAATAAGCCCTTTATCGAACCCCGAAAGATCCTCTATTTTTCCCATTGTGATCAATACTACTGACGATTACTGACGAGCAGCAATATTAAATAGTTGTCTAAATCATGGTGATTCACGTGACCATATATTTTTAATATGCGCTGCGCAAGTGACATCTGTATAAAGGTTTCTATTTCAGTACTCGGTGTGTGTATTGTTCACATTCCTGTTAAAATTAAAGTAATACAAGCATTAAAACGAAACAGAAATTGCTGGTTTAGTTTTAACGTCAGTAGATAATAATCTCTGAATTAATCTCAGAAATAATCTCAGAGATTATCTTTGAAGTGTTCGATTTATCTTACTACTACTTCTATCTCTTTAAGAGGGTTTAATAGGTAACGCGTCTGGCTCGTAATCTGAAGTTCCTAGTTTCGAGTCCCATCTGGTGCCAGCGTTGAGATTTCTTTCCGCTAAATCTCCATCCTGCCCTCAGTCAGAAAGGAGACACCGATGGGCTTGTATAGGGCACCATCCGTCGGATTGGGCTATAAGCCGTAGTCCATACCCTGTACACATTAAAAAACACATTGGATAGACTTGGCAGGAGTCTTCCATCTGTCTCCTAAAAACTGCCGAAGTATCGAAAAATACCGACCCCCCATACGTAAACTTCCCTGAGCCTTTGTGATTCTTGTTACCTAATCATTTAGTTCATTGTGGGCACAGAAGTGCCTCTCAGAGATAAAACAGCCCAACCATTCACTTATATTCGTTCCCAGACACTAGATATACAGGGTGAATCTGAAAAAGTGGGCAAAAGTTTACGGGGTGGTAGAACGCAGCTATACGAGCAATATTCGTCATAGAATGTATGGTCGGAACGCAAACGGCGAGCCGCTAGGTGGCGTTGGAAATGGTATAAAAGGGTCGGTCCTCGCACCCAACGGCATTTCTACCCTGGATTGCCGAGAGAATGGCTGGTTATACTAACCACGAAATGGCGGATATGCACTTTGTGTACGGTTACATTCCTGTTAATAAAATGTTTTCTGAAGTATCTCCTCTCCTTCTTGTGTTCATTCTTTAAATGTGACAGTGGAAAACTACCTTTTAACTTCTCACCGCTTGCGTTCCGACCATACGTTCTATGACGAATATTGCTCGTATCGCTGCGTTCTACCACCCCGTAAAGTTTTGCCCACTTTTTCAGATTCATCCTGTATAGTATATCTTCTGGCTTTCATTCTCTTTTGCGTCTATTCATGCACTGTGATTTTTTGAAGCAGTTTGATGCACCTGACATTAAATTTTCTAATGACGATTATAAACATAAAATAATGACGATATATAAAACATAAAGCATCTATTTTAACCTAAATAAATCATTTATTCAATCTATAATACAATTGTTGAAAATGAAAATAATTTATATTTTGTATGAGCCTAACATCAACATGATTCAGTCATCGTCGTATAAGCGAAACAAATGTAGGTTGAGCTCAAATGCCAACAAATGCTCGGATAGTAATGGTATAATGGTAAAATGGTTTCCTTCAGTAAGGTGTAAAATGTTTTTGAATTCTCATACTTTCAAAAAATGCTAGGAATGACGAGTGTAAGGCATCGATGGATCTCTCTCTATTTGCCTTGTTAACAATGTCTATCACATTTGGAGCTAACAAAATTAGATGGTAGGGAAAAGTGAACCGATTGTGCCAAAATAAATGAATACACATTTTAAACAAGATTTATCCTTGAACAAGAATATACTGTACGCATTTTTACCGGAATTTATCCTTGATGAATAGGGCAATAACGATTTTTCATTGCGATTTTGCCGTTTAAGATTTTTCTTTCATTATTTAAAAAATTTCAAGCCCTTGACTTCTTGCGCTTTATCCTCTTCTAATATTATTCGATTGCTCGCCTTTAAAAAAACCTTAAATCGTTAGGTCTATATGATGAAATTTCACTGATGGATAGCAATGAAAAAATATTATTTTTCTGCCTGTTATCACCTACAAATAAATCTATTTAGTGTCTGAAGGGTTAGATAAGAAACCCAACATAAAAATGGCATTATATTGGAGTATTAACATGTTCTGTTTATTGCTTTTTTGTTTTGTTTGCCAGGGTTTTCTACCGCTTTTCTCCGGCGTTTTCGTAGAAAAAGGGTCGGGTTGTTGTGCTTCTTAGCGGCACGCTCAGAGGGAGGATTAATATGTGTCAGAGAGGGACTAATATGAGTGGGCTAAACGGCCACGTCACAAGTACCCCAAGGCTTCATAGAGGGACAAATATGAGTGGGCTAAACGGTTACGTCACAAGTAACCAAAGGCGTCAGAGAGGGACAAATATGAGTGGGCTAAACGGCCACGTCACAAGTACCCCAAGGCGTCAGAGAGGGACTCTTATGAGTGGGCTAAACGGCCATGTCACAAGTACCCCAAGGCGTCAGAGAGGGACAAATATGAGTGGGCTAAACGGCCACGTTCCAAGTACCCCAAGGCGTCAGAGAGGGACAAATATGAGTGGGCTAAACGGCCATGTCACAAGTACCCCAAGGCGTCAGAGAAGGTGAGAAAAGGGGACCTACTGAACAGTTGTAGGAAGGCTTCACTTAAAGCCTTACAGCATGTTATTTAATGTGTACAGGGTATGGCTCATTCGATGAACCGAGACCTTTTCAAGGCCATCAGTATATATTTTCTCGCCAAGAGCAGGTAGAGGTTAGCGGAGATAAATCTCAACACTGGCTCAGTTGGGACTTGAACCTGAGAAACGCAGATTACGATCCTGGAGAGGCTATTGACTAAGCCAACACCGTCTTGGGTACAAAGAGACCAATTTAGTTTGTTTTCGAATTATAATGTCACTAAGAATTTATTTCCTAAAAAAAAAATAGAATTTATAGATATCTCAAGAGTTTGAAGCATATTCTGAAGCTTGAAATATCCACAGATCCATACGACAGATATCTCACTTCCATCAGACAAATGTTCACTCCTACCAAAAGATGATCTTGACGCTCCATCGTCATAACAACTCCGATGACTTAAAAACAAAATGTGAAAGATCCAGAAGGATAAGACTACAAAGATTAAAGACTAAGAGATTACAGGAAAGAGAAAAGATCATGCTTATCATCAGCACAAAAAACACTAAATCTGTCATTAAAAAACAAAACACCAAATCGCTTTTCTTAAAAAGAAAAAAAAAAAATTCATGCATAACCACTGCGTCAAATAATTCCCTCTTCCGAATCATCAGAGAGCCTCGAGTCACCTCTCGCACGCACTTGACAACGGGAAGAAAGAGAGACAGGACATTTGTAGCATGCATGGAACGTCGCGTCTCAAAACTGCGCATATTCCTTGGTGGCAGGCATCACGTAAACCATCTTACTATGCGCTGATGCCGAGCATGTCTGTTTGCCTTTCATTTCCGCCGATATAATCACTTGTCGACGTGGAAATTCTCACATCGCTGACGCAAAGATAGAGAGAGGGAGACTCTTCTTTCTCATCTTGCTCGGAAAATAAAAAAATATCCCTATTTCAGAATTTTGAAGAGAGAGAGAGGAAAGATGGAAGATGAATCAGAATAGATTTTCACGAGGACACCGTGAATTTGAAAGGAGGAAGATGGAAATTCTTTTCTTCTTTTTTTTTCTTACTCTTTCAGTCACTGTGGTCTTCTTTACATTTGTTTACTTTGTAACCCGCGAGCGGCGCGGAGGGAGGTGTGAATATTTGCGATCGCTTATGCTCTGCATATAGATACAGAAAAAGAGAAGGACAAAGGAATTTTATTCATATTTTTCTTTTCATTCACTTCAGTGTGTATTAGTTTGTTTTTTTTCACTTTCTTTCTTTTTTTCCATCACTCTTTTTCGTAGTTATTTTCGCCATTAATTTCGAAATGAATATTAGTTCAAAATGCGGAATTATCCACGATTTTCTGAGAAAATGGAGGAGGGAGAAAAGCTTATGGATAATCAGAAGTTCTAGATAATCAAAAGTTCGCGGTTAGTCGAAATTTGCGAATAATCTTAAACCACTGGTGGGCGATGTTTGGCTCAGTCTGTAGTATGCCAAGTTCGTACTCTTTAGTTCCCATGCTAGAGTCCCTTCTGTGCCAGCATTCATATTTATCTCCTTTAATCCCCACGGTCAAAAATGGCACACTGTTGGACTTGGAAAGACCATCTTCTGTTGGATGGGACGTTAAGGCGTGATCCGGTGTGCAAGACATCCATACTCTATGCACTTTAAAGAACACGCTGAATGGACTTTCCCGCAGTTTTTTCTTGCGGTTTAGTGAATCGAAAACACTAAACTGCAAGAACTAGGATAACAAAATCCAGTATATAGTTCTCTCGGCTTTTCGGGTCCTTAGACATTTAATCCAATCCACTCTCCAGATTCATGCCAGAGTGCGCTCTGGCATGAATCTGGAGAGTTGCAGGTTCGATTCGCGCCGTGTCGATGATAATTTTTTTCAGAAATATTAACTAATGTTGAAGTCTATTTCTACAGGTAATCTGTGTATTTATTATGGATACTTTTGTAACGTTAGCGAAATAACTGTCAGCATATCTTGATCCTTTTCACAGCCCTATCATAAATTACCTTTCATCACACACACTTAGAAATTCTTGTGTAAATCATAGAGCATTGTTCGATTGCACATGATTTAATAGGCCGCACGGAATCCTTCATCCATTAAACACTTGACGGAGTCCAATTGAAGAGATAAATCGATCCCTACCAGATGAAATCAAACAATAATTTCGAATTCAGTTCTATCCCTAGATAGATAAGAGCACTGATCTGACATATACATCTATCTGAAGTGGTTACGCTCATGGAAATAAAAAACGCAGAAACTTCTACTTCTAACGTATAAAGACCGGCGTCGTGACCATTTATAGCTATGTTTATAGGTCAGTAAACAAAAATGCAGAACTTAATTGCTAGCTCAAACTGTTTCAGGTAATTACCTGATCCGATATCTGTAAGACAAACCTTCTGGGCGGTTCTTTATTTTTTTCGTTTCATAAAGTAAACATGACGGTAAAGAGGAGCCTAGATTTATAAAAAAAAAAGGGCTCACTTTATCTGCTTAAGCGGCGGAGATGACGTCGAGGATGAACTGAGAGTTGGAACGTAATTAGCTGAGAATTGATGCCAGCTGTAAAGCTGTAGAATGACGAATTGAGATAGATTGCTTCATTAGATGTTGGCTGACGGCGTGGCAGATTACTACCCGTTTTGTTGGAGGTCTGTTCTTGCTTGACCTGTACGATCAGGGCCTTTCATAGGGTAATCAGGACCGTTCATTCGGCTTGGGCATAAAATTTTGTTAATTTTGTATTATTAGATGCAACAGAAAAAGATGTGATTTAGTAAAAGATATAATTTTTTAACTGATGAGATTTGGATAAGTCTTGGATGCTTCTTTTTTGGCATCTTATTGCTCAAGTTTTGCCTTATTCACAGACTTTTCTATGGTGTATATAATAAAAAGCTCCTGTGGGACCTTTGTGGCAAGGAGTTGCTAAAAGAATAATTTTTATATGGATTTCGCCAAATTAGAATTAAAAAAAGTTCATAAATAATGGCAAATTTTATTTCGGTTAGGGGCCTTAACATTAAAAATGACCCATGCCTTAAAAATTGAAAGTGGCGCGGGTCTCAAAAATTGAAAGTGCAGCAAACCACAAAGGTTTTAAGTGATCCAGATCTGAAAAGTTGAAGTGATCTGGACCCCAAACGTTTAAAATGGCATGGGCCTCAAAGGTTGAAAGTTACCTAAGCCTCAAAAGTTGTAGGTGACTGGGACCCAAAAGTTGTGTTGTTCTGGGCATCAAAAGTGGAAATCGACCGGTGCCCCAAAAGTTGAAAGTGATACAGGCCTCAAAAGTTGAATTTCACACAGGCTCTAAAAGTTGAAAGCGACACAGGCCTCAAATAAAAATAAATAAATTTGTCGCCTGGGCTGAAATTGTAGCCCGTTCCAAACGAGAAATTATAAATCTAACACAGGCTACTATTCAAACAGGGGCTGGAGTAGCTCAGTCGATAGCGCACCTGGGCCGCCATTCGTCAGATGGGACGTAAAGCCGTGGCCCTAGGTATGAGAGAGTCATACCCTGTGCACGTTAAAGAATACGCTGGATGGCCTTGTTGGGAGGCTTCCATCTGTCTCCTAATAGCTGCTCAGTGGTCTTTTACTCCAATCATCTCGGGGTCCTTGTGGCCTGACCATTTAGCCCATTGTATGCGTAAAGTGAAGCTCAATGATAAACCAACTCAATCCACGTTACGTGAATGGAAATTAATAAATATAATAATAAGTACCCCCTCAAGCAGCTGCTTGCCACAGAGGTCTGACAAGAGTCTGTCAGTTTATATGCCACAGTAGGTCTGAGAGGATGGCAGGACCTCAGCAGTAAAACAATACAAACGTCCATATCTTATCCGGGGCTCGAACCCAGGTCCCTTAGATCAGTAGCCAAGCGCGCTAACCAAAGCCGCATTCAAAACTCTCTAACTTCGAAAATAAGCTTTTATGAAAAACATTTTACTGGATATAAACTGAAGATATCACTCAAATCTTTCAAAATATTTATTTCTTCAATATTCATTTAATATTTAAAAATATTTTCAAAGCTGAAGCATTTAACTGTAACTTTTTCTGTTTTTGCAAATTTATTTCTCTGACACAAATCTTGTTTACAAAAGAGTGTGACAGCGAGGTCTGTTGTTAAATGTTCCACCTTTAACAACTCTTTGAATGTTAAGCAAGAATATTATTGAAAATTCAGATATTTAGAGAGATTTGAGTGAGACCTTCATTTTATCTCTAGTGACTTTTGCATATAATGTTTATGAAACTAATGTAATAAACATACCAATATAAGAAAACCCAGTCTCCAATAATTATAGATTTCAGATCTGTAGAGATATATGTAGCAAAATAAAATGTTCAAAAAATTTCCTTTTCTCTTTCATAATAAAAATTTTCACCAGCCGCATACGTTTCGTGAGGTACAGTATGTCCTATTTTTCAGCGCCCCTGGTGGCTCAGTCTGTAGGGCACTAAACTCGCCATCATTCGAATACCACCTGTGCCAGCGATTAGGATTTATCTTCACTAAACCTTCTCCATGCGCTCGACACGAAAGGATCGATGGGCTTTGGAAACGCCACAGCCTTCAGATGGGAACGTAAAGCCGGGTCTCATGTGTATAAAAGCCATACCCTCTGCAGCGAAAAAACACACTGGATAGCCTTGATTGGAGGCTTCCATCTGTCTCCTAACAGTTTTCATCGAGTCCCCCTTCCCTCATCTTACTCTGAACCCTTGGAGTCATGACCTGGCCATTTAGCCGATTGTGTGAAAAAAGTGACTCTCAGTCGTCCCGTCATGTCCAAGTAAAATTTCCACCGTAAAATAAGACTCAATACTTGGTTCTACTCTAGTTAAGTCTTTTAACATTACTCAGTTAAGAAACGTTCATTACAAACTTAAAATTCTTTTCTTTAAGCCATCTACTTCCTTCTAATTTTCTACAACTTATTAAAGATTCGTTTCTTTCACTCATTTAAAGAAACTAGGAAATATCCGAACTTAATAGAAAACATCCTACTCAAGCCGAGCTATCAAAAACAACTCTCGTTTCAAGCCTCAAAACGTTAAAGCGTTTGAAGCATTTCATGCGCGCGAGATCATGGTTACAGGAACGGAGTGCGTGCGTGCATAACGCGCTGTCACGTTATGCATGCATGCGTACGCGAGTCGCAGGCAGCAAGTTCATCGTCTCCCTCTCTCTTTTCTGCGCAATCAATATCATCCTCACGATGATGAACAGATGAAGCTGGCAACCCACCACTAGACGATGAAATCTCGACGTGCAAACAGATTCCTTGAGATTCCTGGCCGCAGGCTTTGTCATTTCCTACGTAAGATGAGGAGAGCGTTATTGAGAGTTAATATGCCACTACGTGGAGCGCACGCTCTTGTTTGTAACGTGCATCCCTTGTCTCTTTGGTAGAGAGCATCATCATGCTCTGATGAAGGAATGGAGATGATTTTTTCTCCCTCTTGAATTTTATAGGCGTATTTTAAAATACGGTACTTTATATCAAAGTATGATTCTTATTCATCTTCAAATCAGTTGAAGATGATATATTGGAATTAATATTGGGATTAATTTTGGCTCCAGTTTTTCGGCTGCAAATTTAATAAAGATAATCTAATAATAATGCAGTAATAAAATCAATTTCTTTACGATATTTTGAAATGCATTCTTTATCGATATATTATTCTTATTTAGTTTCGAATCTGTTTATCAGTATTTGAATTTGGCAATAAATGTATAATAGTTATAAAATAATAATTGTAAATAAAACACGATGAAATGAATATATAATATTTACATATATATATTAAAAGAAAGCTGTTAAGACATATACTATCCGTATATTACAATATAATATATATGTAATTTAATATGATTATTATATATCTTAACAGTTCTATTACATTATATATATTATATCTATAATAATTACGATTATGATAATGTATTAAAAACTTATTAACATAATTTTAATTATTATATGATAGTAATATAGTAAAAGTTGTCTGATTTATTCACAATTATGTCATAATATTGTCGAATATTAAAATTTTTATACTAATATGAATATTACATTATTATAAAACTTCCTATTTTATTCATTGCCATTATAGACGAAGGTGTAGAGATGAGGTTTATAACTCTCTTCCCTGCGGAAATTTCATTTTCAAAAAAATCATTAAATCGCCAATTTTTATTAAATAAAAAATAAATAAATAAATACCCCCTCAAAGCAGCTGATTGCCACAGAGGTCTGACAGGAGCCTGTCAGTTTATATGCCTAAGTAGAAGATCTGAGAGGATGGCAGGACCTCAGCAGAAAAACGACACATACGTCCATGCCTTACCCGGGGCTCGAACCCAGGTCCCTTAGATCAGTAGCCAAGCGATTAGCAAAGACTTTAATAAATTTCCTTAATTATCGACTTCTTAAAATCTCGACTAAACCACTGATTACAGTTAATATTATTGGAATAAAATAGCGTGCAAAAAAAGCACAATAACAGTTATCTTATTGGTTAGCGTGTCTGACTGCACAGCATAGAAAGCCTAGATTGAAGCTCCGGATATGACATAATTCTTTTATTTTTCTGATTTATGAATTCTTTAAGTTGAGGTCTCCCTCTTCTTAACTGCTCTTCTCCGTGGTGCATGGGGCAATGACGGCTCAGTCGTTAGCGCGCCAGGCTCGTAATCTGCAATTAAAAAGGTTCGAGTTCTATTTGGGCCAACGTTTAGGTTTTTCTCCGCCAAACACTCCGCCTTGCCCTCATTCAGCATGCGACACCAAGTCATTAGTTAAACGACTGCAACGATCAGTATAACAGCAATAATATAATTAAAGTGAAACATCACAAATATGCAGTATGCATAAAGTTGCTAGGTAAAAGAAAAACAGTTTTTTTGTTATCTAAGAACTGTACCTTTAATACTTCTTTAATCTCCTTTTATACAAAAAAAATCCACGGTTATGATTTCTAAATCAAGAGGTAAATTATTAAATATCTTAGAAGGTAAATAAACTATGCATTGGTTCCTTTTTAACAACGGAAATTTCATGCTTCTTTTCATTTGATCGCAGACAATAATTACTTTCATATTATAGAAATTATTCTTTAAAAAAAGATGTATCATTAATTTATTGACATACAAATTTTTGAAGGGTAGTACGTTAAGTTTAATATAACCATTATGCAGGTTATCTCCAAACCCATTATTATCAGTTAATTTTTTAATTATTTTATTTTGTAGATTTATAACGGGTCTAAGGATTGAAGTATAAGTACCTCCACAGCAAAATAAACCATAATGAATAGCAGACTATATCCATGAGTTATATATAACAGATAATGTTTCCCGTTTCAAAAATATTTTTAGATAATACCTTTTACATAGCATTGATCTCATTTTTTTAAATTAGATTATTGATATGGGGTTTCCAATTCAATTTTTGATCTATTGTTATTCCTAAATGCATAATTTCGAAAACTCTTCCAATAGAAACACAGCCACTATTAGCCACTATATTACGGTCTGATTTATGCATATTTTAATATTATATCATTTATAAGAGAACTATTTTTTAAATTTTAAATATTATACTTCGTTTTATCTATATTTAGAAATAGATTATTTCTTTTAAACCATTTATTTAAAAAATAAATAAATGCCCCCTCAAGCAGCTGCATGTCACAGAGGTCTGAGCTTGTCAGTTTATATGCCATAGTAGAATGTCTGTGAGGATGGCAGGACCTTAGCAGAAAAACAACACAACATCCATGCCTTACCCGGGACTCGAACCCAGGTCCCTTAGATAAGTAGCCAAGAGCGTTAACCACTCGGCTACGGGACGACCTTATTAAATCATTTGTTATGCCATATAGCAAGATATTATAATTTTTCGCTCGAAACGTAATGGTAGTATCATTAGCAAATTACCTGTCCACCGATTTGTAAAGGCTATGTAATTTTGTTCTCCAGACATGTCTGTCCTGAGCTACACCTTCTGCATTTGGCCATTGTATGCCAATTCCAGCAATTCCTGTTTTACATTGTCTGCTTACCGCATCTTAGGTTCCCCCTTTTTTCCTGTAGCCATTAGGCATACTGTTCATAATCCTATTTGCTAATCTGTAGCTATGCATAAGGGCAACATTGCCAAACCGACGCAGTCTCTCTTTGCACAATATGCTGCTCAAAGGAGGTTGCTGATTTCTTCTTCTAACCTCATCATTATTTACAAAATCAAACCACCTAATGCCCAAGATACTGCGTAAGCATCTAGAATCAAAGGCATCAAGTTTCCTATTATCCTATTTACAAAAGATCCATGTTTCGCTACTAAAACAAACCTTAGAAAAAAACATACTATTATATTATATAACCAATATATTATACTTGTCCATGTTTTAGTCTTTACGTGTATACGCCTATTTTTCCACACTTTCCACAGATTCTTGAAAGCCTCAGCAGCAATCCTTATTCTTATGTCTATCTCATGCAGCACATCACCAGTGTCAGTTAAGCAGCTCTCAAGTTAATTAATCTGAGACACACTGAAATTTGCTCAAGAGTGCAGCATTCAAAGCAACTGAAGCATCATCAGCTTGACCAATTTTCATCATTTTAGTTTTATATCAGTTTATCTCAAACCTTCTCTACTACCAGTCTCATCAACATCTGTAGTAATGAAAGAATTCATTTCATCAACATCATTAGCCAACAAGGTCAAATTATCTGCATAATCTAAATAAGAAATTTTGAAATCTTTAAACCATTTGAGGACAAAATCTTCCCTTGCATAGAATTCCGTATAGCATAATCAATATCCAAACTAAAGAGAAAAGGAGACAAATTGCACACTTCTCTAACTTCACTAGCAATTCTAAACCAATTACTATGGCCTTGCCAACTCTCGCACACTACTCATTATGTTAACTAACTTGTCTGGTATACCATACGATCTCTCGATCAACCACAATTATGACGATCAACAGAATCAAAGCCTTTTGAAATTTATAAAGCTAGTAATCACAGGTTTCTGAAACTCTTAACATTTCTCAAGAATCTGCCTAAGTGAAAATATATTTGATCTTTACATCCCGACAACTTCTGAATCCGCACTGTTCATCACGCAGTTGTCCATCAACCAAATTCTTAATTCTATTAGGTATAATCACGCAAAGAACTTTACCTGCAACAGAAAGTAAACTAATTTCCCTATAATTATCACAAGAACTACAATCACTTTTAAAAAATATCGGGATAATAATAGTTCAAATAAAATTCTTAGGAACAACACTTTCATCATATAAAAATATTCAAAATTTCAGTCAGCCATGTGACAACATAAGTGTTCCCAGCTGTAAAGATTTCAGTGGTGATTTCACCCCTGGGGATATAGGCAGTTTTAATGTAGATATAGCCAAAGCTTCTTCGGAATGTGATAAAAGGCCATAATTAAAGCCAGTAATGCATCTGTCCTCATTACAATCAATGGGAGTAGAAATAATGACACTGTTTAAAACATCTCTGAAATACTCAGCCCACTCAGCCATCAGAGAATACTCACCTTCAGCCACCTTACCATGTTTATCCCTCAATCCCAGTATACTTGTCTGTTACTTCACATATAAAAGATTAACCATATGTACAACCCCTTACTGTTATGATGTCTAACTGATTCCTCTGCTTTGTCAGCCAAGCTAACAAGCCAAAGATTCTTATCAGCTGTTAACTGATCCTTTACACGTTATTCTGTAATGCTGTCCATTTGGACTAGTAAGATGTTGATTCATATTATTCCTACACTTTCTTTTTCAGAAATAAGTTCCATAACCTTATCACTCAAATAATTCCTCTGTTCCTTTTTACCCAAAAGAGTACTGTCAGTTTTAAAAAAAGTCTGTTTAAACTGGTCCCATTCTTTCTCAACTTCAACAGTAAGCAAACCACGATTGCCATAATTATTAAGTAACCTATAATGGTATGCTTTTGCTATATCTGGATGTGTCAGAGCTTCAGTGTTAAAAGTTTCTTAACTGTTTGTGAATAACTAACACATGTTGGAAACACCGGGAGATTTATAAATACACAAGGGTTTCACCTGATGGGTTGCACAGGAATATTAGAGATTATAATTTAATTAATAGCAAATGAGCTGGTCCCCTTAGAAGTACCAGGTCATACAGGGGAGATGACATTGGGTCTGACCATTACCTGGTCAAAAGTGTCTTGCAACTGAAGCCTAAGAAATGTTGTGTTAAGTTTAAAAGAATTACTTTTCACAAGGAGCATGAAAATAAATAATTCTCAAAATGTTCCTTTTTTGCAAATCAGGACTCAACGGAAACAAATTGCAAATATTTACTAACGAAAAGACAAGCAACGAAATCAGGGTTGAAAACCCCATTTGTTAATCGTTTTAATAATGTGAAGTACTATGAGCATTAGTCATAGTTGTCAGCAACAAGTTGTGGGCTATCTAAAAGTAAAGAAAAGGCTTGCATTTCCAGTGATTGATGCTAATGAGAAAAGAAATTTGCTGATAAATGAATTAAAAAGCTTGAACATTATATATTCCCCCTTTCAGCAATAATACAAACTAAGCCATTCAAATTGCCGTTATTCTAACCGAAACACGTGAGTACGGAACTTTTAGATTCAGTATCGGCATTTAGGCAGACACCTTGGGCTGTGTATCAAGGCGCCTGACAGAGAGCTTTGAGCTACGGCTATGAGACGAAAGAGACGAAACAGACATATTTAAGAGACGATCTCTGCACGATGCACTTGTATGTAAAGAGCAAATTTCATTAACCTTGTAATCTAGCATGCTCGCCATTGTAATAGACTACAGAGTGTGCATAATGTACAGAAAATATGTTCTGGCTGTGGAATCTTTTATGTAATTCTATTCTACTCAGGACTATTTTCTTGCCATTGTTTTCCGCTTCAGTTGGATTAATGTAGAAACAATTGGTTCGTAAGTGCAGTAGGCAGACAATGAGTCGGGTTGTTTTACTCCTGAGCGGCATTTTTTTGCACAAAATAAGCTGTATGGCCAGGTCACAAGTATTCCGAGGTTTCAAAGAAAGTTGGAGGAAGGGGACCCGGTGAATAGTGTTAGGTGACAGATGACAGTCTTCCGTCAAGGCCACCCAGCGTGTTATTTAACGTGCATATGGGATCACGGCTTAACAACCCATCCGAAGAACGGCAACCTTTTCAAAGGTGTCTCCTACTGATCGAGGGTAGGATGGGGAATTTTGCGGAGATAAATCTCAACGATGATGGATTCGAACTGCAGGTGGGTTTCGGACAACGCAGATGAAATTCGAATCCGAGAATTGCAGATTACTAACCTGGCACACTACTGACTGAGACATTCCCCTCCCCTCCCCTCCCCATAAGCAAACAATATCAAATAAGAACTTATTAGAATTGACTTATACTGGCCAAATGCAGCAGCTGTAGCTCAGGACAGATGTGCTTGGAGGACTAACCTGGCACACTACTGACTGAGCCGAGTGGCTCAGTCAGTAAGCATAAGCAAACAATGTCAAATAAGAACTTATTAGAATTGACTTCTACTGGCCAAATGTAGCAGATGTAGCTCAAGACAGATGTGCTTGGAGGACTAAATTACATATTTAGGTAGGACCTCCGTTAGTTCTTGACTTCTTGTGGATTATATAAGTATGTACGTATTGGAAATATATATATTATAAAGTCTAAAATTTAATAATACCCCCACTCAAAGAAAAAGACTGCATGTCTATCTTTTGCAATTGTTTTCTAAATTATTTCAAAAATATTTCTATCTGTTTATTTATTTATTTATTTATTTATTTATTCGTTTAAATACTGATTTATTTGTTCATTTATCTGTAGAGACTGATTATATCAAAGGATTTGCCTTGCTGACAATTCTTGGAATAAAGAAAATGAATCATTAAATAACTACGAAGAAAGGTAAAGATTTTTAAACACCTTTTTTATAGCTACAAGAATTATGCTGCACTTTTCAAAATTCGACCACGAACATCAGAATATGTAAGAGAAAGTCTGAACAGACAATCACTGCTGTTTGAGCAACCCAACAAAGTAGCTTCATCAGTTCCTTACCCGATAGCAACCTACACATAATTTCGATCCCGTAGCACCCCCACCGCTCCAACCAACTCCTCCACCGCCCACGCACGGACAAACATTGGAGCAGACTCATTTGTAATGAAGATCTCCGTTAGTGCAACGACACACGTGTCACGCGATGGAGTACATAGCTCCTGTTTTCGCGAGAGGATGGATGCTGAGGATATGAAGTGAGAGCAAAGATTAATTTGGGGATTGGGAAGCGGTCAACGCCGTTTGCTCTGCTCATCCGTCCTTTGCTGTTGAGAACCCGGTTCTTCCATGACCCATCGTTTAACATTGGCGACTCAACGACGTAATGGAACTAATGTCAACAGTGATCAGTTATATGAGGATCGTCTATTTGTAGACTTCGCACAAAGCAGTCAACAAATTAAAGAGCTTAATTACCCATAGCAACTGCCTTTCTTGATGGAAGGTTTGATGCTTAGTACGTACTGATTTTTATCAATTGATTTTATGGTTATTAAAGAGTTTTAATCTTAATAAGAAATTCGCAGTATTTTATTTTCGTTTACTATGCAGCAAAATCTGTTGATCATGAATGAAATTGATTTTGAATTTGAAATAATTTTGAATTTTGAATTTTTTTTATATATTTTTATTTTTCTTTTTATTTTTGAATTTTGAAATGAAAATTGATTTTGAATCAGTTGTTCATCAGATTATGATTTAATTGCAAAATTGAAATCAAAATTTCCAAAAAAAGTCACTGATTTTACAAAAAAAATTTCAATTCCTAGAAGCAGCCCGTCCAGCCTGCAGCTCATGGCAAAAGAACACGCGGCTTATAAAAATAAATTATTAAAATGCTGAATCTGGCTCATTTGTTTCGGTTTTTTTTACCAAAAATTTTTAGGTGCATAACAAAACGATTTTGACAACTCATAACATCCATTAAAAATATTTTTTTTATGAAGATTTTTATCACGTTCTTTAATTATCAAGTTTTTTAATAAAGTATTTTTAATCAAGATATTTTCTTGATTTCTTCAAAATGCATTTTTTTTTCTATTCATTACTCATTAAAAAATATCAGTTTTCGTTCATAAGAGAATTTTCCCTACGGCTCTTTAAGAATATAGTTTTTTTCTCCTAGTGGCGCTTCGCTAAGTTTGCATTTGGACGACCCTGACCTAGAAGATAGAAATTTTACTTTTAATATCAGTGTTGCTGAGTTTCACTCCTGATGTGGGCGGGAGTGGCTCAGTCGGTAGCGCGCCAGAATCGTAATCTGTACTTCCCAGGTTCGAGTCCCAGCTGGGTCAGCGTTGAGATTTATCTCCGCAAAATTCTCTGCCCTGCCCACGGTCAGTAGGGGACACCGATGGGCTTCGAAAGGCCGCCGTCCATCGGATGGCACGTTAAGCCGTGGCCCCGTGTGCGGGAGAGCCATACCCTGTGCACGTTAAAGAACACACTGGATGGCCTTGACGGGAGGCTACCATCTGTCTCCCAACAGCTGTTCCAGTGGGTCCCCACCCCCAACCTTCTCTGAGCCTTCGGGGTCCCTGTGACCTGGCCATTTAGTCCATGGTGTGCAAAAAAGTGCCGCTCAGAGGTAAAACAACCCAACCACTCCTGATGTCATATGCGCGATGGGCCATAATCAGTTTTATTCCTTCTGCTTCTTTATGTAATTTTAAATATTTCTCATGCTACATAAAAAAGTGTAAAATATAGACAATGCTCTTTACGAGTAATCAACGTCAGATGTTGTAATCAAATCTTAAACATGCAGTAGATGGTTATCAGATAATATTAGCTTAACCCGGATGAAAACAAACTTATTTATGGTAAAAACATGTGAAAGAGAGAAATATTTTTACCCTTTGAAATAATTGTCGATGCACTTTAAGATTTATTTTTCCCGGCAGACCAGAGAGACGTGGGCAGAATATTTTTTTCTGGGAAAAACTGGTAAATTTTGTAGAACTTTCCATATGTGAAGGGCAAATTTTTTTTTAATTTTCGTATTTTAATCACATTTTAAATCACTATTAATTTGTGGAACTTAGTCGGTAGCACGCCAGGTTCATAATCTGCAGTTCCCAGGTTCGAGTCTCAGCTGGGTCAGCGTTGAGACTTATCTCCGCAAAACTCCCTGCCCTGCCCATGATCAGTAGGGGACACCGATGGGCTTGGAAAGGCCGCCGTCCGTCGGATGGGACGTTAAGCCATACAGGTACACGTTAAAGAACACGCTGGATGGTCTTGACGGGAAGCTACCATCTGTCTCCTAACAGCTGTTCCAGTAGGTCCTCAACCTTCTCTGAATCTTCGGGGTCTTTGTAACCTCGCCATTTAGCCCATGGTGTGCAAAAAAGTGCCGCTCAGAGGTAAAACAACCCAACTATTAATTTACACTTCGTTTTCTATTTGTAAAAAATAATAAAAACAATATGTTATAAAACATATGAAGCTATTAAATTTTGTGTGTTATCAACATAATATTTTTTTATTTAATTTTCTGTACCCACTGCTAGAGACGAATGAAAAAGCATTGAAGGAGCTTTTATGACAAAATATCAAGGATTTTTCGTTACGAAAATGTACTGAGAAATCTTCATAATGACGAAACGTTAAGGGATATTCATAGCAATAAAATACTGAAGAATCTGCACGATGAAAAACAAACAAAGGATCTTTATGATAAAAGAAGAACTATCTCCATGGTAAAAAAAAATAATGATTTTCATGATGAAAAAACGAACGATCTTCATGAAGAAAAAAATTCTGAAGTACGTTCACGATGAAAAATATCGAAGGACTTTAATGAGGGGGAAAATATTTAGTTGCTAATGATATTACTACAAAAAGGTAAAATTTAGTGAAAATAAGTAAAACACTTTTCTAAAATCGCCATTTTATTGAATCACTCTGATAACAACAACCTATACTTTAATGTATGACAGGATCCATATTTCTGGGATTATAGTTTGAAAATTAAGCATTGAATTTCCAATCAGTACCTTGAACATTGACATAAGACTCCGGCATTAGGAAATCGTTTTTTAGAATTCACTGACCAATAAAAATATTCTTAAGGAAAAAAAAATATATTTTTTTAACAATCACAACGCTTGCTTTTCTTTTGAAAGTGGGTTGGGTTGTTGTTTTACCTCTGAGCGGCACTTTTTTGCACACCATGGGCTAAATGGCCAGGTCACATGGACCCCGAAGGCTCAGAGAAGGTTGGGGGAGGGGACCCACTGGAACAGCTGTTGGGAGACAGATGGTAGCCTCCCGTCAAGGCCATCCAGCGTGTTCTTTAACGTGCACAGGGTATATCTCTCCCGCACACGGGGCCACGGCTTAACGTCCCATCCGACGGACGGCGGCCTTTCCAAGCCCATCGGTGTCCCCTACTGACCGTGGGCAGGGCGGGAAATTTTGCGGAGATAAATCTCAACGCTGACCCAGCTGGGACTCGAACCTGGGAACTACAGATTACGAGCCTGGCTCGCTACCGACTGAGCCACACCCGCCCCCCTTTTGAAAGTGTAAACACTCTCCATATTCAGCGTGAATCATTGTTTCGCAGGATTTAAAAAAGAAACTATATTTAGTGATATCAAGTTATTACTGTTACCATGTTCAAGGGGTTGACTCGGTAGGTAGCGTGCCAGGCTCGTAAGCTGCAGTTCCCGGGTTCGAATCTCAACTTTTCCAGCGTTGATATTTTTTTCTACAAACCCCCACTCTGGCCTCAGTGAGAATGAGATACTGATGGAAAGACCGCCGTCCTTCGGATAGGGCGTCAAGTCCTGGTTCTGTGTACCAGGAGAGCCATAACCTTTGCACATTAAAAACACGCTGGATATCCTTGTCAAAATACTTCAATCTTCTGCTAACCGTTGTCATGGGTTCTCTAACTAGCTCTTGGGGCTTGCGATACGATCGTTTAACCCAATGTGTGCAAAAAACGCCGTTCAGAGGTAAAACAATCAGTAAAATCATACCAATTTTACGGAAATAAAAAAGAGCCTTTTTTTTTACTATCTTCCGTGTTTGGTACAATTTATTTTTTGATCCCTTTAAAATTCCAAAACAAGTTTTATAAAAGCCCAGAACTAATAATTATTATTAGAAATCGTCACAATGGCCATAATAACCTGTCCTCTAAAACGTAGTCATTTTTGCTGCTCAAAAATGCTGGTAAAAGTAGAAATGAAGAAAAGGAAAAGGGAAAAGGATAACTGTCCACATGTCTTAATGTCACTCAATACACTCGCGAGATGTGACGAACTGAATAAGGTGAGCCGCGTGAAAAAGTAAAAGCTGCAATAAGAGCCCAAAGTAAAGAATGCAGAATTTTCCACACGCGAGTACATCCTCTTCCAGAGTCTAAGAGCTCAGCATCCTCTTCCACCATCTTCTTTACCACTCTCCATCCTCTCTGCTCGTGGATCAGTGATGGCGACGCTGTCCGTTAACAAGACGACGACCGATGATATCTGCCCAGAGGGGCTGTCAATTTCCACAAATGTCGGGGCCGACAGGAGTGGTCGCGTTTCTGCCACTAGCCCTGCTTGCCTGCGGTGGAAACTAAAGAGGCATCGCTGGTCCACAGAGAAAAGGCACAAACGGCAGATAAATTCTTGACGGCTTCTCGTCGAGGTGACCTTTTAACTCTTCGCAAAAGAGAGGCCAACCGTCGGTCGAGTAAAGCAGAATGTATTTCACATCTTTTCTGAGAAGTTACTAGCAGTCTATGCAGTGTCTTTTCTAACGTTTCCTGCAGTGCTCTCTGTGTTTGTCGGATTGCGTTGCTTGTTCTTTTGGAACGCAGTATTTTCTAAGAGGTTTAACTACAGCCTTTCGTTTTCTTGTGCTTTCTCGTTTCTACAGCCGTTCGTCTTTTATTGTTTATACCCATCGTAGTTGGGTTTTCCTTTTTGTTTTAATTTTTAACAATTATAAGAGGTTTCTTTGTTCAAATTTACCAAGAAGCAGTGGCGGCCGATTGAGTGACGCAGTAGAATTAAATATAAAAAATATCTTTGTATATAACTACTAAAATAAAAACGAATTGGCTCAGTTGGTAAAGGGCCAGAGTCATAGCTTTGTTTCCAGATGTGATTGCTTTGCTGAATGCGGTTTCATTAATTTTTTTTTACTTACTATCGTTCTGCTCTCAGTGAGAGAAAGAACACCGGTGGCTTTAAAAGGCAGCCGTCTGTCGGATGGGATATTAAGCCATGGTCCCGTGTGCATTAGAGCCATACTCTGTGTATGTTAAAGAACGTGCTGGATAGCTTGGGGGAAGCTTGCATTTGTCTCTGTCACCTAATAGCTGTCTAGTGGATCTCCTTTACAAACCTTCTCTGAATCCTTGTTGCCCTTAAAACCTTTCTTTTTACACCTCACCGAAACTTCTCTTTTCAAACTCAAGAGTCTTATACACCCTCACCGAAATTTCTCTTTTCAAGCTCAAAAGTCTTCTATATCCCGACCAAAATTTCTCTTGTCAAATTCAAGTGTCTTCTACAGCCCCACCAACATTTTTTTTTCAAACTCAAGTCTTTTGCATACCCACAGAATTTCGCTTTTCAAACTCAAATGTCTTCTACACCCCTACCCAAATCTATTTTTTCAATCTCAAGAGTTTTCTACACCCCACAGAAACTTCAAGTTTTCAAGCTCAACAGTCTTCCACACTCCGAAGGAAACTTCTCTTGTCAAACTGAAGAGCAAAGTCGCAAAATTTCGTCTAAGCTAACCTTCAGCGTTTGTCCTCTTCGCAAATAGGCGGTTGCATGGAGAAGACAGAAGTTCCGATAGTGAACTCAACTGTAAAGGAAGAGGAGGAGGAAGAGAGGATAGTGGGAAGATGAGGTTGTGCTTTGTGTGTATGTGAAGAGGAGAGGGGAGAATATTGTTGTGCCATGGGAGGACGCAGAATACAGAGTCACAGAAGAGAAGAAGGACGCCCAGCGCATACTCAGAGGCATACACGTGCCCTTCGCGATGGATATAGTGAGGCTTTAAAAATCAATATGACACATGTTTGATCTGGCCGTGAGTAAAGCAGGATAGCGAGCTGCGACGCCTGAAGGCAAGGCACCGCAGAGTGTCGCTATTTAGATAGGTGAGCTAGGGCAGTGAGCGAGGAACGAAAGCACAGGGCTTCTGTGTTCTGCCTTTAGAGTCACTGAATGTGTAGAAGGTGGCTACTGGTGGTGGTGGCATTGGTGAAAAGGCCCTCAGTTCCAACCCCGCCCTCAGTGCCGCATCAACTCCCACCTCTCTCTCGCTGTTCATAGTATAACTGAAAAGAAGCAATCTCTGCTTTTGTGAAACTTCCTGTGTTCAGATTTATTAGAGATACACATTTTTTTCTCCTGTCTCTCGTTTCCCTAAGCTGTTTAGGGTTCTATTCGTCGCAGGGTGTCGTGAAATGAAAAGAATAATAATAAAAAGAAAAAGTTGGTGAAAAGTAATTTGCTTTTCTCCAGCAATGAATAGAAGTCTTGAACTGGCATTTTTTGTAGTGTCCTTTTGCTTTTTAAAAGAAAAGTAATCTTGAACATTGCGGGGAAAGGCACTAAACCTGAGGGCTTTAAGGACAACAGATGAGAAAATTACATTTCACTCGGAGTTTATGTTGCTTTCGGTTCAGTCTATGATGTTATATTTACCTATAGTTCTTTGGGTAAGGGGAGTAGACTGACAGCATTAAGCAAATTTTACGTAAGGATAATAAATAAAATATTTTATAAAGTTAATTAAAATATTTCCTACAGCTAATAAATATATGCTAAGGTTTAGAATGTAATGTTTGTGTAAATAAATAAATATGATCTCTTCTAAATTGTTGGCAAAACTATACGTTTTCGGTCACTATGTACTCATAAAAGAACATTAAATATAGATAAATTTTAATTAATATAAATGTTAAATAAAATATAATAATAACTATATATATATACATGTTACATAAAATATAACAATATAAATGTTAAATAAAATATAATAATAACTATACATATATCTGTTAAATAAAATATAATAATATAAATGTTAAACAAAATATATAAATAACTTTAAGCTATCTAAACTTTTATATAATAGAAAAAACAATAAAAAACTGCTGAGTGCTTTCAACAAATTGCACGGTGCAAAAAAAAGCATAATAGTCCTCTGACATTAAATAGCAAAAAATATGGATGATCCAATCATACAACCAGACTTTCTGTGAAACAGTGAACTTATACTACACGACGAATAAAGAACTAAAAAGATCTGTAATAAACCTGGAAACAAGGAACAACTCTAGTCTGAAAAATTGAATTTTAGCACTATTCTAAAAGAGTGTATAAAGATATTACATTACATAACTCTGCATTTAGCCAGTGCAGGTGATTACCTTTAAACTGCCCTACAGCTTCAATAGTGCATCATCGCTAAACTTGTTTAAATATTTAGCGAAAAGCAGTTTGTATAAACAATTACTGCTAAGGAATTTGTTATTCAAATAAAGTGCATCTTTCTATTCCTAATTAATTTTCATTTTTAAGGTTTTATATTAAGGTGAAAATAACAACATTATCAAACTTTTTTAGATTAATCAAAATTAATCCAATTTTAAATAGTGCTTTTTTGATCCTATAAGGAATGGGTATGATTATTATCACTGGTACAAATAGAATAATAATTATAAAGAGTATAAATAAAAGTACCTACCCATTCTAAGATGAAATTTTTATATATAAGTACACCGAAGAGCCAAATTATTATGATCATCTGACTGACATGATGTTAGTTCTCCATGTGCCGCAAAACATCTCTTATATGGCGATGCATGAACGATACAAGATTTCTAATGGTGTCTTGTGGTACCTGGTACAGTCGCTCAAAAAAGTATCCGAACACTATGGTTGATTGCAAAATTCAGAAAAAAGGCTGAAAATTCTGGCAACCTTCGTGTCACGTGACACGAAGGTTGCCAGATGACTAATTTCTAAAAAAAATCAATGCCAGATATTTTTTCTGAATTTTGCAATCAACCATAGTGTTCGGATAATTTTTTGAGCGACTGTACCAACACGTTACCAGCAGATCCTTTAACTCTTGTACGTTATGTGGTTGAGCCGCTGCAGATCGGATATGCTGTTATAACACAAATCATAGATTCTCGATTAGATTGATGTCTGGGGAATTTGGAGGCCAGGGCAATCCTGGAAGTCTTCTTCATATTCCGTGAATCATTCTTGAACAATTCGGGCAGTGTGGCATGGCGCATTGTCCTGCTGAAAGAAGGCACTACTAGAGGGGAATATCGTTGCCATGAAAGGATGTACCTGGTCTGCATTAATGTTTAGGTAGGTGGTGGACGTCATAGTTTTCTGCACATGAATGACTGGACCCAGGGTTCCCCAACAGAACATTCCCCAAAGGATTACACTTCCTCCACCGGCTTGTTTGCATTTCACGGTGCATCGTAGTGCCAACACTTACCCAGGTAAACGACGCACACGTATTTGGCCGTCCACATGGTGCAACAGGAAACGAGATTCATCGGACCAGGCGATCTTCTTCCAGTGATTCAAGGTCCAATTTATGATTCTCGCATACCCATTGTAGGCACTTTCGACGGTAAACCGATGTTAGCATGGGCACTTGGAGTAGCCTGCGGCTATGCAGCCCCATTTTCAGCAGGATTCGATGTACTGTGTGTTGTGACACATTACTCCCATCAACAGCATTCAATAAGTGATTGGTCTGCAGCAAGTTACGGGCGAGTTGCATCACAGTATCTCTTCTGTTGGCTCGTACAGTCGCTCAAAAAAGTATCCGAACACTTATGGTTGATTAAAGAATTCATAAAAAATATTTGGCAACGATTTTTTAGAAATTAGTGATCTGGCAACCTTCGTGTCACGTGACTAATCACTCCAGATCACTAATTTCTAAAAAAAATCGTTGCCAAATATTTTTTCTGAATTCTGTAATCAACCATAGTGTTCGGATACTTTTTTGAGCGACTGTACCATACGGGATAGCCTTCGCTCAGCTCTAGCATCGATGAGCCATGGTCAGCCCACACCTTGCCAGCAGTTCGTGGTTTTTCCCTTCCTCGAACCACTTTTTGAAAGTACTAACCATGCCTGAAAGTGAGCACCCCATAAGTCTTGCCGTCTCGGAAATGCTCTGATCCAGTCGTCTGGCCATTGCAATTTGGCGTTTGTCTTAAGGCCACTGCCTTCCCCATCTGAAGAACAAGAATAACACTGATTAACAGAGCTCAGTATGAGGTGTTATTTATACCGTTTCATGGCCTTCACACGCGCAGACGTTTACCTGCAGTTGCTTCGGTTTCCATAAAGAATCGCTGGTCATGATTTTTGGCTCTTCAGTATATGTGAAACATAAGAAAATATTACGACTCGCATTTTCAGAATATTCCAGTAATTTGAATTTTTACTGTCTTGAGGGCACTAAATTTGTAAAATGGGAACACTTTATTGTTAACAGTCTACGGAATATTGTGAACCTTCTTCTCATATTAGAAATTTGAAATTGAGGTGATAGAGGGTCAGTATTGACAGCATTGTTTTCGACTTTTTCGTTGTTTTAACAGATAAAAGGAGAATGCTTTGTGGGTTAGGTTAATATTAATAAAATAACACTTTTTTCCATTTTTAGAATATTTAATTAGTTTGAATTTCCACTGTTAGATAAAGATAAAATCAGAAACTTACAAAACTGTTTTTTTTTTTAAACAAGAGTAGGAAAATCAATTTCCTATACGAGGCAAGATGACTGCCTCTTCTAGTTTAGTTATTTAATTCCTTTGTACTTTTGTGTGTTTTTACATGTATGCGTTGATTTATGCTTTCAAGTAAATATCAGCTGAAATTAAATATCATATTGAGAAAATAAAATATTTCGTAAGACAAAAGGTAAGGGAAGTTTCTAAATCTGTTGACCTTCCTGAATTACGCTTGTTTGTTTATTTCGCAATATATTTCGAATCGCTTCTTGTATCGTTTTGAATTTTGCTGCACAGATTTGTTCACATAAAACCACAGATTTGTACACATAAATCCAAGTCTAAATCCAGAAGATTAACCAAACCCATCATTTAGTAAATCAAATGTCACGTTGAGAAATAATTGATTGGTTTGCAGCAGAATAGGAATATATTTCTCTTTTGTAGAAATCATGAATGAGATGAAATAATAAGAAACGAGGTTTTAATCTAATGCACTTCCTTTTTTTTTAACTTATTTCATTCGCTTACAGAAGTGAAGTATTTTATGAAATAGTAGACTTATTAACAGGCTTAAAATTTCACATTTCAGATGGACATCGGCATGAATGCTTTATGTTCTACTTGATCTAGGTTTGATTATTTATGTGCTCCATATAGACATAGGTTTGGATGTTTCGTGTTCCGGCTAAACATGGGTTTGAATATTTTCTTATTCTAACTGGCATACGTTTGGATATTTCGATTTTCCACCTTGACGTAGATTTAGATATTTAGTTTCCAGCTAGGCACAGCATTGGTTTTTTTAATGTCATTGTTCTTTTATTCCCCACCAGCCTTTCTGAATATTAATATTTGATTAGTGGTCAGGCAACAATACAGAGTACTCCAAATTACTCTTAAGAATTTATATCCAAAAAAAAATTTGCATGTCTATTGGTCTGCAGCTCAGCGATTTAGAAAGTAGTGAATATTATTCAAAATTAATAAAACAAATATTGGCATGGAGGCTTTTTTTTAATCTGGTGTCTTTTGTCTGAAGACTCGTCTTAATCACAGATATTTACTATGACTTTTTACATCGACAAGTTCGTGTCTTCCATGGTAAGCAGCTTTTTGAGGATAATTTATTTACTTGTTAGCTAAAAATTAACAAATATTTTGTATTATCAAAACCACTAAGTAAGTAAATTGTTCTATTTATATATTTATCGATGTTTTCAATATTATGCTTGTGATTTTCTGACGAAAATTAATATTTATTCATGCCTAAACAACGCCATAAATCAAATTTGTTGAGGATTGTTCATCATGGGAATTTCAATATATGACGACTCTTTAATATTAACTGAGTTTCTTATATGATCGAGGTGAAATATGTGTGTTTCAATATACGAGAAATGTTCAATATTTCAATATCAGTATATGAGAGCTGTGTAATATGTAACTTTCGGTATATGAGGGCTGTTCAATACGACAGTTTTATTATATGAGAGCTGTGAAATATATGAGTTTTAATATATGAGGGTTGTTCAATAAATATCATATGGGAGTGTATTATTATTATTATTGCTATTGTAATTGCCGTCCCGTGGCCGAGTGGTTAGCACGCTTGGCTACTGATCTAAGGGACCTGGGTTCGAGCCCCGGAATTAGGCATGGATGTGTGTGTCGTTTTTCTGCTGAGGTCCTGCCATCCTCTCAGATCTCCTACTGTGGCATTTAAACTGACAGGCTCCTGTCAGACCTCTGTGGCAAGCAGCTGCTTGAGGGGGTATTTTTATTTTTTATATTGTAATTATTATTATTATTTCGACATACATGTCTTGGACGGACAAGGGCCGGATCTATGAGGGGGGATTTAAGGGGACATGCCCCCACTCACCCTTTGAGAATGCTAATAAGGGTAATGGCGGCAAAAAGGTATTAAACTTTTGCATAATTTAAGCATTTTCCGAGAAATATTTAAACCTCTCCTCTATAAGGAGGATAAAATGTCATACTGCAATGGAAATTCAGTCTCTTAACACATTTTTATCCCCCTCCCCCCAAACACAACCACATTAGGAGCCTGGGAGGACCGTTTTTGGGTTTTACGTAGCGAAAGTATGTGAAATTAAATCTTGTGATAAAGGAAATATCATCTACTATTTAGTTTAGAAAGTATAGTTTAATTGCGTTAAGGACTCAAAAAACGTGAGAAAATCTGCTAGTTAAAAAATATTATAATCTACCTACGTCCGATGGTCTCTAAATGGTATCTAGGTAGTCACTGGAAGGAGAGATATGGACAAATCCCCTGTGATGATGCATAAAACCGGCGAGGCCTAGCACCTAATACCCGACACCGCCTTCTCGTGGTGCAGACCGTTAGTACTTTTCAAAAGAGATACTCTCTTGTGGAAGTGAACCGAAAGGGAGGGCTGCCAGATTAGTGTGCCTACTGATATGGACAACTATGGCTACTTTTCTTTTTTTTTTTTCTACCCTGCTGAGGAGTGGTAAACCACACAGGGTGCTGGTGCTGACCATATAAAACTACTGGACTGGACTGAAATTAGGCTCTGAGCTTGATTATGGATTCTGAATTTGTTGCACTGGTGGGCTTCTGCGGAAGGAAAATCTTCCGCTGGGTTTTTTGTTTGTTTGTGGGTTGACAGCGTCCAAGTGAATAGATTCACAGGATATGTTTATTAGCTGGTGGATAATCCTGAGCAGAGGTCATCGCAGGCAACTGAACTCTTTGCTTCTACTGGCATCGTCAAATTCTACATTGGAGGAAGTCTTCCAGTATAGATGACTTCAGCCTTTAGTGGTGGGGGAACGGGTCATTGCCCCATGCCTGCGATTAGGGGGCTGTTTGATATTGTCGGCATTCCCTTTCTCAACAAGCATAGTTTCTTTAAACATTCCGCTAACAATTTTCTCTCCGTAGGTAGTTGGAATGTGAGGACTCTGCATAGAGCTTATTCTCTTGATGTCCTCACACAAGAATTCCACCTTTATAATTTAGATATTCTCGGCTTGCAAGAGACCAGATGGACAGATAAAGGTTAGATTCTTAAAAATAATCTTAAATTTCTCTCTTCAGGGAGGGACGACAGTAAGCATCACCAAGGCGTGGGTCTGCTTCTCAGCAGACATGCTAGTGATGCTCTTCTAAGATATGAGTGCATTAATGAAAGGTTTCTTACAGCAAAATTTCAGACAAGCATTAAAGACGTGAATGTTATATGTTGTTATGCCCCCACTGAGGATGTCAATGAGGATGAGAAGGATAGGTTTTACAGACAACTTCAGGATATTTTGAATTCTGTCAAGAAATATTACCCATGTTCTAGGTGCCTTCAATGCCAAATGACTTTTGGGGAGGGGTGAGAGATCCCTTTAATATTGGTAGTTGCAGTATAATTTTGCAGTTTAATATTGGTAGTTTGCCATTTAATATTGGTAGTAAGTAAACTTAATGATTTGAGAATAACTAACACTATTACAAACACTACGACATGCATAAGTACAAATGGGTTTCACCACATGGGCTGCATAAAATATGATTGATTATATATTAATCAACAGTAAATGGGCTAGTTCTGTTAGGAATACCAGGTCATATAGGTGAGCTGAAATTGGATTTGACCATTACCTTGTTAAAGGTGTTTTGCAAATTAAATGTAAGAAGTGTTGTGTTAAGGTTAAAAAATTTACCTTTAATACTGAAGCTCTGAAAGACTCAGTTATAGCTAAAGCTTACCATGATAGGTTACTTAGTCATTATGACAGTCATGGCTTGATTACTACAGACGTTGAGGAAGAATGGGGCCATTTTAAACAGGCTTTTTTGGAAACTAACAGTACTCTTTTAGGGAAAAAGGACCAGAGGAGACAGAATTATTTGAGTAATAAAGCACTTGAGCTTATTTCAGAAAGAAGGAAATGCAGGAATGTCCTTAATCAATTCCCTACTAGTCCTAATAGAAAGGATTACAGAGAACTTAATAAACGTGTAAACGATCAGTTAGTTGCTGATCAGTCAGTTGCCTTTGGCTTGATGACAGATGAACGCTTGAATCTTTTGGCTGATGAAAATCTTAGGCTGACAAAGCCGAGGAAGTAGTTAGACAGCACAACAACAGAAAGCTGTACCAGATAGTTAATGTTTTGATTGGCAGAAAACGGACAGGTATACAAGGATTGAAGGATAAACAAGGTAAGGTTATAGAAGGTGAGGATTCTGTCATGGGTAGGTGGGCTGAGCATTTCAGTGATGTTTTAAACAATGTGGTTAGTTCTACTACCAATGTTTGTAATGATGATAGATGAATTTCTGGCTTTAATGTTGGCCCTATAACACAATCTGAAGTTATTTTGGCTATTGTTAAACTTAAACTTCATAAATCCCCAGGGGTAGATGAAATTACTACGGAAATGCTTAGAGCTGGCAATGTTTCGGTTACCACATGGATGACCGAAATTTTAAATAACTTTTATGATAAAGGCATGGTTCCTAAAGATTTTACCACAGCTATTATTATCTATATTTTCCAAAAAGGTGATCGCAGTTCTTGTGATAACTATAGGGGTATCAGCCTACTCTCTGTTCCAGGCTAAATTTCTTTGCATGATTGTGCTTAATAGAATTAAGAATCTGGTTGACATTCAATTGCATGATGAGCAATGTGGATTCAGAAGTGGAGGGGATGTGTGGATCAGATATTTTCACTTAGGCGGATTCATGAGAAATGTTTAGAGTTTCAGAAACCTTTGGTTGCTAGCTTTGTTGATTTCAAAAAGGCTTTCGACTCTGTTGATCATCATAATTTGTGGTTTATTGTGAGATCATATGGTATACCAGACAAGTTAGTTAACATAATGAAAGCTCTCTATAATAACACTGAGTCATGTGTGAGAGTTCGTAAGGCTTGTAGCAATTGGTTTAGCATTACTTCTGGTGTTTGACAAGGATGCATCTTGTCTCCGTTTCTCTTTAGCTTGGTTATTGATTATGCTATGCGAAATTCACTTCAAGGGAAAGATTTTGGCCTTAAATGGACTGGAGATACGAAAATTTCTGATTTAGATTATGCTGATGATTTAGCCCTTTCGACAAATGATGTTGATGAGATGAACTCTTTCATTCGAGCTGTTGATGAAAATGGCAGTAGAGTAGGTTTGGTTATAAACAGAGAAAACTAAAGTGATGAAAATTGGTCAGGCAGGCTGTGATTCAGTTAATCTGAATGGTTGCAGTCTTGAGCAGGTGTCACAGTTTAATTATCTTCGGAGCTATGTAACAGATACTGGTGATGTGCGGCATGAGATTAACAGAAGAATAGGGATTGCTGCCGGGACTTTTAAGAATCTATGGAGAGTGTGGAGAAATAGGCGTATGCACCTAAAGACTAAAATTAGACTGTATAATAGTTTGGTTCTTTCTAGGGTTAGTTATGGTAGTGAAACTTAGAAACTTTGCAAACAAGATAACAGGAAACTAGATGCTTTTGATTCTAGATGCCTACGCAGTATCTTGGGCATTAGGTGGTTCAACTTTGTAAGTAACGAAGAGGTTAGACAAAGGAGTCTGCAATCTCCTTTAAGCAGCATATTGTGCAGAAAGAGATTCCGTTGGTTTGGCCATGTTGCCCGTATGGATAATAGAATGGCGAATAGGGTTATTAACAGTGTGCCTAAAGGCCTCAGGAAGAGGGGGAGACCTAGGATGCGGTGGGCAGACAATGTCAAACAGGACCTTGTTGGAATTGATGTGCAGTGGCCAGATGCAGCAGATGTAGCTCAGGACAGATATGCTTGGAGAACTAAATTGCACGGTCTGGTTGGACCTACGTAGCCCATGGCTGCTTGAGGATGATGATGATGATGATGCCCGATTAATCCAATTAAAAATTATAACTCATCTTCGTCCACCAATAAAAGTAAACAATAAATTTTATATCGTTATGCATTCAAGACACTGAAAGATATACATATATATTTATGCAGATTAAAGTCATATATATTTATGCAGATTAAAGTCATATTATTTCATGCAATACATATTTACTTACATGAAAAATGACATTATTTTTAAGCAATGTGTGCACCTCTCTCTATTTTATAAACTGCCTGACGTGCCAACCGCCAGCTTTTCCCTACTGCGACTTCTTCACGGAGAAGTTCTGTCAAATGCACCCTGTTTTTGACATTCGGATTATTATCAATTTATCCTCTTCGAAAGTGCACGCTCTCTTGACAGAGCCCTGTTGTTCTCAACGACCATTCGCTTCTTCTCTCTCTCTCTGACATCCATCGTTGCATCCCTCCATCCGACCATCCCTCCCTCCCAACCCCGCTCCACTTACTCTTCTTCCTCCTCTTCGACATCTTCCACCAATAGTCCCGCATCAAAAGGAGGCTATCACCGTGAAACTAGAGACCACTTGAACGTGTGGGAACGTGACTTTTGCTAGACTTAACGCCGTCATCACATGTGTGTTAATAATCGTTGTCTGACTTTTACGGGTTTTCATGGAATCCGAAGAGTTCCATTCTAATTAGTTGTAGCGGATTGAGTTCGTTTCTATGGTAGCCATTGACATCACAGGATACCAACGTGTGTTTGTGTGTGCGTGTGTGATTCTTTCTACCATATCAAGTTGTATGAATCTCTCTCTCTCTCTGTGTATGTGTAGTGTATGACTCTTCAAGTGCACGGTTCCCTGAGTCTTAAAAAGATAAAGAATGAAAAAAAAGCTCTCCTGTCTTAAGAGAGTTTCTGTCGATCCAGCTTATTAATTCCGATTTTTTTTCATGCTTACGCATTTTTTTTTTGGCTTCTCGTTGCTGACATTTCTGTAGATAGGAGTGACACACCAGTAGCTCTTCTCTCGCAGTCATCATTATCTTTGGAATTTAATAACAGCCATCCGTTACGAAAAAAAAATGTAAGGAAAGAAAAAAAATTAAATAAAATGAGCAAAAAATATTTCATTTGCCTATTAGTAATCTCATAGTTTTCAAATACTCATACAAAAATTTTTAAGTTTTTTATTAGAATATATTTTTTTAATAAATGTAAGATATGAGAAAGAACGAAGGAGAATTAAATGAAAACAAAAATATATAAAAATAAATTACTCTATTTGCAATTTGTATTTTTTATTTACTTTAAGAATAGGCACGGGTGCAGAAAAAATTGTAGAGGGATAGAGAATGGATTAAACCAGAAGTAGAATTGAAAGTTCTACTAATTAGTAAAGAATAGTAAACAAGTTCTATTAATTATATAAATTAAAATTAATATTTTACTTTATATAATTAAATTTGGCTGTTTTTACCTCTGAAATGTACTTCGACATACAATGTTGGTTTAATGGTCAGATTGTCGCAAAGACTTGACAATTATGAATTGTATACATTTATACAATTATGAATTCAAACAGTTAGTACATTTGTGAAGCATTTGTTTTACCAAATTCATTGCAATATTCGGAAAAGAAATGTTACTAATTAAAAACTTTAAAAATAGTTCATAGTAATAAACCATATATCTAAAACAAAATATTCTATATTTCAAATCATTGCATCTGTCTACTATTAATGTTCTGAATGTTTTCTTGTTGACTTTTTTTTTGTCTTCCAATTACTGATGAGAGAATTTGGGTTTCATTAATCAACCAACTCAGAATTTGTGAAAGGACAAAAAGTATTTCCTTTCCACTTGAAATTAATTAAAAAAAACCCTATGAAATAATTCTCCTGATTTTCACTGACCATAGCTAAAATATATGGGTGACAGAAGACTTTCATCAGTTTAACATCGTAGGGGGCGTTACATCGGGTTACACCACTTACGATGTTAAACAAAGAAAGGGTGTGTTGTAGGTCGAAAAAAGAAAGAGGTGTTGTAGGTCGCGACACCTCTTTCTTTGAGAAAGGGGTGTTGTAGGTCGCGACACCTCTTTCTTTGAGAAAGGGGTGTCACAAATTTGAGAAAGGGGTGTTGTAGGTCGTATTGGTCATGGGTAGTTTTATCACGTGATAGGCGGGGGAAAAGGGAGTTGTAAGTAGTTGCGGGTGGTATTACGCCACTTTAATTGGGCTGTTGTTGTGTTACATTGTGTTATATGTAGAAAGGACAGACACTGGGGGGGGGGGGATTATTTCGTGATATGTGGTAAAAAGAGGTCGTAGATGGTGTTAGGTCGTATTACATAGGGAAAAGAGGCGATGCAGGTGTATTTCATCACATTGCATGGAAAAAGTGGGAAAAGCAAGGTCATAGGTGGTGTTACTTCGCAATATATGAAATAACTGGTGTCATGTTATATTGCATGTGTAAGAGCGTAGACATTTTTGCTTTGTGTTTAAGGTGGAAAAAGAGTCGTAGGTGGTGTCACACCGTTCTGCACGAGGAAAGATCGGCTGCGAGTGGTGTTATGTGGAATGAAAAAGGAGTCAAAAGAATGTTAAATAGCAAAATAATGTTATTGTAGTTTTAAAAAATGAATTAAATGATAGCCTCATAGTTCCATTTTATTAATCAATACAATTCAGTTTGAATTTGAGGAGATACTATATGTAATTTTGCGCTATGTGGTATAAATTATAAATAAAGTTCATGAAAGGAAAGTGTAACATGGAGGTTGAGGGATATTGGGTGTGTAGGAGGTCCAGCCGAGCGTTACTCTGTGTTTACGTGAAGGCAAAAGATCTAAAAGAATGGTTTAAATTATCGTTTAATACATGAACAGCCACTTGTCTGGAATATTTCAGGATATTTAGATTAAAATGGACTACATTTGTTCGTACAAACAACTATAATAAAAAAAATAACAAACACTATTAAGGTTGTTATTCACACTTTGAATATTTCATAAATAGTAATTCATAAAGTCGAAAACTTGGGCAACATTAAGATGTGGAAATGGATAGAAGTGAAAGACAGCGGTCTGAAAGAGGGAGAAAAATCTCTCACTTCTAATGATAGAAGAGGCAATAAGATAACATAGAAATAAAGATAACGCTAAAAGCTTTTCGGATCAAGTTGACTGTTTCAAACGAGACTTGTCTTTTAGGTCCATCTAAGAAAAAAAAAAAGCCAGGTCTTAAACTAAACGCACAGCAAGATCAGATAAATAAATCCGTAAGCAAAGTTGCAATTAACAAAATAACACTTAAGAAGTGATAAATTCTCTTAAACAGAAATCCCCCCACACACACACACATCAACTCCCTGCGAACTTCAGTGAAAAGATGTGAGAATCTTACCCCCGAGGAATGTGGAGGAAGACGTTCGAGAAAAATAGACCTCTGGCGTTCAACTAAAGTTGTCAAAAACGTTGCCGCACAGTATTTGTTACTGGAAGGTGCCGATGTGATACACTATCTCCTCAGATGCACTTGAAGCCGAAAGACGGAGCAAAAAAAAAATTAAAAAGTGAGACCCGTAAGAAAAGAACCAGGAGAGAGTGGGGAGATAAAAATAGGAATGAAAGTGAGAATAGCAGTTTTGAAAGGGAGAAGGTCAGGAAGAAAAAAATGTCTAGTAAGGAACTAAGTAACTAAAATTGCTTTTGTAGAGAAAATCATACATATACAAATAAAGTATATATAGGCCTAACTCATGTGTATAATGTTAAAATATTTTTCCTCATCAGTGTTCACTCGAATGAACATAAATGTCCCATCTTTACTGATGACTGTGTGAGAAATCTCGAAGTGAGATATGTTTCTTAGAAATATTTGTAACTATTCTACCATTTTGGCTCTAGGGAAGCGCCTTGTATCGTCACAACTTTGTCCTGTCGCTTTTCTTTTCTGTCGGCATTTCTCTTTCATTTCTGTTGCTCTTTGTGAGATGAATTATCGCGGTCGTCCCAAGCAATGTTTGTGCCCTTCGCCATATGGCCTATATCTGTCTACAGCCATTGCTGTCCGCCCGTTCTGCTTTCATGCGTGTGGTGTTGTTGCAGGTCGTTCCAAGCAATAAGCTGAATAGCTCTTTTTGTGTAATTTTATGCCTCATAAGGTTATGGCATTAAAAGCACTATATATGTGCTTTACACATAGATATAAATTTCTTTGGGTTTTCTTGTTTCATTTTTCGCTCAGCTTACATTTTATTTCAAATCAAAATGTGTAAAAAATGAGAATAAAGTTTTGTTTAGTACTTTAGCTCTTTTTTTAAAAACAAGAAGTTTTGGTGTGTTGTTTTGCTTCTAAGCGGCAATTTTTTTGCACATAATGGGCAAAATGGCCAGATACCCCGAAACTCAAAGAAGGTTGGGGGAGGGGACCAATGAAGTCCTCGGTCACATTTCATTAGCCCCATTCTCTTGAGTGGTAATTTAATATAGTTAATTTTTTTAGTTTTCAGTTTTTTTATTGTATAATATTTAGTAAAAGAGGAAGATGTAAATATTAATGTTCACTCAACGTTAATTATTTAAGTTATGAGGATGGCAAGTTCTAAACTTACACTAAGTATTTGAAACCTGGATGGATCTGGTGACCCCTTTGGTTACAATTGTAGTGACGATATTTGCATTTTATTTGTTAGTGTTTGTATTCGTGTATTTTTTTGCAATTTATTCTAGATGTATAATTTATTCTTGATTAAAAGGTATTATTATATTGTAGATTTGTTTAAGTTCGTCATTCGCTAAAACTACATAGGCATAGATAAAGGGAACGAATCATTGTTAGTAATTATTTTACGTTATGTTGCAGTGCACGCGTACTACTGATACAAGATGCGGGACGCCATATTATATTAATAAAGGCAGTTTTCGCTACAACGAATTAATTGGTTCCAGAATACATTCGTTAAACAAATTAATAGAAGATATATTAGTTTATTAGTTCTGATATACTGCATAATGGCAAAATATTGACAAAAATAGAATAAGAATATATTTATTAATATTAAAAGAATTGTAGGTAAAATAAAAGCATAATTTATAAATAACTATCTGTAGCGCGCTTGGCTACTGATCTAAGGGACCTAGGTTCGAGCCCCGGGTAAGGTTGGATGTATGTGTCGTTTTTCTGCTGATGTCCTGCCATCCTCTCAGATTTTCTACTATGGCATATAAACTGACAGGCTCCTGTCAGACCTCTGTGGCAAGCAGCTGCTTGAGGGGGTATTTATTTTATTTATTTATTATGAGATTAAGAATTAGGTGGAGAAGGTTATACAGAAATAATCTCACTGAAGAAACATTGGCAAAGGATATGGTATTGTATGCAAAAACAATTTTTTTAGCCTATACTGAAAATTTGGATTATTATTTTTTCAACCCGATTTCAACCTGAATTGAAAAAAAAGCCTGATATTTACTTCCCGAATGGATTTTTTTTAATCCCAAAAAAGTTGTATTCTAGTTATAAGCAGTTAAAAACAATATTAGTACTTTGTTAAAAAATATCAAAGCACTGCGGATGGCGTTCAACAAGTTTTTGACACGTGTTTGTAGATTTGCATTCTTTTCTCCGAAGTTAATGAACTACGTCTTATTTGAAAGCTCGCCAAAACTTGTCATTATGTGTTAAAAGCAAAGGCCGTATCATCATTCTCTCTTCGCTGGAGTCGCTTAAAATTCGTCTGCCAAATCTGTGCGTTGTTGCTATGGAGTATAGCCGGGAAAGATTTTACATTTTCACAAAGATGCAGCTTGGGACGACGAGAGAAAAAAATCATGCCGATTTAACACAAGTATATGGGAATCATGCCTGTTCATATGGCACTCTTACGTAATGGATGCACAAATTCAGAGAAGGACGGTAGAACTTCCAAGACCTCCCTCGTGCAGGAAGACCGAAGAAGGATGTGAAAGAGAGAACCATCGATGCTGTTCGTGAACTCATTAAGTAATAAATGCCCACAGATCACGGCTCAGGAAATAATTTTAGATGTCAGTGTATTGATTGACAGTGTGAAAACTATTATTCATCAACATTTATTTAAATTTCCTAGAGATCGATGCCAAATGGGTACCCCGCAAACTGCAAAAAATGGCTAGAGTCGACTCTTGCAAGGAGATGCTTGTAATGTTTGAACCTAGTGGTCCCAAACGGTTAACAGGCATTGTCACAGGTGATGAGACGTGGTTTTATTACCATAGAACTCCCAGAAAGATCGACAAATATGTTTGTATTGCGGAAAATGAAGCACGTCCCTAAATTCTCCTAAGAAACTTTTGCTCAAAGAAGAGGATGTGAAAATTTTTTTCTGCTGAAAAGGAGTGGTAGCCATGGACACCTTATTTGAAAAATGTCTATAAATGGCAAATACTACACCAATGTTGTGCCAAAATGGTTAAGGAGATGAAAGAGCGGCGTCCAACAATAGGCGTGTCAAGGGTTCTCCTTATTCATGACCTATGCCAGTATTCACAAAACCCAGCAAGTTACTGTCTGGAGCAGGAAAAAATCAAACAGCTACCCCATCCTGTATATTCCCCGATCTTGAACAGTGCGTTTTTTGGTTGTTTCCAAAAAAATTAACAAGGTACTTTCTGGGAAGCCTTTTTCTAGGGTTCATAACCTTGCAAAATGCTCTCATTCCCCAAAAGGAATGTCATCAAATGTTCTAGAATTGGCGTAGACGTCTGCAACTTTGCATAGATGCTGGATGGAAGTATTTTGAAGTGAGTAAAAGTTTTGTTTAGGTAAGTGCAATGTTTTTTGTTCTGCACATGCATGACAAGAACTTCCTGAATGACTCTCGTATTTAAAAAGACCATCCAATATATTGGTTTCATTTATCTACTTACATCATTTGGATGTCACTTTCTATATTAAATGTTATCCATTAATTCGAAGTGGAATCAGAAAAACAGAAAGTGAGACTTTCGAGAGAGCCAAATCAAAGTGCACATGGGAGTAACTAAAGAGGCAAAAAGAAATAAGGAAATAGCGGTATGAGAAAGAATCCCGAATCTACAGGTAAGGAATGCTTTCACGTCCAGCAAAGCCGCTGCTTCTCCCATCAGAATGCATGAGTTCCTTCGTAGCGTCGCATTCCTGAGGGCGGTCTTCTTCCTAGAGCCCTTAGATCTTTGCTTTACCGTATTCCCTTGCTTTACACTGTAGCTATTCTGCACTTGGAGAAGCTCAACAGATTTTGGCCGAAGCATTCAACGCCGTCGCCTGTTTCTATCTTAGTATTCTCCACCACGAATGAGTGTGGCTCAAAAGCAGGGAATCAAATCACGTTCTCTTTTACGGATACCAGATAGATATACGCGTGCGTGTGTGTGTTCTTTCTTCTCTGTGACTTTGTATGTTGCCTACTCGTCTCTGTGTGAATGTGCATGGACCAGATACGGCAGGAGGCTGGTTATTGCGGAGAGGCTGCTTTAAAAGGTAGCACAGAATCTAACCCCAAGAGTGGCAACTCAAGAGCTGTCGTCGTCAAGAAGAAAAAAAGCCATTTTCTAAGGAAGGGACGGGGTGACTTAAATTGAACGACAGAAAGATTCAACCAAGAATTTAAATTCAGTTTCACACCCGTTCATTAATTTATTGTATAAATTAATCACGAATGGGAATTGGAATTCTTGTAAAGGCAATTTGCTGATTGAGAGAGACAGGTTTGGTGTGCTTGTTTCGGGTTTTATGGCTCTATTTCGGTGTTTTACCTATGAGCGACAATTGTTGTGCACACAATGGACTAAATCACCAAATCACAAGGATTCCAAGCGACCAGAGAAGGCCGAGGGAAGGGAACCCACTGTACAATTGTTAGGACACAGATGGAAGCCTCCCGTCAAAGCCTTACAGCGTGTTCTTTAACGTATGCGGGATTTGATTCTCTTGGACACGGCGCCACAACTTAATGTCCCATCCAACGGACGGTGATATTTTCAAGCCAATCGATGCCCCCTTTCTAACCGAGGGTAGGGCGGGAGTTTATCGAAAATAATCTCAACAATGGTACAAATGGGACTCGAATCTGGAATTGCAGATTATGAGCTTGGCTCGCTACAGACTGAGTTAACCCCCGTCCCAAAACTTTATGACGCAAAAACAATTAGACGTGTATTGCATTAAACAAGCTTATACAAAAAATGAAAGTCATCGACCAGCAACGGAAATTAAACACTAGACACAGAGAACGAAAACAAGGACAATGATACTACAGATACGTACAGTGTCACGTGACACGAAGGTTGCCAGATCACTAATTTCTAAAAAAAATCGTTGCCAGGTATTTTTTCTGAATTCTGTAATCAACCGTAGTGTTCGGATACTTTTTTGAGCGACTGTACAAATGAAAACAATAGTGGGTGTAAACTCTCCACGTTCGTACACAAGAATCCAGAAATATAGGTTGGGTTGTTTTAGCTCTGAGCGGCACTTTTTTGCACACCATGGGTTAAATGGCCAGGTCACATGGACCCCAAAGGCTCAGAGAAGGTTGGGGACCCACTGGAACAGCTGTTGGAAGATATATGGTAGCCTCCCGTCAATGCGATCCAGCATGTTCTTTAACGTGCACAGGGTATGTCTCTCCCGCACACGGAGTCACGGTTTAACGTCCCATCCGACGGACGGCGGTCTTTCCAAGCCCATCGGTGTCCCCTACTGACCGTGGGCAGGGCGGGGAATTTTTCGGAGATAAATCTCAACGCTGACCCAGCTGGGACTCGAACCTGGGGACTACAGATTACGAACCTGGCGCGCTATCGACTGAGCGACTCCCGCCCCTCCAGAAATATAGAATATATAAAAGACAATACCAAAAATAATAAATATCTGTTGAAATTAAAACACGAGTCTAAAAGAACCCGCGTAAAAACAAAGGTAACAAGTCTAAAAACTAAATAGACGATAAAAAAAAAGCAGATTCGATTTAATTAGCCAGTATAATGTAAAAACTCAAAAATAGGTGGCAAAAAAGTGCGATTGGGTAAAAGACTTTTCAGTGTAAAGGGTTCGGACCGTAAATGACATTAGTAAAATAAGCCGCACATTCGAAAAAAAGTGAGGACTTTAATTCCAGTGAAACGTTTCATATTTCGCGATTTGCGTATCGAAAAAAAAAAATAGAATTACATCTAAAACGAAAACGACGTGATATACAGCAAGCAACTGTTATCTATCCTTGCCTGGTGTAGTGGTTAGAGAATTTCATCTCCTCGGTGAGAAAAGAGACGCCGTTAGGCTTGAAAAAGTCACCCTCTGCCAGATGGTACGTTAAGCCGTGGGCCCGCGTAAAGGAGAGTCGTACCCTGTGCATGTTAAATAACTCTGCAGGAAGCTTCCACCAGTCTCCTAACAGCTTTCTAATAGGTCTCTTTTCCCAATTTTCTCTGAGCCCTTGAGGTCCTTGTGACCTAGCCATTGAGTCCACTGTGGGTAAAAAAAAGTGTCACTCAGAGGTAAAAACAAAAACCCGATTTACAGATAAATAAAACTTATTCATTACTGGAATTTTACGTAATATTCTTTACAAATAGAGTTTCCTATTACCCCATCAAATGTTCTAAACAGTCTCTTACCATCCATTCAAATCTCTTGTTCTTTACCGAACCATGCGTCCCGGAATCTCCTTTTGACCAACTGAGCATACTTCCGAACACTAAGTATGCCAGCAAGTACTTAACCAAGAGACCATCTGTGTGGAAGCAGCATATGTCTGCCTTTGCGTGCTTGCGTGCTGTAATTACTCGGCCCACCAGAGTTCGTGAAGAAGGCTATATGATATACGAACACAGCCCATGTAGTTGACGTCACCATACTGCCAAATTTTCCGGGGAAAAATGCGTCCGGGTGAAAAGGCCGAGCCAATTAATCAGACTGTCAACTCAGGAGAGTCCCGCTTGTCACCGAACGCCGCCCGACAACTCCGTAACCCCCCCTTCTTCACCCCGTCCCCCCGCCCTCCTTCCCACCACTTCACCTTTTGCCATATTTCTCCCCCCTTCACATTTCTCCTTTCTGTCTCGAAGTTTTGAATCCTCTAGTTAACCTCCTGGTCATATCTTTCCTCCCCTCCACTCTACACTATTGCACGAAGAAGTCGCCTCTTCTCCATCTCTTCCTCCTTCTTCCGCGTTCAAGCCGGAAAGTCCTCCCGCATCTTCTCCTCCTCTGCCTCCACTTGATGCTCGTGGAGGAAGGTGCGAATGCAGCCACCAAAATAGCGAGAGACAACATTCCATACGGAATGGAACGTCTGGGCTTCTAGTGGGAGATGCCGAACTTACAGTTTCTGTACAAAAAAGCATTTTTTTTTTGCTTCAAACCTAACTGTAGTAGTCACCAATTTTTATTTCGCCACTTTTTATCATGTTTAAAAAAACTAGATAGTGTTTACACTTTGTCCGTCTGTAAATATCCAACTTCTTCTTTTAGATAACGTATTAAAAATTCTTTTTGGGTTGGATAGGTATTAATGAAATATTACAATTCGCGTTTTCTGAATTTCCCAAAAGCCAAAACTGGGCCGTCTAAACAGTAGACAAATTTGAAAATTTAAAAATATTAAACGAATATAGCAAACGATGTCTTTGTGCTAGAAATTTGAAATTTTGGTGGTGATTGGATTGGATTGTTTTACCACTGAGCGGCACTTTTTTGCACACCATGGGCTAAATGGCCAAGCCACAAGGACCCCGAAGGCTCAGAGAAGGTTGGGGGAGGGGACCCACTGGAACAGCTGTTGGGAGACAAATGGTAGCCTCCCGTCAAGGCCATCCAGTGTGTTCTTTAACGTGCACAGGGTATGGCTCTCCCGCACACGGGGCCATAGCTTAACATCCCATCCGACGGACGGCGGCTTTTCCAAGCCCATCGGTGTCCCCTACTGACCGTGGGCAGGGCGGGGAAATTTTGTAGAGATAAATATTTTGGTGGTGGAATATGAATAATGAGTTGGCACCTTAATACCATGATGAGGGAGAAAATGCAACTTTTTGTTTTAAGTGATAATCGAGAAAACATTTTTAGCTCGATTGGTACTAATGAAATATTATAATTCGCATTTTCTAAATCTTGACGTAATTTTAATTTAAATCGTTAGAGGGCACTAAATACGGAAAAAGAGAGACTTTTAAAGAATTTCATAAGTGATCTGTTTAGGTAGAAATTTGAAAGTTCGGTGGTTGAGTTTCAAGAGATATTCCACTGATATCAACAGTCAGAGGAATGTGAGAAAAGCAATTTTTCAATTTTAATAAACAAAAGACAAATTCTTCTTATGTTGTAAAAGTCTAATAAAATACTACTCGTTATTAGTAAAGTATCACTACTATCAAAAGTAGGTAAATGAAAAACTTGATTCTCTTTGAAAACGAGATTCCCACATACGCCAGAGGCGGTATGCGCTCTTCTAATTTTTTTTATTCTTGGCATTGCTGACTTGGCTCGGTAAAACGGTAATTTAACCCCCATATAAACTATGCTTCTAAAGGTATTAGCAAAGTTCAATGCTATGTGAGTGAGAAGACGCACTTTGAAAGTAAACTGTGTTAGGAAAAAAAAAAGTAATTTCAGATCAGAGTCTAATTAAAATCTAGATTTTCCACAATATTCATTTTGAGCTGTAAAAGCCTGAAATGTATAGAACAACTTTACGGCCTTAATAATTTAGTTAAACGTTCGTTAAAATATGTTCGAGTCCCACCAGGGCCAGCGTTGAGATTTATCTCCGCAAAACCTCTCGCTCTGCATTCGGTCAATAGGGGATACCGATGGGCTTGTAAAGGCAGCCGCCGTCTAACGGGACGTAAAGCCTTTGGCTTGTGGACAGGAGAGCCATACCTTTTGCACGTTAACGAATACCCTGGATAGCCTTAATGGGAGGCTATCATCTGTCTCTCAATAACTGCCCAGTGGGTCCCCACCAACTAGCCTTCTCTGAGTCCGTGAAGAAGTCCTTGTGACTTGGTCATTTAGCCTATTGTGTGAGAGAAAATGTCGCCTAGAGGTAAAATAACCCAACACAGCTCATTACATGTAAATAACTGATTTATCAAACAATATACAAAAATAAACATGTATTAAGTACTTTGTATAATCATTTTTTCAAATTTCGTGAATTAGGATGTTGTTTTACCTCTGAAGGGCACTCTTTTGCACATAATACGCTAAATGGCCGGTTCACAAAGAGTTCAGAGAATGAAGAGTTCAGAGAAATGTTGGATAAGAAAAATTCTACTGGATAAAAAACTGATAGAAGCCTCCTGTCAAGGCCATACATCACGTACTTTAACATGCATAGCATATGATTCTCTTTTACACGAATGACGCTTAAGACAGTCGTCGGATGGGACATCCGACGACTGTCTTTCCAACCCCATCGGTGTCCCCTTTCACACCGAGGACAACGTGAAGATTGGCGGAGAAAAATATAAACACTAACACAGTTAGGACTAGAACCAGAGATAATTTTCGTGGGGTTCTAAAGTGGACACTTTTAGGTCAAATCTGCTGTTAAATATGACAGCATCCATAGTCATTTAAACACTGAAAGAATATTATTGAAAATCGAAATTTCCATTGGTTCGATCCATTTCATTCAACTACAAGAAGCTGATTTAAGAAAGAGCTCAAAATTTTTCTTTCCATTGACGAAACACTTATCTATTGGTAAAGGGAATTCAATCATTTTGGGTAGCGTGACAGTCTCGTAATTTACCATTCTCAGGTTCGAGTCCCAACTGTACTAGCGTTGAGATTTATCTCCGCAAATCTCTACTCTGTCTCAAGAAAAGGGACATCGGGGTGCTTGAAAATGAAACCGTTGGTTAGAAGGGATGTTTCAGCAATGGTCCTCGTGCAGGAAAGCCATACCATATGCCCGTTAAAGAACACGCTGGATGGCCTTGACGGTAGACTACCATATCTCTCCTAACACCAATCTAGTGTATCGCTTTCCACAAACTTCTCTGAGTCTTTGGGGTACTTGTGACCTGGCCATTTAGTCCATTGTGTACAAAACAGTGCCGCTCAGAATTAGAACAATTCAACCTCCTTCTCTGTTAAAAAATTATTTATATATATATATTAAAAATATTAAAAAAAAAATGCGTAAACACTGAACTTTGAATCTCAGCGTGAAGAATATCCAATTTTTTAATTTTGCACATTTACCCCATGCAAAAATACTGATCATGACCTTGATAACATTCATTCTGTTTCAATTACTGTTCCAAATCATTTTACAATACAAAAACAATAACAAAAATAAAGAATACCAAACACACACAGAAAATTTCACATTTTCGAAACTAGCGATTTTCTAATACACGAATTCCGTTTTTTTTTTTCTTTTTCATTTATTTAAAAAACAAAAAAGCTTTCGCTTTTCTGTCTCACCGGGTCCTGACGAATATTTCTTTTTAATTAATATGACGTCGAATTTTTGTTGTTTCCAAACGAATCTAATTGACTCGTACGTAGGACTTTTATTAATTACACCAAAACATTCTCGTAATTATGCCAGCCTCAAATGAAAGAGGGGTAAAAAAAAACGTAAAGAAAGAGGTAATTTTCTTCCTAGAAGGAAATTAATTTCGAGGAGAGTTTAAAAGGAAAGAAGAAGTGGAAAAAAAATCAGATATGAAGAAGAATATTGAATATAATCCCACGTAATCCGATGCCACATTTTGTTGCACAACAGGGAGCGATTAAATTGTTAATTACAGTTTCAACGCATTAAACAAAAGACAGGAAAACTGCTTTGCCGATTTAACATTCGAAGAGATTACTTGACAGAAATCAAGCGGCGAACGAGTATTCCCCCTTCCTTTTTTGAAAGCTACATTTTCCTAGCTGGTTTTCCGAAAGGAAAAATCTTTCCAAGCATTCATATGATTAGAGACTTTTTTTTTTCTATCTGACTTGATAAAATTTTCCTTTGCAATGTGCTCACGTATGTGTGTTTAATTCTATCCGGCTCCCTTGTTTTAAAAAAAAATATTTTTCGCTCACTGATTAGTTTAGGCACACAGTCAACGTTACGTAATTTGTAACGTTCAAATTTGCAAGCGCATCGTTATGCGCTTTTTTTTTTTAATCATGCGTGAGACAGCAGTTCGAATTTTGGGACTACAGAGGATTACTCGCGAAAATTTTTAGTTCGTGTTTCCGAACTTTTGACTGAAACTTGAAATTGTTTCGTTAAAAATATTTCAGTTTGAAAGAACAATGTCGAAGGACTGCTAATGCATTACGATAGCAACTACAACAAACAAACAAACATCATCACAAACAAGAAGATGATAATCATGTGCTAGCCTTATAATAACCAAATACAATTGTGAATAATAATTAAAATAGAATTGTCGGAATTATAGAATGTTTCGAAAAGATTTCTACAGTTCAAGGGCGGTCCCAATCCTTCATCTGGGGGGTCGGGAGCAATGAGCAACTCTCAAAAACTAACCTCAATGGAACTGCGCAATGGCACTTCTCTTGCTCCTTTTTCTTGGCTTTTTTTTTTTTTGGAGGGGGAGCTGCGATCGCTCCTATCTTCCAGCTCCCCTTCTTAGGATCAATATTGCTACAGCTGGACAACGGAAGGAACCTCTGTAAAAGTTGTATGGCTTGGACCTCTAAATTTTGAAAAATGAAAATATTACTATAATTACTCTTAAAAGATTATTTGAAAATTCATAAAATTTATCTATTTTGAGTTTAGTGAGCGACAATCACAAAAATAAATGACAGAACTGGGAACGGACCCGGGCAATTATAGTTTCACTGTGACCCAACGCTATACCATTGAGCCACCAAAGCTGCAATTCTGAATCCTTGGGGTTGTTTTGATTCTGGATGTAGGTTTTCTCAATACGTAGGGCGTCAAATTCTTATCCTGATATTATAATCTCGACTATGCTTTTGGAGATTCCTTGCTAACCTCAGTCGAGATTAGAATATCAGGATAAGAATTTGATGCCCTACGTATTGAGAAAACCTACATCCAGAATCAAAAGAACCCCAAGGATTCAGAAAAGGGAAACCAATGGGAACAGAAAAGAAGTTGCCCATAGGAGGAGATGTTAAGATGTGGTCTCTTATGCAGAGGAGCCATCCCTTGTGCTAGCTAAATAACACGCTGGTCGGCCTTGACGGGAGCTTCCATCTGTCTCCTAAAAGTTGTCTAGTGCCCCACCGTGCGCATAAAACTGAAACTCACAGGTAAAATAACTCACTCAAATCCTTGTATCCAGACATTGAGGCATCTGTAAGGGAAAAAAAAGTTCCACTTTCAGCGGTGAAATAATCCAACCCCAAAAGTGAGTATTTTGTATCTTCTGAAATGTCTTCTGCAAGGCACTTCCAGAAGAATAGATAATCACGATAGCCTTAAAATTTCATCTCTCTAGAAATTCTGAAGGAACTTATAATTTATGATACTCTCTACACTCTGCATTATATCAGAGATTTTCTTAAAATATGTTTTTTTTTTTAATTTTGCCGAACCATTTTTTCTCCCCTTTTATTTCGCATTGTCGTTTTGTGCCTTCAAAACAAATCATGTTCTCTTTCTGTTTGTTGGTCTTCCCCATCAGTCGCATTCCACTCTCTATTCCCTTTGTGCCATCATGTCGGAAATGTTCTTCTCATGTCGCCGTCCTTCCCTCTCTTCCTCATCCCATCTCCTTGCAACCGTACTCGTGTCAGCGCCATAGTTTCAAAGAGACTACATTTGCTCTTTCGCGATTAGTGAATATTCTGTCATCCTTTCGCCATCGATCTTTCTCCTCCAGCTCTTCTCTGCTCTTCCCCCTCCCCCCTCCCTTTTCCCCTCTCTCTCTCTCTCTCGCTCCTCCTCGTTCGTTCTTTCTCCCAGGAGTTAATTAAAGCCGTCTTCTTCGCTGTCTCTGATTTATCCTCCTTGGGATAAGCATCATCAACTGTCACGTTTTACTTCAACATCATTACGCACTGAAGAGTTGCTAAGCACGCCAGATAAATTCGATTCCGAGATCTTGTATTTTCTTCCTCCGTGGAAACTTAGATTGTTCGTTCTTGACTGTTTATCAGTTTATCTGCCGTCTAGTCACTCTTATTCATTCTTCTACTTTCTGTATCGTGTGTATCTATGTTAACCTCTTAGGGATACTTTTTACGTTCTGCCTTGTGTTTCAAACATTGCAGCAGAAACTTCTTTTGAGGAGTGAACATGTTATTTTATGATTACATGATGGTAAAAAGTATCCTCGCTGAAAATTAAACGAATTTACAGAATCTCAAAGAGTTGCTGATTGATATTTCTCCTTGTTTTCACTTTCTCGTAGGAAGTGCGGGTAAAATTCAGTTTACATGTGTATCTTTCAGTCTGAGTCTGTACACCTACTTGTTTTTCAGTCTGTATTTCAGTTGCTATGTCTATCTTTCAGTCTACACGTCTATCTGTCTATCAATCTATATATTTGTTTTCTATGTGCTTTTGTCTGTGAGTTTATATTTCCGTCTTTCAATCTATAGGTCTGTGAGTCTCTATGTATGCTTGTTTTTCAGTCTATATGCCTATTTTGTTTGTAGGTCTTTCTTTATGTTTATGTGTCTGCTTATTCTGTATGTCTGCCTTCAGTTTATATGTCCATATTTCAGCCCATATGTCTGTCTGTCTCTCTGAATGTGTAGGTCTGTTTGTTTCTCAGTCTATATGTCTGTTTCATATGCAGATCTACAGTAACGGATCCAGGAAAATTTTACAGGTAGAACTGATAAGTATTTTAATAATTTTTAACAGGGACAGGAGCACTTCCCCCGTTAAATTCCCCGGGTGTCACCCCTTTAGATCCTCCACAGTCTTAAAGTCTGTCTAACTTTAAGTTTATATGTCTACCTTTCAGTTTATAAATTTTCTATCTCTCAGTCTGTACTATTATTAGTTTTTCAGCCTTTTGTCAATACGTCTGTCTGTCTTCCAATCTATACGTCTATGTCAGTCTCTATCTCTTGAATGGTTCAAGCTATAAATTTCAAATATTTTTGTTTAAGCATACGTCAATGTAAATTAATGGCAGTAGTTAGATGAATTTTGTGACACAATAATTTGCCACGGAGATAATTTCTAAAATGACTAAAAATGTGCATGAAATTTTTCCTCGTTGTTGGGATTTTCGTCCTAAATCCTAATATGTGTGGAAATATTTATACTTTCCACTAAAGTTCATCTTTTTGTTAAACATTTAATTTAGAAAGATAGCACGTTTTCTTAACTATTTTCACGTGGTAATTTTTTTAGTTTAAAGTTTTCACCTCTTTATGCGTACAAACTAAATAATAACGTAACTTTATCAGTCAAAGTACAGTCGCTCAAAAAAGTATCCGAACACTACGGTTGATTACAAAATTCAGAAAAAATATCTGGCAACCATTTTTTTAGAAATTAGTGATCTGGCAACATTCGTGTCACGTGACACGAAGGTTGCCAGATCATAATTTCTAAAAAAATCGTTGCCAGATATTTTTTCTGAATTTTGTAATCAACCGTAGTGTTCGGATACTTTTTTGAGCGACTGTACTATGTATTTTCAGAGGATTATATTTCAATTCGCAAAGAATCAGCCTTGTAGAATTCGAAAAACATAATGCTTTAAAGCTACGAAGACTCAACTCTTTTAAATAGTACTGAATATTAAAAAAGACGCCTTACTTACAATGTAGTTGTGGCTGTATAAAATTAAAAACGTCAGCTATGGAGAGTATATGCTAAACGTTCTTAACATTTACTCAAATATAAATAAACAAGCGAATGAAGCTTCAAAAATCACTGAAAGGAGAGAATTAGTCTGCCTTGTACGCGACTAACAACACATCAGGACGAACAATGCAATTCCAGACTTGCCCGCAGTAAATGCGATCCTACGTTTCTACTAGCGGTAAGTCTTTACAAAGGAGGACGGCGCCTTTGTGTAATTGTAGGCAGCCGTGTTCATCGCCGCAGCCAATTGCTGGATCAACGTTAGACAATTAGCAGAGTTTGGGTTGAGTATGTACGTATGTATGCATGTGTGGCGCCCTTGACTTTGTGGGTCACAGGAAGTGATAGCAGTCAGTGGGCAATCTCTTGTCAAATCATCGTTGATGCCGGGAATTATGACAGTTGGCTCTAATGTCTTCTCAAGTGGTCTCTACTTCAGAAACCTTAACCGAAACCTTAATGATGATGTTAAAACTAACGTAAGAGGGATTCATTTTCCAGAAAAGCAGAACTACTATATGACGTTAAAAGAATCATTTTTTGACAACTTGTTTTTTTGGGGTAAGCTGACTTCAATGACAAGTTTGCAAGGACCGAAGTGTAAAATAGAATTGAGGGAGGAGAATTTTGTTTATTAAACCAATGATGTAGTCTTCTTTAGAGGAGCTCTTTCAGTTAAGCAGAATACACGATTTATTTTTTATTGAAGATTTAGAGAGAGGAGGGTGCCAAATTAATTTTGGTAAGAGGCTGATTTTATTATAAATAAATAAATAAGGTGCAAATAGAAACCAAAAGCTATACATACATATGGGATCCAAACATCTTCAACCACTGATAGCCGCTGAATTTGGAGCGGAGGTGGGGGGATACTTGGAATATTAAATCAATTTTATCTTTCTACGATCAAGTTTGTTCCATGATTCTTGAAGATCCTTCACTTCGTAGAGAACCTTCACTTCACACATGAGATTAGCCAAATGCAAAAAAAAAATATTTTTTAACATATTGAGGATTATTATTATATATAATGGAGTTTCTAAAGATTGTTAACATTAGAGTTATACCTTCCGGGTTTTTAGAAGCCTAAAGTTTTACAACGTGAAAAATAATATTGGGAGAAAACATTTGCCAAAATAGTTTTACTTGAATTTACACGTTAGTTCAATAGATAGATTAGAATGAAAGTATTAGCTTTTTCAGTTATTATATTTATACGGTATATACAATGTGCTTGAGGGGTACATAAGATCAAGAGAAAAGAAGTGGAACGCTATACTATGACTTTCCCGAAACCATTTATAAGACACTTTTTTTATGTTGACCTAATAAGCTCTTTGGAAATTTTATGCTCGGCAAAAACCTTATAGAAATCACTCATAGTACAAAATGTTAGGGTTTTCGTGATGTTTATTTTATTTCGTAGGTGGTAGACCCCACCAACGCCATACGTTTGAAACAAATTTTTCATAAATAAATAAATAAAAAAGCAAATACTTCCTCAAGCAGCTGTTTGCCACAGGGGTCTGACAGGAGCCTGTCAGTTTATATGCCATAGTAAAAGGTCTGAGAGGATGGCAGGTTCTCAGCAGAAAAATGACACATAATATCCATACCTTACCCTGGGCTCGAACTAAGGTCCCTTAGATCAGTAGCCAAGCACGCTAACTACTCGGCCACGGGAAGTAAAATCGCTTACTATACTAGTGTAAGTTGACTCATACTTACATTATACAACACTACTACTTAGCTTTAAAACGTTTCGAAGCTATTATGAGACCTAAATTGCTATTTAGTTAACAAATTTGATGAGAACAAATGTTTCCTACTAACAGTGTCGTAACCAAAAAATTTCAATCTGGTAGGAGCGTTTGACCTGTTTGAATCTGAGGGACGGTTTATGTCTTGACTCTGCTTTTCAAGGACTACTTTTAGAAAACATACGCATTCAAGCTTCAAAGGAAGATTATAACTTCTCCCCACCTTTATCTTGGATACCTTGCTGGCTAATAATATCAGATGTGAGAAGTGCTACAAATGTAAAACTCCAAAAAAAAAAAATTGACTAATACACAATTATGCACAAATGATGAAATAAGTTACTCGGGAAATTGGGATAAACTATGGCACCGTAAAAAGCCAAAAAATCCGATTTTAAGGCATTTTGGAAATATGGATTTTTGAAAAACCATTGTAACGAATCATTGTAATGATCACTGTAATGGATCATTCGAAACAATTGGGAACAATTCACATGCTCTGCTAAAGGAAATTCAAAATAGAATCTCTTTAACTCGGAAAATAATTTTTTTTATGCTAAAATATGACTAAAAGTAAATTAAAGATCTAAAGCTCTAAATCGAATCTCTCTAGATTTTGATTTTGAAAAAATATTCCTTCAGTATATAACCAGCTGGGTCAGCGTTGATATTTATCTCCACAAAATTCCCCGCCCTGTCCACGGTCAGTGGGGAACACCGATGGACTTGGAAAGACCGCCGTCTGTCGGATGGGACGTTAAGCCATGGTCCCGTGTGCGGAGAGACATACCCTGTGTAGGTTAAAGAACACACTGGATGGCCTTGACGGGAGGCGACCATCTGTCTCCCAACAGCTGTTCCAGTGGGTCCCCTACCCCAACCTTCTCTCTGCCTTCGGGGTCCATACGACCTGGCCATTTAGCCCATAGTGTGCAAAAAAGTGCCGCTCAGAGGTAACACAGTCCAACCCAACCTTCAGTATATTAAATGTTATGTAAATTGGAAATTTAGAAAATGATATCTGTCATAAGAAGGTATCTCATAATTTAATAAGAACATCAATAATGATTCTTTCTAACTGTTTGCTTCACAAGTTTGTTTTTTAAATTTTTGATACAGTTTCTCTCACGTTTTAAAAAAAATCTTCCTATAGAGAGTGACATCATTTCTTAACGTTCCAGCTTCAATAATTATGTTAAATACTAAATGAATATTGTTGAAAATCAAGATATAGAGAGATTAAATAAAGATGTTCAATAACATTTTCCATGAAAAGCTTATTTTTCAGAGTATGAAGCTTCGAATGGAACTTTCCAAGCGCATTATTATCCAGCTGTTTCGGCCAATACAATCCGAGTTTTTCAAAAAAATCATAGTCGCGCCTCTTCCCAGAGATTTCGAAATTCAGAAACCTATTACCATTACCCACTTCATAAAACTTCCAAGTCGTTGGCATTGAATTAGGAAAGGCCGTCATCCGTCCGATAAGAGATAAGATACCTTTTGCACGAGAGTCGTACCCTGTGTATTTTAAAAAACACTCAGCATCGCTTTGAAGGGGAAACTTTCATCTGTCTTATAACACCAGTTATCCACTTTACGGATCTTCTCTTATCCCATGAGGTCATTGTGACGTAGTAATTTAACCCATTGTGTGCCAGAAAAGCATCGCTCAGAACTAAAACAAACCATCACGATTATCGGTGCTTATGAGAAATATTTCTACTCAGAAAAATGAACGATTTCTACTCGAAATTAAAATATTTCCACTCGAGATAAATGAACGATTTCTACTCCAGATTTCTACTCGAGATGAATAAAAGCCTACTGAACATCATAGTTATAGGGTGCCTCATGTGATGAAGATAAGCTGTATCTTAATGATACAAACACATTTTTTCTTCAGAATCCTGTGGGAATAATTTGATTTTCTTTAATACTGACTCAAAGAAATTTCGATGTTTTATACTGCAAAATAGGATTGACAGTCCACGATGTAGTGTTTATAAAAATTTAGCCAGGCAGTGTATACGCACTGAGTCATTTATCACTTTGGGTTGTTTTACCTCTGAGCGGCACTTTTTTGCACACCATGGGCTAAATGGCCAGGTCACATGGACCCCGAAGGCTCAGAGAAGGTTGGGGGAGGGGAACCACTGGAACAGCTGTTGGGAGACAGATGGTAGCCTCCCGTCAAGACCATCCAGCGTGTTCTTTAACGTCCACGGGCTATGGCTCACCGTGGGCAGAGCGGGGAATTTTGCGGAGATAAATCTCAACGCTGACCCAGCTGGGACTCGAACCCGGGAACTACAGATTACGAGCCTGTCGCGCTACCGACTGAGCCACCCCCGCCCTAGTCATTTATTTCCTAATTGTTTATATTTACTCCTTTTTGTTCCGTATCCAAGTTATATGTTATTCCCTACTCATTTCATTCGTATTGGAAGTAGTCTTTATATTTTTGTCAGCAACTTCTGGGGTTTTCACAAGAGTTATGGTGATTTGCATTTAGAAAAATCAAATCTCCTCCATCAAACGTATTTTCAAAACACGTTACTGCAGTCACAAGTATCTATGAACTTTCGGTCATTCACTTTATGCCATTTTCCCTCTTTCACATCATCAAGACAACGTCAAAGTCTAAATCAGGATTATCGATCACTTTGATAAACTTGGTGATCATGAAGCTCATTTCTCTCCGAGGTATTCTTCGATATAAATCCCAAGTGTCCAATGATCACGACATGGTTTGAGTCTTCCGCATTTTCAAATTGTTCTTCAATAAGCATTAGCTTAAAAGAAAAACCAAACAAGAAGAATCACGGAAATTACTCCCATCATCATATGTTAAGGTTTTATGGGAAAACGCAGGTAAAAATTGATTTTCTCGCTTATAGGTTTAGCGTTGTAAACGACGGTCAGATTAGGCTTAACTCATAGAATCGGTAAATTCTGGATTTATGACAGTTTAAAGCTCAAGTTATTAGCATTCTCATTAGCTGGTTCTTCTTTTAATTCATATGTCAGATGACCTCACATATTAGCACGAGATCATGGGTTCGTATTCCACTCTGTTCAAAAAAAAAAAAGTTTTCCTCTGTACTCAATAAAGTATCATGCTTAAGATCTCTTTTTCTCCTTTGATTTTTCCCCCTGGAATTTTAAAATCTTTATTTGCCTTTCTTTGATGAATTGCTAATCGATTGAAACTTTCTCGTCGTTACGGAATAAAGGGAAGGGGAGCAGGTGATCTGAATGAAAGAGCGAGGAGAGAAAGTGATTTGAACGAAAGAGGAGAGAGATAGAAAGTGATCCGAATGAAAGAAGGTGGAGAGAGAAAGTATTTCTAATGAAAGAGAGAGGGAAAGAAAACGATCGGAATGAAAGAGGGAGAGAGAAAGTGATACGAATGAAATAGGGGGAAGAGAGAAAGTTATCCGAATGAAAGAGGGGAGGAAGAGAAAGTGATCCGAATGAAAGACGGGGAAGAGAAAGTGATCCGAATGAAAGAGGGGGGATAAAGTGATACGAATGAAAGAAGGGGGAGAAAAAGTGATCAGAATGAAAGAGGGGGAGAGAAAGTGATCTGAATAAAAGAGAGGAAGAGAAAGTGATTCGAATGAAAGAGGTGGGTAGAGAAAGTGATCCTAATGAAAGAGGGGAGAGAGAAAGTGATTCGAATGAAAGAGGGGGAGAGAAAGTGATACGAATAAAGAGGGGGAGAAAGAAAGTTATCCGAATGAAAGGGGGAAGAGAAAGTGATACGAATGAAAGAGGGGGGAGTGATAAAATGATACGAACGGAAGAAGGGAGAGAGAAAGTGATTCGAATGAAAGAGGGGAGAGAGAAAGTGATACGAATAAAGAGGGGGGGGGGGGGTGAGAAAGTGATCCGAACGAAAGAGAGGGGAGAGAAAGTGATCTGAATGAAAGGGGGGAGAAAATATTTCGAATAAAAAAGGAAGGGGATCAAGTTATTCGAATGGAACAAAGGCTGGAGGGGCGGAGGCTGAACTCTAGCCCAGTTTCGGTATAAAAATTTCCCTCTGTTTTAGTGGTCTTTAAATTTATTTTTTAAATATGCGTAATGTATAAATGTTTAATATTTTTTCGCCTAAGTTCCTGTTACTAGCCTTCTCAGAGGACGCCCATGAATCTAGACATGGGCTTTTTGAGACCTAGTATCTAGGATTGTAGGGCTCAAACGGGCCCACACTGTACTTCAGTATAATTAAGAATTAACAGTATAATTATAATTAAAAATTCTCAGAATCTGTACCAGGGGTGTAAACACCCTCTGAATTCTCGTTCATCCAGTTTTAAAAATTTACCGCACATACAGCCACTCCCCTAGAAAATGGAACATCTTTCTTAATTTCATTTCGTGGAAAAAACATTGATTGCAAAAAGCAAAATGAAAGCCTCCTGAGTCTCCTCCCATCACCTTGAGCTGTTCATAATGTCAGCACCACATTCTCAGCTGCTCGTGTGTAAGCTAAAGAAGAAGTTCTGTTTATAATCTGAAATTCCTTCACAATTGAAACAATCTCTTATCGATAGAAATAAAATCAGGAAAATCTAGCTCCGAGCGTAATGGCGAACACGTGACTCGTACGTAATAGCTCCTGCGTGGTGAATGGGATGCGGCATCAACCTCACTTTAGTTCCCGATTCTACCGGAAGCGGCGCCAGCGCATCAATCGCAGTGGCTGCCGTTCCGTTGACGCTGTCGGAGCAGACGTTCTGCCAGCGTGCAGACACCCTACACATACAGGCAATTGCTCCCGAACCTCAGTACCTATCTAGCCTCCGAAGGGTATGGGTGAACAAGCTCCCGGTCTCTAGCGCTCTCTCCAACGCGCCGTCTCGCATCCTTTGATGATGGCAGTAGTGCATAGTGTTGTTGAATCAATAGGCTTGGATTCGTAAATGATCTCTGACCTTTACCTCTCTGATCATCATCCACTGCGATTATGAATATATTTGCTGCATCTCACTGAGGAAAAAACTTCTCTTCGGTGACGATACGACTGTGATGAGGAGATTGTTTCCATGGCGATTCTGAGAGTTAGCTAGCAGTAGCCTGTTGATGTGAATCCGAACTCTTTTCTTTATTATTCAAAATTTGATTGACGATGAAAACAGTGCAAATAATGGGAATGCGTTTTCGTTTACGTACTTAACTGAGATTGCTGGAGCCTGTAAGTTACAATTGCTTTGTTTTTAGTCTATGTATTTATCTGTAGTTAGTTATAAAAATTTTAGCGGTTAGTATGTATTCAATTATTTCCAATACATTGCTTATTTCACTTTAATTTAATGCCATCTATTATGATATAAGGATTCCGTAATATTACATTAATTTCATTTAACAAAGTTCATGTAATTTCAAATGACTATTATGAAATGCGTTGGTCTAATAGATTAACATAACGAATAATTTCATTAAGTTGAAAAACCGCACAATGTTTAATGGCACAATGTTTAATGGTTGAAAAACCGCACAATATTTAATGGTAAGAGATTAACGTTTTTTAAAGCCTTTTGAACAAATAAATTATTTTAAAAGATTAAATGCATTACGTTAAAAATGCTCGATAGAAAAGTTTAGTTTTGTCATTTGGTGAATCTCACCAAAAATGAATGGTCAGCTCAACAAACTGTCAAGTTGCAATATTTAATATAATTTATTTACATGATTTTTTAAATATTGATGAAGGTTTCATTGTAGAAAATAAGACGACCGCTGAAAGAAGTACTATCCAGAGATTCAAATTGGAGGGGGGAAAATGAGGATTTTGAGGATTTTGTTTCGTTTTTAAACGCGATGAGATGATTTTTTTTATTCTTTCGATCCATTCATTCAAGTGATTAAAAAGACAACACTTTATGTAAAATATCTACCATTTCGGAGGTTAGATAGGAAACAAACAGTTTAAGAATCATTAGTAAGGAAATGTAGGGTGCCTTTATTCTTAGGCACACCAGGGTTGGGGTTCCAAATTTTAATAATGAATATCCCTCAAGCAGCTGCTTGACCCATAGGCCTGACAGAATACTGTCAGTTTAATAAGCCATAGAGAAGACCTATGAGGAAGGCGAGGCCTCAGCAGAAAGACAACACTCAAACATCCATGCCTTACCCGGTTGCTCGAACCCAGGTCCCATTGATCAGTATTCAAGCGCGCTAAACACTCGAGCATGGAGAGTCGCATTTTAAATTGTGGATAATATTGGTGGATAATTCAAATTGTGGGTAATTTGGGTCAGAAAAATATTTATGGTAAGCAAAAATTAAATATTATAGAAACATTTTATCGAATGGTATAATATTCCAACTGATATTTTCGTAGAAAAGAGGTTTTGCTTTCGAGTGCTCTGTTCAAAACCTCAGAACTAATAATAAATAAAAATAAATACCCCCTCAAGCAGCTGCTTGCCACAGAGGTCTGACAGGAGCCTATCAGTTTATATGCCAGAGTAGGTCTGTGAGGATGGCAGGACCTCAGCAGAAAAACGACACAAACAGCCATACAGTCGCTCAAAAAAGTATCCGAACAGTACGGTTGATTACAGAATTCAGAAAAAAATATCTGGCAACGATTTTTTTTAGAAATTAGTGATCTGGCAACTTTCGTGTCACGTGACACGAAGGTTGCCAGATCACCAAAGAGTGATCTTACCAAAGAGTTGTACACGACTGTACAACTCTTTGGTAAGGCAGGTTACACACTAGCTGGAAATATTTCAGCAATGTCCAGCAATACTGAATCAACATTATTTTATGAAGCTCAAAAAAAGGTAAATTATATGAAGTTATCCACAACTTCGCAGTTTACACGTTTAGTTAACAAGTTTTTTATAAGCAGCCTAAAGGTTAATAATTAAACAACTGATTGGATGAACCGGAAGTAGTAATTAGTTGTTTGCCCAGAGTGGCACGAAGCTTTAAAGTCCCCGTGGAGAGACGTAAACAGTTTTTCGCTTGAGATTAGATTTTATCCTAATCGATAAGAAGTTGTTTCAATTTTTTAAGCTTTTTGGATCATAAGCATAATTCGTTCTGCAGTTTGCACGATCAGCTTAGATCGTATCGAGTTCAAGACGATCGTGTGAGAGAATCACTATAAGGGAAATACTTGAATCCTTGCAAAGAAACAAAAAATAATAAACCAAAGAAGAAAGGTAAATGATACAAAATGAAATTTCTACTTATAGATATTTGTCGGTGGTGTTAAATTAGACTGAATTGCCAATTCGATTAGTTATATATATATTTGTTTGCTTAAGTCGACTAATATAAAATTGGCTAAAACTGAAAGCATCACAAGCGATTGCCTAAAGCGGAAACAAAATCAGTCCTATATATCATGACTTAGTGCGAATAAGCCATAAAATTAGAGTAAGATTTGTACATTTAGGAAGAAAGCTTCGACCGTCTCCGAGATAGACAATACCGCATAATATAGAAATGACATATCGAGAGAGTTTGAGTGTAAAGTGAGCTAAAACTGCAAATGTCAAATGTTCGATGAAAAGAGTGATGTAAAATTTTTCTTGATAAAATGGATAAGGTGCTCATCTTCAATTTAGAATTCTTAAATGCAACTTTTTGAGTTAAATTTAAAAGTTCAATTTTTTCTTGAGAGATTATAAACATAGTATATAAGAATTTTAGCGGTTAGTATATATTCAATTATTTTCCATACATTGCTTATTTCACTTTAATTTAATGCCATCTATTATGATATAAGAAATTATTATTAATATTGTTTCCAACCATCTATTATGATATAAAAATGGATAAGGTGCTCATCTTCAATTTAGAAATTCTTAAATGCAACTTTTTGAGTTAAGTTTAAACGTTCATGATTGGCTGGTCTAACTGCCAACAGTTCTATATTGCAAACTTTGATATATGTAGAACTTAGCCATATAGAACGTTAGCGAAATATTTGATTTTCAGCCTGATTGAAATACATTTTCTGCTAATCTGTGGCACACCGATTTTGCACAGTTCTCTGTGTGAGTTATTGATGTAGAAGGTTCAAGTTATTAATCAACTGGGTGCTCAATAAGGATTCTTTCAGTGTTTGGCGATTTTGAAAGAAAATATGTAGGGAGATTAATAATAGCATGCACTCTTAAATTTCTTACCTTTCATAATATTTTAATCCTGAATGATTATTGTTCAAAATGAAGATTTAGATTATTATCTTCTATGACGTTTTTCGATAAAAAAAACTTATTTTAAAAGTTTCAGAACTTCGAAGTTAGCGATTAGTCACATCTAACTAATTTCTTTTGAACACCAGTATAATAGTTCTCAACCTATCAGTTCCGCTTTTCTTTCAGAATCGCTAAGAAAATTTTGAATCGTCTCAGATATACAAATTCCAAACCTTATATGCAAATCTGAAAAACTGAACCAAAACACAAAATATTGGTCATGGAATATAAATTCGATATTCTTTAAACTTTGGGGTTGAATTGACTGTTTTGTGTTCATTACTAGTACGGTCATCAGTAAAATGATTTCCTTTAATTTTAATATTTAAAAATAATTGCGAGTTCTAAGTGTTTTTTTTTTTCAATTTAAAGCAAGATTAAGGTTCATTCATTTCTTAAAAATAGTATATATTTGATATCGATCGCTTAGATAACATTAAACTGTAAGCTTCAACTTTTTCTACAGTTGTTAGAATGACTTGCAACCATTAAAATGATTGCTATAATGGGTTGCGACTTTTTAATTGCTTCGATTAGAAACGTTAGATTCAAGATCTTTCTTGATCATTGAATGCTACTAGATTGTTAATATGGGTTACGGACGATACAGGGACAATGCATCAATCCCCCAGTGGGGCAAAACTCGCGGCCCACCACTGATTTTTGTGCCGCCCCCGAGAGTTTACGTTGATGTCATCAAATATATAAACGATATTTAACATTATTTATTATTTTTATTATTCTTATTGTTACAAATGTGTAAATAATGTAATCATTTCTTTAATTTTCTCAATAAAGTCTTACGTTTATGTGTAAACTTATGCCTTCATTGTATTCTAAGAGTTAAAACGTTTCTTACTGCTGCCCGGAGGTACAGAAAATATATCTTATGCGGTCCTTTGACAAGTAAAGACTGTGCACCATTAACCTTAGGCAGATGCATTACTTCTCTTGATCATTGCACACTGCTAAATGCACACAAAAATATCTATGGGTGGAAGAGTGGCTGGATTGAACCTGTCAGTGCATCAAAAATATTTTGAAAATTTAGATAATGATATTTGTCGATGCGACAAATACGATTATCCTAAAATAATATGGGAATAGTAATATGAAAATAGGGATAGCTGCCATGGATTTTAATCGTTCTATAGAAAAGACGAAATACGTTATAGGATAAGTTAAAAAAGTATTTGTAATGATAAAATAGTAAACAAACTGAATGCTAAGATTACATCCAACTGTAGTGAGTCTGAAATTAGGAAGACCGCTTATCTGTGGTCAGTGGCATACCAGGAAATTCTAATAGGAAGTTTTGGTTTGTTTCATTCTGATATTGGGGGCGGGAGTGCTCAATCGGTAGTGCGCCAGGCTCGTAATCTGTAGTTCCCAGTTTCTTCGCAAAACTCCCCTCCATGCCCTCAGTCAGCAGGGGAACATAGATGGTCTTGGAAAGGCCTCCGCTCGTCGGATGAGACGTACCGAGGGAGCGATATCCTGTGCACGTTAGAGAACACGCTGGATGGCCTTGACGGGAGTCTACCATCTGTTTTCTAACAGATGTCCAGTGGGTCCCCAACCTACTCTGATCCCTCGGTTTTCTTGCGACTTGGCCATTTAGCCCATTGTGTGAAAAAAAGTGGCATTCAGAGGTTAAACAACTCTGATATTGGTTTTTTTTTACATGCTCGAAACTTTGATTATCTGGACTGTTTTGGAAAATATGTTATTTAAGCCCTCAAGGGGTTGTTATAATCCCATAACTCCCATCCCCATCACCCTTGTTAGGATAGTCATATTAAGAATTATTTATTTTGTTGAAAGCTCAAAACTTTGCCAGGAGGGTGTCATTTCAAAAACCAAATGTTAGATATATTCGATTATCGTGAGAGAGAATTTATTTTTCTAAAAGGAGTGTCTTTTACAGCTCATGACTAAATTAATCTTCTTGGGAAGATTGGTATTCAATATCAAGCAAAAACAACTGAACCAAGAATCACTATGAATAAAAAATAATAAAATAATAAATACCCCCTCAAGCAGCTGCTTGCCACAGAGGTCTGACAGGAGCCTGTCAGTTTATATGCCATAGTAAAAGATCTGAGAGGATGGCAGGACTTCAGCAGAAAACAATACGAACATCCATGCCTTATCCGGGGCTCGAACCCAGGTCCCTTAGATCAAGTAGCCAAGCGCGCTAACCACTCGGCCACGGGACGGCTTCACTATGAATAAAAGGAATAAATGTCATTTGAAGCTGATAGCTTGGATACCACTCAGTCTTCAGGTATTCTGCTTAATTATTAAGAATCCTTCAGTAATTTTTTCAACTTTTTCTAAATTATGACCAGATTTTTGCATTATTAAATACTTTAGAAGATTATTAAATATTTTAGAAGTAAAAATATTTGTTGGTAATTTAAAAAGAACCTTCACAAACTTTCTCTGAGCCTTTGGAGTCCTTATAACAGGGCAATTTATTACATTACGTGCCAAAAAAATGGCAGTCAGAAGTAAAACAATCCAATCCTACTGTTTTATCCTAGGCCACATCCCAGAATTAGAAAACTTAAAATATACATGCCCTAATAGACTGCAGGCTAATATTACACCACAAGGACCCAAACAGCCTTCTTTGACGAATATTCTTATATACACAGTTATTGACTATTTAATGATTAGTAATTCCAGATGCATGCCTGAACCTTTGAAGTTTGACCTGATCACTTAATCATGATAACACAAAATCTCGACCCCATTATCTGCAATAGAGATTTCCGTAACAGAGTTGAAAAAGCAGTAAATAAGGGTTATAAAATTACTAATAAAGTCTATTTGAAACTGATATTTTTTTCCTTATTTCAATTTTGATAAGTGTTTTGAAAGTTTATTCGATATTTAATACTACAAAAAAGTTTTTAGAAAAGTTAAAAATAATACCCATCTTCCTATATGCGCCCTAAAAAGTAGAAAATAAATCTAAAACATGTCGGTGGTAAATCACTCACTGAATTCCTATTCACTTCAAAGAAACATAAATTCAAAGCTGACAATCTTGTTGAGTAGGTACAGTCGCTCAAAAAAGTATCCGAACACCATGGTTGATTACAGAATTCAGAAAAAATACCTGGCAACGATTTTTTTAGAAATTAGTGATCTGGCAACCTTCGTGTCACGTGACACGAAGGTTGCCAGATCACTAAGTTCTAAAAAAATCGTTGCCAGGTATTTTTTCTGAATTCTGTAATCAACCATGGTGTTCGGATACTTTTTTGAGCGACTGTACATCAGTGTCTTATCTTCCTTCGAAATGAATACAAATTCAGTGACTGATTGCACCATCAATACGTTTATTTTCTACTTTTTTAGGGCGCATATAAGAATATATTAGTAATTTTTAAATTTTTTTCATTTATGGCGGAGTGGTTAGCGCGTTTGGCTACTGATCTAAGGGACTTGGGTTCAAGCCCCGGATAAGGCATGGATCATGGATGTATGTGTCGTTTTTCTGCTGAGGTCCTGCCATCCTCACAGACCTTCTACTGTGGCATATAAACTGACAGACTCCTGTCAGACCTCTGTGGCAAGCAGCTGCTTGAGGGGGTATTTATTTATTTATTTCTATTTATTTAAATATATTTTCTTTGTCGCTAAAAAACACCTACCTTCAGAAATTTTCATTTCATTATATGACTCATAAACATCAATCACGTTTTCTCTCCCCTTTGGAGTCATATTTAAGGCAGTTCATGACATTGGAGACCTCACGAGATTTAATTTGAGATATAACTCGTTAAGGTAGATCTCCCACGAAATTTCCGTCCCCTTTTGGAGGGAGGAGAAATGGTGGGGGCAATAATTCGAAGCAGTAAGTCCTCATATGAGCTCCCATTTGACGCCTAACTCATATCTGTAGGCCATAGCGTTCGAAGACAGAAGAATAATGGCTTTCCAATTTCTTTTCATTTGGGGGTGGGGGACAAAGAGGAATACATTTTTATTGGTGACAACATTTCCATTTTAAAAGCTTTCATTTCACATACAACATGTGAGTTCAGCCCTCGCTTTCGAAAGATATAATGCAGCAATTATTCGCAAATTTTCACTGTTTTTTGGAGAGGGGAATAAGGCATGGGGAAATTCTTATAACCCGTGACACTCTCCATGAATTCTTATAACCTGTGACGCTCTCCATGAATTCTTATAACCTGTGACACTCTTCATATGACAAGCTTTCATTTGTCGCATAGCTTATTTTCAGAAGATATAGCGGAACAATCGTTTTCATATTTCCTCTTTTTTTCGGGGAAAAAACATGGGAAAGGTAGCATATATTTTATAGTTATGGCACTTTCTGCGTCACAAGATTTCATTTGACGCGGAAATCATTAAATTTTTTCGTCGCGTTCGAAAGATATGGGGGAACAATTTTTTCGACAAATCCACACACCTACAAATGACGAACGAAACATAATAGGAAGATAGGTAAAAAGAAATGTATGCATTCTGTTTAAGCATAGCATGTGCATGAAATTCCAAAAGCGACATTTGCAACAAATGACAGTGAGATAAGAAGCCTGATGAGGAATAAAAATTACTATAATATTGAAACTGAGCGAATTGACGGGGATTTTCCGCAAAATTCCCCGCCCTGCCCACGGTCAGTAGGGGACACCGATGGGCTTGGAAAGGCCGCCGTCCGTCGGATGTGACATTAAGCGGTGGTTCAGTGTGCGGGAGAACCATACCCTGTGCACGTTAAAGAATACGCTGGATGGCCTTGACGGAAGGCTACCATCTGTGTCCTAAGAGCTGTTCCAGTGGGTCCCCTCCTCCAACCTTCTCTGAGCCTTCGGGGTCCTTGTGACCTGGCCATTTAGCCCATGGTGTGAAAAAAGGTGCCGCTCAGAGGTAAAACAGCCCAAACTAAGTGCCCAACTCAAACTTAGTGAAGAGTCACTAACATGTAAACTATAAAGAGCGGCAAGAAAAATTCTCTAGTTAAAAGCAAAACATTAATTTTTAATGACATTTTATTTTTTAAAAACATTATGTTTTGACTGAAAAAAATATGCACATTTAATGAGTACTATGAAAAAAAAACAAAATCGCCTAGTTATGCATCTAAAATTGTTTAGTCAAAAAACTCGAAGAAATTAGTATGATTCAGTAAACGATTTTTTTTTGCTTTATGAGCCGAAAGTTCTTTGCAATGACTGCACTGTTTAAATCAGGCCCGTCCAACCTTCGCTCATGAGTCGCATGCGTCATGCGACTCACGAGCGAAAGTTGGACGGACCTGATTTAAACAGATATAACTTCAGCGAATTCTTCTTCTGTACAGACGAAGACTTATTTGAACAGATCAAGCTTGTCATCGTTTGCACAGATTCAGTCAACATAATTTGCACAAATAAAGTTTTAGCGGGCCGTCATTTGCATAGATGAAGAATTAGTTGGTCGTTATTTGGAAAAATTAGATTTTAGTGCACAGATTTTATTTGCACAGATGAAGAAGTATTAATGGGCCGTCACTTGCACAGATGAAGAATTAGTGGGCCGTCATTTGTACAGATGAAGAATTAGTGGGCCGTCATTTGCACAGATGGAGTTTCAGTGAGTGATTACTTGCCCAGATAAAGTTTTAGTAAGTCGTCATTTGCTCAGATGAAGAAAAATGGTCATTATTTGAACGGATGGTTTTAATAGGTCGTCATTTGCACAGATATAATATTAGTGGGTCGTCATTTGCACAGATGTAATATCAGTGGGTCGTCATTTGCACAGATGTAATATCAGTGGGTCGTCATTTGCACAGATGTAATATCAGTGGGTCGTCATTTGCACAGATGTAATATCAGTGGGTCGTCATCTGCACAGATGTAATATTAGTGGGTCGTCATTTGCACAGATGTAATATCAGTGGGTCGTCATTTGCACAGATGTAATATCAGTGGGTCGTCATCTGCACAGATGTAATATCAGTGGGTCGTCATTTGCACAGATGTAATATTTAGTGGATGGTCATTTGTACAGATGTAATATTTAGTGGATGGTCATTTGTACAGATGTAATATTTAGTGGGTCGTCATTTGCACAGATGAAGTTTTAGTGACCAGTAATTTGCACGAATGAAGCTTTAGTGGGTTCCTATTTACACAGATTGAAGCTCCAATGGATATTCATGTGCGAAATTAAAGTTTCAGTAGGTCATCATTGTGAAAATGAAGCTTTAGGGAAGCTTCTTTAGGGAAACTTTTATGAAGCTTTATCTGGTAAATATTGGCATGATGAATTTTTAGTTCATCATCATTTGTTCTGATGAAACTGAATGGAATTATCCTTTACACATTGACGACGACTTTTAGTAAATGGTTATTCATAACCCATGATAGGTGAAGGGGTGATGAGTTGAGAGTGTTTGTGTATGATATTGGAAACGGGGGGCAGGGAGGGTAGTTTCGTGGGCAGGATGGGAAGTTTTGGGGAGATGAATCTCAACGGTAGCCCAGCTTTGACTCGAACCTGGTAACTGCAGATTAGGAGCCTGGCGAGCTACTGGCTGAGCCACCCCCGCCCCCTTGAAACAAAAACTTCCAACTACACATCTTAAAACCACACTGCTCTAAGAACTGGATTTTAACAATATTTTGCAGGTAGTGTCTAAAGATATTTATAGTTTCTTAATTAATAAATACAAGTGTATACCCTTAAACTGCCCTACAGCATTAACAATGCATAATTGCTTACTTATTTTCATATACAAGTTTAATTTTCCATGTATCGTATGCACTGACCAATGGGTAGATCATATCACACGTTTCATAAGATGCAGCAATATTTAAACTAGTTGAATTTCACGAATACCTATATATTTCGAAACTGCATCTGTGTTTGAAAAGTATATTTCAACAAAGAGGCTGTTTTTAGTTAGAAATGCTATCTTTTCAAACTAAAAAGAAAAAAGAAACAACATGAAAGCAAGCTTCTCTTTTTTTGTTTCGACAGCTGCAGTGAAAGAAACTATATTTGCATTTATTGTATTTGCGATGTTGCCGCTTGGGAGGAAGAAAATATATTTTTCAGAAGTTACATTATCTCTGTCTTCGTCCGAATGATTTCCACTGTTGCTCAATGGAAGATTTTATCTACTGAACCCTTCTCGGATGATGCTGACGTCTTGAAATCCATCCTTAAGATCCTCTTCAACATTACCTAGTTGTCACTGTTACCAATGCCTACTAAGAAGTCATTTGTCGAGATTTCAGTTCATTTTGCTGATAGTAAGAAAGATAACATCAATTAACGGGACATTTACTGAATTAAGAATTATTTAGGGTGTAGGAAAAAAAAATACTTTTAGTGGGTTTTGTGTACCGATTTTATTTCATGCAACTGATACGCCAAACTGTTATATGCTCAGCAAAAAATTAATCGCATGTTTAAAGCACAACCAGTATCCGAAATTTATTCAAATATTTGCAGCTTAAAATATCTACAGTCGCATTTAATTATATAAGCACTATCATTTACAACAGTCATCGAATTAGTCCGTTTTCTGAGGTCAGGAACGTTTTTTTTTTGCTAAGATTTACAATACGAATTGGAGGGCTAGCTGTTTTCACAATCACTGCCAATTCAATCAATTCTCACCAGGCTCGTAATCTGTAGTTCACGGGTTCGAGTCCCACTTGAATAAGCGTTGAGATTTATCGCTGCCAAACACCCATTATGACCTCAATCAGAAAGTACAGATGGGCGTGGTAAGGCAGCGATCCGCCGAGGATGTGGCGTTTAAGCCGTGGGCATGTGTACTGTAGAACCATACCCAGGGGTGTAGCCATGGGGGGATGAGGAGAGCCTCCCCCCCAAAGTAACTCGGAGTTGACAAAATTCGAAGCGACTTCGTAAAATCTAGGAGAGTTGTGAAAATTTTGATTTTTTTGGGGAGAAAATTAAGGGGAGTTGTCAAAGTTGAGGTAACTTGGCAAATCTAAGGCAGTTTGGAAAATGGAGAGACGGCAAAATTTAGAGCAGTTGGCAAAATTCGAAGCCACTTAGTAAAAACAGGTGAGTTGGGAAAATCGGGACAACTTGGCAAAATCTTGGGGAGTTGGCAAAATCTTGGGGAGTTGGCAAAATTCGAAGTGATTTGGTAAAATCTTGGGGAATTGGCAAAATTCGGAATGACTTGACAAAATCTTGGGGAGTTGACAAAATTCGGAGTGACTTGGCAAAATCGTGTGGAGTTGGCAAAATTCAGGTGAGATGTAGAAATTACGATTTTTTTTCTGTAAAATTGTGGAGAATTGGCAAAATCTAGGGGCAGTTGGCAAAATTCGGAGTGACTTGGCAAAATCGTGGGGAGTTGTCAAAATTCAGGTGAGATGTAAAAATTGGGTTTTTTTTTCTCTAAAATTATGGCGAGTTGGCAAAATCTAGGGGCAGTTGGGAAAATTCGGAGTGACTTGGCAAAATTAGGGGTGTCTTGGCAAAATCGTGGAGAGTTGACAAAATTCAGGTGAGATGTAAAAATTGCAATCTTTTTCTGTAAAATTATGGCGTGTTGCAAAATCGAGAGAACTTTGTAATATTAGAAGAGTTGACAAATCTTGAGGGATTTGGCAAAATTCAAAGTGACTTTGGAAAAATCAGATGAGATGTAAAAATTGAGATTTTTTCTGTAAAATTGTGGCGAGATCGAAGAAACTTGGCAAAATTTGAATCCACGTGGTAAAATACGGGCGATTTGTGAAAATTGGGATTGTTTTTGTGAAATTAAGGAGAGTTGACAAAATCGAGAAAACTTGGCAAAATCTAGGGGAGTTGGCAAAATTCGAAGCCACTTGGTAAAATACAGGGAAGATGTAAAAATGGTGTCTTTCTTGTGCAATTAAGGAGAGTTGGTAAAATTCAAAGTGACTTGGCAAATTCAGGAAAGATGTAAAAATTGCGATTTTTTCTGTAAAATTACGGCGAGTTGGGAAATTTCGAATCCACTTGGTAAAACATAGGCGAGTTTTGAAAATTGAGATTTGTTTTGTGAAATTAAGGAGAGTTGGACAAATCGAGGAAACTGAACAAAATATAGGGCAGTTGGCAAAATTCGAATCCACTTGGAAAATACGGGCGAGTTGTGATAATTGGGATTAAATAATAAAAAAATAAATACCCCCTCAAGCAGCTGCTTGCCACAGAGGTCTGACAGGAGCCTGTCAGTTTATATGCCACAGTAAAAGATCTGAGAGGATGGCAGGACCTCAGCAGAAAACATCACGAACATCCATGCCTTACCTGGGGCTCGAACCCAGGTCCCGTAGAACAGTAGCCAAGCGCGCTAACCACTCGGCCACGGGTTTGTGAAATTAAGGAGAGTTGACAAAATCGAGAAAACTTGGCAAAATCTTGGGGAGTCTGAAAATTCTGAAGCGACTTGGCAAATTTAGGAGAGATGTAAACATTGGGATTATATTTGTGAAAACATGGCTAGTTGGCAAAATTGGAAGTCAAATGGCAAAATGCAGGAGATTTGGAAAAACGTGGGGAACTATTGTTGGTTACCCTGCTTGCTTTCTTCCCCCCTAAAAACGGGAAATGTCAAAGTCGTTCTACTACATCTTCCGACCGCGAAGGCCTGCTGTTATGAGTCAGGTGTCAAATGAAAGCTCATAATATAAGACCGTCGTAAACTCTTCCGAATTTTGACTCCACCATTCTCCCCCACCCTTTTAACACTAACGGTGAAAAAATTTGAAAATTTCAAAGGAATATTGCAAAAGATCTACTTGGGCTTGAAATTTGACATTTTAGTAGTGGAATTTGATGATCAAGGACAGAATTTACCCCTTCGCCCCAAGGGGAAAAGCAAAATTTTGTTTTATTAATGAAAAAAAATTTTAAGAGGTATTATTAAAAAATGATGATTCATAATTTAGGCATTTTCTTACTTTTTTAAGGCGTTTAGTGTTACAATATTAGTTACAATCTGTTCAGTTGTGATTAGGAATAGATTGAAGGTTTACAAAGATTAACAGATATGCTGTAAAAAGAGAAGTCTGCCAGATGGTTTAGTGAAAAGCTCTGACGCCACGTCAAGGCACCATCCATGTCAGAGTGTTTTGCTCTAACCTCGAGAAAACCCCTCCACACATAGGCAGTTAGTGTGGAAGGAAAAAGAGGGATCAAGAAGCCACAAGCGTCCATTAAATAGTCAATCAGTAGCGATTGAGAGGATTTAATGGAAATATTTGTAGCATCTTGTACAAGATCTAATGGAAAAGAAACAATAAAAGATTAGAAAACAACAAAAAGATTAGATCTTGTTCCCATCCGCTCCCAGTGACAGCAGGCCCCCTTGATGCACCTTCGCCTCATGGCAAAGGTGTGACCAAACACACTTATGTATTGTTTCAGACACTAGTGGCGAGCGACCAGGGAACGCTGCTGTTCATTTACCGGAATGAATGGTCCCAAAGTGGGTAGCACCTTGGAATTTTGATTTTCATGGGATGGTGAAAATGGAAAATAAAATTGAAAACAAAACAAAAAACTACTAACCTAGATGATGAGTCTCCAGTCTAGCTATTTGCCAACACCCAACTGCCGATGGGGTTTCTAAAAAAATAGACTTTCTCATTAGAAATGTCACTGACCATTGATCTGACTTTAAATCGTGGTCCTGTGTGAGAGAAAGCTTCACTCCACGGAATGACACTTTCTGCACACAGGGACAAGAAAGAATCTTTGTGGATGGTCAAAACGGATGGCTTATACACTTTTCCCTCTAACAACTGCCCACAAGACTTCCTTCCCTAATTCTAAAGGTTTTCACGACCTAAATATTTTGATTATTTACATCGCAGAAAAAGCTCTTGTCAGAGCTAAAAATTTAACCCTCCCTCTATGATGAAAGATGCTATCTATTTGAACTGAGAATAGCGACAAAAGTTATGCGTTTGTAACAGTTTCATTATTGTTTGAAAATTATGTCCACTAATAATTGAGAAAATCTCCTACTGTTGCATTAGTGAATTGTTTCAATACTTCTGTTTCGTTTTCCTTTTCGTTTAGGTGCGTTAGTCGTGAATTTGAAGGTCAACCTTTCCCTTACTACTTCTAATTTCCTAATTAATTCCTAATTAACTTCCTAATTAATTAATCAACTTATTTCTGGATCCAGTTCCATCTTTCACATATTGCTTCGAGAAGCCAACTTCAGTTTTGGCATTAAAATAAATTTGATATTATTATTGAATTCTTTTCAGATGTGTTGGTAACCACATCTTTATGATTTGATATCTAAATACAGCCGATAGTGATAATATACTGGAAATGCAAATTTTTTAAAGTTATAATAAAATCGGAATAATCAATGAATAACAAATTCGCAGAGTTATCTGTTGACACGGAAGTCAATGAATGAATAAATAATTTTGTGAGGAAAAAACATTTTTGACATTGCGCGGACTCGAACCCACGTTTATCCAGATTCTAGCCAGAGTTTTCTAACCACTAAACTAGCGTCGGCCCCATGATTTATCCACTAATGTCGCAAAGCCGATGCTAGTTTAGTGTTTAGAACACTCTGGACACCTGCAAAATGGAGGGGGAAATATATATACTGCACTGGAAATCCAGCCTGCTTCCCCCCCTCTCCCCTCGATTTTTTTTTTCTAGATTCGGGTCTACTTCTTACGAACTTTACGCTATGCAGACCTCGCAGCGATACCTCATGCTATTGATAAGACTGTCCAGCAGCACTGCGGGGAATAATTTCCATTGCTCCTCCAAAGCACATAGCAGCTTCGGGAGGCTTGCAAGAGCAGGATTCAGGGAAGCAGGAATCCCGAGAACATCCGTTGCATGTTCTGTGGGATTTAGGTAGGGAGACTGGGTTGGCTACTCCATGCGGTTAATAGTATGTGGTCCCCAACAATGGTGCGGGTGGGTGTTATTAATGCGCAGCAAGATGATATCAACTACTGCACCTACATATGGTCGCACGAAGGTCCCTGTACATGTGACCAGTGATATAGCCAGCGGCGCAGCTATGGGGGGATGGGGGGAGGCTCCCCCCCAAAGTAACTCGGAGTTGGCAAAATTGGAAGCGACTTCGTAAAATCTAGAAGAGTTGTGAAAATTTTTAATTTATTTTTTTTTGGAAAATTAAGAGGAGTTGTCAAAATCGAGGCAACTTGGCAAATCTAAGGCAGTTTGAAAAATGGAGAGACTGCAAAATTTAGAGCAGTTGGCAAAATTCGAAGCCACTTAGTAAAAACAGGTGAGTTGGCAAAATCTTGGGGAGTTGTCAAAATTCAGGTGAGATGTAAAAATTGGAATTATTTTCTGTAAAATTTTGGCGAGTTGGCAAAATCTAGGGGCAGTTGGCAAAATTCGGAGTGACTTGGTAAAATCGTGTGGAGTTGGCAAAATTCAGGTGAGATGTGAAAATTTTGATTTTTTTCTGTAAAATTATGGCGAGTTGGCAAAATCTAGGAGAGTTGGCAAAACTTAGGGAGTTGGCAAAATCTAGGGGCAGTTGGCAAAATCTAGGGGTAGTTGGAAAAACTAGGGGCAGTTGACAAAATTCGGTGTGACTTGGCAAAATCGTGGAGAGTCGACAAAATTCAGGTGAGATGTAAAAATTGCAATTTTTTTTCTGTAAAATTATGGCATGTTAGCAAAATCGAGGCAACTTCGCAATATCTAGGAGAGTTGGCAAATCTTGGGGGAGTTGGCAAAATTCAGAATGACTTTGCAAAAATCAGGTGTGATGTAAAATTGGAATTTTTTTTCTGTAAAATTGTGGCGAGATGGCAAAATCGAGGAAACTTGGCAAAATCGAGGAAACTTGGCAAAATTCGAATCCACTTGGTAAAATACGGGCGATTTGTGAAAATTGTGATTGTTTTTGTGAAATTAAGGAGAGTTGACATAATCGAGAAAACTTGACAAAATCTAGGGAAGTTGGCAAAACTGGAAACCATTTGATAAAGTACAGGTGAGTTGTAAAAATTGGGATTGGTTTTGGGAAATTAAGGAGAGTTGGAAAAACCAAGAACCCTTGGCAAAATTCCAATCCACTTGGTAAAATATAGGCGAGTTGTTAAAATTGAGATTTGTTTTGTGAAATTAGGGAGTGTTGGACAAATTGAGGAAACTTAACAAAATGTAGGGCATTTGTCAAAATTCGAATCCACTTGGAAAATACGGGCGTGTTGTGATAATTGGGATTGGGTTTTTGAAATTCAGGATAGTTGACTAAAATCGTGAATACTTGTCAAAATCTTGGGTAGTTTGAATAGTTTTAAGTGATTTGGCAAATTTAGGAGAGATGTAAAGATTGGGATTAGTTTCGTGAAATTAAGGAGAGGTGGCCAAAACAATGGAAAATTCACACTGACTTGTTACAATGCAGACGAGACGTTCATATAGGATTTTTTTCTGTGAAATTATGGCTAGTTGGCAAAATTGGAAGTTAAATAGCAAATTAGGGTTAGTTTGCAAAATGTTGTTTGCTCAGTTGGCAAAATTTTAATATCGAGTTGGCAAATTTTTTTATTTCCCCCCCACAACCAGAGTCCTTCGCTACGCCCCTGACCATACCCTGTGCAAATTAGTGAACATGCTGGATAGCCTTGAAGGAAGGCTTCCATCTGTCACCTAACACTATTCAGTGGGTCCCCTTTCCACAACTTCCTCTGAGCTCTTGGGTCCTTATGGCCTGACAATGAAATCTATTGTGTGCAAAAGAGTTGACCAATATCTTCATTGACAGATATAGATTACAAGATAGCTACTTGAAGAGTCGTTTTTTATTATTTATTTACATTCTTATTATTAATAAAATAGTCAATGCATTATATGAATGAATAGGCATATAAGCTATGCTCAATTCTCCAGTATTGATACCTCCTTGGCTAATGTTTTTAAGAATAGACTGCTGTTACTTGTAGCTTAGCATTCCCTGACGTCATCTGGTGTTTTCTATGATTTGTCAGCTCTCTGTGCATAATTATTGCAAGAGGCTATGGCGCTTATCATTTGACTGTTGATGTGTGAAGTTAAAGGTTCAGACTGAATTAGGCTCCATCACTTGCTGTCTTTGAGCACGATTAAATAAGGCGATAATCAAGTAAATGCTAACCATGCGTATATTTATGATTGGGAGGCAGTCATGATTTATAAAGTTTGCCAAGCTATTATCAGCTATATGGCTGTTTTAACTGCCTTGTGCAATCGTGTGCATTTCCTTGGAAAAATGTTAAAAGTCTCAAAATGCAGTATTTGAGTGCCGAAGGGTTTGAGAGCCGCTGAGTCTATGGGTCGGTAGTTGAACCATTTTCGCGATGGGGTGCGGATGTAAATTATCTGTTGCGATTTACAGCGTGAGTGGGAAAAAAGTTTCATTTCTGAGAAAAAGGGAAAATAGAAACCTGTTGTTTCTCTGAAAAATACTTCATTATTTCAAGGAATAAGCTGTAAAATCATACATGAATGGTTCTAAAAATATTATTTCGTTCTCCTGAGAAATATTATTTTATGTGTGTCTTGGGAGAGGGAAGATAAATACTATTTTATGTGTATCGCGGGAGGAGGAAAGAAAAATATTATTTTAAGTGTGTTTCGGGAGTGGGAAAGCAATAGCATTTTTTATTTTAAGTGTTGCAGAAGGGGAGAAGAGAAATACTATTCTGTGTGTCGTAGGAGGAGGGGAGAAAAATACTTGTTTATGGTATCACAGGAGGGGAAAATCAAATACTATTGCTTTCTGTATTGAAGGAGGGAGGAAGAGAAATATTCTTTAGTCTACATCGCGGGAGGGGAATAAAGAACTATTTTATGGGCATCGCAATAGGAGGGAAAAAGAAATACTTTTATGTGTCGCGAGAGGGTGGTGGAATTCTAATGAATGTATTTTTAGTTTTTTCTTGCTGTTTTTAGTTTCTTCTGCTGTATTTACTCTTGGTACTATCATAGAAACAGAACATGTGTAACAGCAGCGATAGGGAGTATGAGGGAGGGGGGGGCGTGCATAACATTAAAAATATGGCCATTCAGAATTAACTGGGAAAGCTGCGTTGTTTACAACGATCTCATAGATGATAAGCGCAGATGATTGAAACGATGTCTACAGATTCGTCGTTTATTTAAATTAGTGGGCTCATCTGTAGAACATTTCATATTATTCCGCTGTTCTCGTATTACTCCACTGTTAACGAAGGCTTAACCAAGCAAAGTGAATGCATTTTAATTTCATTCGTGTTGCTTGTCTCTTATTAGTGATTCAGGACGCGTTTGGAGGCTTTGTTCGCTGACTTGTGATTAGAGTATTCTTTTATCAATAAATGATTGACCTTTCGATATTACTACGACTGTGAGACAAAATGGCGGGGGTCAGGTAGGTTCTGCACTTTTCACAGTAGGGAATTTGAGACAGAGCAATGATAAAGCGAAGTAATAAAATTGATAATCACGGTGAAACCAAAATTGCATTGTTTCTTAAAATAGTTATGATATTGACAACAATAAATCTCTCCTTGTTTAAACTATAAGACTTGGGTGAAAGCTGTGCGAGTAGTGAAACTACGCCCCCCCCCCCTCTCTTGATGGGGAACTAATGTTAAATTACCCATGTGATGTTTTAAAGATTAGACCTCGAAATACCGGAGATTTTTTCAAAGAAAGCAGCATCATTCCAGTGAACTTTCTCTGGACCCACAAAAAGTTCGTTCACAGGTAAAACAGTCCAGCCGTAGCCCTTGAACTCAAACAATTGTCTATGTCAAAAACCCTTAATTAATTCTGTCAGACCTCTACTGACCTTCTACTAATCCTGCCATCCTCTCAGACCTCTACTGGCATTAAGATGTCAGACCTCTACTGGCAGCTGCTTGCCTGATGGCAGCCAATTGGTTTTTGAAATGCCATTTTTTTTTACAAGTTGTTTTTGAAATGATGTCTGTCTCCAGTGACATATCCAGTAAATTGTATAGGGAGCGTGTTTTGACGTGTTGAAGTACAATGGAGGAGGTTTTTGATATCAACTTAGTGAGTTTAAATTTTATGTTTTGGCATAAATAAATACCCCCTCAAGCAGCTGCTTGCCACAGAGGTCTGACAGGAGCCTGTCAGTTTATATGCCAAAGTAGAAGGTCTGAGAGGATGGCAGGACCTCAGCAGAAAAACGACACATACAACCATGCCTTACCCGGGGCTCGAACGCAGGTCCCTCAGATCAGTAGCCAAGCGCGCTAACCACTCGGCCATGGGACGGCTTTGGCATATTACCATTAAGACTAATGTCCATTGAAATATGAAACACGTGACTCAATTAATTAAGGGTTTTAGACATAGAGCGTTTTTTTGCAACAATGTCAGGAATTTAAAATCTATAACAATTTAAACAGAGATTATACCAGGCAGTAAACTTTGTTTATTATAAGTAATTAAAATCATTAATCTTTTTAAATTTTGAAGTTTTTTCATTTTTCATCTTACTAAAAAAATACCATATTTTAAGGAGAGTCCAGACCCCATGGATCTCTTCCCCTGCCCCTTTCCATAGCTCCACAGTTACTTCTTCTAATTTTCATCAAACTATTCGCGTTTAATATGTGAGCAGCAGAACAGAAAAACTGTTCTTTTTCAAAAACTTTCTGCTTGGTTATTTTTACCATTAACGATTGAAGAATCTGCGTTTGCCTCGAAATTCAGTTCATCCGTCGGCAACAGGAGCATTTTATTTTCCCAAGAGATCAGATTTCTTTGAACTTCTACAGTTTCTCAAATAGCTAGCTGATTTTCTCGCTGGAAACGAAAAATAAACACTTTAATGATGACTCTCTCTACTCGATACGTCGTGTTGCGGCACCCGGTGTCATCATGTCGCAGCATGGTATAGATGTGCGAGAAAGTTTCTCGCCCTCAAGAGTCATATTGCAAAACTTGGAAAGACTCTTCAACAACACATGGAGTCTCCTATTAATTTCTTTTAAAGGATCTACCTTTGGACTAACTCTTGTCATATCGTCTCATGTTTCCGAAGTGAATTAGAGGACAAAGTGGAGAGAGTCAAGAGGAAGAGCGGTTCGTGTGGAGTGTATAAAGGCAGAATGAAGAAAATCCACTTACTACTGTTTCAGACACTTGCAAACTGGTCAAAGAACTTCTCTGATATTGGAGAGAAGAGTTATGTGACTGAGTGTAATGTGAGATTTTATGTTGCTCCTGTGAGAGGAAGTCCTGAGAGGTGGGCGTTTAGAAGACGAAATTGCACTTGCAGAAAGCAATGCACTGTAGAAAGCGAAAAAAAAGAGAGCTGACATAATTGATTAAAATCGTTGAAAACAGACCTCTGGGGAGGTCTATCTCGCTAACATATAAAATGCGGAAATAACAAGAAAAACGAAAGTTCATGTAGAGTGTGTAAGAAAAAAATAAAAGGAAGGTGTTTTGTAGAAATTCCAGTAGCTTTTTATCTTCTTTCTTCAAGAGCCAGACGACTCCCGGAAAATACAGAGTGATAAAAGGTGTAAGGTTTCTTACAGTAATCATCAACCATTAAACTCCACGCTGTCGGGGCCGGTGTTCAGCGCTTTGCTAATTGCGTTCCAAGATAAGGGACCCGGTTGTAAGGTGATCTGCGCCGATGCCCTCGCTTGTGTGGTACGTTGGCAACAGTCGTTCGCCACCCCCCCTCTCCTACTTGTCTTCGACGTTGTGTAACTTACTTCCCTCCTTCCTTTACTCTTTCTTCATCTTGCATCCCTCCTCCTTCGGGCAACTTGTCTGAGGGAAAGAGGCAAGATGGGGAGAGCAAAACTGCCGGGAAGAGGGGGGGACGGATGCGGTGATAGCATCACTGCGATGTGCTTTCTTGCTTCTGATGGTGGCAGGACCCGCACTTTGAATCCTTCGTTGGCGACATCGAGGCTGAAGCAGCTTCATGGCTGGCTGTGTTGTCCATTATTTACGGTCTGCTATTGGCTGGTGACGAAGGGCCTCGCTGGCTCGAGACCAGATGTACACAAAAAGGGAGACCGGCGCGTGTTCTTTGAGCTTCGGCGTTGTAAATACCCTGATCTTTCTTGTGTTGTAAATAATGTTTGCTTAATGGAAGTTTGCGGAGCAAAAAAGAGATAAGCTTTGAGAGAGGGCGGTCAGATGCGGCTAGCTGGCTGATTGGTCGGCGTTTTGGCTTGTCGAACAATACGCAGGTTAAGCTAAAATTTATTACCCACTCTTTTTTTTCGAACTTCGTGCTAGGTGGATTAAAGGAGCTATATATCAATTAAGTGCGGTGTTTTTGATAACTCGCTTAACAGCTGTAAAGTGTCACAGGTTCTTAATTTTTTTTCGGCAAAGAGTTAAACGTGGCATTTTTTATTTCTCAGTCCGTAATTATAAATTTGAGACTAGTTGCATCAGCGTTGTTAGTGTTTTCTAGAAATGAAAAAAAAAGAAGGTAAAAAATATATATTACTGGCATGCACGCAAACTCAGTGCTCAACTCATGTATGTGGGAAGAAATAAAAACTCGTATCACTGGAGACACGGCCTTAATTGCGGTGCGCGCATACGGATTTTTCAGCCCGAAGGCAAACTATGCGTAAAAGATTTAATAGGCTTTTTTTTTTGAAGGTTCACGATTTGTTTGCGCAGTTTGTTGCTGAAGAGCTTGCAGCGTCAGTACTTAGAGACGAGCTTTGGTTGTAAGCTAGCACATGATTTTCTGAAGAAGAATGCTGCGATTTCGATATATTTTAATACCATTAAGTGTTCAGTTTTCGAAATGTAAGCGTAAAGAAATCACCCTTATGAAAATCAAATCATACTAATTATTGATTAGTGTTTTTCTCTACAACAGATTGGGTTGTTTTACCTCTGAGCGTCACTTCTTTGCACACAGTGGGATAAAAGGCTAAGTCGCAAGACCCCAAGGGGTCAGAGAAGTTTGGGGAAAGGGAACCCACTGGACAGGAGACAGATGGAAGTCACCCGTCAAGTCCACATTGAGAGTTTTTTTAACTTTCAAAGGGTATAGATCTCCTACACACGGACCACGGCTTAACGTCCCATCCGACGGGTGGCGACGTTTAGGAGCCATCAATGTTCCTTTTCGGGCAGAGGGCACGATGAGGGTTCAGTGAAGATAAACCTGAAAGCTGGCCCAGGTGAGATTCGAACCAGGGAACTGCAGATGACGAGTCTGACGCTCTAACTGAGCCACCCCCCCCCCCCCCCCCATCACAATAAATTACGAATAAGCCGTATTTCTTCAAGGGATACTCATTGTTTGAGTGTTTAAAAAAAAGAAAGTGGAGGGGAGGACACACCTCGTTATCAGTTTCCTGATTTTTGGCAAAAATTAAAACAGAATCATACTAACCCTGAAAACTTATACTGGTTTCTCATCTATAAATAGCAGTTCTCTGGTTCGAATCACCTTCGAATGTGCCAGCGTTCATAGTTATCTCTGCTAAGCCTTCGCCCTGCCCTCGATCAGAAAGGGGACATCGACCCCTTTCTGATCGGGCAGTTCTGATCGGCAGAAAAGTTATACATTTTCTGATCGGCAGAAAAGTTATACATCCATTCCGACGGATGGCGACGGAAGGTCGCCATCCTTCGGAATGGATGTATAACTTTGGACCTATGTGATGGAGGGCCATACTCTCTGCACTTGAAGAACACACTAGATGGTCTTGACGGGCGGCTTCCGTCTCCTAATAGCTGTCCAGTGGGTCCTCAACCTTGTCTGAGCCTTTGGAGTCCTTGTAACCCATTGCGTAAAAAAACAAAATACTGCTCAGAAATAAAACAACCCAAACCTACTCATCTATAAATAAAGTATATCATTCTCCTATTGTTTGTTTGTTACACGTTACGTTCCGATGAGATTTCCTTCTTCAGGCTTTCTCAATACAAAATTTTGATGTGAACATTATATTAGTTCGAAAAGGTTGAATAAGTTTATCCAGATTGTTTTTTTTAATTATTTTGGATTAATGTTCGCCCATGTGTGTTTTTGAGTGTATATGTTGGTGTTGGGGAGTTATTGATTTTTATGTGGTGGCTGTCTAGAGTGAGGTGGTATAAGTATTTTGAGGACTGAGAGAAAAAATAAGGAAATGGAAATTCCTATTTTGTTATACATATTTTTCCATGAGTCTCTGCATTTAAGTTTGAGTTTAAATGTGTGATTTGCTAGTTTAATAACACAGATTTTAGTGTTGAAAGTTTTCTTATTTTTATAAATATATGTTTTTTTTTTAATTTTTTTATATATATTTTTCCTCTCGGACTAGAGAGTGTTGTTTTATTTTTTTTTATTTATTTTTATTATAGTTATTGATATTTTTTGTAAAGTATTTTATATTTGTTTGTGTTTTTTATTTATATTTTTTTGAAGTATTTTCAATTATGTCTTCTCGTATTTTTTTCTCATGTTGTTATAAGTATTTTAATTATTATTATTTTAAAGTATTTTCATTAATATCTTTTCATATTTTTCTATTTTTTTGTTTTAATATTTTTTTTTTAAGTTACACCTTTATTTTTTTGTATATATATCATTTTATTTTTGGTTTGATTTTGTTTATTGTCATAAATTTTTTTTGTTTATTTAAATTTTCTTTTTTTCCCCTTAAAAAAAGGACATATGCACAGTGAGGGTGAAGAGTGTGATTTTAATATTTGGGCCAAGAGGGACTGGGTTCAAGTGAGTTTATGGGAGTGTAATTTTTTTTTATAAATGCGAGTGAATGGGTATGAGAGATGTTGGGATTCCCATTTTTAAATTGTTTTTCCTCCTTTATTTATTTTTTTCCCCTGTGATTAATGGCAGGATTCTATGGAAGAGAAGTGTTAATGTGTTGTGTGGAGAAGAGTTGGTTAAGGGGAGGAAAGGGTAACAGACGAAGAACAGGAAGGAGCTAGAGGCGGTCCCAAATAGGTGTGGAGATGAGAAAGTTAAACAGGAGGCCATAGATTTTAATTTTAGGAAAGTTCTCTGGAGGGTCTAAAAGTATTTTGATGTGTAGCTCCTGAATGTTCAGCTCTGAGAGGGAATTTAATAAGATTTCTCTTTGTGGTGTAAATCTGTCACAATTTAGAAGTATGTGATTAACAGTTTCAGGTCAGCGGTCACGTGGCCGAGTGGTTAGCGCGCATGGTTAATGATCAAAGGAACCTAGATTCGAGTCCCGGAGAAGGCATGGATGTTTGTGTTACTTTTCTGCTGAGGTCCTGACATTCTCCAGACGTTCTATTATGTACATATATAACCTGACAGTCTCCTGTCAGACCTCTGTGGCAAGCAGCTGATTGAGGGGGTATTTATTTATTTTTTTATTCTTCTAAAAGAATGTTAAATATGAATTTAGAATCGTCAGAAAACTTAATAAGAAAATTGCACTTAATCACACTCATAAGAAAATAGTACTTAATAAGTGACGAAATTAAGTGTGTAAATTAATGAAAGGAAAAACACGAAATTTTCGTAATAACAGAAAAGTTCTTGTCTCTACGCCTTCCGTTTTATGGGCGGTCCTGCTTTGCGACAACAACTTGTGTAGAATGTATTATTTTCAATAAGGAATGAAACAAAGATGTTACTTTTAAGTTGATGGCAGGAAAGAGATTAAGTAGTTGATGGTGCAGTGGTTAACATACCTGCCAGATTGGGCGGGGGTGGCTCAGTCGGTAGCGCGCCAGGCTCGTAATCTGTAGTTCCCAGGTTCGAGTCCCAGCTGGGTCAGCGTTGAGATTTATCTCCGCAAAAATTCCCTGCCCTGCCCACGGTCAGTAGGGGACACCGATGGGCTTGGAAAGACCGCCGTCCGTCGGATGGGACGTTAAGCCGTGGCCCCGTGTGCGGGAGAGCTATATTCTGTGCATGTTAAAGAACACGCTGGATGGCCTTGACGGGAGGCTACCATCTGTCTCCCAATAGCTGTTCCAGTGGGTCCCCAACCTTCTCTGAGCCTTCGGGGTTCATGTGACCCATGGTGTGCAAAAAAAGTGCCGCTCAGAGGTAAAACAACCCAACCTGCCAGATTACTAGGAGACATGGATTCGAATCCCCCTCACGGCGAAATCAATTTTTTTTTCAGCTTACTATTTCATGTTTCCATGTTTACAGGACACATCGTGTGTTACTTTACCACTGAATTATAAGGCTCTTTATGTTGAATATCATATTGCAATAAATACATGTAGAATGTTATTCTGCTTCAGTACTGTTCTATAATATAACCTGTACTGGCTCCCTCGTCCCCATTGGGAATGCTAGTAAGGGTAATGAGGACAAAATATTTGAAACTTGCGCATATTTAAGCATTTTTCACGAAATTTTAAAGACCTCTAAAACAGTTATACTAAAACAAAGTTATACTGCAATGGATATGTAGCATCTATTGAGTTTTTCCCGTCTCTATTGCATTACTTGCCCCTCTTTTCTTTTTTATTTTCAAGTGTTCAAAAAATTCATTATTTTCAGGGGGTATGGACTCTTGGGAGAACCATACTCTAAGAATGGGGAGGAATTTAAATCCCTTGGATGATTTTAATAACCGAATCTTCGCTAATATGACGCTTTTCAATTACATTCATGTTTATTATTTTCAAAAAAAAATACCCCCTCAAGCAGCTGCTTGCCACAGAGGTCTGACAGGAGCCTGTCAGTTTATATGCCACAGTAGGAGATCTGAGAGGATGGCAGGACCTCAGCAGAAAAACGACACACATATCCATGCCTAATCCGGGGCTCGAACCCAGGTCCCTTAGATCAGTAGCCAAGCGTGCTAACCACTCGGCCACTCAGCGCTTGTTTAAAGGGATATTCGGCGGTGACGCGCACATCAGCTGACTTCGAGTGAATCGACTGGCACCATTTTTCGTACCCGCGCTCAGTCTGTTTACAGCATTTGTGCGCTTCGTGTCTCAGTGTCGTATTCTGGCAATTTTCGAAAATTTTCAATCTTTTTCACTTGTGTCGTTATTATTGTAATTATTAATTACAGTATAATGACCCCTAGTATAGTGCTGGTGAAAAGAAGTTCGTCAGCCACCAGAAGCAAAGTACGAAAATATTTTAAAACATTTTTGTGGCAATACAGTACTGTAGCATTTTTTTATTTATTATTTTTGCGTCTTTTTTTGGGCCTAGTGCTATTGCGCACTTAATAAATGTTAGTGTAAATATGGTTTTAGGCTTTTATATACACTAACAAGTGAAAAAAAGGCTGTGATTCGCTTTACGGCGGTGTCTGGAACCTAACCTGCCGTATTAACGCGGTATGCGAGTACTCTTGTTTTGAACTGTAACTATATGCTTTAAGAATTTGGGCGTACATCACTCTTGTTATAAAAATGCAAACTTTATAAAATAAGAATTTGGAAGTACAGGACTCTTGTTTTGAACTGTAACCATATAAAATAAGATTTTAGATGACAGTACTCTTGTTGTAAACTGTAACCATACTTATACTTTCAGCGAATTCAAATATGGAACGGGTGAATTTCCTGATGACGATATATGATTATATATCATTATATATATAATACGGATACATTATATGCAAAAAAATTACCTTGCATTCACTATCCTCATCAAGAAAAAAGGTGCGTTTCTTTTTAAAAAAATGCTTTCCTTTTTTTCCCAGTTGTACTGCTCTTGTGGAATTTAACCGTTCTACTTTGTCCATCTTTTCCCTTTGTTGTATCATTGACACCGGCAACTGCCTCGAAACTGCCAGTCGGGGCTGACGCACTTAACAGAATAAGGAAGGGACTGACCGCTGATAACAGAGTCGGAACAGCAGTTAATGTCAAGAGCACATTTCTGGGCTGGTTTAGGGGGTCAGTTAGCGGCCAGCATCGTGCCTCTAAGTAGACCCCCGGAAAACCGTGTCGGTCGTTAAGGCTTCCTTTAACGAGTAGCCGTTGGCTGTGGTCATTCTCTTAACTATTTCTACTTCTGTCCTTGGAGCAGGTTCCAACCACACCGTCCCTTACTGCAAGTAAATCTTCGTTGCTTCCGAAGGTCTCAGTCTCTTTTTTTTTCGTCTTTTTTTTTGGAACTTCGTTTTAAAGCTTCCATTTTTTGGGACGTTAAAGTAGCACTTTCGTTACAGTATTCCAAATTTCGTCACGTTTTCTCGACGACGTTGAATATTTGCTACGTGGGATTTTTTTTTAATCCTTTATTATGAAAATCGCAAAACTCTTTCCACGGCGAATTAGAACGTAAGACGTTGGTTTTAGAATTTTATGCTGTTTCACAAAAAAACACAAATTTATTTTCGATATTCACATTTATTAATTTGACATGAATTTTGACAGGCCTTCCTCGTCAACACACTTTTTTAAGTATCGGTATCCATTCTAAAGTTACATTAATTGAGTTTGTAAGCAGCTAAACCAGTTAACTCAAAATTATGTATATATAAGTCCTTACTATCAAATTGTCTCAATAACCTGCATATTTACAGAATGTTAGAGCACATTTGTTTGAAAGATTGCAGTGTTTAATTTAATTATTATGCTGTTAACGAGAACTTTGTTCCAAAGTTGTGTACAAAGATGTATCTTTTAAAGAGTTTTTATTTGAGGTAATCGATTTAGCTGTTTACAAACCCAGTTATCCGTAATGATTTTTTGTTTAAAAAATACTGAAAATATACATATTCAATTAGTATTTAATATTTATTGTGATAGATCATTTTATCGCATTACATGCATTATGAGAAGTGCACTAATATCACTAAGTCGATCAGACTGGTGTTTATATTCTTAATTGAATCAACATTTGATTTAACCGTCCTGGTAATGCATCGATTTTTACTCCTGTAGAAGAAATATCTGAGAATATTAATTTAAGTCATGTGATAATACCACGAATTTGTGTAAATAAATGGCTTCTGTGTTACTGTGTTCTCAACTGGTGGTTGGTGTCCAAGGTCCACGTGGGTCGCGAAAATTTATTAATAATATGTTTTTTAATTATATATAAATATTTACTACCTTCTCTATTTTCTTCTGCCTTTTTAAATATTATTTTTCTAAATTTAGTATTATGTACCTATAACACTACTACATAACAATTCGTACTTTAGTATTTTTTTACAGTTTTTTACTATGATTATGTTTTTTGTCAAATGTTAAGTTTACGAGAGTTTTTTTTTCAATAAATTGAATTTTAAGTTATGCAATGGAACAACAAAAATTGACTTTTACTGCAGATGTGTCGCTGTAAATGAATTGTTTCAGAAGTATGTCGCCAACAGCAAAATATTCGGAAACACTGGTTTTAGTAACAGCAGTAATGAGATAAAATATTGATGGCAGATTTTGACACATACTATATTAAGTCTTAACGAGGTTCTTTGAGTGAGAGAAGCCCTCATCAGAAAGAGAAGAAAAATGATTCGTACCTTTTTTTGGGATTCGAATAAGAGTCAAGTTATTTTTTCGATAGCCAATCTCGCGAAATAGTTGACCATTGGTATTAAAAATTTAAACTAGTATTAAAACTTTTTTTTAATTAAAGAAAACCACGATCTGAAATTTCATACTTTATAAAATAGATTTATATGAGGATACACGACCATGGAATATAACATACGGAAATAAAAGCAGAATTTTTTTCTTAACATAAATCTGTGAGTAAATACTTATACATTTGTAAGGGATAAATTTATAAAAACAAGACGCTATCAAAATAAAATTCATGGGTTGGGTTGGGTTGTTTTACCTCTGAGCGGCACTTTTTTGCACACCATGGGCTAAATGGCCAGGTCACGTGGACCCCGAAGGCTCAGAGAAGGTTGGGGGAGGGGACCCACTGGAACAGCTGTTGGGAGACAGATGGTAGCCTCCCGTCAAGGCCATCCAGCGTGTTCTTTAACGTGCACAGGGTATGGCTCTCCCGCACACGGGGCCACGGTTTAACGTCCCATCCGACGGACGGCGGCCTTTCCAAGCCCATCGGTGTCCCCTACTGACCGTGGGTAGGGCTGGGAATTTTGCGGAGATAAATCTCAATGCTGACCCAGCTGGGACTCGAACCTGGGAACTACAGATTACAAGCCTGGCGCGCTACCGACTGAGTCACCCCCGCCCCAAAAATATTGATTTCGCCGTGAGGGGGATTCGAATCCATGTCTCCTAGTAATCTAGCAGGTATGTTAACCACTGCACCATCAACTACTTTAAAATTCATGAATCATATGTGAAATTCAACAATGAAACAGCGAAAATAAGGATGCAACTATGTTTTTATTTTACATATTTTTACTACCTTCAAGAATCTTTAGTCCCGTAATCTATGATCTGGAAGCATCAATGGTTTGGTACTATTTGAGAAATTTTTTTTAAAAAATTTAATGATATTACTCTGTTAATAACAAAATTTGAATCTAGTTTTTGAATCTATTCTTGTCCTGTACATGGTTTATGTATTTCCTTATAGACAAATAATGCTCATGTTTCATTTAAATGTAGCGACGACCATATTTTATTATTATCTTTTTATTTATTCTTAATTTAATATCTATTGTTTAACGGCGGTGGTTCTCAAACTTTTTTACACTGCGACACCCTTCAATCGTGGAGATGTCTCAGTTGGTAGCGCGACAGGCTCGTAATCTGTAGTTCCCAGGTTCGAGTGCCAGCTGGGTCAGCGTTGAGATTTATCTCCGCAAAATTTTCCGCCCTGCCCACGGTCAGTAGGGGACATCGATGGACTCGGAAAGGCCACAGCCCGTCGGATGGGACGTTAAGCCGTGGCTCAGTGTGCGGAAGAGCCATACCCTGTGCACGTTAAAGAACATGCTGGATGGCCTTGACGGGAGGCTACCATCTGTCTCCCAACAGCTGTTCCAGTGGGTTACCTCCCCCAAAGTTCTTTGAGCCTTTGGGATCCTTGTGACCTGGCCATTTAGCCCATGGTGTGCAAAAAAGTGCTGCTCAGAGGTAAATCAACTCAACCCTTGAATCGCAGATAAAATTCTTACAACGTAGAAGCTACGTAGTTAAATCTAAAATGATTTCATTATATTTAGATGAGATAAAAAATTATATTATAGATTAATTTTTTATATTATTTATATTTAGATAAGACAAAACGAAAAAATTATCTTTTCATTTTTAACACACTACCTTTGTCACGAAAAACCTTTTATACGTAGAGCGTTCAAATATAAACGGTAATTTAGTTACCGTTCGAGCACAAATCAACTTGTATGAATAGGCATTCATTGACTAGTAAAGACATGTTTCAAACTTCACAAAAGCACTACTCGTGCCCCCCTCCACATCACCAGTCGATTGCGTTGGGTTGGGTTGTTTTACCTCTGAGTGACACTTTTTTGCACACCATGGTGACCAGGTCACATGGACCCTGAAGGCTCAGAGAAGTTTGGGGGAGGGGACCCACTTGAACAGCTGTTGGGAGACAGCTGGTAGCCTCCCGTCAAGGCCATCCAGTGTGTTCTTTAACGTGCACAGGGTATGGCTCTCCCGCACAAGGTGTCACGGTTTAACATCCCATCCGACAGACGGCGGCATTTCCAAGCCCATCGGTGTTCCCTACTGACCGTGGGCATGGCGGGGTGTTTTGCGGAGATAAATCTCAAAGCTAACCCAGCTGGGACTCCAACCTGGGAATCAGCCGATTGCAATCAAGATGTAGGACCAAGAAGTACCCAGCAGCGTTGTGCAGCGCATAATTATCAAATTTATCCTGAAGGAAGGTGTCGTTCCTTTCGAAATCTTTACGAGGTTTCGATCCCAGTTTTGGGGAGATTGTTTGTCACAGGCAAGGTATACAGTTGGGTTAAATAATTTAGAGAAGGAATGGACTGTAACAAAATGAACCTAAAGCTCGGAGACCAAGAACTTTTGTCACTCCCGACAATGTTGTGAGAATTGAGGAACTTATCCTAGACAATCCTTATCCACCGTATGTGTGCTATGCGAAGTTTTTGCTAGTGCTATACGAATTTAGTGTCACCATTTCTTAACAAATGGATTTGCATAATATTGTAGCATGATTGGTATAGTCCCAACTTGGCTCCATCCGATTTCCATTTGGTTGGACCACTGAAGGAGTTTTCAGGGGGCAATAGATTCCTAGAGAATGATGAGGTCATTGCAGCTGAGTAAAGTTGGATTGACAAAGCAAGCAAAAACCTTCTTTGAAACTGGAAATAAGAAGCTTTCAGAACTTTGGAACAAGTGCATTTCAGTTAATGGGGACTACGTTGAAGAACAATATGTATGATGTTTCTCTGTTTTGTTGGAAATATTTCTTTTAGAATCAAATTCTCTTTCATATTTGAAAGCCACTCCTACAAACACCCGCAAAACTCCCCGCCCTGCCCACGGTCAGTAGGGGACACCGATGGGCTTGGAAAGGCCGCCGTCTGTCGGATGGGACGTTAAGCCGTGGCCCCGTGTGCGGGAGAGCCATACCCTGTGCACTTTAAAGAACACGCTGGATGGCCTTGACGGGAGGCTACCATCTGTCTCCCATACAGCTGTTCCAGTGGGTCCCCTCCCCCACCCTTCTCTGAGCCTTCGGGGTTCATGTGACTTGGCCATTTAGCCCATGGTGTGCAAAAAGTGCCGCTCAGAGGTAAAACAACCCAACCCTACAAACATAGATATTCTCACATAATATTGGAAAAAAAATACTAAATACACTAGCAAATACAAAACTATCAGGGCATTGAGATCCTTTCTAAACTGCTCGCGACCCCACAGTTTGATAACCACTGCTGTATTTTATATATAAGAATTATAATAAAAAATTATTGTACATATTCTACTTTATTTTAACCCCAATTTATCTTATGTCAAAAAAACATTACTACATCGAAAAACAACACTAAATTACGCACTCCAGCACTCAAACATGCTTGAAATGATGGATAATAAAGTGCAGGCATTATACAAATGAAATTTTTAATTAGTTAAATAAGTCATAAAATGAATTACGAAATGCTTGAACAGTCCAAAGAAAACCTACCCTAGCCGAATAGCACAAAGAAAATTTCCCATTCGAGCTAAGTTGATATTCTATCTCCATCTGACATTCTAAAAGATTATTTAAAGTTACATCTGTTATTTACATTGTTCTCTTTTGTCTATTTACGTGTAATCCATAAGAATGATAAATTTCCCCTTTGACACTTCGATTAAAATGCTCTCAAACTCTCCCAATGTTCTGTTTCGGCCACAAAAGCTTTCTTTGTTCGAACAGTTAAACGACCTAGAAGAGAAGGTAGTTTGAAGGTAGTTTTCGACGTGGGGTGTCTCTGACCTCGATGATGAAGCGGAGGAGGGATCCGTCCAATCGGTCAAAGGTAAAGGAAAACCTGACACGGCGGTGACCTTTCACACCAGTGCAAAGGTAATGACCGTGACCGGTGGCTTCTCTTGTTGCAAAGAAAGGAGAACCGTTCCCGCCTTGCGTCCTCTTTGTTCAGCACTCCGGTGTTAATCACCTCCTGTCTGCAAAACTGCCAGTAACTTGGTCTGCTAGCCGATGTCTTGACGGAATGGGGAAAAGACAGATTTACTGCGGGAGGGTGGAAATGGAAGTTGGGGAGTAACGGGATTTTAAGTGGAAACTTGCGGGGTAATGTTTTAGGGGGTTGTCTCAATTCTCTAAAGTAGTTTATGTTCGAAACTTTACACAGCTGTGTGTTATCTTCAAATATATCTGAGTACGAGAATAGAAAAGATTAAAAGATTCTTCTTCTAGATGCTTTCTCCATTAAGGCTAATCTTGATTTGTTTTAACAATCAATAAATTTCCCAGTTTTTTGTTGTTGTTGTTTTTTTTTGACATTTTTCTTCAACACTTTCTTCCAAAAACAATTTTTTGACACAAATATCTTTTTAACTTCATAAAAATTAATTTTTTCCCATAATTTTCAAAGATGAGTTACTTTTTATTAAACATTTTATAGTAAAATATTAACAATATTATAATAAATAACATTATCTTTAACACTATTTTACTAAAAATTAACAACGAATAATAGACCACAGTTACTAAAATGTTGTTACCCAGTCACAATACACTGGAAAAGGCTTCAACTGAAAATGTAAAACTTTCTAGACCTAAACTAGTTGCATCATCAGAGTACGGTGCATAGAGTCAAATTCTTCTCTACGCGTAATAGCATGGTTTATTTTATCGAATTCTGTAACATCTATTTACTGAAGCAGGGTCTCAAAGTGCCTTTTTTTTTGTTGTACCAACACACACACTTAGAAATATTTTTTGTACCCAGCATTAAGTAAATATAAATAAATAAATAAATAAATACCCCCTCAAGCAGCTGCTTGTCACAGAGGTCTGACAGGAGCCTGTCAGTTTATATGCCATAGTAGAAGGTCTGAGAGGATGGCAGGACCTCAGCAGAAAAACGACACATACATCCATGCCTTACCCGGGGCTCGAACCCAGGTCCCTTAGATCAGTATCCAAGCGTGCTAAACACTCGGCCATGGGAAGGCTAAGTAAATATGAACTTACAAGATATCATGTTGCTGACGAATGAATCATTTTTGAACAAGGTATTTGATTGAAATAGGTTGTGCCGAAATATTATTTACTTTCTTGCATTTATCATGCTACAATGTTGGGCAAATCCATGTGTTAAGGAACCTTGGCACTAAATTCGTATAACACAGGCAAAAGCTTCGCGTAGCACACGCAACTTTGGAACAGCGAAAAATAAAGTAAAACGATGATGTACTTTTGATTTTTCGTGATTCTACATTTTCACTGTCAAAATGATAAATCTAGTCTGATCAACTGAAGTAGTAACTTATTTCGTTTCACTAAATAGGACGTAATAAATTCGAATTGGATTTTCATTTGTTTAAATAATAATTTGATCATTCATAAAAAATCTGCTTTTGTAGGATTTAATGTTTATTCTACTTCTCTTAGAAATACGCGCTTGTACAATAATAAACGCTTTTTTTTTTAAATTGTTATCGTGTAAAGATAATTTTTTTTTCATGTAGTAATTAGAATCAGGTCCAGATTTGGGGAGGAGGAGCAAGGGGGCCACCCTCCCCCTTGAAAATGCTAGTAAGAGTATAATATAATAATAAAATAAACAAATACCTCCTCAAGCAGCTGCTTGCCACAGAGGTCTGACAGGAGCCTGTCGGTTTATATGCCGTAGTAGAAAGTCTGTGAGGATGGCAGGACCTCAGCAGAAAAACGACACATACATCCATGCCTTACCCGGGGATCGAACCTAGGTCCCTTAGATCAGTAGCCAAGCGCGCTAACCACTCGGCCATATAATAGGGACAATGATATATATATCCTGTACTTTTCAAGAAATTTTTAAACACCTCTAAAATGAAGGGGGTTATTTTTCTTTCTGCCGAGTTTATAAAAAAAATAAAATAAATACCCCCTCAAGCAGCTGCTTGCCACAGAGGTCTGACAGGAGCCTGTCAATTTATATGCCATAGTAGAAGGTACTGCAGTGGAATTTCATGTCTTGCCTCCCGTTTACTTTTCTCTCGCATGATCTATTCACTTGTCCCACACTTCATTTTTTCTGGCATGATCTATTCACTTGCCCCATACTTCATTTTTTCTGGCATGATCTATTCACTTGCCCCACACTCCATTTTTTTCTGGCATGATCTATTCACTACACACTTGTCGTACACTTCATTTTTTCTCGCATGGTCTATTCACTTTGCCCCACAATTCATTTTTTCTCGCATGATCTATTCACTTGTCCCATACTTCATTTTTTCTGGCATGATCTATTCACTTGGCCCACGATCCATTTTTTTCTGGCATGATCTATTCACTTGCCCCACATTCCATTTTTTCTGGCATGATCTATTCACTTGCCGTACACTTCATTTTTTTCTCGCATGGTCTATTCACTTGCCCCACAATTCATTTTTTTCTCGCATGGTCTATTCACTTGCCCCACAATTCATTTTTTCTCGCATGATCTATTCACTTGTCCCATACTTCATTTTTTCTGGCATGATATATTCACTTGTCCCACGATCCATTTTTTTCTGGCATGATCTATTCACTTTGCCCCCACACTTCATTTTTTATGGCATTATCTATTCACTTGCCCCACTCTCCATTTTTTTCTGGCATGATCTATTCACTTGCCCCACACTTCATTTTTTTCTGGCATGATCTATTCACTTGCCCCACACTTCATTTTTTTCTCGCATGGTCTATTCACTTGCCCCACAATTCATTTTTTTCTCGCATGGTCTATTCACTTGCCCCACAATTCATTTTTTCTCGCATGATCTATTCACTTGTCCCATACTTCATTTTTTCTGGCATGATCTATTCACTTGCCCCACGATCCATTTTTTTCTGGCATGATCTATTCACTTTGCACCCACACTTAATTTTTTATGGCATTATCTATTCACTTGCCCCACTCTCCATTTTTTTCTGGCATGATCTATTTACTTGCCCCACACTTCATTTTTTCTGGCATGATCTATTCACTTGCCCTACACTTCATTTTTTCTGGCATGATCTATTCACTTGCCCCACACTTCATTTTTTCTGGCATGATCAATTCACTTGCCCTACACTTCATTTTTTCTGGCATGATCTATTCACTTGCCCTACACTTCATTTTTTCTGGCATGATCTATTCACTTGCCCCACACTTCATTTTTTCTGGCATGATCAATTCACTTGCCCTACACATCATTTTTTCTGGCATGATCTATTCACTTGCCCTACACTTCATTTTTTCTGGCATGATCTATTCACTTGCCCCACACTTCATTTTTCCCCGTAGAACCCGACATGGCTGGAATGGACTACAAGAATCATGAGACCACATGTTTCGTTTACTATTGGGATTAGGAATAATAAAAAAATTGCCTCTCAAGTAGCAATTTGCCACAGACTTACAGGACCTGTCCAGTTTAATTAATATGCCATAGAAAGATCTGTGAGGAAGTGGAGAACTCAGTAAAAAAGACAACAACAATTTCGGGACCATTAGAGGAGTTTATCTACTCCTCCAATGGTCCCGAGATTGTTGTCACTCGGTCACTCTGCTTGGGATCAGGAAGAGGGAACTAATAAAGTATAAAGTTTTGCCAAAGGAAGATGTTTATATATATTAAATTGCTGTGTTTCGCTAAGAATAATATTTTAGTTGCGATACATTTCATAGTAGTTGTCCCGGTGGCAGAGTGGTTAGATTCTAATCACAGGTAACAGGGTTTGAACCCTGGAAAATGAGTGTATTTCTCTCAGGTTGCATTTGTGCTTAGTGCTGGTCTACTTCCCCGACCTCTCTGGTGTATTACATTGGTGGTCGCGTGGTTATCGATGGAAGGGACTTGTGTTCGAGCCCCGGCTAAGGTATCATCATCATCATCCTCAAGCAGCCATGGGCTACGGAGGTCCAACCAGACCATGCAATTTAGTTTTCCAAGCAAGTCTATCCTGAGCTACATCTACTGCATCTGGCCACTGCACACCAATTCTAACAAGGTCCTGTTTGACATTGTCCGCCCACCGCATCCTAGGTCTCCCCTTCTTTCTGAGGCCTTTAGGCACACTGTTCATAACCCTATTCGCCAATCTATAATTATTCATACGGGCAACATGGCCAAACCAACGGAGTCTCTCTCTGCAAAATACACTGCTTAAAGGAGGTTGCAAACTCCTTTGCCTAACCTCATCATTAGTTACAAAGTTGAACCATCTAATGCCCAAGATACTGCGTAAGCATCTGGAATCAAAAGCATCTAGTTTCCTGTTATCATGTTTACAAAGTTTCCAAGTTTCACTACCATAACTAACCCTAGAAAGAACCAAACTATTATACAGCCTAATTTTAGTCTTTAGGTGTATACGCCTATGGATGGTATTTTATTTGTGTTGTGTTTCTGCGGAGGTCTCGCAGATCTTCTCTATGCTGCATTAAACTGTCAGACTTCTTTATCAAGCAGCTGTGTGAGGAAGAATTTTTATTATTATCTCAGACCTCTGTGGCAAGCAGCTGTCTGAGGGATAATTTATTTTTTTAATTCTATGATTGTTATGTCGTTATTAAGAGAATTATATTATACCCTCTTCCATCAGGTTTCAGTTATTCGAAGAAACGTTTTCTAATTGGATATAAAATCTGAGCCGTATATTCATTTTGGCAGCAAAACGCAGTTTTTTAAATATTTTAAAGATAACTAATTATTTTAAAAAGTATCTAAAGAATTTCGTAAATCTTTTAATCGCATCCAAACCTTTTTATTTCAAACATCATAAACATGACTACCAATATATTTTGATTATTTTTAACATTTTTCTACTATTCTTATTGGATTCCAGATTTCTGTCATTACATATATCTATCTCTAGTGAATTGATTACAGTCCTTTTTTTGAACTTCTCTTGGGATTGGTGAAAAACTAGTAAGAATTTCTCACAAAAAACACAGTTTAGTTATGTTGTAAAGGATATAAAGGATATGTTATAAATGATAAAGAATATTCTGTCTCCTACCAATCACTCGACAGCAAATAGATCTATAGTATACGACAGCTGTTGCCTGTAATGACCAGATGCTGGAAAGACCGACAAAGACCATTAAACATCTACCAATCCAAACATTACTCAAAGTATGCAGTGTTACCACTCCTCCCAGCTGCCCTTCGAAGACCAACCATCGAGCATAACCCAAAGACCCTTTGTCAGGTTAAAGGTGCACACTGTGAGAGTTTGTGGATGCTCCCTTAAGGGGCTCCGCAGTTAGTGGGCAGTAATTGGCAGCATGTGGCCCACACATGAGTGGCTGGGGCTTCCGTCCAGTCTCCCCAGTCGACGAATAAATCACGAGCTCACGAGCGGGGCGAGAAAACACTCGCCCCAGGACGGATAAACACTGTGACTGTGAAAGGATGCCCTTGTCTACATTTTGGTCCGCCACATCCAAAGCGGTGCTGCGAGGTCAGACTTGAAGCATCCCATCCAAGAACTTTCTAGTGAGGATGTAGGGTTTTACTTCTAGCCCTACTGATGTATAGTACTTCCGTTTGCTTATCCGGCATGTTCATCTAGTTATCTGTTTCCTAGTCAGGCTGTCTATTTACCGTTCTTTGGCACTTAATTTAAGAGCGAGTCTGGTTTGTGATGTACATGCGTACAGGGAAACACGTGGTGAAGGCAAAATGCATATATTTTTATGTTGACGCTCGGTAAACAATAAGAATAATCTAAAAGTTTTTTTTCTTTTGATAGATTATAGGACACGATACTTTTAAGGTGTATTTGTGTGCAAATTTATTTCTTCAAAGTGTTGTAAAGTGCAGAACTAAAATTTTCTCCTTATATTTAAAGATGATTAAAAATGTGCTGATGAAATGGTCATCAGCATTTTTAATCGTCCCTCAATCATTTTCTCAAGTGATGTGATTGGAAATGCTTATGATGATAATTAATTCATTATTATAAATTCCTCCTTATATTGAAAGACGACTACAAATACTGAGGTGATGAAATGATCATCAGCATTCTTAATCGTCCTTTAGTAATTTTCTCAAAGGTAGAAAGGATTTAAAAGGCTACTGATGATGATCATTCATTACAAAAAATTCTCTTTATATTAAAAGAGGACTTAAAATGATGAGCTGATCACATGAACAGCAGTATTTCAATTACCTCTCTTGAGAAAATAATTGAGGGATAATTAAGATAATAAGATTATTTAAATAATAAGAATTCTAGCTGAATTGATTTCGAATTTCTTTCATTTGATTTAGTACCAAAAATGATACAATGATATTCAAGCATTTTTAAGACAAAAAAAGATTAAAATAGTAAATGGAATCGTGAACAGTGTATGACTCTCCTGAAAACGGAGCCACGGCTTAACGTCTCATCTGACTTGGCCTATCAGCATTTGTTTCCTTATTGAACTTTTTTATGCACAATGGCTTAATGGCCAGGTCACAAGGACCCCGAGGGCTCAGAGAAGAGTGGGGACAAGGGGACCACTGAACAATTCTTAGAAGCCAAATGGTAGCCTCCCATCAAGGCCATCCAACGTGTTCTTTAACGTGCACACGGCCACGGTTTAACGTCCCCTACGACGGACAGCAGCCTTTTTAAGCCCATCGATATAAATCTCAACTCTGGCTCAGGTAGAATTCGAACCTGGGGACTGCAGATTGCGATAGTAGCTCGTTACCGACTAAACCACCCCCTCCTCCAGGACAGAATGGGAGTTAGCGGAGAAAAATTATCGACACTACTATACACTACCGATTTAGGCACCTTCGCTCCACAGGTTAAGAGACTACATAAATATTTATTGCAGTGTCATTTTGTTTTCCCAGTATATATTTTTGTCAGCTTAAAATTTCAAGAAATGTTGAAAAAACTTTTCAGTATTTCTTATCAGTTCTTTCTTATTCCGATCTTTGTTTTCCCTTCCCACTGTTTCCTTGACTACAACAGACAGTGATCGTTGTTTGTTTTGGCCGTATGAAGCTGTGAGCTTTTCGCGTCTGTGAGGTTTCTCCTTAGGCATCTTTAAGGGTTCCAAGAAACTCACCGTGTCGTGAGAGTTTTCTAAGAATGCAGAGGTTACAGACCCATTTACCATGAGATCGACTCCCTAAAATACGAACCGAAGGACCTTAATGAAGAATAAACATAAGATAATATTTCATGAACGTGGGAGCGCTTGAAGTAATTTAGGGGACTCGCTAACATTAAGTGACGTTATACGAGTGCCGTGTGATGATTTACGATGAGCAAGTCCGGTTTTCCGCCTTGGATGCTTCTTCGGAAACATGTTCAAATGGAGAGCCCGTTGAGATATGCTCGTCTCTTAGGAGAAAGATACATTCAATTGCAAATAGGAGGAAATAGTTGGAAGTTAAAAGATGAGTCGGTATCGTGTTGGGTGATGTTCCAAGATCTAAAATACTGGTTTTGAGGTATTACCTTCTACGTCATTATGTTAATCTCAAGTAGCGTGTAAAAAAATTCGTAATAGACTTAACCAAAAGATGTGAAAGAAATGAATGCTTCAAAATAACATAATTTGTTTCTGCGAGGAATCCAGAGGATCATACATAGTAAAGCACATTCATCACTGTCTTGTCCTTTTTCACGTAATTGCTAGCAATCATGCGCATGTTTCTACACAATTCAGAAATATTTAGTCATTAGAATTGTAATCACTGAACATCAGAGAGAGATTACGGTGTGTTCATGTGGTATTTTATCAAACACCTAAGCTGAGATTTCCTCCTTCCAGTCTCAGTTATGCAGGGGTTAAGATTTTTCCTTTTTTTTTGTTATTGTTGAGCACACCTGTGTACTTGGATTGGCCATTGTTCGTCGAATAGTTGGTTAAGACAGCATTTCACAACACGGCCACGACCTTACTTTCGTAAAGGGGCGTGGATGGCTCAGTCGGCAGCGCATCAGGCTCATAATCTGTAGTCCCCAGGTTCGAGTCCCATCTGAGCCAGTTTTGAGATTTATCTCCTCAAAACTCCCCTCCCTACCCACGGTTAGTAAGGGATACAGATGGAACGTTAAGCCGTGGCCTGTTTTCCTAGAGTCATATCCGTTGCACGTTAAAGAATACTCTGGATGACCTTGACAGGAAGCTACCATCTATCTCCTAACAGCTTCTTCCAGTGGGTCCCTTCCATTAACCAACCTTCTCTAAGCCTTCGAGGTCCTTGAGACCTGGACATTTAGCCCATTGTGCGCAAAAAGTGCCACCCAAGCAACTTTCGTAAAATATAACCGAGCTTCTAGAATTCATTGCATTTGAAAATTTCAGGCTATTAAGGTCTTAAATATTTTGTCTTTAATAATGTCATTTATTGACAAAGTATAGAAATTTCTTTTATTCAAATAATCATTGTTTATAAATATAAATATTGTTTCTTTAATAATATCATTTAATATTGTATAAAAATAATATCATATAACATTGTTTCTTTATGTTAAAAAATGACCAAACCAAGCCCGTCTCACTCTAAAAGAATAAAAATAATATTTCCTCTTAAAATCCTTAAAAAAAATTCATTAATTCATACGAAATGTTAATAAAAATATATTTAAAAACTGTTGAAGAAACTGCCTATCCACAAAAATCTATTGGTGTAAATTCTGGCATTGACTGACCCATTGTCAGATAATATCGGTTAACCCTAGCCGAATGGGCAGAAAAACTATACACTTATACACATAAAAACACTCGTATGGTTCCATAGGAGATCCCATGCATCTCTCATAAAAATCCTAAGGACTAATCTATCTATCCCTAGCAGCTGTTTGACGGATCTCTTTTCCCTGATACTACTAATACCAAAATAATCATTCCCTAATACTCTATTTCTAAAGAAACAGCTTTTCTCGATATGAAATAAAAAAGCTAACATGTTCTGAACCCATGTCTTGATACTTTAGCTTCAATAATGTTGAATTTTAAACTTTGGTATTTTTATGATGTTAAAAATTTTAATAACTGTATTCAAGAATCCATTCCTTAGGGAAAAATATGCAGCAAGTGCATTAAATTTCGTGCGAAATTATCCAGTGCCCAATAAACCTTTGTAACCTAAAACTTCTTACAAAAGTCATAAATTTTTATTACAAAGCCTTGCATTTGTGCATTTGTATCACTGCATTTTCGTCGTTAAGTGACAACGATGGGGAGAATTTTAATGAAGGATTTCGTCTTAAGTGACAACGAGGAGAGTTTTTTATGAAGGGTTTCGTGACTGAATGATGAGGAGGGTTTTAATGAAGGGTTTCGTGACTGAATGATGAGGAGGGTTTTAATGAAGGGTTTCGTGACTATGATGAAGAGGGTTTTAATGAAGGGTTTCGTGACTGAATGATGAGGAGGGTTTTAATGAAGGGTTTCGTGACTGAATGATGAGGAGGGTTTTAATGAAGGGTTTCGTGACTGAATGATGAGGAGGGTTTTAATGAAGGGTTTCGTGACTGAATGATGAAGAGGGTTTTAATGAAGGGTTTCGTGACTGAATGATGAGGAGGGTTTTAATGAAGGGTTTCGTGACTGAATGATGAAGAGGGTTTTAATGAAGGGTTTCGTGACTAAATGATGAGGAGGGTTTTAATGAAGGGTTTCGTGACTGAATGATGAAGAGAGTTTTAATGAAGGGTTTCGTGACTGAATGATGAGGAGGGTTTTAAGGAAGGGTTTCGTCGTAAATGACTGAATAATAGGGAGAGTTTTGTAATGAAGAGTTTCGACGTAAGTGACTAAACGATGGGAGGGAGGAGTTTTTTGAATGAAGATTTCGTTATGACCGAGGGATAGGGAGAGTTTTTTGAATGAAGATTTCGTTATGACCGAGGGATAGGGAGAGTTTTTTGAATGAAGATTTCGTTATGACCGAGGGATAGGGAGAGTTTTTAATGCAGAGTTTCGTTGTAAATGACTGAACAATAGAGAGAGTTTTTAATGAAGGGTTACGACGTAAGTTATTAAATGATGTGGAAGGAGGAAGTTTTTTAAATATAAGATTATGTTGTAAGTGATTGAAGTATGGGGAGAGTTTTCAATGAAGGGTTTGGCCGTAACATTGGGGAGTTTTAAATGTAGGGTTTGGCCGTAACATTGGGGAGTTTTAAATGTAGGGTTTAGTCGTAAGTGACTGAACAATAGGGAGAGATTTTAATCAAGGGTTTCGTCGCAAGTAACTGGACGTTGGGGAGATTTATAAAATAAATAATTTAGGTTGTTTCCCCTCTGACCCATTTTTCCCCACAATGGAATAAATGATCAAGTCAGAAGGACTTCAAGATCTCAAACTAGGTTGGGAAAAGTGGATCCAATGAATAGTATTAGGAGATAGATGGTCATCCAGCATGTTCTTTAATGTGAGCAAGCAGGGCTGGTGAAACAACCTGGCAACCGCTGCGTTCGCCTAGGGTCTCGATTGATAAGGAATAGCATAAGTGTAACTGTTTGAGGCCCTGTTAATTGCATGCTCAGGGCTACGCAAAACACTCCGCCAGTCTTATGTGCAGGGTAAGAATCTCCTGTACATGGATCTACGACTTAACGCCCCTTCGAAACTTAACGCCCCATTCGAAGGATAACGGCCTTTTCAAGCTTAAGCAGTGTGTTCTTACTCACCGAGGGCAAAACGGGGTTTGCGGAGAAAATTCTCAAACGCAGTCCTAGTTGGGGAACTCAAACCTGAGAGCAGCAGGTTATAATCATTTTGCGCTACCGACTGATCCAACCCTCGCCCTAAAATATATAAGATAATTGAGTTTTTTTTTTTCGGAAGCTAAAACCAATTAACCCCACATTTTATACTTCTATTTCAGTTTTTTTTTGCCACGTTGTCTCAGACTTACAAAATTTCAGAATTCTGTGACAACGTGTTACATTACATTTACATTACATATGACATTTTTTGAAACATTTGTGCTGCTTAATTCAGTTGTCGAGATATTTTCAATCAGATTTTTTTTTCGGAAGTTTTTAAAAGGCACCTTTAAAAAAATTATGGAGTTAATCGATTTAACTGCTGACCATCCCAAATATGTAAGTCATATTTTTCAAACTTTGGTACAAAAGAGAAACTGTTTCCTATCTCTGATACTCGGTTTACATTCTCCCAGAACTCCGTTTTACTCATATTGTCAAATATTTTCAAAGTTTTTTAACGACCGAGACAATCTTTATGTTTCGAAATATTTTACATTGCCAGCGCATAGTAAAGGAAGTAAAGAAAAAAAAAATGCAGATTTTTTTAAGTACGGTGAAAACACATTAAAGCTTTTAGGACACCGGCAAGAAGAAGCAAAGACACCCATGCATGATAAAGAGCGGTGTTTTCATCCCTAACAGAAAATGCTTGATCTATCGAAGTAGCTCTATTATTGTCAAAACAAGCGAGTTCCCTATCATCGCATTCACTCTGACACATACCATCAACCCTTGCGGCAGGTGGCTTCGTCCGGAGGAGAGAAAAGAAAAGCCACAACATCTGATCTGAATTAGATCGCTCCTATTAATCAAGCTCTCTTGTCCCATCCGCCAGAGGCGCAGCTGGAGAGCATTCAGAAGATGCTAAGGATGCTCAGGAGACAGGGATGGTGTTAGCCTAGCTACATCCATGGAAAGAGATCTGAAAGAAGGAATGAAAGAAAGGAGGGAGCGGCTAGAAAGAACGAAAAGCTGTACTCTTCTCCCATCCGAAAAGATGTGAAACTACAACATCGGTAAGAGGAAGGTGGAGGAAATGGGAGGGTGTGTATGTGTAGAAGGGGGGGGGGGAGGAAGAAGAGAGACAAGCACGTTGGAGATGAAGGAAATAGAGCTAAACGGGTGGAGAGACAGAAGGAATCTAAGTGCCCGTATGTACATGTTTAAAAAGGAACATTTCCTCTCCTGAGTGAGTGCTTCATTCAATCGGCTTACAGCTAAAAGCAGCCACTAGCCATAATTCAGCATCGTTCTGGATGCGGGGGAGCAACGGATGTTGATGCTGCCGCTGCAGCTGGTGGTCCCCTAAGCTTCTTTTGTACATGAATAGCGGAGGTGCGTGGCCGGTAGCCTCGAACCAAAAGCCGATATGACGAGGGTGGCCTAGATTAAAGCCCAACTGACAGGAAATTCAATGTTTGGAGCCTCCTTGGCTATCAGAATTCAGGGCGCCCCGCTAATGCTTTTCCTTTTGGTCTGGCCCTTAGCTACGGAGGAGGAGATGGTGGAGAGATGACGTTCAGAGCGCACGCGCACAGCTGTCCAGTATTTGTAAAGAAGCTGATGCTCTGTTGCTCTGCCTTCTTCCTCCTTTTCAGATGCACAACTCTTTCAACTATCAAAGACTGGCTTCACTAATAAATAGTAGCCCAATCCCTACTATCGTATGTTTTTCGTTTTTTAAAAAAATAAAAGAAATACTCCCTGGATTTGTTTCCCGTAGATATATTATTGAAGGTTGCTTTTCTTCCCTTCATTGATAAATATTCTTCCTATTAAAGAAGCCTGTTATAGTGGCAAATAAATTTACTGTTGAAAAAGTGCTTCTTTAACAGGAATTTGCTCCTGGAACTTGTTAGGTTGGACATAATGTTGAGCTGTATATAACCTTCCTTTTTGTAAAAGGTGGGAGGAAAGGGAAGTTGCAAACGGCTTAACGTCCCAATCTGACGGTCGGCTGCCTTTCCAAACCCATCGATGTCCCCTTTCTGACAGAGGGCAGTATGAGAGTTTAGCGGAAATAAATCCCAAAGCTGGCCCAGGTGGGACTCGAACTTGTAAACGTTTCAAAATTTCGAATAACGCATTTAGTACAATTGAGAAAAATGAACGTAAGCATCGTAAACGAGTAGCAACCACTGCAACAGTAATATATTTTTTGTTTCAAAACCGTTGCACTCTTAGTATTCATTACTTTTATTTAAAATACCCCATAGCCTTATCGTGGTCCCATGATAGTCACGCAATGAAATAAACTATTTTTGTCTACAGAATTAATATCTGAAAAAATATAAATCTCCTTGTTTTCATTAAATTTAAAACTAGAAAGTTACTTCAGAGTTACTTATGGTAAAGACGAAAAACAAATTGTTGCCGTATTGCCATTTCTTGAAAGCGGACCTGTTTTCAAGTGTAATAACTAGCATGTATTTCTGCCATAAATTTCGGCTCTTGTGTAATCACACATAGTTTATATAAGTGTTTGGCGTATTTATTGTTTATGAGGAAGACGACCAGTCAGCAAAGCAGGTCAGCTCATTAATTTGAGCATCCACCTTGGGAAGGAGGAAAATAGAGTATTATCTCCCCTCTGCTCTGGTAGGAACAAGAGGAGTAAATAAATCAGGGATAAAAATCATAAAGTTAGTGGTACATACATGTTTCTTTCCCGGTAGAATCAACGTTAGATGTAATAGCAATCCTTGGTACTAATTTGCCGTATGCAATATAAAATGGCAATTTAAAATCGGACTTGGCAATCACAAATGAAAACAAATGAAAGAAATCCTTATGCGTTATTATTGCAGCTATTTCAACGATGTGCCTTTGCATAGTTTGAAAAAACAGCTTGGAAGTATTCTTTAAGAATTTTTATGAGGAACACCTGGCTTTTTACCTGGAAGATCGAAGTTGTAAATCGTTTATGCTTTTTTCTGATTTGTAAGTTATCTTTTCCTCTTGATCAAATGATCCTCTTGATCTTGATATTTGTTGATCTTTCTCTTGTAAGTAAAATGAAACATCAGTGAATATAAAGGAAGTGATTTAGAGTAAAAATGAACTGTACAGTTGATTATTAAATATTTAAAATGGCACTAACTCAGATATGCTTAAGAATATCTATTTAGCTGTAACCTAATACTTTGGGGGCGGGGGTGGCTCAGTCGGTAGCGCGCCAGGCTCGTAATCTGCACTTCCCAGGTTCGAGTCCCAGCTGGGTCAGCGTTGAGATTTATCTCCGCAAAATTCCCCGCCCTGCCCACGGTCAATAGGGGACACCGATGGGCTTGGAAATGCCGCCGTCCGTCGGATTGGACGTTAAGCCGTGGTCCAGTGTGCGGGAGAACCATACCCTGTGCACGTTAAAGAACACACTGGATGGCCTTGACGGAAGGCTACCATCTGTCTCCTAAGAGCTGTTCCAGTGGTTCCCCTTCCCCAACATTCTCTGAGCCTTCGGGGTCCATGTGATCTAGCCATTTAGCCCACGGTGTGCAAAAAAGTGCCGCTCAGAGGTAAAACAACCCAACCTAATACTTTGCTGACCTTAACGGTAGTTTGTGTTTTTGGGTTGAACTTTCAAATTTTGATTGCGAACTTTTTGATATCTTTTGAGTACTTATTGTTTGCTTTTAATGAAACATGAAAAATTTGTGTCAGAATTGTAAGAAGGAAGTTCTAAGGATAATTTAAAATTTCAGTTTTTTCTGAAGTATTTCATTACTTTTGCTTGAGAATTCGAGAAACATCTAAAAAATTTTCTGCTGAGCTTCATAATCAATGAAATGTGTAGAATGCTCTGGAGCTAATGTTGATGAGACAGAAGCGATCATGTCGGATTCTTTGAACGATGGAATGAATAAGTTATTTGAAGATAAAAATTCAAAAATGGTGCGCATGAAAGATGTGAAACATTAAACAGGAATTTCAGATAATTTACGAGCTCTTAACTACGGAGTTTTCTGATATTAAAAAAACTGTAGAATTTAATTCAGAATGTATAAAAGACTTAAAAAAATTGTTGAGGATCTTAATTTGTTTTTATTTATTTTATTTTATTTTTTTTTCCTTTTTTTTGTTTATTAATAGTTCTGATATCGTCATAATATGTATCTATTGTGCATGAAATTAGGAAGAGTAGTTTATGGATCATGAAAATGTACTGTGATTGATTGAATATGATTTATTTATTTAAAAAAAAAAGAGCAACAAGTGCAAAATTTGCGTGATAAAACATTAAGAGTTTCCAAATCCCTACAGAAAGATGTTAGCAGTCTTCAATGATGATAAAGCTAATGGAACTTATTTAATTGTGTAGAGTTTTATTTATTTGTAGGGGAAAATGCTGCTCAAGCATCACACTTGCGCAGAGATAGGTGCCGAAAGGCTCCTCGATGATATCTGCAACAAGGGGGATTTTTTTTTTGATACATCATAGAAAAAACCTGTGAAGAATTTCGAAACCTCAATATAAAGTGAAACGCATCAAAGAGAGAGCATCCATGCCTTAGCCGAGACTCGAACCCAGGTTTCTTCATTCTGCAGCCAAACACTCCAACCAATCGATTAATGATATGTCATTTGTATTTATTTATTTATTAGTATAGGGGCGGATTTACCGATCAGTGGATAAGAAGCCGCTAATAACGACTAAAGACACCTCAAATAGTTCGGTGAATTTTATAACCATTTGTTCTAAATACTGAATAACAATTTGTGAATAAAATACATAAGTATTGTATTTATTATTATTACGACCAAAATAAAATGCTCATTTTCCAATAATAGCACGGTAAAATGAAAAATGATTTTATAATTGTAGAGGTCATATCAACCACACACCATAGGGCCCCTAAATGTTGTTCTGCTTAGGACTCCTGTACCTCCAAATCCGTTCTATAATAGTAGATTTACACGGCATTCCTCAGGTCGTAATATACAGTAAATAATACACCCAAAGTTGTAATCTTCCATTTTGCATAAAATTCAACATGATCGACTCCATGAGAGATTTTCCTCTACTTCTTTTCTGAGGCAGATATTAAGAGACATAATTTGAGCTATCCCAAATGTTCTGAACAAAAGTGGCTTTGATTTCAGATGTAACTCTTTAGACTCTGTAATAATTTACCTAATTATACTCTTGGCAGTGATGAAGTTTTAGGAGTTCCTTGAACTTCCTTAACAGGTCCTTTGAATACCACCATAATAATGTTTTAGTTCCAAAACCATAAGACATAGTAAAACTGTCAAGAGTATCTATAGGCAGATCGATCGAAATATTAGCATATGAAAAATAACCCGTTATCAATTACGGTTAATTTTTATATACGAAGAAGATTTGTAGCAAAAAACAACAACGAGGCATCAGGTTCGAAATGGGCTTCTTTTAAAAGGCTTGGTTTCTTTTTAATGCAATACACAATGTCAAGGACACTAGTTATGAGAAAATTTGAAACATTTGGGCATTCAGGTACTTGGGAAATTACGAAGAATCTAAAAGTATCAAATTAAAAGCCGAAACAAAAACTGTTCCAAATTTGTTGAAAAATATATTAATCTATTGAATAGTCAATCAATTGATATGTCAGTAATACTCGAGTGTCATGTGAACATGACCTAATTGTTTAAGTGAAAGGCCTTGTTGTAACCGGTTGGTAGGGAATTTCGTGCGAACATGACCTTATTGTTACATCAATGTGTGTCGTTGCCACCAGTGGGAAATAACTGTTATTAAAAACTCGTTCTGCTTGCTTATAGTTACGTATTAATTTGCTTTTTTGAGAAGGGGAGATTAATTTTATGGGTCTGAACCATTACGGAAAAAAAAATACCCCCTCAAACAGCTGCTTGCCACAGAGGTCTGACAGGAGCCTGTCAGTTTATATGTCATAGTAGAAGGTCTGTGAGGATGGCAGGACCTCAGCAGAAAAACAACACAAACGTCCATGCCTTATCCGGGGATCAAGCCTAGGTCCCTTTGATCAGTAGTCAAGCACGCTAACCACTCGGCCACGGGATGTGTTGTTTTTCTGCTGAGGTCCTGCCATCCTCACAGACCTTCTACTATGGCATATAAACTGACAGGCTCCTGTCAGACCTCTGTGGCAAGCAGCTGCTTGAAGGGGTGTTTATTTTTTTAAATTTTTAAACCTTTACGGTACACTAAGTTAATGAGATTTATAACGAATTTGGTGGATTTAGTTTTTATCGTTTAGGAACAACATAAACTTGAACAAACATAATTCTAAAACATATACAGTAGACGTTTACCAAGAAATTACTATAACATGGGAACATCATCATATATGTTGTTCCCATGTAAAGTCCCATGTTAAAGTCCAAAGTAGCTGAGTTTTATCCCAGTGAGATTTATCTCCACCCCTCAAAACTACTGAGTCCTCAACGAGAGAAAAGGGACACTATAGTCTTCATAAAGTCCGCCGCATAACTCTATGCATGTTAAACAATACGCAGGATGCTTTGACGTGAAGTTACCATCTGCCACCTGTCCGGTGGATTCCCTACTTTCTTCGAACTTTGAGGTCCTTGTGATTTGAACCAAGAAGTAAAACAACCTTTACTATTTTTCTTGTGTTGAATTATTCTTAAATTTGATTTCTTAGGGTTGTGAATCTGTTAGCTTTTCTGCTTCACAACATTGTTTTATTTTTTATTTTTATTTTTTACTTATCGGTGTTATTATTTCATAAAGTGTAAAAATGTCTGGATAATCTTTTTTTCTTTCGTATTTCAGTATCCATTTTTTTTCTTTTCGAATTAAAGTAAAATTTTTCAATACGAACAACTGATAATTTACTAAACGTTTAATTTATTTTAGAGAAATTTTACGCTCTATCCCTCAAATTTACACATCTACGTCTTAGCACGTTTAACGTTTTGGGAACTAGTTCACTTTACACGGTTATAAATTTTGTTTCAGCAGGGTTTGGAAACGGTTCATCAGAACGTGAATAAAAATGTGAATTTTAGTAGCTGAAAATAATGAACTGAAATGATGTATCTGAACTCATAACCCTGATAGTAACTATTATTTCCTCATAACTCTAATAAATATTTCGGTTTCCTATTCCAGCATCACAATGAGAATTCTATAACGTCGTGGTAAATATTTAATAACACTTCGTCTGCTGCACGGTATACGTTTTTCTAATTTAATTTAGATCAGATCTGTCCAACCGAACTAGGAAAAAAAATATATTCTTAAAGAGAAGTAGGAAAAATTACTTATTTTAAAACTAAATCATAGATTTGTAACTAATCACACTAACATTTCACTAGTCAAAGAATTACGCATCGTCGTGGTAAATATTTATTAACCCCTCCTCTTCTACATACATGACATAAGCAATTTAGTTTAGATCACGCCCTTCCAACTCAAACTTGAAAAGTGTAAAACCATTAGAAAAAAAAAGATTTACCGCAGGAAAAATTCTCGACTTAAAAACTAAAATATACTTTTTAATGAGTTATGAATTGAAAAAAAAAAACATAACAAAAAACTACATTTGTGAGGAATCAAGAAAATATTTTGATCAAAAACAAAAATATGCATTTTTAATGAGTAGTATATAATTGGCAGAATCGTACAGTTATTCAGCTGAATATGTTTGGTCAAATTTCAAAGAAATTATTCAGAGACAGTATATTGATTATTTGTTTTATAAGCCTCAAGTTCTTTTGCAATGAGCCGCAGGTTATTGAGCGCTAATTTATTTTTTACATTTTCCTCTGATATATTTATTTTCTACTTTTTTTGATAGTTCTTAAATGTTCCATATGCCTCTTTAATGCTGGAGTGAAAAATTAATCTACATAATAACAATCATCTTAGAGGAATTTATAGTCGAAATTATGGGTTGGGTACACGAAGTTCCAGTTATAGAACACCTATTCCACTAGTATCCAAACTTTTCGGAGCCATGAACCTCCTATAAAGTGTGATTCTTTTTACGGATACTCTACGAACACTCATTTTGTCTTGGACATCCAACGAAGTCTAATTACACTAGATAACAAATTGAAACTTTTTTTTATAACATCGGTCAAATAGGATGTTTTAAATAATTTTGGGGTGTTGAATTCAAATATGGCTGTGAATAATCTGCAGAACATACAGTTTTTTTTTTAAATTGCGGATTGATGTATTTCAAATTCAATGAATACTCATATCTGTGAAATGAAAATAAATGTGACTATTTTATTAAATTGTAACTTAAAACTCATTAATTAATTACATGATTTCAATGAAAAAAATTAGAAACATCATAGTTATAGACCACTGAATATAAAGTAGCAAAAGAAATAATATTGAAACGCAAAATAAGAAAACATGGGAAAGGATCTTTTATACTTAAAGAAATTCATTTTTGTCTTTTATGTGCTGAGGTATATTCCTTATGCAGCAACCAGCAATAGTCACCCATCATTGCTAGGTCCCACATGTCTTGGTATCTCTCCTCCGTGGTTCGGATATCCTGGTAAAAATTTTTCCCTTGCTCATCACTGACATCTCCTAAGTTTTTGGAAAAGAAGTCGAGATGCGAATGCAAGAAATAGATCTTCAAAGACATTCGGCAGCCAAGATTTTCATAGTTTTTGAGAAGATCTTGAATGATATTTTGGTGGTTTTCCTCTTTGTGATTCCCCAGAAAATCCTGGACCACAGATGTGAAGGATTTCCATGCAGCGCGCTCCTTCATATTCAATTTTCCTTCGAAAACGGTATCATTCAGTAGCTTCCTGATCTGAGGACCAACAAAAATCCTTTCTTTGAGTTTGGCTTCACTTAGTTTTGGAAATTTTTCCTTCAAGTGCAAAAACCCTTTACCAGTTTTCTCCATAGCTTTTACAAAGTTTTTCATAAGTTCCAGTTTGATGTGTAGTGGTGAGAGCAGAACATCAGAGGCGTCAACTAGAGGCTTAGACCTCACATTACTCTTACCAGGAATAAAAACTTGTCTTTTCGGCCAGTCTTGTAGTTTTCCCTTTTGTCACTTCTGTCCCACAAACACAGAAAACAGCAAAATTTTGTGAAGCCTCCTTGAAGCCCGAGCAAGAGAGATATGACTTTTAGGTCACCACATATTGTCCACTTAAACTAGTCATATTTTATGGCAGTGAGTATTTTTTCCCCATGCTTTAATAAGTTGCCTTCATTCCCACAGCTTGTGTCACTGGAATGGAAGGTTTTTGGTTTCCTTTATGCAAAAGGACAGCTTTTAAGCAGAATTTTGACGAATTTATAAATAGACGCCATTCCTTAGGGTCATGAGTTATTCAAATTTCTTCCATCAGCCCTGAAATATCTGTGCAGAAACACGAACAATCTTGCATCTCGTAATAAGCAGATAAAGCCAAATTTCGCTTTCTGAACAGAGAAACTCTGGAACCCTTGGCCAGAAGATTCCACTATTGAAGTCTCGAACCTAAAACCTCAGCTTGTTGTTTGGAAAGTCCTAGGTCTCGAACAAGATCAGTTAGTTCATTTTGTTGAATCAGATGAGGCTTGTCTAACTTTTTAGGGGTGTATGTAGGATCAGGATCTGTATATGCCTCAAAGTCTTCCTGAACTGAAAGTCTTTCCTAACTGAAAAATAGTTAAGGCAGCTACAATTGTTTATGTTATAGAAACCTTGTAAAATAGTGTTATTTCGATACGGACACACTACAGAGTCTTATTCTTTCTGCTGATCTTCTTTCCATAATTATCTGTTACATTTTAACTAATATATATATCCTTGCAACGAAGGCTCCTAAAAGACGAAGGTTATATCTCAAGCTCTTTATCTGCTTTTAAGTTATTGGCTGTTTTGTAATTTGAATCTTTAACGTTTGAATGGAAAAATTCGATGCTCTAGAATTTTTTATGTCATCAACAGCCAATTTCACCTTGTGATCAGCATGAGACTGTCAATGTTGCCATGTTGAATTTACATAATTCCGGAAAAAAAATCTATAAAATTAAACCTGTTATGCAATCGTGGGAAATGTACTCTTTCCGTTAGAGCTTTCTGAAATATCAAAAAATAGCTAGGCTGTGGTGGATTACGCAATAGGCGTATGAGGCGTTCGCCTAGGCCTTGACACGCAGAGGGTCCTCAAAAAGTCAAAACTCGATTTCTTCGAGTATTTTATTGGCCAAAATATTTCACAATCAGCATAGTGTACATATTATTTACGTATACGTTTCGCGTTTTTATTAAGGTTAATACCAAGTATGACTTGATTTTTGTTAAATACACTAAAATGAACAGATATTTATATTCGTTTATAATTAAGATTGTTAATTTCTCAACATGGAAAAATTTATATAACACATATTAAACTTTCTATTTATTGTTGCAAATGTTTTTGCACAGTGAATACCCCCCCCCCCCCACGTAACACACACTCCCGGAAAACTGAGGGCCTCTCGATTCTTTGTCCCTGAGGAGGCCTTCAGATACCTTAATCCGCCACTGGCTCGAGGACCTCTTTTACCACCTTCGCGGAATATATTGATCCACGAGACCAATATATTCCACGTGAACTCCTATTGGTCCACGAGACCACAGGTTGAGGGCCAAAGAAAAAAATCTGCTTCGATTTGCAAAGCTATTCCAGAAATTCATATACCTACAATCGTGTTTGTATTATTTGCTACTATACATCATGCAACATGTTTCTTGAGCCTTAACGAAAGGTTTTATATTACTTATATAAAAAAAAAACCCTTACTTTTATTTATGATGAAGACCTTTTAAATTGCAAGGGCCAAACAATTTCAATTTATAACTGTTTAAAATTTGGTCATAATGTTAATATGTTATTGTAAATATGAGCTTCATTATTTCGTTATCAGTACTGTACATCTTTATTAAAAGCACATTAAACGATGTATATTTTTAATATTGGTAAGTGTGGTGCCAACTATTACTTTTTTCTTCTTATTGTTAAAGGAATAAGTGATTACCCGAACAAGTATCCATTCTTGGCATAATCAGTAATGTTTATGATGATGACAGTTTAAATAGTTTGGCTTTTGTTTCTTGGAGCCGTGTCTGGTCTGAGCATTAATAACGCATGGCTGATCTAACATTTTTAGGCTGATCTAACACCACCTTCGTGGAATATATTGATGTATTCTGCGAAGTTACTAACCCTTGTAACGAAATTTTTAACAGGATTAATGATAATGTTTATGACTTTGTTCTGACGATTTTGAAATATTTATCTTTTTCTTTCATTTTCCGTTCTAATTAGCACTAACATTTTTTGTTATATTTTGCTATATTTGCGAAATATTAGCGACAGAAAAAAATGTGCGATAAATAATGAGATTTTAGTGGACGTTAACTATAATGATTCACTTGATTTACGGGTTTTTTTTCATAGTTTATTATTTTTTTTTAAAACTGAGCACTAATGACCTGAAAATCATCTGCGATTAGCAAACAAAAGGTTTTTAAAGCTAACTACTTGGTAGCCCATCTAGATCTTAATAAGATTGAACCAGAATACATTTTCGAATCCCTTCAGCCTTTAAAGTTCGCTACACATGGTGAGGAGAAAATTGCATAGGACTCTCTTAAAAAGCCAGCTGTTCGTCGGATGGAATATTTAGCCGTGATTTTGCGTGGACTTGAAGACCCATATTCTGATCACGTTAAAGAATAAAGAAGTTAAATCTTTTTGGGTGTTAAGCGTACTTGATTGCAGATCAGAGAGATTTGGGTTCGAGAACAGGAATGGAAGTCTTTTGTATTGTCTTTCTGCTGAGATCTCACGTTCCTCACAGATCTTTCCTATGGTATAATTTTTAATATACTATCAAACTATGTCAAATATTTGGGGCAAGCAACTGCTAGAAGAGTAATTTGCTTACGAAAAAAAAATGAATAAACATTTTCATTTTTGTTTTATGTCTGTTTGTATGTAGATAATAAACTATTTTGCTTTTAGAAATAAATGAAAAAAAAATTGTTTTGGATTAGATAAGTAGGAATAAGATATTAAGATTCTCACTTCCGAATCTTCAAATAGTTGGAATTTCCACTTAAGGAGGGCCATAAAGTTCGAAACTGCGAATTTTTAAAGGAATATTGCAAATTGTATCATAGCTGGAAGAGGTGAGTTCGGTATCGGGTTCGAAAGAACACAGACACTTTGGGTTCAGACTAAGAATAATTTAATTTAAAATATTTCTTGAAATTGTAAAAAAGTGTAAAAAATAATTATGATTATTCTAACTATTAATTAGCCTTTGGAAATTAAAAATAAGCATCATGTGACTTTTGATTATATCTTTTACTTATTTTCAATCTTGAACAAATGAATGGCTCTTTGGGGTTTAAAAGGTTGTTTACTTGGAATTTTCAATTTATTTTAGTATTTCGAATATTTTTATTTCAAAATATCATTAACATTTGAATTCTGTCGAAAAAAAATTATAATAACATTATAATAGTAATAAAATAAATGATTAGCGACATGCATTTTTGTATACATGTGTCTTATGATACATCACAGAAATTTTTCCTCCAAAACGGGCTCAAGAATTGTCGAAATTAGTATAGCTTGGATGAGCGCAGGAACCGAAAACTTGATCACTAGATATTAAACACATATTTATTATATACCTTATTTTCTTATAATTTTAATAGGACTGTTTTGTTGAATGTAGTGTTGAATGTAGAGAAGGAGTATAATACTCAACTTTTATTTACCAGGATCACATTTTTGATCGCAGTTCGAATGATTACAATGTAAAAATCTCCTCTTCGGTGTAGATCACTTTAAAAATATTATTGAAAAATCATGCAATAATAGCAAAAGTTAATTCTTTTGCATCCATTACCGTTAGTATCAACTTAAATGGGTAAGGCCCCCTTCTCCCTAGATCCTTCCCTCAACCTATGAATTTATACAGCTCGAGTAAAGGTCTTGAACTCGTAGTTTATCGAAATGCGCCTAACCATTATCAATTCAGTTGAAAGATAGCATATTAGGGTCTGAACCCACAAATAAAAAAAAACAGTTTTAAACGCTTAATGAAATATACACCTCCCTTTATATCATAACGTTAGTCTTTTTCAGTTTCCTTCTCTGGAACTCTGCAACAGACAATTATTCGTTGAATAAACTCTCCGAACGGAAACGAATAGAATGTAAAAGGACACAATTTAAAGGGAAAAATATTCATTTTTCGGTTCAGTGAGATCCAACATTTTGCTATTACTTTACATATATCTCTCTTTATCAGCATACCTGTTTAGCTCTTTGTCCACGGATTTCAGAACCACTTTGACTAATGAGACCAAATGTATTTCGTGTGTTTTCCGCGTTTATAAACTCACACAGGAATGACTGGCGTCTTCCTATTGTATGCTTGCCAGAAAACTCACACGGGGATTGCCTCAAATTATGCTCTTTGCACCACGAAGACTGTCAGTACCGCTACCGAATAAATCAGGCTGATTTCTCCGTTTATAGAAGAGGGAGAAAGATCCGCTTCCTCTCTCCATTTAAATTGAGCCAATTACAGAACATGGAAGGAGGGAGTAACAGAGAAATGGGTATAATTTGGGAAAGGAGGGGGTGAGCGCTGGGAAGTAAGTAGACAGGGAAGAAGATGAAGTGAAATGACGAAGGGGAGGAAGATTCCCTAGAAGCTTGAAGCATCAAGGTAGGATGTGCTAGAACCACGTCCCGAGGTTTAGAGTCGTCTTGATTCGAATTCACGTGAATGGTTGTACTGGACGCAAACCATTCAACGTAATGTGTGAAGTAGTAACGACGACATTGCTGCTGGCTTGGACAATATTCGATGCACGTTTCTCCCCTACTAATGACAGCAGACATTAGCTTTAATTAAAGAGTGTTTTATCATTGATACACGGTGACACTATCTCCTACCTCATTAGAGACTCGCCGGCGATTTAATTCACTTTTCTAGAAAACACTGTCGCATTTGCTCGCTATTTACGGCTTCCCAACGCGTAACGCTTGTTTTAAAGTTTGTTGAAATTGCTTCTGGAGTTTCGTCGCCCTGAAACGAGAGCTAAATATGGAATTCTTGTTTTGCTTTTTGTTTTTTTTTCCGGCTTTATATTTTTTTTCGGATTCTAAATTTAGATAATCGAATGCTGGAAGAAATATTTTTTTTCTGAATGATATTTTTAACTGACATTTAATTGATTCTCGTTTACTCTTTAATCGATATGTAAAAGATTTTTAATAGTGACTGTCCTCAGTTTTTTTTTTAATCGCTTGATAGCATAAAGCAGTGGTTCTCAAACTTTTATGCTTCACGAAAAAAAAAACCCCTCAAGCAGCTGCTTGTCACAAAGATCTGACAGCAGCCTGTTAGTTTATATGTCATAGTAGAAGATCTGAGAGGATGGCAGGACCTCAGCAGAAAAGCAACACATACATCTATGCCTTACCTGGGGCTCGAACCCAGGTCCCTTATATTAGTAGCCAAGCGTGCTAACCACTCGACCACGGAATGTATCCCCTGGAAATGTCTAGGTAAATGACTACCCCTCATACAGATAGATAAAACTATAGTTATAGTATAATAATGGGAATAAAATAGAACATATATATATATAACATCTATCTAGAGACTTTTGAGCTCTCGAGGTGTAACCCAAAAACATTTTAGGCGTACCCCACGTTGAGAACTCCTAGCATATAGTTTAAATACTGTTGTTGCCAATGTGCTTGATCGTATTTTGCTTTCCCCACGATTTTAAAATCCATTCAAAAGCACGTTAGAAGCAATAATAGTAATTCGTGTACACAATATTATTTAGGTGAACATACTGATTCTTGGATTGACTGAAAGAAGCCATTTCAATTAATGCATGAAAGTATTTATGAACTAATGATGATGAATGAACGGGAACTGGGAGCTTGCTGAGCGGGTAGTGTGAGGCTCGTAATCTGCAGTTCCCATGTTTGAGTCTCACCTGGACAAGCGTTGACATTTATCTCCGCTAAACTGGAAACGCTACTGTCAGTCAGGTGGGAAGTTAAGCCATGGGTCCGTCTGCAAAGAGAGCCACACCCTTTCTCTCTCACGATCCCCAGGATTTATATCTGAGGGATCGTGAAAGAGGGAGAGAGGGTATGACTCTCCTTGCACCAAGGGCCACGGTTTAACGTTCAATTCTACGGACGGCCTGTGCACTTAAAGACCATGTTGAATGACCTTAATGGGAGGCTACCATCTGTATCCTAACAGCTATGTAGCAGGTCCCCTTACCCCAACCTTCTCTGAGTCCATGGAGTGCTTCTGACCTGGTATTTAGCCTATTTTGTACAAGAAAGTGCCGTTTAGAGGTAAAATAACCCAACCCTAATGACGATGAACGCTAGATATGTAAAAACGTTACTGTTTTTTTTTTTGACAATATTTAGATATCAATTTGCAATGCTATCAGTTATTAATAAATTACATTTTATGCAAAAATATATATTGTAGGTTTTCTTTTTTTTTATCATAAACGAAATATATATATATTTTAAAGAAATAACAAGCAGGAGAAATGTGTGTCTGGCATGGTTGATTAACGATAAAGCCGAAGTAGATCCTTCCATGGGGCTAACTTTTTTCGGGAAGGGGGGACTACTAATTAATATTCGATTCTTATATACAGGAGAAAATTTAGTTTTTTTTCTACTATTTTCAATGCAAATTAACGTAATAATTATATAAATAAAATAATTTTTTTAAATCAAATTTTTCGAGAATTTTCAATGTACAAATGGAGTCAACCAAATAAATGATATAAATGTTTTGTTGGGCTGGGTTGTTTGACTTCTGAGCGGCACTGTTTTTGCACACAATAGCCTAAATGGCCAGGTAGGAGAACTTCAAGAGTTCAGAGAAGGTTGAGGGGAGGAAACCCAGTGGACAGCTGTTAAGAGAGATATGGTTGCCTCCTGTCAAGGATATTGGTGTACCCTGACTGATGGCAGGGTGGGACATAGGAGCGGCAAATATATAAATTTAGTACTGCTATTTGACTGAAAACTTTTAACCTAAGTGGCAACCTGTCGATGAAATGGTTGGGTCGTTTCAAACATTTCTATAACGTCATAACTTATCTGTGTAATTAAAATTATTTATAATGATTTATTTCATTCCTTAAAACATCATTTCTATCATCCAAACTCATAATTCGATGTGAGAAAGATATTGTAACAAGAAATTCTGAATCATCAGCTACACATCACACTTACAAATAATCAAACTTCTAATCATAAAAACTATTCAGTTTTCTGGAGTAAGGACAAAACCACAAAGAGTAGATTATTCCATATCATTCCTTAAAATATTTTGACATATGGGGCAGAAACACGATCCCTTACAGAGATCGTAAAGCAAAAACATAGGGAAAAACTAAGGAGATGGAGGATTTCTGGAAAGGATGTGTGGGAAAGAAGACTGGATCGAGTGAGAAAGAAAATTATTAGGGAGGAAGTTGGAATTGAAAGAGACGTAAGGGAAAAGATCCAGGGAAAATGCTGGTATGATATGGACATATCCAGAGAATGGACCGAGCAAGGTGGCCAAAGAAAACTTAATCTACAAAGTTTAGAAGGAGGAGAGAAAGGCCAAGAAGAATGCAGGGAAGATGGAGTCGGAGAAATAATGAGTAAAGAGGTTGAGGGAAAGGAGACTCGAGAGATAGATACCGTTCGAAAAAGGAGAGATTTAGTCACAGAATCAATGAGTAAAAGAGGTATCCATCTGGGAAAAGAGATGGAGTTGCAAAAGCAATGAGTAAAAGTGGTATGAGAGAAAGATATTGAGTGATAGATTCATCTGTAGAAATTGTTTAGGCATCTGATGTATTTTATTCGTATTTATATGCTATTAGTTTATGGCTTTAGGCAGAGTGATTAACTTTCTAATGTTTTATCATCCAAAATATTTGGAAGGTTCACGGAGACCCCGCTCTGACTTGTCAAATGCAAAACTAAATTGGTGGAAAATTTAATGATGCCGCACCTTAAAAGATCCTTTTTGTTTGGCCATATTTTTTAAGAGCAAACGCATTATTCATTGTAGTGATCAGAGAGTTAAATTTCAACGCTGAAAAATTCTCTTCTATCTCGAGTCTCGATAAGAGTTTGTTTAACTATCTGGTAGACAAACGGTAACTGACGTCATATCTTTTTCTTCAGTGTTGTCTGAATGTCTCACTGTGGTGAGTAATGCCAAAGGGACGATGGTGCAAGAGTACATGACCCTGCACGAAGGCGAAGCACACGCAGATGAAGGTCAAGCAGACATTGAACAAATATACACACGTAGAAAAGACGGTTAAAATCTTGATTCTTTTTTCTGCTTCCAGATTCTTTTTTGCTGTAGGTTCTCTTCGGGTCATAGTCGTATTCAGGCATTCGGAATGTGTTTAGAGCGTAAAGGGAGTTCTTTGACATGTTTATGCACTCTCTGAGTCTTTGAAGTCGGGATGCCGGGCATGAACCAAAATCTGACTGACTGTCTCGATAGTTGCTGCCCTCGTCATAAATTTTCTTCTTTAACAAGCTGAATGTATTTATTCGTAGCTGATTTCTAGAAGAAGAGTGAAAAGAAATAATGGGATAAAAACCGAGAGAGATGGAGATAAAAGAGTAGCGACGAAATTTTCAGAGCGTTAGTTTCAGTGAGGAAATAATAAATTGATTTTTTTTCTCGGGGGAATTTTCCCGTTATTTAAATAAATTACTTTTACCCAACCATTAATAAATCGAATTACGAGAAAAATTGATTAAAGATCAGTACCATGGTATATAGAGTTGCAATCCCATCTTCACAGAAAAATAAGCACTGTGTGCTACGTATTTAACCCATAAAACATCTACCCTTGGGTATTGATTTAGAAAAAAATCCTGAAGCTTTCGTTTTTTTCCCAATGTAAGATTAAATATTTCGACTTCTGTTTTTCCATGGTTGCTGTAGACAATGCTGTTTTCCAGCCGGAACTCTCATAAACATTACACATAGTTATTGTATAAAATATGTTTCAAAAATGGGAACAATGTATTTATTTCTGTAAATACTCATAGGGTTTTTCATAGAGAAACTTCGTGAATATCTGTAGGTAAAATTTATAGTCCATACTGTTGCCCTTCAGAATATATTAGATTCGGCACTCATTTCTACAAGCGAGTATGAAAGAGCATCCTCGCAAATGAATCCGATTATCACATCAATTAGATGGCTAGTGTTGAAGTCCACTACATCTGCTGTAATTTTTATTGGAATGGTTGGACCTTCACTAATAGTTTTAAATTCAACGAAGTATGTCAACTCATAGTTAGGACAAGGTTAGGTTGGATTGTTTTAACTTTGAGCGGCAGTTTTTTTTTTGCATTGGCTAAATGGCGAGGTCACAAGGACTCCGAGGGCTCAGAGAAGGTTGGGGGGGGGGGAGTGGACCCATTGGACAGCTGTTAGAAGAGAGATGGTGGCCTCCCGTCAAGGCCATCCAGCGAGTTCTTTAATATGCATAAGGCTCTACTGTATACGGTACCACGGCTTAACGTACCATTCGACTGTCAGTGGCCTTCACAGTTTCTCCCATTTACTGAGGGTAGGGTGGGGGTTTAGCGGAGATAAATTTCAACGCTGGCTCAGTGGGACTCGAATATGGGAACTGCAGATTACGAGTCTGGCGCAAGATCTATAGGTCATTTTGACAAAAAAAGTTCTGTATTTAGAATTTATTATAAAATTCTAATTCTTTTTAAAATTTATATACTTTGTGAGATTAAAAGAGTTAAATTTCCTTCACTTCCTGAAAAAAACTACTCCTTCAATCGCATTTTGAATCATTGCAGAGACGTTCTTTGAATTTTTCTCGAAAATCATTTCTGGGCATAGATTTACGGATTATATCGAGGTCGTGGTGTATTTAAAAACTCTCTTCTACCATATAAATAAAGTTATACATTACAAGTTTAGTTTCCTGATAGAATTATTCTATATATTATTAATAATAACTGGGTTAAATCCGGATAAGGCATGGATGTTTCTTTTCTTGTGTTGTCTTTCTGCTGTCTCGCCTTCCTCGAAAATATTCTCTATGGCATATTATAATAATAGGATTCTGTCAGACCTCTATGGTAAATAGTTATGCTTGAAGGGTAATTGTTTCTGTTGAGTTCGAATTATTTAAATTTCAGTGCCTTTCAGATGCAATTAAAGCCATTAACGCAGAAGATGAAATAATGATAAAAAATATATCCCGCAATCAGCTGCTTGCTACAGAGGTCAGACTGGCAAGAGCTTCTCAGTTTATACGCCACAGTAGTTCTGTGAGGATGGCGGGATCTCGCGAAAAAACACAAATATCCATGCCTCTCGGGTCTCGAAAACAAATCCCTTAGAGCAGTAGCCAAGAGTGTACGGGACACTAGTTTTATTAAATAAATATAATATATATATAAACATAATATGTATGATATTGAAGCTTGTTTGATTGGCTGTTTTACCTCTAAGAGATGCTTTCTTGCATACAATGAGTTAATTGCCAGGTCACAAGTACCCCATTGTCTCAGCGAAGGCTAGGGAAAAGGATCCACTGGATAGTGTTAGGAGGCCTCATACACACGGGACCATAGTTTTAAGTCCCATCCGACGGATGGCTGCCTTTCCAAGCCCATCAATGTCCCCCTTTCCCGCTGAGGACGGGTGGGTGTTAGAAAATTCTGGACGCAGGCATGATAGTGAAGCATTTGATTAATATTGCACCACGCTATTATTTAACAATGCGAAAGAAAGAGTAGAGAACAGTTCTCAGGCATCTATCACGGCCACAATGCAATTTTGGATAAGGAAATAAAATTTAGATGATATTCCAAATGACTTTACCCTTCCGCTGATGATACCCAGGGTGCTATATTTCGTTTAAATTTGAGAAATGCTCTTAGTTTAAAAGATGTTTTGCATTGCAACTGGAATTAATTTTAATGAATGAAAAATATTGGATTGGCTTTATTGAGAAACATTTTTACTGTTAACCAAATTAAGATAAAAGTGTTTTTTACATATAAGATCTAACGCAGCATTATCACCGGTTGAAAATCACCTTCGCATTACCCAAGAGTTTTTATAATGGAAACTAATGAAATGAAAACAAGCTAATTAACCATCATAACAACAACTTTAAACGATGACAAAAAAAGTCGCATGCACACAAGCACCACTAACAAAAAGAAAGAAAAATACATTTTCACGATCACTCTTCTGAAATTATGTATTTATTTTCTTTCGTCATCAAGAAGACTTCTTAAGTTTTCCCCCCAGTTCCTCAAATTTCTTTCCTTGTTTCTTTCCCTCGAGAGGAAGATAATTAGCTATCAAAAAGCACATACCCTAATGTTCTCGGTAGACGTATAAACCGCATCGGGTTACTACTACGGAAGAGCAGGAAGAACAGCAATAAAACATAGGCTCTATAGTTAGCATCTCGGTATGACGGTACAGTTAATTACTTGAAGTGGCAGCACTGAATCACTGTCTCTGGATCTAAGCGTGCGTAAGTGAAGGAGTGGGCGACGAAAAACCTTACTGCTTCTTATAGAAAAAGAAGAACGGAAGAAGAAAGACTAAAAAAGGATGAAGGATATCCCACAGAGCCAAGAAGATGACCTATACGTTCAAGTAACATAGACCAGTGATTGTATTCTTGATAACACACATTTTCAACGTCTATCTCTACGTGGGTTCTGAAGGCGTAGGAGTCGCTCTTTGATCATCGTTTGTCACTGCTAACGAACCATTTTTAATGCAGTCAACATGTCACCTGTCACAGAGATTCTATTCGTACAGAGTGCAGGAGACCTCTTAAAGGATACTGGAGGAGTGAATTCAGCTTTTACAGCTTTAGGAGGAAGGACTAATAAAAGCCAAGGAAAGCATTTTCATTCTGGTTATTTTAATGTGAAATTAATTAAAATAGTACATTTATTTTATTACATTGCCTTGCCATGATATTAAAGAATATTTTCCATGTCATTCAAAAGGAATCTAACTTCGAAGCTGTAGAACTTACAAAATATGCATTGAATGAAAAAAAAAATGTGACTGAAGATAAATTAAAAAGATCATAATCAAATCTGTTTAAATCTCGATTTGCAAAAAAATATTCGCTCAGTATTTATTGTCAGAAGAATTTACTCAGAAATTAACTAATAATTAAATAAGAAGTATGTTTAGAATATCGTTTCTTAATAGGGTCAACTTTTGGTATAGGCAAAGTAGGCAAATGTTGGAAGCCCGCGATATTGGCTTTATCAGCCAGTTTGGGGGCAGGGGACCCACTGGATAGCTGCTAGGAGACAGATGATAGCCTCCCGTCAAGGCCATCCAGCATGTTCTTTAACGTGCACAGGGTATGACTCTCCTGCACGCTAGACGACGGTTTAACGTCTCATTCGACGGAAGGTGGCCATTCCAAGCCGATCGATATCACTTTCTCACAGAGGGTAATGGTGGAAAAAATTACTAAACTTATTTATATTCCACGCATTTTTCAAGAAAGTTTTTAAGGACCTGTAAAACAGAGGAGAAATGTTTTGCTGCATTGAAAATCAAGTCTCTCGCCCAGCCCTCTTTTTCATTTTTCCGGTTCGATTGTGTTTTTATACACACACACACCCACTCGATTCTTTTTGAAGATTCGAGGCCTGGGTTTTACTATTATGTATTAGGACCATGGGGGTCATTAGCATATTTTCCAGTGGTGGGGAGAGAGAAAAAAATGTTTTCCTAGTAGAGGAAAATTGGTGCAAAGAAATCAATGTTACAAAATAGTTAAAATTATTCAGAGCTTTTGGTCGAGCCGTTTATTAATGAGGTCAGCTGCGAATATACCAATCGTGCATATACATTTTATACCGTAATATAACTAAGGATGCCCGAAAAATAAAATGAGAAACAAAGGTCAAACTTATTACTGAAAATGATGCATGTAAAAAGATGGTTTTTACTAATACTAAATAATAATAAATGTTATACTTCCGAAAACAAAGGAAAACGTAACAAAAACCAAGGTTAATTTTCGGTGCACCTGATAGTATTCAACATAAATTAATTCTTCTATCAAAAGTTTCCAAAGAAAGGCCAATTCTCCTCCCCCCCCCCTTTACGGATGCTAATGATTCGGAACCATGTACATATATAGTCACAAAAATTGCATTTGTTTCTGATGGTGTATTTAGAGAAAGTCTGACCACATACTAAAAGCGCTTTACATTTGCCTGTGTGTCCCTTTTCTGGAATCAGGACAAAGTACTTCAATGAACTTCATATAGATCCTAAATGCACAGCTTTTTAATCATAGTTTATCTACTAACATTTATCTTGACTTGTTAAAAGGTGACATCTGAAATCCTCAGCATCCTCTTCGAACCTCAGAAACTGTGCCCAGCATTATCAACTTGCCAGCTGTTGACATCTAGTTGCCACCTACAACCACAGTAGTGAAGACCATCCATTTGGGAGTGTTTACCGCTTCTCAGAAAGCAGCATTCCGCAGTTTCTAGGCAACGTCTGTTGGATAGTTGACAAGGGATGTCAGACAATTCATTTTTGAGATAACTTGTAGCACACATCCACGCAAAGTAACGCAGTTTGTTGACTCTTAGTCTTACTTGCGCAATGTTGTTATCTCCGATACCGCTTATAGTCACGTCTCGAAGCAATTTATTGCCCTATTCTTTCATACGTTAGTACTGTTGCCTCCCAAGGATCTATTCGAGGCGTCAGTTTACTTTTTTTCCACCAGTGACAAATGCTTTATTGATCGAAAGTTACCCAGATCATTGTCAGTTTCCGATCGGTTAGGGGGCGGGGGTGGCTCAGTCGGTAGCGCGCCAGGCTCGTAATCTGTAGTTCCCAGGTTCGAGTCCCAGCTGGGTCAGCGTTGAGATTTATCTCCGCAAAAATTCCCCGCCCTGCCCACGGTCAGTAGGGGACACCGATGGGCTTGAAAAGGCCGCCGTCCGTCGGATGGGACGTTAAGCCGTGGCCCCGTGTGCGGGAGAGCCATACCCTGTGCACGTTAAAGAACACGCTGGATGGCCTTGACGGGAGGCTACCATCCATCTCCCAACAGCTGTTCCAGTGAGTCCCCTCCCCCAACCTTCTCTGAGCCTTCGGGGTCCATGTGACCTGGCCATTTAGCCCATTGTGTGCAAAAAAGTGCCGCTCAGGGGTAAACAACCCAACCCGATCGGTTAGATGTTCAATAGGAATCGAGTTGCTGCGCATTGGATCAGATCCTGTACGATCAAGGTTTTATTTTTATTAATACATTCGTCAGGCTGCTCCCGACCGGTTGGGTTTCCAACAAGGATCGAGTTGTCTCCGCATTGAGTCAGATTATGTCCGGCCTAAGTTATAGTATTACATTCGTCGTTGCTAAAAACCAATTGTGCTATCTATGCTCAATTTTCTGATTTGTGCTAATCTTGAGTCATCAGAATTTCGCGATCGGTACATGGTTATTTCTGTTGCAAGTTGTAGAAATTTATATCATGTAACTGTTTTTCTATTTTTAACCCTCAAGAAAATGCATTTGCGTCTACTTGAGGGTTAAGGAGTATGTATCAGTTAGATCTGCAACACGGCAATCAATAAAATCCAGGGACCTTATATAAATAACTCGTGCATGCAATTCTATCTGGCCAAAGGCGTAGTGTGAAGGAGAGCTTAAGCAAAAAATGTTAAAATTGTCACGATGTCGAATTGCTGGCCGAAATAGGTACCTTATTTTAACGTGTATAAGGAACCCTCGTGTATAAGTAACCCCTGATTTTTCATCAAAGATATTTTTATTTTAAGATATAAAAAAAAAGAAATTTTTTATTCATCATAGAAACCATAAAATTCCTCATCACTCTCATCTGATACATCACAATCAGCTGCATCAACTAGTTCATTATCATCATCAGAGTCACTCTCATCAAGTTATGAAGATTTGCGTTTCGAGGAATTGAGTAATTTGTTAATATCTATAATACTATCCATGTATAAGAAACCCCCCTATTTTTGGGACCCAATTTTTGGCAGAAAGGGGTTCCTTATACACGTTAAAATACGGTATTCCGGATTCTGTTTATCTTAGAGCAATGGCTCCCAAAGGGGAATTTGGTTATATTGAGCTGTTTTACCTCTAGAGTGCCACTTTCTTGCACACATGGGCTAAATTTATAGGTCACAAGGCCCCGAGGGCTCAGAGAAAGCTGGGAAAGAGAATCACTGGTCAGCTTTTAGGAGACAGATGGCAGCCCCCCTCAAGGCCATCCAGTGTGTTCTTTAACGTGCACAGGGTATAGCTCTCCCGCACACAGACCACGGCTTTACGTCCCATCTAACGAAGGGCGTCTTTCAAATCCCATCGGGTTGGGTTGTTTTACCTCTGAGCGGCACTTTTTAGCACACCATGGACTAAATGGCCAGGTCACATGAACCCTGAAGGCTCAGAGAAGGTTGGGGGAGGGGACCCCACTGGAACAGCTGTTGGGAGATAGATGGTAGTCTCCTGTCAAGGCCATCCAGCGTGTTCTTTAACGTGCACAGGGTATGGCTCTCCCGCACACGGAGCCACGGCTTAACGTCCCATCCGACGGAGGGCGTCTTTCCAATCCCATCGGTGTCCCTTTCTCACCGAGGGCAGGGTTTGGGTTAACGGAGATGAATAGCAATGCTGACAAAATTGGGGCTTAAACGGGGAAACTACAAATTATGAGCCTGGAGCGCTACTGACTTGGCCAAAGGGCGACTTCCGCTAAGAAGCTTTTTAGAAATTTGTGGGGGCATTTTGTTGAATTTTTTCTGCGGAAATAAATTAAGTGTAATATCAAACACTTCTTAGATTAACAATCTTCCATGAAGTTCGGCCAATAAGCGTTGGAAACCACTGTCTTAAAGTCTGATCTGTATGTCATGCAAAGATGCCTTTCCCTATGCAACCACTTTTCACTGAATCTTGCTAGTGTCAATCGGATCTTGTTAATAGAAATCACCACAGAAAATGCTAAAAGATAGATAGACCACATCGCTCCATACCTATAGCATTATACTCCATTTCCAACGCAACTAAATACGATCATTTTGCTACCACTGAGAGCTCCCCAAAAATCAATTCCAGTTACCAATTAGGATAATCGGTAACTGGAACTGATTTTTGGAGAGCTCTCAGTGATTAAAATAATCTACGCACAAACTTCGTAACAGCAAAGCGCTGTTATTAAAAAAACAAATTCATCGACCCATAAACTAAAATAGAGAAAGAAAAAACAAAACAATAAAACGTAGGTGGAAGTTCTCTGGTATTCGGCATTTGCTAGCAGAAATAAATATAGCCGTGGCCACATGGCTTCTCCTCGAGAACATTTCAGCAGTCAAGGAGCCCCAGCAGCTCCAGCTACTGAAGTTGCTGTAAAGTAAATACGCCGCTAACACGATCTTCAGCAACCTACTCGTGCAACGTAGGGAACAGGATCGAACGTGTCATGTGACCTCCAGACCAGAACTGTGAACGGCTCATAAGTGAAGAGCGCCGTCAGCAGCAGACAGGGTATCTTTCTCCCCTCTTCTTCTTTTCACCCCCCCCCCCTTCTGTCGTTGGGAACCTAGTGGATAGCCCCCCTGCCATGAAGAGATAAATAAATAATGTCTAACCTCCTCTTCCCTCGTCCCTCTTAGTGTGCAGAGAATTCCAAAGTCTCGGACATCCCTGGCCGGCATTACAAACGTTTTGAGAATCGCTCCGGCCATGGCAGTTTAACATCGATGTTTTGAAGAGCTGAATAGATGACAAATTGGCAAAATCCCGCCTCCCCCCCTCGAAACTTATGGACAATATTACCCACTTTGGTATATAATTGGAGGTTTTGTCGGCGGTCAATGCTATAAGTTTTTTTTACGCGTTGGGATGTTATTTAAGTAATGGGATTTGTTTTTTATCTTCTGCATCGTGGTGAAGCTATGTTTTAACATCTTGGATAAACAATAGGATGTCCTCGTGTGCGATTTGTGTCAATATATTTATAAAACACTGCCTTGCCAAAATATTGGATCTAATTCTAAGCTTTATAAGTTTTAAAATATGCATTTCATCGAAAAATGTGATTGATTATAAATTAAAGCTCGTAATCACAACCTCGTTTTTCAATAATATTCGTTAGGCATTTAAAGTCATTACGGAAACTTGAATATTTCTCTACAGTATTGCTTCACAAGAATTTACCTCAGAAATTAATTAAAATTTATTGTTAATTTGATTAATATTGAATATTGATGTGACTTTGCCTCAAACCATTTAATATAATGAATATACATTTTAGAAGTTTGTGTAAAGATTATTTCAATATTAGACAATTATACATGATTTTTATAAACAAGATAATCTATTGTTAAATGAGTAATTTATTTTTATTTTTGAACTGTATATATATTGGGCTTTTCTCTCCGAAGTTATATAAATTTTTCGAAGTTACTCGCCTAATAGCTAATATATTCAGCGTAATGAGTGAAATTATTTACATTGTTCATACTGTTTTAATTATTCTAATAATTTTACATTGCGGATAATTCCCTGAATTCTCTTCTCTTACCTAGTTTTGAGTCCTTGGGAATCATTGTAAACTGATCATTTGCAATATTGTGTGCACAAAATGGGCACTAAGACGTAAAACAATCGAACTCTATCCAGAAATTTGTTTGTCCAAGAGTCGTGTAAACTAGAAAAACGCAATCGCCTCTAGCTCATATGGAAATCTCGTTTACAAAGAGAAGGAAATTTTCGTTTTCCTACTTTTGAACTCTTCAAAAGTTTTAATTCGAACTAATGAATGATTAAAAAAAATAACTCAACCCAATTCAACTCTCCTTTGGTCTAATATTATATCTTACTTTATACAAAAAGGACAAAACAGAAAAACAATATTCAAAAGCATAATGTTTTATAACAAAACTGTGCTTAGTAACGTAAAGTTAGGAGTAGCTTCTAGGATTCTTCTGTGTCCTAAATGTTGAAAATCAAAAACAAATAATGCGCCGTTAATTTAGCCTAGTGGTTCTCAACCTTTTTTTGCTTCACGTACCTCCTGGAAATATGTATTTCACTGGCGTACCCCTTGTATAAATAGATAAAACTATAGTTAGAGTATAACAATGGGAATAAAATGAAACATAAATATATGCATTAAATTTTGTATTCGTAAATTATATATATCGATAAACACAAAAAATGACATTTTTGTACAGCAGTGTTGCCAACTTAGCGACTTTTTTACTAGATCTAATGACTTTTGAGCTCTAACGGCGTACCCCAAAACATTTTACCGCGTACCCCACGTTGAGAACCCCAGACCTAGCCCATATCTGGTCTAGTGGTTAGCGTACCTGACTACTAGACCAGCGGGCATGTCTATGTGTTTGTATGAGAAACTAGAAAAATTCCAGTTGAGCTTGTAGGCTATCTTCGTCCTTTGTGTAGGGGAGCGCCTTTTTGAAAAAAAATGCAAAAAAATTCTCAATAATTGGAGTAGGATCTCGTTTATCCATGTTAATGTTATCCTACTCCAATTATTTAGAAATTTTTGCATTTTTTTTTTTCAAAAAGGTGCTCCCCTACACAAAGGACGAAGATAGCCTAGAAGCTCAACTGGGATTTTTCTGGTTCCTCATACAAACACATAGACATGCCCGCTGGTCTAGTAGTCAGGTACGCTAACCACTAAACCAGATATGGGCTAAGTCTGGGGTTCTCAACGTGGGGTACGCGGTAAAATGTTTTGGGGTACGCCGTGAGAGCTCAAAAGTCGTTAGATCTAGTAACAAAGTCGCTAAGTTGGCAACACTGCTGTACAAATATGTACTCCATGTTAATGGATAAACGAGTTTCCACTCTAATCAAAAGAATTAATTACTAACCTCAAGCATAATAAGATAACCTCAAGGCCATTCTTATTTTTACTCTATGAATAATTCCTTAGAGGATTGAAGGCCAACAGTGTTTGCTATTGCAAATTACAAGTGAAATAGAGTGCGCTATGAAGATAATAAAAGAAAACTGATTTTTCCGTCGGAGTTAAGAGCTTTTTCATTCCGTCTCAGTTCCTTTGATTACTTTCCTTAAGCCTCAACCAAAAGAGAAAAAAATTCGAACATCAAATTTAAATGAAAAGTAAAGTTAAAGGAAACAAAAAAAAAAACATAAAAATGTAGCAAAGGAATTACATATACAGCACTACATCACACACTTTTGGATGATCAAAAGCTCTCGTATTTCATTTTCCGTACACATTTTTCTATTTTATATTCTGTTACTCTTTTTATTTCACTCTTTCTCTCCACATTTGCATTTGAAATGCACGTAGAGAATATTTGATATTACCCTCAACCATATGCAGCTCGCGCCATTTGCATGGCATTCCTTTCCCGCACTTTCTTCCTTGTCTTTCCTGCAAGGCCATTTGTCAGAAATAAATCTAGAAACACGATTACATTAAACTCCCTTGCGGCGTAACTCTCGGGGTCCCTTCAAGTCGGTATTAACGGCGCTGCAAAGCGCTAACAAATGCACGGAGATCGTGCTCTCGCTCTTGAAGGAAGAATAGCGCCGACTTCCTCCTGCTCTTTCTCTTCTTCGTTTAATCCTGGCCTGTCTCTCAAGAGTGGTTCCGGAAGTTGGAATAGAGTAAGTGGCGTCCGAAATCTTTTCCGGAGCAGTAAAGAATAAGAGCGCTTTCAGAAGCACACTGGGTCCTGCGTACATTTCTGAGCGTATTCTTCTCAAAGTGCTGAGTACGGAAAACCTTTTGGTTTTCAGCCTCTCTCTCCCCTCAGAGAGTGATGTTTGGCGAATAAGAAATTGTAATGTTTGTTTTGCAGTAATAATCTATTCACATGTGTTTGATATTCTTTTTGTTAGTTTTTCTCATGAACTTCGAAATTTTTTGACAATTTTTGCCTTGTTTAAGCGCAAGAATCACTTCCACAAACCTCTGTAGCACTATGGAGATCTCTACTTAATAGGATCCATTGACCGAAGAAAGTTTCTTATCCTCGCTATTTTTGCGGTTTGAAGTGTGTATGATGGAGTTGTGTGTGTGGGATGGACAGGAAAGCTTGGAACCGTGTGCAGGAGAGTGCAGCAGCTACCCTGGCCACCTCAATCTCCAAACCTCAATATATTGATTATTTGTGGGAATATCTGGAGCTCGAGATCAGATCACACTTTCCACCTCCAGTATCGCTGGCACAGTTGGGCCATATTTTACAGGAAGATTGGTCCCTCACTCCATTACCGTATATGCATGACTTGTATAAGTCTATTTCCACGTCGAATTGCATCTGTTCTGAATGCCCGAGGTGGGACTACAGCTTATTAATAAAATGTTATCCACAAACAGTACCTGTTCCCATTATTTTGATAAACCCCTGTATCTTGTCATAAGTAATTCTGAACAATGACTAAAACAAAGCCATTAAACTTAGTTTCAGAAGCAGAATTCATTAGCGGTTCTTGTACCTTCGCCCCGGGGGCATTACACCTAATGCAGTAATTTTCAAACCCAGAGTTGAAAAGACTCTTAGTACCCCACAAAAAACTGACCTGGACACTAGCCTGTAAGTATCACTACCATTTGGGTTGCAAGACGAAGGTAATTTAAATTTCGGATCGTGATCAAAAATATTTAAGAAACACTGTCCTAATAGAAACGTGCCCTCCTTATTAAACACCAGTTGTGCACCTCAGCTGTACTGGTTATGGAATTTCCTTCAGGTAGAAATTTAAAGGTTTTTTCCATAAGTGTTAATAAAAATAAAAAAATCGTAACTTTGTACTGTTCTTTATTGAGAAAATTCATAAAACATATTTTGTAAATCTATTGATTGGGTGCAGACTCACATAAAAAAATTAAATGGGGACGTAGGGGAAGTTTCATAGGTTTTAAACACATTTCATGAAAAATGCGTGAAATACGCAGTAGTTTAATTATTTTGGCCTCCATTACCCTTAATAGCATTCTCAAGGGCGAGGGGGGCTTCAGAGAATAACCGTTTTGCCCCTCCCCTTAGATCCGGTCCTAGTTGGGTATACTAAAATAATTTATATTGCACCATTTTAATCTTCAAACATTCCATTATAAAACACCACACTATTTAAGCAATACAATAAAAGATTTAATTTATATTCGTAAACAGGCTGAAGTTTGAAACTCGGAGTACGTCAACTGTGCTTGTATTACAGTATAATGAACAGTAAAACAAGAGAAGTGGGGATTGGAACTTGAGGATCCACGGTTCGGTTGTTGCGCTCAAAGATAGAACAGTTCTTCAGACGGAACTAAAGGAGCCTTTTGGCTCAACTCCTGAAACCATGACATGAATTAATGGCAAGTTGCGCCAAATGAAACCATGAAATTTGTGATTCATTTCCTGAGAGCGCAATGTTCTGGTGCATGCCATGCGGTTGTGCTGAAGGAGAGTTTGATTCTCAGAAGTCAGTTCTTGTTATATAAATATATGAAGCAAAGGAACCACATTCCAGTACTCAGAAAGCATGAAGTTCAGAAAATGAAATAAGAAAGATTGATGATGTTTCTTTAGAAAATCGAATTAATGGGGTGTTTTTTTCGCTTATAAAAGTGACGAATGATCCGTATCAGATGTTTGCCCAAACTTGGTGGGTGGAATAAGGGGGATTTGTTCCCTCTGAAATAAACAAATTAAAGTTGATCATTGAAAACTGGTAGAATGGCCAGACACGTTCTCGAATTTTTACATGGGGTGATTAGTTTTTATCACATATTTTTATGATACGAAAACTAAACTTACCGAGCTGAATGTTTTCTTTGGGATCTGTTTATTGTGATTTTTGATTCCTTTCCCCGAAGCAAATTTCTGCTTAAGTCCCTGATGCATGTGACTTTTATTCTGAAGAAAATAACAATTGCATGAGATGTGGAGGAAACTTAAGTACAAATCAGCCCAGAGGTCCTGATGCAGAATTCAATATTTTGACTACTAAACAAAAACCGAACCTTTATTAAAACTTCGTGGCGTTAGGAAAAACAGTTTTTTTTTTCTCAACCTTTCAGTGTAGTTCGTTGTACCCAGGAGTGAAGAAATGCAGAAATTGACTAGATAGTTGCTTTTTTTTACCACAAGCCGGAGAAAACTTGTATAAGAGCATTTTTTTACTCTAATATACATTAAAACAAAGGATTCAATCAAAAATCGATATATATTACATTCAATGATGAAAGTTGATTTTATTATACCTGGAATATTTTACTGTTGTGGTTTTCCCTAGCTTGGAACTGGCCCGAATCTAAAATAAAACAGGGGGGGGGGGTGCGCTTTTGCTTATTATTTTCTTTTTGAATACAATATTGATTTTTAAATTAAAAAAAGCAAAATCCTAAACAAGTGTAATTGTCTGACATTCATAATATCAATAATATTTAATAAATTTGGACACTGGACAACTCCATGAGGTAGCATAAATTTTTAGTATTCTTTTATGAAGAATATTCAATGTTTTTAAAAAATTAGTTTTATAGACCACTACCTCAACCACCCCAACTGCTTATACCATAGTGGAGTCTAGCATAGTCCCAAGCAAAATGTAAGAATTGTAAAAATTTTACAGATACCTTTTTTTCTGTTTATGCAATCTCTATGAAATATATCTTAATCTGTGCAATAGATAGTTAAAATGAGTTGTCTAGTTAGAATCTATAAAAACACCAAGACAGTTGTATTCTCTACTTTGTATTGGCATTTTAGCCAAGAATAGTGTGTGTGTGGGGGGGGGTAACTGCAGGCGCCTAATCTGCTATTCCCGGGTTTAAGTCCGTATTTTGATTGATTTCTGATACTTTTTGCTAATCCTCACTATGCCCTTGGCGAGAACGGGAATACGCCGATAGGCTCGGAAAGACCTCTACCTTCCAATGAAATTTTAACCCATGGCACACGATGGATGGCTTGGGAAAAAGGATTCCATATGTCAACTGATAATCATCTATCCATCTCTGACCCCTTGGAATCAGTGCGACATAACTATTTAGTTTATTGTACAAAAAATATGATGCAGAAAAAGTTCAACTCAAAAGTAAAACAATTCAGGAATAGTGTCATCACAAAAAGTGGGAATTCTGTATTAGCATTAATCAAATAGCAAACTTATCTGCCCACCTGAGTCAATGTTGAGATTTATCTCCGCAAAACTCCCCGCCCTGCCCTCGGTCAGTAAGAAAGGATCAATAGGATGGGACGTTAAGCCGTGGTCCCATGTACGGGAGAATCATACCCTGTGCACGTTAAAGAACACACTGGATAGTCTTAAAAGGAAGCTACCATCTGTCTCCTAACAGCTGTCCAGTGGGTTCCTCCCCCAAACTTCTCTGAACTCTCAGGGTCCTTTTGGCCTGGCCATTTAGCTCATTGAGTGAGAGATTAAGCAACCGAACTCAACTTATCGGCAACTCTATGCATAATTCTTCATTAAAACAGACATCACAACCTCAAATTATATATCGGAAAGCGGAATCATAGGAGATGTTTGTTGGTTCTGAGAGGACGGTAATGAATTTAAAAATAAATTTAAAAATAAAAAAGATTATCCCAAAAATTGCAGACGTTTGTTGCTACAAATTATTGGACGCTTAGGTAAGGTAGTCTCAAGGTTACAAAGGTATTTAGAGAAAAAACCCTTTGAGTGCTTATATATATTTTAACTCCATGAGATCAAATCTATCAATATCTTGTTATTGTACCACGACAATTAGAGATATTGTGATTAGTAGACATTATCTAAATCTCGATTTATTATGACTCTCTCTGCCTTAGCTTACTTTGCAACTTATAGATACAATTCCTCCTGAACACGACTCTCCAGTCCCACCTAAAGTGTTTGTGCTTTGAAAATAACTTTTTACGGAAAATTGTTACTGGAGATAGATCGAATATCTAAAAATTAATTTATCTAAATTTCGATTTTCAACAATATTTAGTTAACATTTAAATAGTTTTGGAAGCTTAAGCATAAATAACAGAGATTTATAATGAAAAAATGAATGTATTTCAAAAGTTAATATACAATTACTCCTAAACAAATCATTTACTAAAAAAATTAACTTTAGAAGTTTGTTTATTTTTTTTATATTTTGCCAGTCTTGAAGGAACGTTTAGAAGTAGTCTAACAATAAACTTTACAGCCTTTAAGCGTTATAGCTTTAATAATTGTTGAAATGTTAAGCAGAATACTGTTGGAAAAATCGAGATTTAGAGACACAGTGAAATCTTAAATTTATTTCCAAAGACGTGTTCCCCTAAATAGCTTATATTCCAAGTTAGAGTGCTTTGAATGTGGCTTTCCATTCACATAACCTGCAAGTGTCCCAATACACGTTGAAGGGCAGTGTGTATCACATCCATTAATTTTCCTTTCCATTCTTCTTGCAGTAGTAGCATCTTCACATTTTCTTTATTCAGCAAGAACATATACATCTCAAGACAAAACTGTGACATCTCTGAAGCGACCAGTTTTACTTGCCCAATGAATTCTTAAGCCGTTGTTGTTGCTGATGCTACTACACGTGCTACTTCTTTTTTGTTCTCTTTCATCCACTTCTTCCTCCTCTTCTCTCCGCAGTATCCTCGTCGCTGAGATGCACGCTCGTTTCGAGTCTCCCCACACACGTACACACAAAGTTAGACAAATGCCCGTAGCCGGACCTGGTGACAGATCTTCATAAGAACAACCCGCCGTGGAAATGAAATGCAAATAGATATAAACGACGTTCCTTAACTTCACGCCGGGCCTTCTCGCTACCTCCGGTTACTTAGCAACTGGAGTGATGCGGCTGCAGCTGATGGAGTCAAGAGACAGAGAGTTATAGAAAGCGGGGCATAGCGGTCTCTGGGGGGCCGTATCTCGCCTTAGTTCACGGCTCTGGCTATCCGTCTCGACTTCTTCGTCTTTCTTTTTATCTGACTTCGTCTCCCAAACTGTTCGGACACCCTGGCTAAATTGCAAAGGTGGCATACTCCTTTTTTTTCGTCATTCTTTTCTCCTTTCGTTTTACGGCTTGAAAATTTTTTTTTATCTTCCCTTGATATTTGTCTTCTTTTTTTTTCCCAATGAAGTTTAGAAATCGTGTAACATGGAGAATCTAAAATTCGTATATGGGCTTTACAGCTTGACCAAGATCATTTGAGGCAAAATGCTTGTCAGAGCTAGAAACTTTCTCTCTCGAGACATTTTTTTTCAGTGGCTGTTCTGTAACGATTTTCTACGTAAAATGGGAATTGAACGTCGTTTTAGAGCAGTGGGCGTTAAATCTTTTCCTGAGAATAGTGACACTCTAAGTTTAACTTCCTTTTTATAACCTTACATTGCATTTAGCTTCTATTTAGAAATAAGGATATTTCTAGGTATTAAAAGTTGGTATTGAAGTTGAAAACGAATACTTTAATAATAGTGAATAAATCTAAGTCAGAGACAGAGTGATTAGCGCGTTTAGTTATTGGTCGATCTTGGATTCGAGACCCGGGTAAGACATGGATGTTTGTGTTGTGTTTCTGTTGAGGTCTCGCCTTTCTCACACAGATCTCCTAGTATGGCGTATAAACTGACAGGCTCATATCATACCTCTCTGACAAGCAGCTGCTTGAGGGAGTTTTATTTAATTTTTAAATCTAAGTCAGCAATTACTTTACTTTTACAATTACTTTGTAATAGTTTATTTGTAATAGTTTGTTACAGTGTTTACTCGATATAATCTCAAATCACCAAAAATAATTTATTGTTTGCTTTTCCTTCTAAAGAAGATTACGTATTTAATATATTATGAACAGTAAACTGGATTAATGCAATAGATAGCTGTCCCGTGGCCGAGTGGTTAGCACGCTTGGCTACTGATCTAAGGGACCTGGGTTCGAGCCCCGGAATTAGGCATGGATGTGTGTGTCGTTTTTCTGCTGAGGTCCTGCCATCCTCTCAGATCTCCTACTGTGGCATATAAACTGACAGGCTCCTGTCAGACCTATGTGGCAAGCAGCTGCTTGAGGGGGTATTTATTTATTTATTTATTATTTCTGAAGACAGAGGAAGATTGTTCAATATTAAAAGCAATCTCATACTTTGAAACAAGATTTATTAGAAGTTGCCATCAATGCCGAATGCATCAAATACTGTTCAGAATAGTCGTGTTGAATGAAAAATTTTTGTGTACTCTAGATTTTATCAATGAATAGCTTTATATACGTGTATTCTTAATTGTTTCAAATCCTCTCTTCCCGAAACAACAACAACTTGAAACAAGGCCTTAGTTCAATGTTTTACTTATCACTTGCCACATCTTTTTTTAGGTTCGTAAAGAATTTGGGAATTTAATAAGGTTGTATTGACGTTATATTTGAAGGATCTCTGCTCAATAAAAATGAAGATAAGACATTAAGAATGAATTAGAAGCTGCGAGCTCCGCCTCTCCTCCTACAATCATATAATTCCTGCTGCTGCCAACAGTGTTCAATCAGTTGCCAAATGCATCCCCATCCAAAGTGTCCCCTTCCCCTCAAGCAACTCTGAGGCAAAGGGGTCTTTGTGATCTGTCCATTTAGTTCATTATGTGCAAAAAATACTGATCAAAGGTAAAATATCCCAACTTAAGAGTGATAACTCTTAAAACAATGTGTTTTATTAACTACGAAAGAAAAAATTCAGTTACTTGGAAGCGGAAAAAACAAAACACGCTACACCCGATTATATTCCTTCTCTAATTTACCTTTCATCTTGCCTATCCCAGCTTTTAATGCTTCCCAAAACTTCCAAAGGGACCACCTCAAATTAAAAAAATACACGTAGAAAGCATCTATAGTTGGACATTGACTGCGGTGCACGTATAAGGCGCCTCCTAAATACCGCTGTGTTCTCCTGTATGTATCCTACAACCCAGGATGACAAAGAGCAACTGAAAGAGAAGGGCATAAAGTGGTCTACACGGGTACGGGTGGAATATTTTCCGAACGATCAGAATTTGTGGTTGTAGCGGAGAGGTTTATTGCTGAGTAACTCCAGGGGGGTTTATATCTAGAGTCATAAAGACATATTAACCTGTGTGATGGGTCTAGTTCCTTGCGTGTGCCGGCCTGTGGTTATTGCAATCTCCTGGTATTTATGAGACAAGAGCACTCACAACTAGCTCATGCACTCTCTTTGGGGGCCCCGACGAAAGAGTAGACTTCGAAACGGCCGAAACAGTCAACCTGACGTCAGACAGCGATGAACGTGCATTCACAAAAGCCTATAGAGTTAGAAACTTGCCTAAATGGCGATGTAAAAGCGTAATCACTCAAAGTTACGAAAAAAAGAAACATTTGGAATTATTTCGTTGCTCTAGTGTTTTTCAATTTCGTGTTAAGTTATTTTTAAGTGGGGAATTCAAGATGACTACAGCATCCCATTTTAGGTTTCGAGGTTGTAATAAAGGGAATATTCGTATAAGGAGATGGTGTAAAAATTATGTAAAATATGTAAAACGGTAAAATATAACGTGTAATGTATGGTAAGAGTGGTCATTTTCAAAACGATGTGCCACAGGCGGGAGAATATATTTATAATCGGATGTATTGTTTTACCTCTGAGAGGCATTTTTTTCACACAATGGGCTAAGTGGACAGATCACAAGTATCTCGAGGGCACAAAGAAGGATGGGGAGGGTTAGCACTGGACAACTGTTAGGGGACAAATGGTAGACTTCAATCAAGGGCATCTAGTGGTTTTTTAACGTTCGCAGGGTATGATTCTCCTGAACATTGTGACATTGCTTAACATCCCATCCGACGGACTTTCCAAGCCCATTGGTGTTCTCTACTGACTGAGGGTAAGGTGGGGGAATTTTGCGGAGATAAATCTCAACGCTACCCAAGGTGGGACTCGAACCTGGGAACTGCAGATTGCGAGCATGGCGTGCTGCCAACACTATATAAAATATTCCATTTATTATTAAGTATTAAACTTTTCATCTGGAAGGTAGGTTAATAATTTTCTCCGTCGATTTTGACGGTAGTTTTCTGCGCTTCATTACCAACTTTATTAATCCTCGATTTGTAACAATATTCAAAAAGAAGGTTGGGTGGGCTCAGAACCCAAAACTTTAATTAATAAAGATCTCGTTGTTTTTTGTTTCCTTGATCATCACTCTCAAAATAAAGCGTAGGCTATGAATAGCATTAGGAGTCAACAATACAATGTATTCATAAAAATATTTATTCTTAAAGCGATATTCTGTTAACACGAAACAATTTCACTGTTCCCCTGAATTTCGTGTTAATCTATTTTGCGCAGTAAATCAGTCACTGGTGAAGTACTCCTCAAAACATTCAGTGTGGAACAAGAGTTTTAGAAATCGAAACGAAACGCGAATTTCGACTCTCTATCACCAACATCTGTCACAAGCCTTTCTGAATTAATATCTAGATCTTTAATTTCCTCCTTCACTAGCGCGTTATAAGCACAAATCTCCTCACACCAACTTTTTATCAAAAGTTACCTTCCTGTCACACTTTTTCACTTGATTTTTTTTTTTCTCAACTTTAGAATATTTTTTTTCCTTCTCAGCTCTCAAGTGTTATGACCAATAACATTTAGAAACCCTTCTCCAACTCTTCTTCTCATCCTCTTTCGGAAAAAAAAAATCTTCCCTCTCCATGGCAACATTGTGGATATAAGATCGACTCCGAGACTCTGTGTACCCTCTGACACCGGGAACGAGCCCCCGAGCAACGGTCTGGCGTCGTGCGAACACAACTTGAGCAATCTCATAAGCCGCCGATTGCACGGAGAGCAAACAACTCTGCTACCATTTTGGGTCCGGATTTCCCACCCCTTAGCTGCAGGGTGACATGATCTACGCCCTCCTTCATATCATCCTCGTGTACGCGCCATCAAATCTGAAGATATCTCTTCCTCTCTCATCCTCATATCCTTTTTCTAACATCCAATCTTTTGCCTTGCCTTCATCATCATTTTATTCTATCTGCTATTTTGTTTCTCTGGCTCCGCAAAAGCGACTTGAAAAGGGAGCGTCAGATCAAACCTAACACCGGTGAGAAAGCGAATTTTTAAATATTTAAAATTCGGGAAAAGAACAAGTCTCTAGTGCATAACGATACTTCAAGGCTCTAACAGATGAAGTATCGTTATGATTCTCAGACCATCGAGATCATTACAATGGTTATGAGAGGATTAAGACCGTTCTTTCTACTCTCATAAACCCTGTCGTGCGTATTTTGACAAGAGCATAGTTGAGAGGACCTCACCTTCATCTACTGAACCCGAATACGCTCATGCAGGAAAGTAAGCAAGATTGGGAGAAGAGTCAGTCCTATGCACATACACGAAGTCCAACTTCAACTCGTATCGCTCTCTGTGCTGTTTTATTTGCTCCGTAGCCAGAGGGAGTTCTCGTTATTAGCTTTACCTTTCACCGCCCCTCCCAGCTCCACCACTTCTCCCAGCCTCCACCTCCTCTCCTCCCCCGCTAAGCTTCAAACTTGTCGGAACTGCATTTCGATTTAATATCCCGGAGACTTCCGAAATGAAGTTTCTTCCTGAGAATTCTTGACGGATAAGGAATGCTTCAAGTTTTATTACTGAGACACGTGCAACCTTCACACTTGCACCTGTATGAATGCGCACTCACCTACTCACGAACGCTCGCACGCGTTTTTCTTCCTGTTATGCGTATGCTTAACGTATACTGTTTGTATTAGACAAATACACAACTGAGTTGTTGTCAGTAAGTCATGTTTGCTATTAAATCTTCGAGTTTCATTTCTTTTCTAGGCGTTCTGATATATTGCTGACATTTTTGTTTCTTGCGTACAATATGAGCAAACAATGCGTACAAATACGTACAATATGCGTAATTTCGCGCATTTTGAAAGATTTCGTGGTTCGTTGTGTTTTTTTTAGGCTTTGGTAAAAGTACATAGAAATGTATTGTGAATTTATTTCGTTAATATCTTACACCTCATATTTAACACTTTTGTGTCCTTTTCTTAGATACGGTGCTAAAAAACCTGAAATTAAATGTGAAAAAACGTGCATTTCTTTATTAAAAGTTCTTCTAATTTCTAAAGAAGTAGATGATTTGGGTTAAGTAGTGATAGGTCGCGGACCTATTGTATTTGTAATTTCATTTTTTTCTTACTTTTGGGATCTGGCAACAAGACTCCGTCCCACTTGTGAAATATTGCGGGCGGACGTTGTGTCTGCCCGGCGATGGCATCTGATTGGCCCCTAGTGTTGGAGAATTCCTGGGGTTGCCTGAGTTATTGCCTCGCTTCAGCCGGTGAGAAGATTCTGTGCGGGGTGATGGTGCTAATAGGACCCGTGTTCGGTCTCCTGTCTTCGAAATAATTGTTTATTATTTCCGAGAGTGCACAGCTGTAGGCCAACGGAACTCCCTTTTCGCTATGGATAAATCTTCAATCAGGGTATAATCATTTTAATTCATATTAATCTGATTGTTGTCACTTTTCTTCAATATTTTGACTGTCGCTTTATAATTGAATTTATTTGAGTGGATTGGAAATAGGATAACGTATTGTAATGTGAATTTATCCACCTTTGTAAGTTGGTGGAGGAATTATGTTGATTTGAAAATTTAAATAAATTTTAACCTTTTTTTGTTATTGTTTAAACCAAATTTGCATTTGTCTATTATTAAATCCTCTACTCATCACAGCTACAATTAGAGAGTACATGACTGTGTATTACTAGCTCGTGGGTTGTTCCTGGTTCGAACTCGAATCTTCTGAGCCACTCTTTCAGAAGTATCTGTTAGAAAGTAAATTTTTGTTTGAAGTCAGATCGACAAGTATAGATATGTAGTTCTAGATGTGTTATAACTATGTTCGGATAATTATTTTTGATAAACGCGGAATATAATTTTAGTTCATGTCGCATGCCTTGAAGAGGAAAAGTTGCGAGTGACAGTAGTTTTACCTCTGAGAGACACGTTTTTTGCACATAATGGCCTGGTCACAAAAAATTAAAACAGCTTAGAAAAGGTTGCGGGACAGTGACCCTTAACGTGTATAGGGTATGGCTCTCTTGAACCAAATTGGGATACTGCTTAACGTCCCAACAGATAGACGGCAACCTTTACAAAACCATCGGTGTCCCCTTTCTGATCGAGAACTGGAAGGAGTTTAGAGGAAATAAACCTCAATGCTTCCACAATTGGTATTCGAACCTCGGAACCGCAGATTACGAGCCTGGGGCGCTACCGACAGAGACAACCCCCTGCCAAGAAGTAGAGAAATTTACAACTTCAGTTCATGGTATAATAAACCTATTTACTACAGGTTGCTGAAAGAATACAGATAATAATATGTATAGAGACATATTGGTCATTAATCTGATGTTGACCAATATCTACAAAGGTAATCTCCCTTGATACGAGGTGCACTCAAAACGTTCTTCAACTTTTTGCAAAACCATTGCACTTATCTGAACAAAACATTTACTGTCCTTAAAAGTACTCCCCTTCAGTATCTACGAAAAATTTCAGATTTCTATGCCAATTCTGTAGTGCTTGGTGGTACTACTGTTCGGGAATACTCTGAAAGAGTGGCTCAGAAGATCTACAAATCTGAATGAACGCATTTTGCAAAATCTTGCACCCTTAAAAAGGTGTTCCCAGCAAGTTTCTTTTAATTTTTAGAAACAACCAAAAATCTCATGGTGCGAGATTGAATTGTTTTCATCCGATAAAATGTAGGATGAATATGTGTCCGTGAATATGTAGAATAGGGTAGCCTTTTGACTTTTCCCTGCTCCTGATAAACCATAACATGCAGGATTTTGTGAGTATTGGCATAGTCATGAAGAAGGAGAACCCTTGACACGCGTGTTGTTGGACGCTGTTCCTTCATCTCCTTAACCATTTTGGTCAAAATAATATTGGTGTAGTATTAGTCATTTATAGTAATTTTTTCAATAAGGTGCCCATGGCTACCACTCCTTGGGAACAGAAAAAATTGCGAACATCCTCTTCCTTGAGGAAACGTCCTTTAGGAAGATTTGGGGAAGCACTCATCTTTCGCAACTCAAACATAGTTTTCGATCTTTGTAGGAGTTGTATAGTAATAAACCCACGTCTCGTCACATGTGACAATGTCTGTTAACTGTTTGGAGCCATTAGGTTCAAACACTGCGAGCATCTCCTTCAACGAGTTGACTCTAGTGCTTTTTGCTGTTTTGTTGTCAGTTTGTGTGATACTCATTTGGATAGATCTTTCGGAACTTTAAATGCTGATAAATAATTGTTTTCGCGCTGCCAATCGATACACTGACATCTAAATTTATTACCTGAGCGGTGATGTATGGGTTTCCCTTAATGAGTTCACGAACAGCGGCGATGGTTCTCTCGTTCACGCCCTCCTTAGGTCTTCCTGCACGAGGGAGGTCGTCGAAAAGCTGCCGTCCTTCTCTGAATTTGCGCATCCATCTCGTAACAGTGCCATATGAATAGGCATGATTCCCATATGCTTGAGGGGCGGGAGTGGCTCAGTCGGTAGCTGCCAGGCCAGTAATCTGTAGTTCCCAGGTACGAATCCAAGCTGGGTCAGCGTTAAGATTTATCTCCGCAAAACTCCCCGCCCTGTCCACGGTCAGTAGGGGACACTGATAGGCTTGGAAATGCCGCCCTCCGTCAGATGGGACGTTAAGCCATACTCCGTGTGCGGGAGAGCCATACCTGTGCAAGTTAAAGAACACGCTGGATGGCCTTGACAAGAGGCTACCATCTGTCTCCCAACAGCTGTTCCAGTGGGTCCCCTCCCACAACCTTCTCTGAGCCTTCGGGGTCCATGTTACCTGGCCATTTAGCCCATGGTGTGAAAAAAAATGCTGCTCAGAGGTAAAACAACCCAACAACACATACATTTATGAAAAATGGGCATGAATTTTTTTCGCGTCGTCCCCAAGTTGCATTCTTGTGAAAATGCAAAATCTTTAACCATCTTCAGAAGGCTCCATAGCAACAACGCACAGTTTCACAGACCGAACTTTGCGCGCCACCAGCGAAGAGAGAAATGATGATATGGCCTTTGTTTTTAACCCGTAATGACAAGTGTCGACGAGATTTCAAACAAGTCTTAGCCATTTAACTTCGGAGGTACGAATTCAAATCTACAGACACGTGTCAGGTCAAGAATGTTTGAACACCCCCGTAATAATAATTTATTTCGTGCTGAAGGTTTATGATAAAGTCAATATACATAAAATATGGAAGGACAGTTAAAATGTTCAAGTTGTTTGATGATACAGTACATTGGAAAGATCAAAAATCAAAAACGGTGTAAAAATAAAAGACTGAAAAAAATTTGCTTAATAATGTGTTTGATACATAAACAAATATCAGCAAGATACACAAGCTAAGACAAAAACGTATAATACGAAAATGGAAATATTGAAAAACTTAAATGTAGGAATAGGCAAAATCTGCACATTGGGAAAATTAAGTACCTAGGAACGGCAATACCTGGATTAATCTCAATTTTACATCGGTTAAATTTCCACCAGATCGGTTAATGGAAATGTTTCTTGGTCAGTGATTTTCTTCAATCAGAGTGGTGAAAATTTTGAGAATATAAAGTTTAAACTATTATATCTTGCAGGTTGCTTTTCTTTTTTTCAAATTCTAGTTATTCTCATGTATATATAAAGCTCTGTATTAATATCTCGTTTGTTTCGGGTTGGAGATGGAAAATCTCATTTTACTTTTATAGGTGACGGGGAAGCGAGAAAAAATTTAAGACTCTCTTAACTATTGTTTCACTGTGCAATGAAGAACTCAGAATGATTTACTAATTTCCACGGGCGACGGGGGTGGGAGGGAGGTATTGCCAACCCCTGGAAAAAAATTTATCGCAAAATTGATTTATGTTGAATAATGTAGGTGTACCAAAATATTTAGGTGTTTTCCTCAATGAAGTACAATTTGTTTTTCTTTTTGCTTCTGGAAGCTTATAATTTTTATTCATCAATAAAAAATGTAATTTAAAAATGGCATTTTTGCATTTATTTTTTAATAATAAATTTCTTTTTTTGCTCTCATCAATGAACGACTCGATCGAACTATTTCTACACACGTAGACATATTGTTTACGATTAATATATTGCATGACGCCAAGAAAGCAGCATTAGGCAGTTCAAAAACTGCAATTAAAATATTTTATGGCGCATTGTAATATAATATTGTATGGAGATGGTTGTTTTACCTCTGAGCGGGTACTTTTTTTGCACACAGTGGGCTAAATGGCTAGGTCACAAAGAAGAATGGGTGAAGGGACCAGAGTGTCAAAGCCTGTCAAGGTCACCAGAGTGTTCTTTAACATCACACAGGTGCCACATGGTGCCACGGCTTTAAATCTCTTCCGACGGACGGCGGCCTTCACAAGCTCATCGGTGTCCCCTACTAAGAGAGGGTAGATTGAGGTTTTGCGAAGATAAATATCAACGCTTGCTCAGCTGGGACTCGAGCCTGGCGTCCTTCCACCCTGTTGTAGGGAGTATTGTATTGCTTGTAATTAATGTATTGTACTGTATGCCATTAGACAAACCGCATTACACAGTTTAGAAACTATTAATAAAGAAAATATTAATGGGGATCATTACTAAAAAAATTCCTGCTACGAAAAATGCAGCCTACATTACATAAATATATATACCTATAGAATATATATGTGATAAATCATGAACCTATATGTCAATATGCTCTTTTAAATTATTGAGTGATAGCTCTATTTAATCTTAAAACATACTTCTCTTTTCAGGTAGAAGAAATCTCATTCCATGCCACTTCACAGTCACCAGCATCGAGGAAGATGACATCCGTCTTGTGAGTAGGAGATAGTATAACGAAATGGTTGGTGAATTAAAGAAACTGAAAACTATGTTACTCTTGAAGCCGTAGATCAATGTGTTCTCGAAGTCATCTTTCAACCGACAACCGTGGCCAACAGGCTTAAATGACCGGAGTTGCCTCCACAATTCCGGTGAATACTGTTTCCATGGCAACTCGGACAATGCCGTCTGTTACCACGTGGAGGATAATCACCATTGTTGTAGGAGTGGCTATGTGTCTAACAACAGGTTCGGCTGAGTTAGATTTAGGTATGTGTTAATTTTATTGCTATTTGGTTTGTATTAGGTTTTTATACTTTTTTCAGTTTTAAAGGATCGCTTTATTTCGAGATTAACTATTAGAATAACAAATTTGTTTTCTGGCATAGAGTGGCCATATTATCCAAGAAGAGAAAGAGAGCATTCTCCCTTTTTTATAGCAAAACCGGGAACTTTCCCCCCCCCCCCTATTCTTGCTGAAAATGCAAAAATTTTCTCAGAAAACTTTTATTTTAAATAACTAATGTTATATAAATTCGATCATTATCCTTAGAGTAGTTCGTTTAAAGCTCATAATTAAGATAGACGTCTTCGAAAGATTCATATTCAATATGAATCAATCATAGGTGAATCAAAAATCGTTGTGAACAATCAGGAATAAATGTCATTTGAATTCGACAATAATTTGGATGCCATTCAGTCGTCAGGAAATCTGTTTAATTACTCAGATTCCTTCAGAAGTTTTAGTTTTTCCTAAAATAATTATTTTTTTATCGTTAAATATTTAAAAGAAAAAGTTTTGATTAGGAGTTGAAAAAACAAAATTTCTTCTGCATAAAAGAAAAAAAAATATCCGAACTAAAAAATGATAATATGTTCTCTTTAAAAGAGACATTCTGTCTACTCTATTCAGCCGAGCCGTTCGGTACATAAAGTATGACATGTCTTATCTATGCAAATCATCAGCGGGAAAATCTGTGATATCGATGATCATCATCATCATCATCCTCAAGCAGCCATGGGCTACGGAGGTCCAACCAGACCGTGCAATTTAGTTCTCCAAGCAAGTCTATCCTGAGCTACATCTACTGCATCTGGCCACTGCACACCAATTCTAACAAGGTCCTGTTTGACATTGTCTGCCCACCGCATCCTAGGTCTCCCCTTCTTTCTGAGGCCCTTAGGCACACTATTCATAACCCTATTCGCCAATCTATAATTATTCATACGGGCAACATGGCCAAACCAACGGAGTCTGTCTCTGCACAATATGCTGCTTAAAGGAGGTTGCAAACTCCTTTGCCTAACCTCATCATTAGTTACAAAGTTGAACCACCTAATGCCCAAGATACTGCGTAAGCATCTAGAATCAAAAGCATCTAGTTTCCTGTTATCTTGTTTACAAAGTGTCCAAGTTTCACTACCATAACTAACCCTAGAAAGAACCAAACTATTATACAGCCTAATTTTAGTCTTTAGGTGTATACGCCTATTTCTCCACACTCTCCATAGGTTCTTAAAAGTCCCGGCAGCAATCCCTATTCGTCTGTTAATCTCATGCCGCACATCACCATTATCTGTTACATAGCTCCCAAGATAATTAAACTGTGACACCTGCTCAAGACTGCAACCATTCAGATTAACTGAATCACAGCCTGTCTGACCAATTTTCATCACTTTAGTTTTCTCTCTGTTTATAACCAAACCTACTCTACTACCAGTCTCATCAACAACTCGAATGAAAGAGTTCATCTTATCAACATCATTTGCCAAAAGGGCTAAATCATCAGCATAATCTAAATCAGAAATTTTCGTATCTCCAGCCCATTTAAGGCCAAATTCTTTCCCTTGAAATGAATTTCGCATAACATAATCAATAACCAAACTAAAGAGAAAAGGAGACAAAATGCACCCTTGTCGAACACCAGAAGTAATGCTAAACCAATTGCTACAAGCCTTACCAACTCTCACACACGACTCAGTGTTAATATAGAGAGCTTTCATAATGTTAACTAACTTGTCTGGTATACCATATGATTTCACAATCAACCACAAATTATGACGATCAACAGAGTCGAAAGCCTTTTTGAAATCAACAAAGCTAGCAACCAAAAGTTTCTGAAACTCTAAACATTTCTCAAGAATCTGCCTAAGTGAAAATATCTGATCCACACATCCCCTACCACTTCTGAATCCACATTGCTCATCACGAAATTGACTGTCAGCCAGATTCTTAATTCTATTAAGCACAATCATGGAAAGAACTTTACCTGGAACAGAGAGTAGGCTAATACCCCTATAGTTATCACAAGAACTGCGATCACCTTTTTTGAAAATAGGGATAACAATAGCTCTGGTAAAATCCTTAGGAACCATGCCATTATCATAAAAGATATTCAGAATTTCAGTCATCCAAGTGGTAACCAAAACATTTCCAGCTCTAAGCATTTCGGTAGTAATTTCATCTACCCCTGGGGATTTATGAAGTTTAAGTTTAGAAACAGCCAAAATAACTTCAGATTGTGTTATAGGGCCAACATTAAAGCCACCAATGCATCTATCATCCTTGCAAACAATGGGAATAGAACTAACCGCATTGTTCAGAATATCACTGAAATGCTCAGCCCACCTAGCCATGACAGAATCCTCACCTTCTATAACCTTACCTTGTTTATCCTTCAATCCCTGTATACCTGTCCGTTTTCTACCACACAAAACGTTAACTATCTGGTACAGCTCTCTGCTGTTGTGCTGTCTAACTGCTTCCTCGGCTTTGTCAGCCAAACCATCAAGCCAAAGATTCTTATCAGCAGCTAACTGATCTTTTACACGTTTATTAAGCTCTCTGTAATGCTTTCTATTAGGAGTAGTAGGGTATTGATTAAGGACATTCCTGCAGTTCTTTCTTTCCGATATAAGCTCAAGTGCCTTATCACTCAGATAATTCTGTCTCTTCTGCTCCTTTTTTCCTAAAAGAGTACTGTTAGTGTCCAAAAAAGCCTGTTTAAAATGATCCCATTCTTCCTCAACTTCTGTAGTAAGCATACCATGACTCTCATAATGACTAAGTAACCTATCATGGTAAGCTTTGGCTATAACTGGGTCTTTCAGAGCTTCAGTATTAAAAGCAATTTTTTTAACCCTAGCACAACACTTTTTAAGTTTAAGTTGTAAGAGACTTTTAACAAGGTAATGGTCAGATCCAATTTCAGCTCCCCTATATGCCCTGGTATTTCTAACAGAACTAGCCATTTGCTGTTAATTAATATATAATCAATCATATTCCTATGCAGCCCATCAGGTGAAACCCATGTGTATTTATGTATGTCGCGGTGTTTGTAATATGTGTTAGTTATTCTGAAACCATTGAGTTTACTTACCTGTAGGAGACGTTGCCCATTGCCATTGCAGCTACCAATACCAAAAGGTCCTATTACTCCTGCCCAAAGGTCAGAGTCACTACCAACTTTGGCATTGAAGTCACCAAGAACAAGGGTAATATCTCCTTTCTTGACAGAATTCAAAATATCCTGAAGTTGTTCATAAAACTTATCCTTCTCATCCTCATCGGCATCCTCAGTGGGGGCATAACAGCAAATAATATTCAGGTCTTTAACGCTTGTCTGAAATTTTGCTGTAAGAAACCTTTCATTAATGCACTCATATCCTAGAAGATCATCGCTAGCGTGTCTGCTGAGAAGCAGACCCACGCCTTGGTGATGCTTATTGTCGTCCCTCCCTGAAAAGAGAAATTTAAGATTATTTTTAAGAATATGACCTTTATCTGTCCATCTGGTCTCTTGCAAGCCGAGAATATCTAAATTATAATCGTGGAATTCTTGTGTGAGGATATCAAGAGAAAAAGCTCTGTGCAGAGTCCTCACATTCCAACTACCTATGGAGAGAAAATGTTTAGTGGGATGTTTAAAGAAACTATGTTTATTGAGAGAGGGAATGCCGATAATATCAAACAGCCCCCTAATCGCAGACATGGGGCAAAGACCCGTTCCCCCACCACTAAAGGCTGAAGCCATCTACACTGGAAGACTTCCTCCGATGTAGAATTTGACGATGCCAATAGAAGCAAAGTGTTCAGGTGCCTGCGATGACTTCTGCTCAGGATTATCCACCAGCTGATAAACATATCCCGTGAATCTATTCACTTGGGGCTGTCAACCCACAAACAAACAGAAAACACAGCGGAAGATTTTCCCTCCACAGAAGCCCACCAGTGCAGCTAAATCAGAATCCATAATCAAGCTCAGAGCCATATATCTGTCCAGTCCAGTTGGTTTATATGGTCAGCACCAGGACCCTGTGTGGTTGACCACTCCTCAGCAGGGTAGAAAAAAAATAAAAGTAGCCATAGTTGTCCAGATCAGTAGGCACACTAATCTGGCAGCCCTCCCTTTCGGTTCACTTCCACAACAGAGTATCTCTTTTGAAAAGTACTAACGGTCCGCACCACGAGAAGGCGGGGTCGGACATTAGGTGCTACGCCTGGCCGGTTCTATGCATCATCACAGGGGATTGGTGCATAGCTCTCCTTCCAGTGAATACCTAGCTACCATTTACAGACCATATCGATGATACCTGAGCATAAACATATATTTGGTATAAAACTATTTTCGAATCAAAATTATCTTTGCTTTATCGCCAGATAGATTAATGATTCGACCAGTAGACTAGTTAAATGGTTAACCAATTAGATCAAATATTTAAGCTTCACTATCTACCACTTTTTTTGGAAAATCAAATGTTAGTTCTGCGTAGAATGTGTTGTGAATCTGCATAGATGTGTTTGTATGTACCGAACGGCTTAGCTTTGTAATTGTGAACTTTATGTACCGAACGGCTTAACTTTGTAATTGTTCACAATTACAAAGCTGAATTGGGTGCAACAACATGGCCGCAGCGACTTCAAAAGAACAGTCTGAGAACGAATTCCTTTTGTTTCACGGTATGAATAAGCATATAAAAAAAGTTATATATTTCAGCTTAGAGTCTCGTAAACATTTAAATAGGTGAGACATTTGATACCAGAAGGACTGAACAATGGGGGACAATTCTTCCGTAAGAAATTACAAAGCCTTGGGTTCGTATCCCACCCGGCTCAGAGACAATTTCGCCTCTAAATTTGATATAACAAAAGTAAATTATGTAGCAAAAGCACTAACTTTAAAACTTAATGGTTTTTCGTAACAGTCGAATCATAGCTGATTTAGAATAGTTGATGAGGCAAATTCTGGTCTAGAAAAACGTGACTCACCTGTGATTAAATAGTCTCTATATTTCGGTCCCCCACTGGGATCATCTTTATTGGAACGTGGAAGAAATTGTGTTTTTTGTTTATTCTGTATGAAACTAAAGAACAGAACTTTATATTCCACATCATCGAGAAGGTGGATCTTTATGAATGTATTTCTCACACATAGCTATTCTTACAGCCTAAAGTACAAAATCCACATCTTCCATAAATGCTTTCCAGGAAGATAGTTCCAGTAGAGACCGAAGAATAAGAACAATTATATCATAAGTGACTAATATTTTAAGTCTTCCTAAAATCGAATTTAACTGGTACTTTTCAGTAAGAATTTAATTTATATTTCAATAGATGGCAGATCACTGGAGCTTCAACTTTTGACAAATAATTTCTGGTGAAAGATGATATATGCGACAAATTAGCGATGAGAAAGTCATGAAATTCGCATATATTTTTGGTTTAGTTTCACAAAGTGTGGTCGCATTTCTTCTGTTCATGATTCATCTAAAGTGTATTATATATAGAGAGCAACAGTATTTTAAGAAAATTTCTCAATGAATCAGTTCAAGGCTTTTGAATTTTTAATTTGAGTGACGCAGCGTACCTCAGACAATGCTTCCGCAAGTCACACTATAAACATTTAATATGTTTCCCTTTACCTGAGGGGTTTAAATCTACCCTTAAGAAAATATTTTATTAATAAATTATCATTTCATCACACAGGGGTTTATGAAAATAATGGAAACAACGACTGGAGTACACGCAATGCGACGTATGCATATCAGAGGGACGACGTCACCCGCGATGTCAGGTAAATAAAAGGGAGAAGTACGATGTCGGCTATTACGTAACAGTGCCACAGGCAAAGGTAAAATAGTTGTTGTGGTGTAATTGTCGACAATGTCAGATCTCAGTGACCTCCAAAAAAGCACGATCATTGGTGCACGTCTTGCAGAAGCTTCAGTAACCATAACGGCGGAAATAGTACGCGTAACACGAGGAACTATATCGGAGATTATGATTACCTATCAAAGTGGACAGGGTGTTGCCTCCAAATGTGCAAATTGTGGACGCCATACTAAGTTGTCAGATAGACACCAGTCGGAATGATCCCGTTTCCGTCATAATAATTCGTTGGACCCGGACTGTTTGGTTACGACTGTGAAGCATGGAGTAGATCCCTGATGCTATGGGTTGCCATATTATGGCATTCCTTAGGGCCATTAGTTATTCTGCAGAGTCGTGTCACATTCACAACGTACGAATCCATTCTCGGGAACCACTTGCACCCAATGTTGTGGGCATGTTCCCTAATGACGTCCTTGGTTTCAAGCGGATAATACACCCGTGCATTGTGCGAAACGTATCAAGTTGTGATTTTCAGAGCATGAAGATGAGGTATAGCAGCTACCCTGGCCACCTTAATCTCCACACCTCAATATTATTGAACATTTGTGGAAATATCTGGAGCGCAAGGTGAACTCACACTTTCCACCTCCAGCATCACTGTCAAAGTTGGGCCATATTTTACAGGAAGAATGGTTCCACATGCCATTACTGTTATGTGCATGTTGTATAATTCTGTTCTGAAAGCTCAAAATAGGCCTACAACTTATTAATAAAATGTTCTCCACAAACAGTGCGTGTTTCCATTATTCTGAAAAAACCCTGTACATTAAAAAAACTGAAAATTCCCCCCCTCCTCCTTCCCTCTTTCAAAAATACTGTCTACGCTACTGTAATATATATTTTACTTTATGATTGTCAAAAAAACAAAACCTAATCAAACACTAAATCTCAACTGAAAATTGCCACATAAGTTCTAAAATTATTAATTTACAACGTTGCATATCGATTCTATTAATAGGATATTATACTTGTGGTATGCGTAGAAGAGAAAAACCAAAACCCTCCATGTTACAACACCACAATAAGTCTCCACATTTTCAGCTGTCTGTCTTTTGTAAATATATCAACAAATTCTACTCCGTAGTGGAATGATTAAACCAATATGATTTTCCCAATATATCCAAATAATAGAAAACCTATCACGGCTAGTGATTTAACCATTAGAGAACCACATTAGTACCTCTTATCTCCAGTTTTGAGCGGTTTTGAGATTGATAACATTGTTTAATTTGATAACACAAGATCTCAATAGTATAGTTTTTGTCAGGCTGTTTCAAACTTCCAAAATTATATCTTAAAATGTAAAACATATTACTTACCATTGTTGATACCCGATTGTGTTACATTCCGTTAATGAATAGTGAACTTTTGGATATTCTAAAGGATCATCTTTTCACTGAGCAGTCTCCTGCACAATCGGATGGCTGACTATATTTATTTTCATTCATCGTGTTGGTACTTTTTACATAATCTGCGTGATTGATATTTTTAAATATTCAAAATTATGATTGATTATGCGTGATTGAAATATGTTAAATTGTATATTTCTGAGAACGAAGATGCGGGATCCATCTGTGTTTGTGTATTCTGATTTATCATCTGTGTTTGCGTGTTTAAGCTTTACAGGGTATCTTCACTCTAATGGACGGCGGAGGTTGGCTCAGTTGGTATCCCGCTCCAGTCCGGATAATTTCATAGTCTGCAGTTCCCAGGTTCGAATCCCACCTGTGCAAGAGTTGGCATTTATGTTCGCTAAACCTTCTCTGTGCCTAATTTAGAAAGGGAACACCGATGGCTTAGAAATGCTGTCGTCCATCGTATGGAGTGTTAAGCCGTGTTTCCATGTGCCTGAGAGCCATTGCTTATACACAGTAAAGAACATGCACTGTCCAGAGCTTTCCAGTGGGTCACCTTTCCCCAACCTTCTCTGAGCCAGTGGGGTCCTTGTGACCTACACATTTAGCCCATAGTGTCCAAAAAATGCAGCTCAGAGATAATACAACCCAATCCTGCTCTGAGCACGAAAGGAAATAAGCTCTATTATAGCTATCGAGGTTTAGAGATGTAGCAGATTCGGAAAATATTACATTACACAATTTGTCGCTTTTAAGTGTTTAGGCTTCAGCACTCCCTGTTGTCAAGTCGATATTTCTTTGCTATCCAAGTCAGCTGTACAAATAAACATCGATGATGATAGTTTCGTGTAAGGTATCTATCATTTCCTGCTTATTATTCTACCGCATTTCCTGTAGATCTTGGACCAAGGTTGGATTAGCAGACAGCGTACAGTGTCCTTGAAGCCGGGGGTACGTAGATTTAGTTAGAAATGTCACGGAATATGCACACTTCACATTCTGAAACAAATTTAAAAAAAAATTAAAATGTGAATGGAAATTAGATTATATATTCTGCTATTCATGGATGCGAGAGTATTCTGTAGATAGGGAATCCATCTAACTGATTATTACTACTCTGGTCAATAGTGAAAAACGTTAAAAAGAATAATACTCGGGAATTATTTTTTTACTTGGTCAATTTACAGACAACATTTGGTATCTAAAAAGGTTGCAGATGAGCAAGTTATAGATGTTATAAAGTTCTTATAAAAGCCACTTGTTTCTCTCATTAAAAATGGTAATGATGTGTCATTATTTTTCAGTGGTAACGGCCACCAATCCTGCCAATTTCACAATTTTATCCTGCCCGCCTGAAAATTGGAAATATAATTTTTTTTAATCTGGCTGTGCTAAACTGAATGGCGTTTTAATAAGACGAAATACGAAATTTTTTAGTATGTTCCTAATGTTCAGTAGTTCATTTCAAGAATCCAGTCCCAACTTTTACATACTGCTTAGACAAGCCAAATTCAATTTCGATGTTAAAAGAAACTGTTAACATATAACTTTTCCTAAGTTTTTGTGCCTATAGGTTATTTTTGTGTCTATACGTATGACAAGTAAAATTCAATAAACAAAGCCCAGTTTTTTTGTTATTTTTATTACCACAGCCTATCTACTACTGACCTACAGCAAACATAATTTTTTTTTGGCCCAATGCCAAAAAGGTTTGTGCACTCCTATCCTAGATGAGAATAACTCCTAACTCTGAATACTGAATAAATACTGTTTAAAATCGGGATTTAGATAAATTTGATTCAGATCCTTAATTTACCTCACACATATTTCTCATTAAAAATCATATTAAGGAAGATATTGAACTTTAAATGTGGTTTTCTATTGAGATAACATGGAACTGCTCCCATTTTTCTGTCCAGTAATAATAATAATAAATACCCCCTCAAGCAGCTGCTTGCCACAGAGGTCTGACAGGAGCCTGTCAGTTTATATGCCATAGTAGGAGATCTGAGAGGATGGCATGACCTCAGCAGAAAAACGACACACACATCCATGCCTAATCCGGGGCTCGAACCCAGGTCCCTTAGATCAGTAGCCAAGCGTGCTAACCACTCGGCCACGGGACGGCTCTTCTGTCCAGTACCTGATAATAATGAGAATAGGAAGGAGTAATCTGCCTCCATTAAGTAGCATCCCAATTAGGGGGAGACTGCGTTGGTTTGGTCATGTTACCCGCATGCGAAATTACATATTAGTGAATAGAGATATGAACAGTGAACCCGAGGAAAATAAGAAGACCTAGAATACTGTAAATGAACTATGTCAAACAGAATGCAACTACTACAGCTCAAGATAGATGCGTGTAGATAACTAAATTGCCATGGTTATTGGGAAATTATGCACGGATTAATGTACGTATTGCAAACTGGCACTAATATTTGCATTGATACATAATGTATTTATTTTACCCATTACTCAAACTAGTGTTAAAGTATACATTATTAGAACGCCTTAACAACCTAATTTAACAACTTGGTCGCTAACGAACCTAAGTGCGAGCTTTTTTTATATCATTTTATCTGTTAAACATGTTTTAATTGAATGTCCCGCTTTTAACCGAGAACGTCATTTTTATTTTAACATCCGTGATTTTACGTCTGACTCCCTTACATCGGACACCTTTTATTCAATGACTCCTGTTTTACCATCTGTGTTTGCCTATTTTACGCTTTACAGGATATTTTAACCGAATCTGATTATATGGCCTTGTTCTCTACAGCAAATCCCTCACTCTTCCGACCTAATTAGTTCCTGAACGACGGTCGTTAAGAAGAGGTCGTAAGGCGAATCCTCATTTCTCATAGAAGCAATATTATAAATTGGGGTTTATTTCTCGAAAAAACTTTTCATACCATAAGATGTATTAAAGTTGAGCATTAAAATAAATGAAAATGAAATAAAACACAAATATATGCATTTCCAAACATTTGTTATGTAAAAACTAATACTTAATACAAAAAAAAGCATGTACTGTAAATTCCAAATTTGTACAAAATCCCTAAAAATTCCATGATACAGTTTCTTTAAACTCTTAAGCACATATTTCAAGGGATTTGAAGAAAATCACAGGAAGAGGGCAGTTGGTCATCTGAATCTTCAAAATTTAAGTGAAGAGTGGGAATAGATTGGGGGGAGATTGTTGAGACTTGGAAGAATCGGTGGACACTAAGGATGGCTTAGTTTAAACTGTTGCTTTTTAGGACTTCTCTGCATCGAATTCACTGGTTGAGGCTTCTGAAAAAAAAATATTCCAGTGACTTTTGGACTGAAGACTCGATCGTAATGCGATCGTACAAACGAGTCCGATTCTAAGAGGGGAAGTATTTATGCATGTAGAACGGCGGCAAGAGCGGGGATCGTAAATCGGGGTCTTTTTTATCTGAACTGGGTCTTTTACACCTGGGCTGGTTTAATCTTATATTTGTATATACTCATATTTATTGGTTTGCATATTTTTACTCTTTGTTTATCTTTTAGATCTGTTGTTTTTTGCTTTTTTCACGTTTTTTTTATGTTTGCTTTTAAATTTGATTGTGGATTATTCGTCTTTTGCCTTCCTTTTCACCTTATTCGGCGCATAATAGGCATTGTCACTGTTGCAACATAAAATCCCACAGAACATTAAAATAAATGAGTGAGCATTAAAATAAATGAAAATGAAATAAAACACAAATATATGCATTTCCAAACATTTATTATGTAAAAACTAATACTTAATACAAAAAAAGCATGTACAGTACTGTAAATTCCAAATTTTGTACAAAATCCCTAAAAATTCCATGATACAGTTCCTTTAAACTCTTAAGCACATAACTTAAGCACTTTAAGCTCCAACCAACCTTCACTCTGATAAATAGCTTAAAGGCGACTAAATTCATACAAAAAAATCGTTTCATAAATCCTAATCTTCTAAATTTGTTCGTCTTAGAATCTCGTGGTGGAGGAGGGGGGAAGAAAAGTACCACCCCTATGGTTACATCCCTGTCTGAATGCCTTAAGTTTTTTTATGTCTGTTCCAAGTTCCAAAGATTTCCTTCATCGATTCGTTCGATTCGTACAAACAACAATTTTTCTTACAGTACGACATTAGGACACACAATTTCAGCACAATTTAACATTGACAGGTCATAAATATCCTCAGCGAAGAAGATCATTCCAGTTTACGTCGTACCCACCCCCCTCCCTTAAGTGTTTATCCTGCCTCTGCGTTTTTAAAAAAACGTTATTTTCGTGCACTATTTCATGCCAGCTGTATAAATAATCATTAATGGCGGTTAACCTCTTATCCATATATACACCTCACTCTCTCGCAAGTTTTTGTCTCCCCTCGCTTTCATTACTGAGAACGCCAACATTCTAGTCTCCGCATCATTTCCCATGGAACTGCGTGGTATATTGGTAGCGTTCCAGTCACGCCGCCTGCAATGGGGCGCGATCACGTTACACGTCACTTCCTGCCTCGGTATGCTGTATCAGACCAGAGCGGGCAACGTGGTACGGCGTAGGCTGAACACACACATGCACACACACCTTGAAACGGCGCTGCCGCAGCTATGTTATCTACGCCATCTTTGCTCTCCGAGATTGCTATCAATGTTGGCAAATGATGCGCTTGAGCATCCGAGTTGCGTTCGAGTCTTTGGCCTCGGAACTCGAGATATACGCACAAAACTTCTGGAACTGGAGACTGCTTGCGCCAGCTGTACATTTAAAGTAGAATCACGGTGGGCCGTCACCAAAGAAGTATGTGGAAATGTGGCAAGAGCTTACAATTTTTAATTCGTCGTCGGACGAAGTATCGCTTTACAGTGTTTTTCGCCAAAGTTAAGATAAGCATCGCTCAAGATATGATACCGTGGCAAAAGCGATTACATCAACTGGGAGTGTGTGCCTCGTTTCACTGCTCCTTACTTCGGCAGCAGCTGCTATGATACCGCATCATTTGTCGTCTCATTCTTTCTGCGTTAGGTTTTTTTTTTCTTAAATCTGGGTGTTTCTTAACTCCTTTTCCGGAAAAAGGATATTTTCAAGAGGGCAACCAAACTGCGAGAAGCAAGATGTTAATCGTTTGTTGATCGAATATTTTATCACATGAGAATTACTCTTTCCCTTTTCGCCACGCAATTATCTTTTTTGTTATGAATACACTAAGATCCTTTTTTAACTATGAGTATACCAAGATACATTTACTTTGATATACAGAGATCTGTTTACTCTGAGTATACCAAAATACTTTTATTCTGAGTATACAAAAATCCTTTTTACACTGAGTATATCAAGATCTTTTTTCATTGAGTATACCAAGATCTTTTTTACACTGAGTATACCGAGATCCTTTTACTCTAGAGTACACCAAAATCCTTTTTACACTGAATACACCAAGATCCTTTTTACGCTGAGTATACCAAAACCCTTTTTATTCTTGAGTATATCAGAATATTTTTTCACTCTGAGTGTACTAGGATCATTTTTTAACTTTGAGTATAGCAAGATCTTTTTTTACTCTGAGTATACCAAGATCCTTTTTATTATACTACGATTCTTTTTACGCTGAGTACGTTACTGATCAAAGGGACCTCGGTTCGAGCCACATTGAAAAAAGTTCTTACCACCTCATCCCAAAGATGCTCGATAGGATTTAGAACTGAAGACTGTGCAAGCCAATGAAGCAAGGAAAACTCGTCGCATGTTCCTGGAACCATTCGGTGAAGATATGTGCCTTGTGAGCAGGAGCCTGAACGAGTCGATCTGAGGAGGATAGCCATCAAGGGGTGAACTTTGTCAGCAACGATGTTCAAATACGCCGTGGCGTTCAGATACCATTCGATGGATATCAGGAGGACTAACGTGTGCCAAGAAAACATTCCCCACACCATCACACCGCCACCGTCTGCTTGTACTATTGTCACCAGAAAAAAATGGCTCCATGGCATCTTGTTGCTTGTGCCAAATTCTGATCCTTCCATCAGCATGATGCAAAAGAAACCTTGATTCGTCCAACCAGTCTACCTTTTACCTGTCCTCAACGATCCAGTTTTTATGTTCTGCTCCCACTGGAGACGCGCTTTCGTGCTCTTCGCTGACTACATCGGCACTCGACATGGTCGGCTGTTGTTGTAGCCTATTCGCGAAAAGTGGTGCGTTCAGATACGCAATACGTATTGCGATACGTATCGCGTATCTGAACGCACCACTTTTCGCGATACGTATACAGGGTGAATCTGAAAAAGTGGGCAAAACTTTACGGGGTGGTAGAACGCAGCTATACGAGCAATATTCGTCATAGAATGTGTGGTCGGAACTCAAACGTCGAGCCGCTAGGTGGCGTTGGAAATGGTATAAAAGGGTCGGTCCTCGCACCCAACGGCATTTTTACCGTGGATTGCCGAGAGGATGGCTGGTTATACTAACCACGAAATGGCGGATATGCACTTTGTGTACGATGCGGCGGACGGGAATGCAAGTGAGGCACAGAGACGTTACCGCGACCGGTTTCCGATGAGATGCACTCCAGATCGGAAAACCTTCGAGCCTGAAGCCTGAGCCTTCGAACCTTCTTGAAGCCTGCATTACAGCTGGCGGCAGCTCTTTTGAGCAATTTCTTTGAGCATGTACCTCAATTACATTCCTGTTAATAAAATGTTTTCTGAAGTATCTCCTCTCCTTCTTGTGTTCATTCTTTAAATGTGACAGTGGAAAACTACCTTTTAACTTCTCACCGCTTGCGTTCCGACCATACATTCTATGACGAATATTGCTCGTATAGCTGCGTTCTACCACCCCGTAAAGTTTTGCCCACTTTTTCAGATTCACCCTGTATATCGCGATACGTGGTGACATATCTGAACGCACCACTTTTCGCGATACGTGGTGAGTTCAGAGATGACCTTCTGCATACCAATGTTTAATTATGCTGTGATTTGCCTGGTTGTGGTCCATCTGTTCGCTTGCATGATTCACTACAGTCTCTTTCGACCCCTCTGATGAACAAGCTGTTTTCGTCCACAGGATCGTCGATCACTGGTATTTTTTTTTTGCTTTTCGCACCACTCTCGATAAATCCTTGAAACGAAGCACAGTTGTTTGGGAGATGCTAGAACCACCTATCATGCTAAGTTCAAAGTCGCTCAGGTTGTTCATTTTGCCCATTCTGACGCTCAATCCAACTCTTAATGCACGAAGAGCTGGTATGCCTAATTTTTACTGCACACTGCAGTCATATGATGTATTACGTATGGGAATGAACCATTTATATGATGAGGGGTGATATACCAAATAAACTGGTATCTCAGTGTACTTTTTTATTTATACCAAGAACCTTTTTACTCTCAATGTGACAAGATCCTTTTTTACTATGAATATTTCAATATTTTTTTATTATAAGTACACCAAGATCCGTTTACTCTGAGTATACCAAGATAATTTTACTCTTAGTGCAGCAGAATCTTTTGTATGCTGAGTATACCAAAAGCCTTTTTACTCTATTTGCCAGTATGATTTTTCACTACGAGTACACTAAGATCCTTTTTATCTATGAGTATGCCAAATTTTCAAACTGAGTATGCCTACTTTTTATTTTGAGTATGCTAAGATAATTTTTACTGAGTGTACCAAGATCCCTTTTTACTCTGCGTATATCAAAATTCTTTTTACACTCAGTATACTCAGATCCTTTTTACTTAGAGTATAACAAAATAATTTTTACTTGGAGTATACCAATATCCCTTTAATTAGGAGTATGCCAAGATCTTATTTACTCTTAGTATACATAGCTCCTGAAGTGATTCTCAGGTTGGAAAATAGAACTTCAATGTTACAATTTTGGGATTAAAAAAATAAAAAATATATAGGTTTCGAATTTTTACTTTTTACTTATCGTTAATATTTTTTGTATAATAAATTGGTGCTGATTAATTCGCGCTATCCCCTAGTTTCTTTTGTTGATTTCTAGTTTTAGTTAAAGCGGTCTGTTAATTACAGGTCTGTTATACCAGTTTATAGTAATATATATATAGCATATTTATAAAAGTTTGGAATACTCTCTTCTAAAATGGTTTCTACTGGATATTCTGTTATAACTGTATATCAATATAACATGGTTTTAAATTGCCTTGTAAACTATTTAAAATTCTTTTAATTTGACTACATTTATTTCAGGTTTGCAGATCATAACCAACTTAAAAAAAAAAGTTACATAAATACACAAAATGTCATTTAAAACAACGTCAATTTGGCTTGTTTGTAGACTTAAAAACATCGAATTAAAAATAATAAAACTTTTATGACTTTAAAGTTTTCCCCTAACAAGATTTAAAAAATGTTGTTTTGTCCTGCAAAAAAACACAAGTGACACAAGGGCAAAAACGAAATCATATTATAGCAAAAAAAGCAAAGCACAATGCAGAAATAACACAAAAAAAATCAAGTAAACAACGGGAGAAGTACGATAAACTGATTTCCAGAATTTCCTCAAGAATTGTATCTGTAAAAGATTGCACACTGGTTTCCATAAATTAAGGAAAATCCCTATGTTAAGTAAATGGGAAGCTAACGTCAAAGCTCTTTAACTTCTAAAAATAAGTGCTTTTTTTTTGTTTTGAAAAATGTGATTGCAGATAAAGATCTTAATCAAATAAATTAATATCTCGATTTTCAACAATATTCGTTGAGTATTTAATGAGTTATGGAAGTTTGAATATTTAGCGATAACAATGCCAGTCACAAAAATTGGCTACAGAAGTTAATTAAAACTTAGTAATAAGTATTATATCAATATGTTTAATAAAATAAATTTGTATTTTAGAACTTTGTGTAAAGAATTCTTTCACTATTCTTCAGTTCTGTGTAAGTTTTTTAAGACTGGCATTGCTGTTGTTAAATATTCAAACTTCCATAACTCATTAAATACCGAACGAATATTGTTGAAAATCGAGATATTGATTTATTTGATTGAGATCTTTATCTGCAATCACATTTTTCAAAACAATAAAAATTATTTTAGAAGTTATAGAGGTTTGACGTTAGCTTCCCATTGAGTTAACATAGGGATTTTCATTTATGGAAACCACTGTATTTTTCTTCTAGATGCATTCTACTAAATAAGGCAATTTTGCACGCAGAGAAAAACAAAACAATGGATGAAATAACGGTTCCAGAAATAGTTTACAGAATAAATATCAGCAACGATATGTCAGAGTGATATGTGAACAAATTGTAGAACATATGAAACATCATACAAGAATAAAAATAATTATGGATAATCCTTTCATATATTTATCCCGGAATTGAAAGCATAGCCTTTAACTATAGACTATTGGACCATTTGCAAGAACAAGCAAAGAAAATGTCAATTCGGTTTGGGGCCGCAACGTGACTTAAAATATATTTATTTTTTGAACCAAATGACAGTGCATCTTAATGTTTTTTTTTGTATAAACGTAATTGTTCGGCATCTCAGCTGTATCCTTTATCTCTCATGATCTTATTATTTAAAGGCCACCCAAGCTGTTAAGATAAATTATTACCGCCAGCGCTTGGAAAATTGTCAGGTTACACCACTAACATTTGCATAGAAAATCGCAAGCCTTCATAATGTTCGCATTCAGTTAATTACAGTCCTTCACGGATGTATCTTATTACCATCATTTGCTACATGAGCTAACAATTGGTATTTATTGCTTTTTACTTATATCAACAACTTACTGTTTTGTATTTCGTTTACTGCTTGAACGTATTCGGTTTCAGGAGTGGCGAATCCTCCACTGTAATTTGGATTAGGTTAACTTGTTTCAGATTAGAGAAAATTTAGTCTTGCACCGTCTCGTATAAAAGCGAATAAAACTCGATGGAAGATTTTAGCTTCGTGTTTTGTTAGCATGGTCAAGAAACTAGAACTTATATTGATCTTGATCAACTTCGCATTTCTTGAATCGTGGCGTCGGCAGGGAAAGGAGGGAGGTGTGGAGTAAGAGGAGCAGTTTCTTCAGCTGGAAAAATTTATCCAGAAATTAATTTATGTTGACTAATATCAAGTGTACCATAAATTAATGTAGTTTCTCCTTTAGCGAAAAGTAATCTTGATTTTCCTTTTTTAGGTTTTCTTTTGTTTTCGGAAGTATATTATTTTTTCTATTTATTAATATAAAAAATTTCTTTAAAATATATTTTTAATAACGTTTTCTTTTTTTTTTTCATTTCGTTTTGGACATTCTTAATTGTATTATATGATATATGTACTTTCAAATACGCTCATTAATGAAAAGCTCGACCTGAATATTTCTATCTCGAAGCATTGATTTGTTTAATTTGTTAACTTCTGAAATGTGGATTGAGAATTCAAGTTCATTAATATTTTTACTACATGTACCTATAGTGTTACAAGGTAAATACTTTAATATTCAAATAACTTTTTTGTATATTTTTACTCGATCAGCTTATTTCCTATTTTTAAACCTTTTTTGTATTCATATGTACATAAAGCTACTCAAAGAGGCCAACAAGTATTACTTACTGATCCATACAGTTCATTGCTTTGAGTAGCATTAATATTCCAAAGTTGTAAAAGGTACTGAAAATAAAGACGATATTCATAATAATTCTACTGAATATCGATAATTCTTCGTCCCCTTCTCCATCCCCTCCTTCAAAACATCCCTGCATACCCCCATGGGCGCCAGCCTGCAACTAAAATAATTTCAGAATTACGAATAATAGAAGTTTTAGATTCCTGTATTTTTCAAAGAAATAGAGAGTATTCATGTACTTATAAAGGATAAAGAGACAACAAATACGAATGGACATCATAAAAAGCATCCATTCTTTTCTGACATTCCACTTTCAAACCTTAAAAGAAATGGGATTTGGGTAACTTATGATTGGAACTAAAGGCGCACTAAATATTATAGAAACTTTTTTATGCATTTAGAGCAAGGATGTCTAACGTTCATTGACTAAAGGGCTTCATTGTACTTTAGGTACCTACTAGAGTAGCATTACAGAAAATAAAATATGCATCTGAAACGTACTGTATACCTCCCATTTGTAACAATCAGATTTTTGAAATACAGTCCCACATCTAATATTTACTTACACAAAATTCAGAAACGTTATTACATTGTAATAAAGATCATTAATTTCAGTATCCTTTGTATATATATATATGTTAAAATAGGGCAGTGAAGTCGAGATGCTATGGTTTATGGACTTTGTAAGTCCATAGTTTCAGCTGGCTGCACTTTGAACGTATATCAAAAAATTCTGCGATGCAATGGGAAAATATCCTCTTTTATACAAAGGTAATTCAAATGAAAACCGCAAAAATTAAGTAAATCTGTTTTATTTAAATAAAAAAGGAAGTATACAAGTCACTTTTCAATATAGTATCTTCGACGTTAATTATCTCCAATGGCGAACTAATGACTGGATTCTACCAGAGAAGTTTTATTATTGGTGGCTGGAAACACGCGTGCATCACCGATATGTTTTGTGGTATTAAAACACGATGAGTTGATAATGTGGCCGAGCATCTTCAGTGTATTCGATACCGTTCTTAAATTTATTCACCCACTTTCTATTGACTCATGCATCGTCCATCATACTGAGCCAACATTCTGCTATAAATTTCAGCAGGTTTTATTTCTTCAGTAATCAGATACAGAATTACAGATCTCATCTCTATCTTGGTGCACGTATGTAAGTGTGCTGCCATCTTTTAAGATTGACAATTCAATTGACTAGCGCAAGCAGATCGAATCACATGAGCGTTGTCAACAGATGTTTATTAATAATGTGACTCAAGATTATCATTCTTTTTGGATTATTGAATGGTTGCAAAAGGTACGGAAAATACATTGCTCTTTACTTTGCACCTTCTGTGAAAGGACATTCGCGAGCTACAATTTAACTACTCGAGAGTCAAATGCATCACACTGTGGTTTGACAGACCTTGCTTAGATCATAAATCGACAGAAAATGGAGTCTCACAGTTGGGGATTGAAGTATGTGCAATTATATGTGCAGTGAAGCGCAAAGTGGAATCTCCAAAGTACAAGTAAACCTTTAGTTCAGTGAACTTATACAGTTACTTTTAAGGATATGAAGTCCATATAGCTATATTTGAAAATATAGCTAGTAAAATGTAAAGAGGCAAACTTTTGGTAAGAATCCGAAGAGTAAATTTTATGAAAATTCCTCTCTGGAAGGGATCCGGAAGTTGTTTGGTAGGAGGGCAACGAATTCCTTTTCTAAATTTTTTTTGGAAGTAGTTTTCTAAATGTGAAACGTAAACTTGGTAATTTTAATATGCAATATATATTATCTGCTTATTATTTGTTTTTCTTATACTTTTTTATCGTATCAAACATAATGATTTCATAGGGGTTCTATTAACATTTTCAACTTACGACCAAGTGCCCGAAGCCAAAAACATTTCTGTGGGATGGGTTTGTTTTATTCTTAAAAATTTAGAAGTCGTTAAACTTCGATATTTTAATAATGCATAAAACATAATAAACTTTTTGAAATTCAACTTATAGAAAAAGCAATATCCTTTACCACATTTAAACTTTATAATTTAGTTAAATTTTTATTCTTCTCTTAGAAAAGATAATATACACTTTCACGTTTTTAAATTTCATAATTTAGTTAATAATATATTCTTCTATATTTTAATAAAAAAACACCGAAGCACAGGAAATAAATTATCCCTAGGTGCAGAAGTGCTTGCATAGATAGACCTTAAGTACAAAGGTACTTGAAAAGGGTCTTATCAAGGAAAACTTTTATACTCGGAGCGTTTCCGGCTCAGGTGATCATAATTACACCATAATTTTAGTAGGATTATTATTAAAACTCGACCCTTTCACTATATTGAATCACGGTTAGAGCAAGTATTTGGTCACGCCCTCGTGTTGGCACATCAAATCAAAAATCACTTTATCTTGGCGCATGTATACTATAGATTTGCCACCTCTCTGTCACATGATGTCTCTCGTTTAATTAACTTCGCTAAAGGACGGTGCAAGCTTTTACGGTTCACTGATAGCGAAAAGTTGGAGTTTCTGTTCACATCGGATCTTCGGCGTAGACGACACCTAGTTCATCGCTCTTGTATCACATAAATGAACAAATAAACAATCATTTTCGAATGGTACACATGCCCAAGGCCTTCGGACAAGCCGATACTGGGATGTGGTATATGCGATTATTGAAATTGTGTTGCATTGAATGTTTTATACGGCGGAAACATCGGTTGACTACTTATTATGAATTTCCTACTATCTTTGCTTAACTAAAGCATTATGTTAGAATAGGAAGCTGAGGTGGGTTGTTTTAATGTGAGTGGCATTTCTGTGTACGCAATGGGCTAAATGGCTGAATCATATGGACCTCAAAGATTAAGATTTTGGAGGTGAACTGGTCAGCTATTACGAGACAGCTGGACGTCTCTTGTCAAGGTCATCTAACTTGTTTTTTAACGTATAAAAGGTAGGGAGTTTCTTAACAGGGACCTGGCTTTACGTCCATCTGGTGGATGGTAACTTTTCCAAACCTAATCTATGTTCCTTTTCTCATCGAGATCAGGGTAGGGACTTAGCGGAGATAAATTTCAATTCTGGTTCTTTTAGGAATGGATGTTTTGCATATGAGCAGCACTTTTTTTTTGCACACAGTGGACTAAATGGCCGGTCACAAGGACTCCATGTCGTCAGTGAAGTTTGGGAAAAGAAATCCACTAAACAGCTTTTTGGCATCATATGGAAGCCTCCCATCAAAGATACCCAGCGTGCACATGATATGACCTTCCTGCACATGGCATAATTGCTTAGCTTCCCACCCTAATGGCGGCCTTTCCAAACCCTATGGTGGTCTCTTTTTCACCAAAGGTAAGGCACAATCTCGACAATGGCACAATTGCGATTCCAACCTGGGAACTGCATATTAGAAGCCTGGCCCGGCATCGATTATACCAAATCACACCCAAATAGAAAATGTATTCCTAATTCAAGCCCTATGTATAAAAATAATATTAATTCGGTTTTTCCTACCTCATGGAGGTCATAAGCTCTCTTTTCCTTTTCCCAAATTTTGCAACATACATTTTTTGTTCATTTTGTGGAAGACAGTTGTTTGTTTTTTAGAGGAAGGCTAAATTGAGCACGGAAGCAACAGTCTTTCGGAACAGTATTTGAGAAAAAAAAATACTTCAGATGAAGGAAATAAGCGTTAGTGAAGGGTCTGTTGACAGAACAGAACTAAACTGACACATTAGAGATAAAGTAGGTGTTAACGTGGGCAAAGATGCTCTGAGATTGGCTCGATGGGAGCTACATCATTAGATCACATACTTCCCTCCATCAATAGCGTCATCACCATCGTCTCGATGATGGAGTACCTAGTCAAGTGGCGTTTTTTCCACCTACATTAAGGATGAAATTTTTCTGTTGTACACCAGTCTGCGTTCTTTGTAAGGGCCAAAGAAGCGAGAGAATCCAATATGAATATGCAGAGTACCAATATACTGTTAAAATTTACCTTTTTAACTTTACACTAGGTCTAAAAATTGAATTATTTACAACTGCACCATCCTCCAAAAAGTATCCGGACATTACCATGTTATGTAAATGGAAAGCCACGTTCAAAGCTCCCTAACTTTTTATGAAGAAAAATAATGTTATTAGATATAAATCGAAGATTTCACTCAGATTTCTCTATCTATTTTCCATTCAATATTTAACGAATTGTGGAAGCTGAAACTTTTAATTGTAACTTGCTTCTCACGAAAATTCACTTCAAAAGGTGCAGGGGTTTATCAAAATAATGCAAACACCGACGGCGACTGGAGTACACGCAATGCGCCGTATGCATATCACAGGGAGGACGTCATCCGTGATGTGAGGTATATAAAGGGGAGAAGTACGATGTCGGCTATCACGTAACAGTGCCATAGGCAAAGGTGAAACAGCTGTTGTGGTGTAATTGTCGACAATGTCAGATCTCAGTGACCTCCAAAAAAGCACGATCATTGGTGCACGTATTGCAGAAACTTCAGTAACCACAACGGCGGAAATAGTACGTGTAACACGAGGAACTGTATCGGAGATTATTGCTATCTATCAAAAAGGACAGGGCGTTGCCTCCAAACGTGCAAATTATGGATGCCATACGAAGTTGTCAGATAGGGATAGGCGGATGTTGGCACGAATTGTACAACAGAAGCACATGACCATGGCACTGCAAATAGTAGCAGAGTTGAACACCATAGGAATGATCCTGTTTCCGTCAAAATAATTCGTCGGTAACTTCATCGTGCCGGTATTTATGGCCGTGCTGCAATCCACAAACCTCTGATTACCAACATCAATGCAACAAAACGTGTAAGGTGGTGCAGAGCACATAAAAACTGGGATGCTAAAGACTAGTAACGTGTCATCTGGTCTGATGAGTCGTGCTTCACATTGCTTCCCACCATTTGTAGAGTGTACGTCTGGAGAAAACCTGCAGAAGCGTACCACCCCGACTGTTTGATTCCAACTTTGAAGCATGCAGGTGGATTCTTGATGCTATGAGGTACCATATAATAGCATTCCGTAGGGGTCTGCTGCTCAGCAGACATGCTAGTGATGCTCTTCTAGGATATGAGTGCATTAATGAAAGGTTTCTTACAGCAAAATTTCAGACAAGCATTAAAGACTTGAATGTTATCTGCTGTTATGCCCCCACTGAGGATTCTGATGAGGATGAGAAGGATAGGTTTTACAGACAACTTCAGGATATTTTGAATTCTGTCAAGAAAGGAGATATTACCCTTGTTCTTGGTGACTTCAATGCCAAAGTTGGTACCGACTCTGACCTTTGGGGAGGAGTAATTGGCCCTTTTGGTATTGGTAGCTGCAATGGCAATGGGCAACGTCTCCTACAGGTAAGTAAACTAAATGGTTTCAGAATAACTAACACATATTACAAACACCGCGACATACATAAACACACATGGGTTTCACCTGATGGGCTGCATAAGAATATGATTGATTATATATTAATTAACAGCAAATGGGCTAGTTCTGTTAGAAATACCAGGGCATATAGGGGAGCTGAAATTGGATCTGACCATTACCTTGTTAAAAGTGTCTTGCAACTTAAACTTAAAAAGTGTTGTGCTAGGGTTAAAAAATTTACCTTTAATATTGAAGCTCTGAAAGACCCAGTTATAGCTAAAGCTTACCATGATAGGTTAATTAGTCATTTTGACAGTCATGGTTTGCTTAATACTGAAGTTGAGGAAGAATGGGGCCATTTTAAACAGGCTTTTTTGGAAACTAACAGTACTCTTTTAGGGAAAAAGGAGTAGAGGAGGCAAAATTATTTAAGTGATAAGGCACTTGAGCTTATTTCAGAAAGAAGGAACTGCAGGAATGTGCTTAATCAGTACCCTACTAGTCCTAATAGAAAGCATTACAAAGAACTAAATAAACGTGTAAAGGGTCAGTTAGCTACTGATAAGAATCTTTGGCTTGATGGCCTTGCTGACAAAGCTGAGGAAGCAGTTAGACAGCACAACAGCAGAGAGCTGTACCAGATAGTTAATGTTTTGTGTGGTAGAAAACGAACAGGTATACAGGGATTGAAGGATAAACAAGGCAAGGTTATAGAAGGTGAGGATTCTGTCATGGCTAGGTGGGCTGAGCATTTCAGTGATGTTCTAAACAATGTGGTTAGTTCTACTCCCATTGTTTGCAATGATGATAGATGCATTGTTGGCTTTAATGTTGGCCCTATAACACAATCTGAAGTTAGTTTGGCTATTTCTAAACTTAAACTTCATAAATCCCCAGGGGTGGATGAAATTACTACCGAAATGCTTAGAGCTGGGAATGTTTCAGTTACCATTTGGATGACTGAAATTTTGAATAACCTTTATGATAAAGGCATGGTTCCTAAAGATTTTACCAGAGCTATTATTATCCCTATTTTCAAAAAAGGTGATCGCAGTTCTTGTGATAACTATAGGGGTATCAGCCTACTCTCCGTTCCAGGTAAAGTTCTTTCCATGATTGTGCTTAATAGAATTAAGAATCTGGTTGACAGGCAATTGCGTGATGAGCAATGTGGATTCAGAAGTGGTAGGGGATGTGTAGATCAGATATTTTCACTTAGGCAGATTCTTGAGAAATGTTTAGAGTTTCAGAAACCTTTGGTTGCTAGCTTTGTTGATTTCAAAAAGGCTTTCGACTCTGTTGATTGTCATAATTTGTGGTTGATTGTGAGATGATATGGTATACCAGACAAGTTAGTTAACATAATGAAAGCTCTCTATAATAACACTGAGTCATGTATGAGGGTTGGTAAGTCTTGTAGCAATTGGTTTAGCATTACTTCTGGTGTTCGACAAGGGTGCATTTTGTCTCCTTTTCTCTTTAGTTTGGTTGTTGATTATGTTATGCGAAATTCACTTCAAGGGAAAGCTTTTGGCCTTAAATGGGCTGGAGATACGAAAATTTCTGATTTAGATTATGCTGATGATTTAGCCCTTTTGGCAAATGATGTTGATGAGATGAACTCTTTCATTCGAACTGTTGATGAGACTGGTAGTACAGTAGGTTTGGTTATAAACAGAGAGAAAACTAAAGTGATGAAAATTGGTCAGGCAGGTTGTGATTCAGTTAATCTGAATGGTTGCAGTCTTGAGCAGGTGTCACAGTTTAATTATCTTGGGAGCTGCGTAACTGATACTGGTGATGTGCGGCATGAGATTAACAGACGAATAGATATTGCTGCCAGGACTTTTAAGAATCTATGGAGATTGTGGAGAAATAGGCGTATACACCTAAAGACTAAAATTAGACTGTATAATAGTTTGATTCTTTCTAGGGTTAGTTATGGTAGTGAAACTTGGACGCTGTGTAAGCAAGATAGCAGGAAACTAGATGCTTTTGATTCTAGATGCTTACGCAGTATCTTGGGTATTAGGTGGTTTAACTTTGTAACTAATGATGAGGTTAGGCAAAGGAGTCTGCAACCTCCTTTAAGCAACATATTGTGCAGAGAGAGACTCCGCTGGTTTGGCCATGTTGCCCGTATGGATAATTATAGATTGGCGAATAGGGTTATGAACAGTGTGCCTAGAGGCCTCAGAAGGAGGGGGAGACCTAGGATGCGGTGGGCAGACAATGTCAAACAGGACCTTGTTAGAATTGGTGTACAGTGGCCGGATGCAGCAGATGTAGCTCAGGACAGATATGCTTGGAGAATTAAACTGCGCAGTCTGGTTGGACCTCCGTAGCCCATGGCTGCTTGAGGATGATGATGATGATGATGATGATGATGAGGGCCATTGGTTATTATGCAGAGTCGTGTCACATCCACAACGTTCGAATCCATTCTCGGGGACCACCTGCACCCAATGTTGTGGGCAACCAAATAGAAATCACACCCAAATAAATCATATATTTAATGACGTTTCCTAATGACGTCCTTTTTTTCAAGCGGATAATGCACCTGTGCATTGTGCGAAACGTGTCAAGTTGTGGTTTAGAGAGCATGAGGATGAGGTACAGCAGTTACTCTGGCTACCTCACTCTTCAAACCTCAGTATTATTGAACATTTGTGGGAATATCTGGAGCGCAAGGTCAGATCACACTTTCCACCTCCAGTATTACTGGCACGGTTGGGCCATATTTTACAGGAAGAATGGTCCCACATTCCGTTTCTGTATGTGCATGATTTGTATAAGTCTATTCCACGTCGAATTGCGTCTGTTCTGAACGCCGAGATGGGCCTACAACTTATTAACAAAATGTTCTACACAAACAGTACGTATTCCCATTATTTTGAGAAAAAATAAAAATATCCCCTCAAGCTGCTGCTGCTTGCCACAGATAAGTCTTGATAGGAGTCTGTCAGTTTATATGCCACAGCAGAAGATCTGAGAGGATGGCAGGACCTCAGCAGAAAAACGACACATACATCCATGCCTTACCTGGCGACTCGAACCCAGGTCCCTTAGGTTAGTAGCCAAGCGCGCTAACCACTCGGCCACGGGACGGCTATTTGGAGAAACCCCTGTATAAAAACATTATTGTTATAACAAATCGCTCACTAGTATGAACTGATATTTGAAGCTTGTATAATTATGTTTTCAGTTTGTATCAATCTTTAAGAAGAGTGTACAAATTCAAAACCTGAAAGTGTCTGAATCATCAAAATCAAGATATGTTTTAATTTTTAATGCTTAGGGATACTCTACTAACTTTTAGAGGCCTTCTTACACAAAGACCTATGAAGATCGAATACATGTGTAACTGAATACTGCCATAGTTACAGTCAACACACCAAGTATTTCTGCTGGAACTGTAGCCCTCTATACCGTTTAAACCAATTATTGAAATGCAAATATTATTAAGAAATCCTTAAGAATATTTATTTAAGAACGTAAAACCTTTTCATAAAAAAATTAATAGATATCCAATTACGGGTTAATATTTGATAAAATTTATAAGGGGGGAAAAAGTTGGAAGCCGCTGGATGTGAAGACGATACATTGCTCTCTACCAGTGGCATAATAATACCGTGGCATAGAATAATAATGGGGGAAACTATGAGGCGGCTCAGTTGGCGCCTCTATGATTCTCACTGTCTACTAATAATAAAAAATAAAATAAATACCCCCTCAAGCAGCTGCTTGCCACAGAGGTGTGACAAGAGCCTGTCAGTTTAATACGCCATAGTAGAAGTGAGGATGGCGGGACCTCAGCAGAAAAACAGCACACACATCCATGCCCTACCCAGGGCTCGAACCCAGGTCCCGTACATCAGTAGCCAAGCGTGCTAACCACTCTGCCACGGGACGGCACCACTGTCTACTAGAACTGTTGAAATGTTAACCGTACAGTCCGTCTCCACTGTCGCCATTTACACTTCGCTACTGATATTTCCTGAGGCGAGAGGAGCGCAATCTCTATCCCGCCAATTGATCAACCCCTACCTCATCTCATGTTCGAATCACAACTGCGTCTGCATCGAGATTAATCTCCGTTAATCCCACCTTACCGGTCAGAAAGAGGACGTCGATGGGTTTGGAAAGACTGCCATCTTTTAGAGAGGTGTTAAGCATGGCTCCGTGTGCCGGAGAACATACCTTGTTGACCTTATAGAACACGACAAATGGCCTTTACAGGATACTACTATATGTCTTTTAACAGCTCTCCTGTGGGCCTTCTTCTTTCAAAGCTCTTGGGTTCCTTGTGACTTGTCCATTAAACCCATTATGTGAAAAAACGTGCGGCTCAGAGATAAAACAACTCCACTGATATTTGCAACAGTAGATGTTAAAACTAAATATGTATTATATATATATTGGATAAATGCTTTGTGTTTTTCGTGCTGTCTCAAAATGTCCTCAAAATTTATTTTCTTCGGAATTTATGCTCGCAAACCCCTTTATGGTAGGGAGCTTTGAGACACTTCTAATGCACAAAATACACTTCAAACCTCCCCCTCGTAGTACCACTGCCATCCAAATGAATAAAAACTCTGAAGAAATATTGTTTTCTGATTTAAAAAGAAGCACTTTTTTTCAAATCGAAGAAGAATGTTATTCCCAGTTAGCATCAAGTTCGGTACTAAACCGTTTAACATACCTGCTGTTTGGAAACATGGAAACAAGAGTTCATATGAAAAATGCTTTATCTGAAGTAAAAGCTGAAATCTATGCTGACTTTCGCGTTCAAGAACAGAAGGATACTTCTCAGCGTTCTATTCCCAAAATAATGCACACAAATAGTAACATGGAAAGCTTCGGTTGGAGGTTACCGAGGGTAATTGAGGCAATGCTATGAAGAGACTCCGGGTGATGAGGAGCACGGTCGGCCGCGGAGATGCGTCACAGAACGACGCGGGGTGCTGCAGATAGACAACCTACCCTTCCGCCATCTCCATCGCCACGACGCACGGACGAGAGTTACCCTATTAGCGGGGCGACGACACCTTTAGTCGAAGCGCCCCCAGGTCATCAGTCAGCGATGGTCTCCCCGGTGACTCTGCCCGATCGAGAGACGACGGGGACGTCGCACAGCAGGAGCAAGAGATGGGGAAATAGGTGATTTGTGCGTGATCGGGTTAGACCGGTACAACCTGCGAAAGCTTCCGTTGATTGAAAGGAAGAGGATCAGGAAGGAATAGCGGTAGTTGTGTAAGCAAATCAAAATCGATGTGCCCATAAAATAGAATTACCTCACATCTCGTAATGGACGATGAAGAGTATAGTTGTACTTAGTCTTTGCCGAATAATGACTACATAAATACGATATGCATCTTATGTTGGAGTTCCAGCTGTGCCTGAGGCGGAGGCGGCTCAGCCGGTAGAACGCTAGTCTCGTAATCTGTAGTTCCCAGGTTCGAATCTCAACTATGCCTGCATTAAGATGAATCCCCTGCCTGCCCTCTGTCAGCCGGGAACACCTATGGGCATGGAAAAGCCGTCGTCTGTCGGTTGGAACGTTAAGCCATGGCTCCGTGTGAGTGAGAGAGCCATATCTTGTACACGTTGAAGTAAACGCTAGATGTCTTTTACGGGAGGGTACCAACTGTCTCCTAATAGCTATCCAGTGGGTTCTTTCCTTCAACGGTCTCTGAACCTTTGGGGGACCTTGTGACCTGGGCTTTAGCCCATTGGGTGCAAAACGGTACCGCTCAGAAATAAACCAACTGTTCCAAACTTGAGATTTTCTCCCCATGGTTGTGCCTTGTCCTTGGTGAGAAAGAGAGGTTGTTGTGCATTAAGACATGATACCTTTTACAAGAGTATTAACCTGCTTTAGTTAGCAAGATGAATGGTGGTCTTAACGAAAACGTCTCATTTGTAAATAATGATTAAATAATAATCATCACACTCTGTTCTGTGAGTAGTATGGTTCCGCAAATATGCTGTATTACTTATAGTTCTAGTTTCTACTATGCTTCTGCTGAGATTTTCACATCTAATATATAAGGAGATTTCTCCTTTCCTTACCTATTTCTGGGTCATTGGAGTCCTAGTGACCTTGTCATTACAGCACGTTATATGCAAAAAAATTCCGTCCAGATGCAAAATAATCCATCTTTGGGAGTCATCATAACATGACTAATCGATTGTTTGAGTGTTGCTGTGCAAAACCAGCAATGTAAACGCCGTGGTTAATAATGTAAACAGAAAATAATATGTCTACTGTAGTATGTAATACAAGAGTGTAATGTATAATAGAGCTGAGTTCGGGCTTTGTCGGGATAGGCGGGCATTTAAGCCCCAAACACACGACTTCGGGCTCGGATGTTCTTTGACTCAAAATAGCACAGAATAATTAAAATTTTGCTTTTTTTTTTAATTGAGAAAAAAAGAGGAAAAATAAAAAATAGTTTTTAATTATCGTCTTCATTTTTAATCAGTGTTTAGTAATTGAAAGTTAGCACCAACCGGCGTTTGATTGGTTTTTGCGTATTCTCTGTCTTTAATAAATGAACGCCTCTTTGCGTTCATAAGGATGTTACCCAAGAACTTTCAGTTTCTCCTAAAATAAATAAAATAAAATAAAATAAACACCCCCTCAAGTAGCTGCTTGCCACAGAGGTCTGACAGGAGTCTATCAGTTTATATGCCAAAGTAGAAGGTCTGAGAGGATGGCAGGACCTCAGCAGAAAAGACACATACATCCATACCTAACCCTGGGCTCGAACCCAGGTCCCTTAGATCAGTAGCCAAGCGCGCAAAATACTCGGCCACAGGACAGCCATTTTTACTAGTATTTCTAATATTTTTGGTTCCAAATAATACTAAGATTTTAATTTTGTCATGAAAGGATTATTGTTTTTATTTAAGTTTGCAATAGTCTATAACTCGAAGAATAAATTACACAAAATTAACGCCATGCGTTTCTCTATGGCTGTGTCTTATATTTCTGTCTTATGATTTGTCATATAAATGTTTTTCTCAAATTGGGATTGGACGGGCTCTGATTCAATAATTATGGAAATGGTTCTAACCAGGGCAGACTCGGGCTCAATAATTGTGGAAATGGTCGGACCAAGGGCACACTCGGACTCAATAAATGTGGAAATGGTTCGGGCCAGAGTACACCAGGACTCAATAATTGAAGAAATGGTTCTGATCATGGCACACTCCGGCTCAATAATTGTGGAAATGGTTCTTACCAAGTCATACTTTGTGACAATAATTATGTAAATGGTTCTAACCAAAGCATACTTAGGCACAATAATTGTGGAAATGGGTCTAACCAGAACACACTCAGGCTCAAATAATTGTGGAAATGGGTCTAACCAGGGCACACTCGGTCTCAGTAATTGTGGAAATGGCTGGGACCAGGGCAAACTAAGGTGCAATATTTCTGGAAATAGTTCTTATCAGGGCACACTCGGGCTCGATAACTTCTGGTTCAAGCTAAAAAATTGAACCTGAACGTTTTGGGAAATTACGAAAAATTATCAGTTTTGTTCATATCATTTAAAAGTCTTTTTTTAACATTCGCTCCCAGTTATACGGATTTAAATCAATTTATCCGGCACACTAGTTGCTGTAAATTTAAAGACAATATTAATATAGTCTTCACTTCTTCACAAGGCAAAAAAATGCTTTTGAGCATCAAAGGTGTGTGAATGCTATTTCATTGCAAGAATGTCCAGCACAGTTTTGGGTATGATCCACTCCATCCAGATAGCTTCCCCTCTGGCGTCCGAAATAATAAGATAAACTTCTTTTGTACGCTGCCTAAATCGTCCATAAATCAATAAATGTCACATTATTCCGCGCAGCAGGTGTAAAGCCTGTGTAGCTCTGGAGCATTACTCACCGCACTCTGTTGTGGGAATTCCTCCGCACTTCTGGTAGTCTCAGCTTCCAACACACTTCAGAGAAGCATTCTGTTATTTTTATCTCGTGGAAGTTTTAACTGGAGTTACTGAGCAGTAAAACCCATTATACTGGAATGATAATAATTTTCGCGAATCTTTTCCATATCGCGGTCATATTTTATGTTGTTTTTTATCTAACCCTGTTTACATCACAAGAACTGAACAGGTTAACCGAAAAACATCAGTTCGAGTTCATTTAACAATATAAATATTACACTAACTCCTTGAAAAATTTACAATGATTTAACCCTCAATCCTTTAGTTGAAAAGAATACTGAATAATTCGCAGATTATTAAATGAGTATCATTAACAGAAATAGTTTTTTTTATAATTCAGGGTGTCGCAAAAGTCTGCACTTATATAGATTTATTAAATATTCATTACATGTCATGATGTTTTATACCTATACCATTGGAGGGCAATTATGTAATAGCATTTGAATACTTTTTTCACCAGATTCATACCTGCTTATGAATTTGGGCTCACCTATTTTGATTGTTCGCTTTCTATTGTGTGCCATTATACGACTATGAACTATGCATAAACTGAAATGTTTAATCTAGTATTTATGATGAGATCTGGTATTAGATAGATAATGAGATCTGGATTAATCTGAGATAGATAATAATAATAAGATCTGGAATAGATCTGGAATAAGATCTGGAATAGATAATGAGATCTGGTATTTATGAAGGACACCGACCACTTTCTTCCACATATTACCTCTTGAAGGACAGTGATAGATTTCTTCCACGTAAGACTTCAAAAATGACAGTGGTGGCTTTATTCCCCATAATTCTTCGTAGTGGACAGTGGTGACTTTATTTCCCATAATTCTTCGTAGAGGACTGTGGTGGCTTTATTTCTCATAATTCTTTGTAGAGGATTGTGGTCGCGTTCTTCCACGTAGGACTTCATGGAGGACAGTGATCGCTTTCTTCCACGTAGGATTTCATGGAAAACAGAGATTGGTTTCTTCCACAAAAAACTTTACGGAGGACGATAATCGTTTTCTTCCACATAGGACTTTATGGAGGACAGTGATCACTTTCTTTCTCATAGGACTTCATGACTTCATGGGGGACAGTGATCGCTTCTCTTCCACATAGGATTCGCTTTTCTTCCACATGGGACTTCATAGAGGCCGTGAATAACAGTGGTGACTATATCAATAAAAATTGATTTAAAGTTATTAATTAATAATAATAATAGTAATAGGTGAATACGCCACTGTTATTAATTATTAATCTCGGAATATCCGAAAATTAAAATAATAATTTATTTCAAATACTTAACATGCATCTGCATTTTTGAGACATTTTGTATCATAAATATAGCTATGTTATTTTTTGCTATTTAGTACAGTTTTCAATCTTGTAATATATATATGAACAACTTTCATGTCATCAATATTGTTTCATTACCTATTTAAAGAGTTTTACAAGGAACGCCATCCTCTTAAGTTTTTTATTTTCATCCCTAAAAGTTATCGTTCCCAGTTATGTTTATCAGTTTGAAGTTTATCTACATTTCTGTTTGGGATAGCCGGAAGCCCAAAGTTCAGGTTCTTTTAAGATCCTTTCCGCCACATTTTAGTCTATTTGCATCTCTATGTTCAAACAAGTATAACATGTTGAACAACGTTGTTTTATCTAAGGATTTCAAAGATATTAGTTCTGTTAACGATGCCCAAAGCGAAAGTATATTCGTAACATTCACTAGTTGCATGTGTTTGCTTCTGATATCCACTATATATCTTCAACTCAAACTCTGAAGTGTATTTTTACCAAATACGATTCTAATACTCTAGATTTTTTGCCCACATTTAATCAGATGATAATAATTATTATGATACATACGTGGTTCAACTAATAATCCCATTTTTTCATGGGATTATTTTCATGGATTAGAGATAGAGATTGGATTAGAGATAGATTAGAGGATAATTTCATGGATTAGAACTATTTTACGCTTAAGATAGATTTAATTTATAATATGTTACAGTTCCTGGGTTAGAGTCCCCGCTGGGCCAGCGTTGAGATTTATTTCCGCATAACTTCCTGCACTCGCTCAATAGGGGACACCGATGGGCTTGGAAAGGCCGTCACCCTGTGTTCGGGAGAGCACATAATCCGTGCATGTTAAAGAACACACTGGATGGCATTGATGGGAATTTACCATCTGTCTCCTAACAGTTGGTCCTCTCCCACAACCTTCTCTGAGCCTTCATCGTCCTTGTAACTGGCCATTTAACCCATCGTGTGCAAAAAAAAGTGCCGCTCAGAGATCAAAAATAGCCTATATCTTATAATAATCTAAGATACAGTTTAAACAATACGATGACCGGGTGTTCGAATCCTATTTGACTGGGCCAGATGTGATGACCAGTCCACACAGGAGAGAGGGACGATGAAATTACTACTTAATTCACTTCGGTGAATTCACAGATTCGCGGGTTTTTACGCCCGTGCCACTGTATGCCTCAACCTCGCTGCGTTGAATGAAGAATAACAATGGTTCATCAATTACTGCACGAGAGTTATATAGGGACAACACAATTTTTATTCACACTATATACAGCTACGTGCTGGGAATGAACTCCACTCCGTGGGCCTTTGCTGCTTCACACCGTGGTTCTTTCTGAATCCACAAAACTACTATCAAATTCTCCACTCAACTCCGTGAGCCTTTGCTGCTTGCTACTGCAAATATTATTAAAATGAGGTGGAGAATTGCACACTCTGCAATTTCTTACTTTACAGACCCCAAACTTGGCGAAAGCATAACCAACCTTTGCCTACACTGTGGCTCCTCCTGAACCACAAGAATAAAAGACAAGATTCTCCAAGAATCTAGATTCCCTCTTGGAATCGCACCCTGACTTCAAGGGTTAATTTGAGAAAGGCGACGTCCTTTTGACGCGTGTCAACGCAACCTCTTCGCTTCACAGCTAACGCACAGATTCATACTTCCAACTCCTTCCCCTAGCCTCATGTGCGGACTTCACGACGCAAGCTAGTTAGTCATATACGGCACAAACAACTTCTGGCATTGATTCTTTCCACAAGCAGCAAGCTTCAGACCCGAAAACAACAACAGTGAGTTATCCCAGCACAAACATTTCAAAGAACACATAAAAATATATAAACAATATAATACAAAAAAAAATACAATAAATAAATAAATATAAAATTCGAGGGACATGACAAACAACTTGCAGCTCAAAGCCTGAAAATGTAACCAAGTATTTCTGACACTGAAACTGCATTATTGCAAGTGGCTTCTTTGAATTAAAGCAAAATATAATATCAAGAACACACCTTTAATAATTTCTGTCATGGATGGACAAGGTTCGAATCCCAGCTAAAGCATGGATGTTCCATTTCTGATGTATATTCTTTGAACTTTTTGGTTTTATTTTGATATAAACGTATGTTATTACAATGTAAATAACTAAAGAGTATTAGCCATCCAAGTTATTGTAATAATTAATACAGGAATAAAGTAGTGACAACATATTTTAACATATAATATATACAATCTTGAACATCTTCAATGATAGTTGAATGTGTTGTTGTAGTCTTGCTTTTCTGATTGATCTACCCTATGATTTAATCTGACAGGCTTCAATGGAACCTCATGACAAGTGAGCTGCTTAAGGTGTAATTGTAAATAAATAAATAAATAAATACCCCCTCAAGCTACTGTTTCCCGCAGAGGTCTGACAGGAGCCTGTCAGTTTTTATGCCACAGTAGGAGATATGAGAGGATGGCAGGACCTCAGCAGAAAAACGACACACACATCCATGCCTAATCCGGGGCTCGAACCCAGGTCCCTTAGATCAGTAGCCAATCATGACTGTTAAATGAGGTTACAAAATCATTCAATATTTGTACTAATGACTTCATGATAGTTCAGTGATTTTTAAATATAAAAAAAAAACATATGTATTTATTTTTAAATTTTTTAAGTACTCACAAAATAAATTTTTTTATAAAGGTCGCATGATGTTTTTCTGCGACCTTTATACGAACTAGAGAATACACATGCATAAATGCACACACAATTAGCCATGGGCTACGGAGTTCCAGTAAAACTGTGAAACTCAGCTAGAGAATATATGTCATTGAATTTAAATCTGAAACGTGATGGTTCTTCATGTAATAAAAAATTTAATATTCGCTTTCTGAAACAGAAATAATTATCCTTTATGTACATATTACGAAGATAAAACACATTTTTCCCAAGTTCGAGGAAAATATAATTTTATTAAAGAATTTCCTGCTATTCTCTTCACTTTTCATTGCTGAATGCCAGACTATACGGTGAACGTGCTTGTATAAAGTGTACATTTCTCTTGTTACGTGTATAACATTGCGTAGAATTTCCAGTAGCCTTTCCTCTCATTATCGATGTTCCGATTTTATTAATGACAGTGATTCTAACGATGGAGCGAAAGGCACTAGCAATTCTCCGACAGTGTTGAAAGGTAACCAGGGAGTTGATAATTTTAATTCATATTTATGGGGGAAGATGTTGGGGAGATTTATTGCCCATAAAAATGTCCACATTTCTCAGAGTTTGGGATGTGCACATACACGTATTACGCACACCCGGCTAGGGAGGTTTGCTGGCGCTTGGGAATCCCAAATGGGGGAATGAATGTTCGTAATTATACTTTAAAGTTATCGTACAAACAGTAATGTGCATAATGTGAGATTAAATACCTGCGCCTGGTTTCCATGTTATAGCAGCAGCAGCAGCAGCTGAGGCAGGTAGCAGCGATATGTTTAAACGAATGTCCCAAGACTAATTACTGGAAGATTCAGATCGATCAGACGTCTTGAGGCGAATAACCCTCGGTCACGTGGATCTCAGAAGGCAGTCTTTGCACATATCCGTAGTATCAGCGCTTATTTATATTTAAGGCTTTTCCGACAGAATTACGTACGCTCCGGAAATGTTTTGCTGTTCATCCAAACGTTACTCTATCTGGTCTTCTAAAGTTTGCATTAAATTACCGTTGACTGAGAAGTGATGGCAATTCCATATCTTCATTAGTTCGCATACGTGTTAGTATAGGATGAGAGATATTTAAATACGGTGAAGAGAAATATCAGAGGTAATAAATGCAAATACAAATTATCGTCTCGTTAAGTTTTCAGAATTGTAATGATCGATTGCTCATGGTTCATGAACTATCATGGTGTCAGTGAATGGGAACATCGTTCGGGGGCAAAAGGTTAAATTTTGTGATTAAAAATACACTTTTAATTAAAGAAGGATATATGGTTTCAATACGTAAAGCTAATCTGTAAGCATTTTACTATTGGTCTTAATTTTTTACTGGTTGATACTGAAAGAAATCACAAATTTTATACCACTTATACTAAAAGCTATATATTTTGGATAAGCGAATCAATAGATCACCATTGGCAGCATAATATGAATGCTTGGGTCCCTATGTTTCACCAGGTTCCAGTTCCAATTGTGTTAGAGTTGATAACCCCTACCCTATCCTGGATGAGAAAGAGAACTTAAAAAGGCCGACTTCGGTCGGATGGGACGTCAAGCAACCAAGTGGGCCCATGTCTAAGAGATCCATATCCTGTTATGTTTAAAATCACGCTGGATGGCCTTGACGGGAAGCTACCATCTGTCTCCTAATAGCTGTCCAGTTGGTCTCCTTCCCCAACCTTCTCTGAACCCTGAGTCCTTGAGACCTGGCTATTTATTAGCCCAGTGTCCAAAAGAATGCTGCTCTGAGGTAAAAAAATAATCTTAATACAACCCATCCTAAATTTTATTTGTAAATGGACAATTTCCTTGGCAACTGCCATAGTTACTCGGGTAGTTTCTAAAATCCTGCCTTTTAATTCCAATAAGGAAACAACAGTAAAGCACACTTTTCAGAATCAACGCTATAAAGACAAGACGCTATTCTATCCTTAATACTAAGCGTTTTGATTGCACATTTTCTAATATATATATTTTTTTATTTTATAAGCTTTTACGTTTAAATAAAGCCCCTGCTTGCCTATCCATCGTTTCAGCAGCCGAATATCCTTCGATGGGAGATTAGAGAAACAAAATGCTCTAAGTTCGTCGGAGATAAACGGCAGCTTACTCCTTTGTGCTTGCTACGCAGAATAACCCCTCAACGTGCTCAGAAACTAAGAAGCTGCATTAGCACATAAGGCAGGCTGCATTACAAAAGGCAGCAGCATGGCATGTCTGGCGAGGCCCACCACCACCATCACGGTCATGAAGCATCTTGGGGCCTTCGTGTTTGTTATTTACTGTCTTTCTCAGCAACTCTCTCAAGTCTCTGCTCAGCTTGATTACAGTGATCCCTTTGTTGGGCTGTCGCTGTTTCTGCAGACATTCTTAGCCACCGGATATCCGCTTTTCATTTAGCGCAATTTAAGGTGCTGCCGGCGTAATCGTGATATATGAGGTCAGTAAATGGAACTGCGTACACGAGGAGATAAGTCACCTTTTTGGTGGAAGCGAAGTCTGCATTTAGGATTTACGTTTTAGTTTCCCCTGCCATCGATAGTTAGAAGAATTAGATATGAAAGGGGAGCTTACAGTGATTGGTGAAAATGCATATAATTTACTTTAGTTGTTTGATGGAAAATTAATTTAATAAAAGTATGTTTTGTCGTTATTTTCTCGCATGGGTTGATTAGGAAGGTCTTTTTCTGGGCCGTGCATAAATGTCGAATTAAGTCAGTAATTAAATATTTTTTTAAGAAAAAGTCTAGATATTTTGATTAGAGTAGCCTGTTATTAATTTTATGCAAGGAAAAAACATAAGTCAATACGTTTTTTATCTGCAGTTTATGAGAAACCATCTCTGTGAATGTTAAAGAACACGAAGGTTGGCCTTGACCAAAGAGTTCTTATTATTTGTCTTCTGACAGATAATAAGAATTTCATTTCAATTTCCTAAACTCTGACTTTTGGGGACCTTGTGACATGGACATTTAAGCACTTTTACCCACATGATGGGCCAGCATAATGAATTAATTCAATTCAGTGATTGCCTCAGATCAGTGAATTTCCAAATAATTTCAATCTAACGTCGTTTTATCACCCTCCTCAATAGCGTGACTTTTCCTCCTTTGACCTCTATGACGCATTTCCTCCTCCTCGATAGGCCCTTTCCGCCACTCCTTCTGCAGAACAATGACCATTTCAGCTACTTATGTGGGAAGTGTTGGTCTGGTCCTCAACCGACGTTCCAGTTCATGTGTTCGATAGGGTTCAAATCGGAGACTCTGCACCGGCTATTCCAACTTTTGCACATTCATGCCCATGAACCATTGCGAAACAGTACCTGTGGTAGGTCATGGGACATTATCCTGTTGGAACAATCATGGGTCTGTATCAAAGATCTGCCACATCGTACGGTATATGGAGTTGTTAAAATGATAAGGTAGGATCGACGTTCATGGCTCCTGGTTCCGTCCAGGGTCCTAGGTCATACAATGACAAACAATGTTTTGGAGGGTAGTGTACACGCGTTACCAACTTGGAATTGACATTCTCAGCCTCCAAAGTTTAATTTATTAGTAGAAATAATCGTTACTTCTTAGCTATCACTCAGAATATTAGAATCAACTTTTAGATTATTTTGACAAATAATTGCACAACTATTTCTGATTATCAACAAAAAAAGGGACAAATACGCAATTTAAAGTCAGTTAGTGGCTCAAAGCGCACTATTCAATTTCACGATTCGCATGCTTTCATATTTATAACACACCTCCATCCATGTATTTCAAGCACAGCCTCATTCTTCATACAATACCAATTTGTCTTGGCACATACTTCTTACATTCACATAGCACCTCACTAACAGGAACACGCTCTATTAATGCATTCCGACATAATTATAACTCGAGTCATACCATCTCTGTCTGAAAGGAAACAAACGGAAGAAGAATATACGAGAGCGAAAAAAAAAGATTAGACGAACGAGTGGCGGAAAGAGAGAGAAACAGGCAGGAAAGAAATGCTGCAAAAGCATTTGAACCTTCCAATTACGGAGGGGGGTCCACCGTTACTTTCTGCATGCCGCCGTCTCCTACGCTTCACCTTCGGCGAGATGGGCCAAGTGCGGCGGGTCCCTTTACGAGTCCGGTAGTCTTGAGCTGGCCCTGAATTATTGACCGTATTTCTAGTGAACTCCGTCGAAATGGCTCTGTAAGGAGGAAATCAGAGGGCTGCAGGAGTAGAGACTTGAACGCCTCCAGAAGTCGGAGGTAGCAGTTCGGGGAGCGGAACACGCCATGTTATGTCTCCCACAGGGTGTCGTTCATAAGGCGGCCTTCAGTTGCTCTTGTCTCTTTTGTCCTGTTCCACTTTCTTCTATGAGATCTTTTTTTTTCCTTTCCACCCTCGCTCTTAGCTCTCCTTGTGAGGATCGTGTGTGTGCGTTCTACGTAGTCGAGGATATGTGTGTGGGAAGCTTTGGCATTGTCGCAGTTACAAAGTCGTCGAATGATTGGGTATAGCGGAGAGAAAAAAAAAGTTACTTGGGGTGAGGAAAGTAATTTCTTCCTTCTCTTTTTCTGTTGCCTTGTCGTCATTGATTGTTTTTCATCATATCCTGTTTTCTTATACTCACTCTATATTCTTCATCCTTCACTCATTTGTTACGCTTTTTTAGGATTAACCTTGCTTTTTAAGTTCTAAATTTCCCCTTTAAGTTTAAATATTGTTTTATAAGATTCGAGGCTGAGTTTGGTTAAGCTTTAGCGCAATTCATATATCAAATATTAGAAAAGACGGAGCCTTTCGGAACACACTGGAGAACCTTGACAGGAGGCTTCAGTCTCTCCTAACAACTATCAATCGGATCTCTTTTCCCAAGATTTTTTAATCCATATGGGTCTTTGTGGCCTGGCCATTTAGTCCACTGTGTGCTAAAAAGTGCAGCTCAGAGGTAAAGCGTCTTGAACCTGGCATTTCATACATACATTTCTGTATATCTTACACTTATTATTCATTATTTTCTGTACGTATATACATATATTTATGCACAACAATCCTAAAATGCGCCTTATAGTGCAGTTGATGGTTTTAGACAGTTATTTCTCTACTAACTGAAGGAATCCAGTTTAGGACTTAGTTTGAATCCCAGTGAAGTTAATTGTTCTTGCATTACATAGTTCCATTAAACATTTTTGTTTTTCACAAATATTTATATCGATTGCTAATTTAGACCGGAATCCTTAAGTGTTCCTTATTCTGTAGCACAGTTAACCAATTTTAAGCTATAACTCTATTTGGACTGATAGCTTCCTTTAACTGTAGATAAAGTCTCAAAATTTCTTTTCAATACACATAGTTTTGTTCATTTCATTTATGCAACCTGTGCTCAAAGAACTCTTAATGCTGAATTTTATACACTACAGCTCTGACTGAAATTGCGGGGAATTATTTATTTCCTGTTACGATTTCAAAACATATCGGCAACTAAGGTGATTATCTACCCCTCTTTGCGATAAAAATGATGGAATTAAAAGTTGCAGTAAAGATATATTGAATATGATAAATATTATATTCAATAAAGTTTGAATATAAATATTCACGACTAAATAGTTTAAACAGAAACTCCATCATCTATATTTCTGTGGGTTGTCATTTTTTATCGTATATTTACCATAGGCTTCTTTTCCAAACATTCGTGTATCCTGTTACATTGCATATATTTACTGGCCAGCAATACCTTTTATTTAATGCGTAGCCTACTTTCAGATTCACTTCGCTTCGCATGAACTAGTATCAAGAGTATTGAATTTCAGGTTCAAGAAGTTTGAGTAACATGATCCCTCTAGTCCATCAGTTAGGGTCTGTCTCAAAGTATCCAATGTGTATGATACCAGATCAGTCCTTGACTATTCGCACACACTCACTGTCACATTTTTCAGCCTGGCATTTCTTTAACTCTCGGCTAAAGAAAAGAGGCATTCCCTAGAGTGTGTAGTAATGAATGGAACATTTATAGCTGGAAGACGTGGGCCATCATGAAGACACGCCTGTCCTTGTAGGATACATTTATCCTCCGTGGGGATTGTAAAGAACACACTGAGAACAAGGTCAGAAAGAACTGGTGTTACTATTAAGAAGCGATTTATTAAAGTTTATAACATCTTCGAAGAGAAAATAATTAGATTTCTAGATTAGCGTTTTCAAATGTGGGAGACATGAATCCGTTTTAAGTGGTTCAGAATCGTTTTAAAGCACTTAGAATATTATAAATATATTTATTATAGAAAACATATGAATCTTTAATAGACAAAGCAACCGTGGAAAGTTGTAAAACTTACAAGCCACCTTTTATTAAGAACTTTGTCATTCCTCCCTTAATAATTAAATAAATAAAATTTGCTGCAGTGTTGTTGGGTTGTTTTACCTCTAAGCTTACTTTTTCATACACAATGTCTAAATGGTCAGGTCACAAAGACTCCAAGGGCTCAAAGAAAGTTGAGGGACCCTCTGGACAGCTGTTGGGAGACAGATGGTAGCCTCCGGTCGAGTGAGTTCTTTAACGGGCACAGGGTATGACTCTTTCGCTTACGGGGCCCGGCTTAACGTCCCATCCGACGGACAGCGTCCTTTCCAAGCCCATTGGTGTGTCCCCCCCTCCCCCCAATGACGACAGAAGACAGGGAGTTTTACGGAAATAAATCTGAACGCTGGCGTAAGAGGGGCTCGAACCTGGAAATTGCAGATTACGAGCCTGGCGCGCTACCGACTGAGACACCCCATTTTGTTGTGGTGACTGAATAATAAATAACTACCGATAAAATCAAAAAATAAATTAGCAGAGATCATTATATTTAGTTAAAGTTCAAAGAGAAAATATCACGCACAGGCCTTATTTTTCCGAAGAGAAAGAAACTAATTTATAATAATCTGGAAAAGAAACCAATTTTAAATAATTTATATAAAAACTAACGTAACCCAGGATAGATCTCCTCGTATTCACTACGCTTCAATCTGGCTCATTGGGTAGACACAGATCAGGCGCCTCCAACCAAAATTAGTGAAGAGACTAAGAACAAAATAATATTCTTAAGGAGCCGTAGAAAAATTCGCTGCTTAAAAAGGAAAGCTTACCTTTCTAAAATGAGAAATGAATTGATAAAAAAAATTATTGATAAAAAAAATATATTAAGGAATCAAAAAAATATATATTGATTAAAAAACAAAAATATGCATTTTTATAGAGCACTATGATTTGGAAAATTAGTTATGCACCTAAAAAGGTTTGCTCAAAAAATTGGAAGAAATAAGCCAGATTCAGAATATTGATTATTTATGTTTTATGAGCCTCAAGTTCTGTTGCAAGAGACGTGGCCTGGACGTTGGAAAAATTGGAAGAGAATTTTTAGAGGAAAAATTGCCTTGAGCTAGGTAGGGTTAGAAGAGAAAAGGCTGAAGACAATCAGGAGGTCGTTGGGTTTAATCCCACCCTACTGAAGGCCGTTGTTGCTCTACACCTATCTCAACAGCCAGATAATGAATGAAATGAAGGAAATCAATGAGTTTCTGTGTAATTAATTGCCTTCTATGTAATGTTATATAAAATGAGGAGTTTCCCACTTTTTAGAGGTCTTTAGTTATAGGTTCTCTTTTAGGACAAAAAACAATGCTCATTTTGTTATTTACTTTCGAAAAAAGCATAGACACAAGAGGCGTATATCATCTACCAATGATTCTTCCTCACGCTGCATTTTTAATGTTAATACAAAAATATGACGGATATCAACAATTTTAAAAGTTTCAAAATAAAACGTAATTGTCTCTATAACTGAAACTGTAACAACTGCGTAAAGAAACGTTTTAATGTCTTGAGTAAGGAATGGCAGTTACTTGTCAATATTTTCTTTTTGCTCTTGTTTCTTATTCCCGAAATTGTGGTCGCGCTTTTCTGCTTATTTTGTTGAGTTTTTTTTGTGTGTGTTAGTTTCGTATTTCTTCCTCTTTTCATTCCTGTTCTCTACTCTGCCAATGTTTGTCGCTGTGAATTTTTTTTGTCTAGGTTCATCTCAAAAATGAAATCCCTGTTGGATTAGTGCCAAGCTAAGCATTCACATGTTAAGCAAGAGTCATTCTTTTGCGGTTATTTATTCGTGAAAGTTTCAAAAGGAAAGAAATATTTTGCTGAAAGGAAAGAGAATATAGGAAGGAGGGGAGGTGCAAAGAGGGGAAAGGAAGGACGGAGGGAAAAAATGCTGATGCTCTTCTGAGAACAATAAACGTGGAAACAAAAGCATTAGCAAACTGTTTTCTAAGTGATGAGGGGTGGGCGAGTTTCGAAATGTAGTGATATTTTTCAGCGTCATTTCATAAGAGACCTTACCGAGAAAGTACACTAAAAGTTGAGACAAAATAATTTATTTTTATTCTGAACTGATGGCAATTGTTGGTTTAGAGGTTTTATCAGTGCCAAACTGTGAGAGACGAATCAGAGATTTGGGGGGAGGGGGGGACTGATGAGAATGGAGGTGGAAAATGATACGCTTTGAGATTGTATTAAAATTAATTTCTCTTGATTGCCAGATTTATAGAAATTTATATAATGGGTTGTAGAAATTTCACTGATGTTATTACGTATAATTAGTGTTTCGCCATGTGCATTGCTTAGTAGTCACTATACCCGTACGTTATGCGATTCGTTATTTGTTTTCCCATGTCTGCCAACGTGTGTTATATTTGATTCACTTAATCGTTTAGGTCGAAAGTTCACTTTTTATTGCTATTATAGAGCCCAAAGAAAGATTCAGTTTGAGCAAAATGGGTTGGGTTGTTTCCCCGCAGAATAGCACTTTTTTGCACAGTGAGCTAAATGATCAGGTCATAGGAATCTCCAAGGACTCAGAGAGAAAGTTGGGGAAGAGGCTCCACTGTGTAAGTCGGCAGATGGTAGCCGCCCATCATCCAGTATGGTCTTTAAAGTTCACAGGCCATGGTATCTCTTGAACACGAACCAGTGCATAACGTCCCATCGGCGACCTTTCCAAGTCCATCGGTGTCCCCTTTCTGGCCGCGAGTAGGGTGAAGGTTATAGGAGATAAATTGATGAAAATTCTCAAAGATTCCGCCATGTCTTTTCCGTGGTCTAACAGAAGTGAAATAACATCTTTCATCTGGATTAAGATATTTTTTTTTTGTGTGGATGTGATAGCACAGTATGTAACATGCGAAACGAATTTTAACTCATTCCATTCAAGATTACTTCTTGCAATTACGTAGGAGATATTCATGTTTATTGGAATGCGGTGTACAAGACAATATTGCCCACGTCTCACACCATGCTACTTTATCTGTAGAAATTTTCCTCACGAAAAAACATTTTCAGAAAAATAATAATAAAAATTTCGACGTTAGTTTCAAATTGCTTCGGTTCGGTGATCCCCAAACCTTAACTAAATGCTTTTCGGGTAGACGTTTACTTAAAATAAAAAGCAATTCAGATAAAAATTATTTCTTTTTTCCCCCCTAAAAATTCAATGCAAGCTGTGCTCTACGATGTGATGCAATATTAGAGTATATTTTTACGCTACTGAATCTTCATAATTTTCGCTACTGTATAAATAATCCAAGTATATTTAAACAAATGTAAAGCTAAATCAGCACATATGCACACTTGTACAAATATTGCACGGGCTACCATCTTGTGGCTCTATGACCTATCGGAAAATGACTGCGGAATGCTTGAGATGGAATGCTCGGGTGACTCACTCGATAATGCGCCAGGCTAATAATCTGTAGTCCCAGGCGTGAGTCCCAACTGTGTCATGTGGTGCAAAAAAGTGACGCTCAGAGGTAAAACAACCCAACCTACCCCAACTGTGCCAGCTTTGAGATTTATCTCTATTAATCCCTGCCCTCGGTCATTAAGGGAACACCGATGGGCTTGGAAAGGCCGGTATTCGTCGGATGGGACTTAAAGCCGTGACCCCATATGCACGTTAAAGAACATGCTGGATGGCCATCACTTGAGGCTTCCATCTGTCTCCTAACAGCTGTCCAGTGGATGCTCTTCCCCAATCTTTTCTGGATCCTTTGAATTGGCCATATAGGCCATTTTGTGGGAAAAAAAGCGCTGCTCAGAGGTAAAACAATTCAACAACTCTTGGACTGTCACTTGTTAACAGAAACACTAAATCGTAACTTTGAAATTAAAAAACTCTGAAACGTAAGAAAGTGCTTCTCAAGAGAATTACATTTCGTATATTATTATCTCTTTCTCTCTGCATTTATAATTATCAGATGAATTTAAGCGATCATTAATCCATGTGTACATTATATTTCTCAATTATTATTTTTTGCCATATACCACAATGGGCTAAATTACGCATTTGGAATGACTGCAAGGCTCAGGATAAACTTGGGGAGACCCACTTCACAGATCTTAAAATAGTTATGAAAACATCTCTTCAAAATCATCTAGATTTACCTACACAGAATAGGGTTCCTATATACCTGGACCTGCATTAATATTCTTCTACATATGACCATTATTTGTGATAATGTGCCGTTAAAAATATGCAATTGTTATAAATTACATATGCACGAATTAATTTAATAATTATATATAATTATTAAATCCTTGACCTTAGCTCAGTTGAGAGTCGAACCTACGAGTCTCAGTTGGCATGTTATCGACTATGTGTGTGTCAGGTATGCCAATTACCAACATTGTTTTTTTTAAACCTCTGAGCAGCACTTTTGTGAATGTAATGAGCTAAATGGTTATTTTACAAAAAAACCCAAGTTTTCAGAGTGCTGTAGGTAAAGGGGGTTTTCAGTAGTTAGGCTACAGATGAAAGTTCTTGTCAAGGCCATCCAGCTTGTTCTTGAATGTGACCAAGGTATGGCATTTCCTGCATACAAGATCAAGAATTAACGTTCGATGTCACAGACGGTAACCTGTTCTAGTTGTGTCCTGTTTCTCAAAGAAGGATCAGCGGGAGTTAGTGGAGCCGTGAATTTAGGAAAATCAGTTTACGAACCTGGCACGCTATTGAGGAAGAGAACTTCTCAAAAATAAAGGAATTTTCAGACATATATTTGGTTTACCTCTAAGCGAAACTTTTTTTTGCACACAAAGAGCTAAATGGCCAGGTTACAAGGACCCCGAAGACCCAGAGATGGTTGGGAGAGGTGGACCCACTGGAACAGCTGTTGGGATACAGATGGCAGTTTCCCAGTGTGTTCTTTAACGTACACAGGGTATGACTCTCATGCACACAGGGTCACGGATTAATGACCCATCCGACGGATGGTGGTCTTTCCAAAACCATCGGTGCCTCCTACTGACCGTGGGCAGGAAATTTTGCGGAGATAAATCTCAACACTAACCCAGCTGGGACTCAAACCTGGGAACTACAGATTACGAGCCTCGTGCGCTACAGACTGAGCCACCCCATTCAGATATATAATATATAACATGTCTCTTTCTGAAAGATGCAAAATAGTCTGGAATTTTTTAACTCTTTAAAGATAAAAGTATTAGTGATTGCTTGTTGATTATTAAATCTAAGTTTGCTATAATTAATTTCACCAAACATTTAAACCATTAACAGTAATTTATTATAATCAGTACGGTTATGAAAATAATGCCTAATGTGTTTTTTTAGTCGTGCAATTTTTGATTTCTTAAGGTTAAAAGTAATAAGATAAAAATGCTTTTTTATAGCTTTCGAAAAATGGAAATTGAAATGACCGTGATCCAAACAATTAATAGACTTCAATATTAATTACATTATTAACAAATTCTTTAAGCACTAACACGAATATGTTACTAACAGATTTCGATGATCATTCTCAAGCTTGGATCGGTTACCTTAGAAGCCTTAAACTGGATTGTTGACTGCTTTATAATATTTGCACTAAAGCTTGATTCGGGGAGTGTCAAAATAATCTGCTGAATTCAACGAACTTTATGATAGTACCAAGATAATAATTTCTAATAGAACACTATCTCATTCAGTGTCTTCCTACATAACTTTCTCTGAATAATGTTATTTGGATTTGAGAAATTTATCTCCTCTGCCAAAATTCAGGCTTCGTCTTATGTAGCAGTACTTCAGCGAAGACAAGTGTTTGATATTGATGGAGACATTGAACATAGAGAGAGGACTTGAGACTGAAATGTCCTGTATCTCTGTCAACAGAGATTTCTCATTGCCTCTGCCCTCTCTCAACTTCAAATCCCCTACATTATTTGCCTTGTAACGTTGGCTACATAAGAATCGTTCAGGCGTATGAAGGGAAGAGGGGCATGGAACTATATGGAGGGGAAGGGAGTGTCGGAAAGTGGAGAGCACTGCGACTAGACATATTAGAAAAGATGGAATTGTTGATTTTCAACATTTCCACTTGAGGGAGCTTTATATGGTCAACATCGTTTCGCAGAAGAGTGGCAGCTACAAATTTGCTCTTGTCGCAGAAGTGTACTTTATGAGCTGGAATTTCATATATCGATTTTGAAAATTAAACTTTCAGATTTTTGGTTGAAAGATTATCCAATATGTTTCTTTAGGCCTACGTATGTTAAAACTTAAACGTATATATAGTAGAAAAAAATGTTAGGTTGTAATTTGATACTGTTGTTAACGAGTTCACCGTTTAAATTAGTGTTGAAGTTTAATAAGTAGGCTTAGTGAAGAGCATGTTAAATTTTGTCTCCCCACTTGAATATGGATTTTAGACGGCACGTTAATATGAGGATGGATTAATTTCTAGCAGAGGGGGATATTTAATGAATTTTCTGTTCCCTTGTTTGATTTTCATTATTCTAAACGTCCTTTTATTATTAAACGATGAATTAGTCATCTAAAAGTCTCCCGGATTCCAACTCGAGGTCTGATTAGGCGTCATATGTTCTATAGTTCAGCTAAAACTCCAGCTTGTAATTCTTCTTTGGATAAAGTATTGCTGAATGTCTTATTGCTGCTTATTGCCCAATTTAGACCCACAGTGTCTGAAACATTGCATTATTATAGGATGGTCTTTCAGGGGTGATTTTGCTCAATCGGTATGACTCGTATCCTGATGTTTCTGGAAAAAGGAGTTGCTCAGTCGATAGCGCGCCAGACTCGTAATCTGCAGTTCCTAGGTTCGAGTTCCGACTGCGCTATCGCTAAGATTTGGCTAAACCTTCACTCTGCTCTAGATTAGAAATGGGGCACTGATAGCATTGGAAAGATCGCCGTCCGCCGGATGGAACGTAAAGCCGTGTCACTGTGTGAATGAGAGCCAAATTATGTAAATATGTACAAGTGTTTGTGTTGTATGAGAAACCAGGACAAGGTGAGAGCTACCGTCCTTCGGTGGACGTTAAACCGTGACTCCATGTGCTCAAAGGGCGGGGGTGGCTCAGTCGATAGCACGCCAAGCTCATAATATGTAGTTCCCAGGTTCGAGTCCCAGCTGGGTCAGCGTTGAGATTTATCTCCGCAAATTTCCCCGCCCTGCCCACGGTCAGTAGGGAACACCAATGGGCTTGGAAACGCTGCCGTCCGTAGGATGGGACGTTAAGCCGTTGCGCACTGTGAGGAAGAACCATGCTCTGTGCACGTTAAAGAACACGCTGGAGAACCTTGACGGGAGGCTACCATCTGTCTCCTAACAGCTGTTCCAGTGGGTCCCCTGCCCCAACCTTCATGGTCTTCGGGGTCCATGTGACCTGGCCATTTAGCCCATGGTTTGCAAAAAAGTGCCGCTCAGAGGTAAAACAACTCAAACAACCCAACCCATGTGCTCATTTTTTGAGCGTTAAAGAAATCTCTAGATGTCCTTAATGGGAGACGTTCCAGTAGGTACTATTGGGGTCCTTGTGATGGCTATTTAGCCACATTGTGTGCAAAAAAGTGCCTCTCAGAGGTAAAACAATCCAACTATGAATATATGACATATATTTGTTAGTCGTCTTTGTTATTATACTGTATCCTTAATTAATTTCTATTCACAATCAGTGTTTGATTGAGAACTCGACTCAATCCTATTTGACCATCTGCTCATCCATTAACGTATCCGAAAGAAATACTATTACGTTAAACTGAATTATTTACATAAAACTGGACTTGCCATTCACTGGCTATCGATCAAGCAACACATTGTGCATATAGATCAATAGCCGCATGGCCATAGTATTCTTCGTGCGAATGGACGAACAGATTTATGTAGCTTCGAAGTTTTAATGGCAATGACCTGACCCCCATACGAGAACGCGCAGTGACTAAATATCGCACTAACTTGGCTTCGCACAAAAGACTCTTTATTTCCATCTGACAAGCTCTCTCTTCGTCTTTCCACTTCTCTTGTTTCCTTTTTGCTCCCCTTCTGTCTTTCAGGTCTTTGTTTTTTAACCACAACCTTGCTCTAAGCGCGGCGAAGTATGGATTCTTGGAAGTATTCCCGGAGTAAATGAATCTCCTTTGGTAGTTGCCGTCCGTGACGACTATTGCCAACAACTGTCTTCCTCAGACTGAATTTGTCAAAGTTAATGGACTTGAAACGGAACACCGGGTAGGGTGAGGAGGGGGGTGCGATTGACAGAAATTACTGGTTGTCTAGTGGGCATCGCCTTTCGTCTCTTCTGTCCATCGCTCAATCCATCTTGAGCTTGAACGCTCATTAACTTTTGGCATGGGAATTTAGAAGCACTAGTTGGTTGCTTACTACTGTGGTACTGTTTTGATTTTTCTCTCAACTACTGCTCTCTAAGTAGAGATTAGAAAGTAAGACAGTGATGAACTTGAAAATGGTATCTTCCATTAAGTGAGACATTAAACTGGGGTTTCCGTTTGTAAGAGAAAATCATATCCTATATACGTTTAACGAAATACTGTTTGACACTGAATTTAGGGTTCCAACTATATCTAATCCCATTTGCCCTAAACAGAGGATATTCATCACATTGTCCTTTTTTATCCATTTTAATGCCTTCATATTGCAAAATTCCCCGCCCTGCCCACGGTCAGTAGGGGACACTGATGGGCTTGGAAAGGCCGTCGTCCGTCGGATGGGACGTTAAGCCGTGGCCCCGTGTGCGGGAGAGCCATAACCTGTGCACGTTAAAGAACACACTGAATGGCCTTGAGGGGAGGCTACCATCTGTCTCCCAACAGCTGTTCCAGTGGGTCCCCTCCCCCAACCTTCTCTGAGCCTTCGGGGTCTATGTGACCTGGCCATTTAGCCCATGGTGTGCAAAAAAGTGCCGCTCAGAGGTAAAAGAACCCAAAGCCTTCAGATTATTTACACATTACAATGCACTTTAACCTTTAACATTTCTAAAAACACAGGAAGAAATTCTGTGGAGTGTTATATTGCGAGATTACAAGAAATTTGCGTGGTCTTGCGATATTTGCAAAGTGAAGCTCAGTCTACAGGGATGGAATTTGATGTCATCTGTAGATATAGTAGAAACTACATGTTACAATAGCATTGAAGACAACTGTGCCTAAACACACAAAAAGAACTGTTTTGCTACTCTTTATAGGCGTCATTTCATTTGATGTGTTTATCACGAAAGAGTAAGTTATAATTCTTTGTGCTTTCTGAGATTTCAAAATTTTGCAACATTTGGGACGATTTCTGCTTTAAAATGTATATTCTGAATTTCAGTGAGATAAAAAAAAAATGAATAGCCATCGTTAAGAGAGCACTATTAAATGGGAGATTCTGAAAATGCTAATCATAATTTTTTATCAGTAGTTATTCAATTCAAAGATAACTTTTAATTTATCTCTAAAAACAAAAATTAGAAATACAGACGGACAAAAAGACAGACAACAAAATAAAACATTAGTTTTTTTTTGCAAATGAGCTAAAAGTACCATTGCATTTCTTACACTTCAGAAATAAATAGTTGATATTGATTTTTCTTTTTTTGTATAAATCTTATTCGTGATATATTTTACATTTTAGAGTTAAATGCCGTTGCGTATCTTATGAAGACCAATATTAGTAAGGTGGAGAACAAAATATTTGAATGTGATCTTAAAATGCTCAGAGATGACCACTACTTCTCGATCATAAGCTTACCTTTGAAGTAATTCTTGCCCCTGCGACTTACCTATTTGATGTGGTTTTGAACCATGTGCGGAACACTGTTTTACAGGATTCAGCAAGTTACCAAGCATTTTTTTCCTTATTAGTTTCTAACCCTCCTGGTGTTACGCATGTTATCCTTCTCCCTGCTTTGTAAGCACTAGAGTAAGGCTTAAGCAGTGGTTTTATGTGGCGTTGCTCCCAAGACCACTTAGCTGTGGCGAAGAGAACACGTTCAACCCACCTGGAGGGTTAACTCCTTCAGACCTTCTGTACATTACAATGTATATTACTTTTTTTTATAATTTTTTTTAAACAGAGGAAGAAGTACATGTGATCTTTAAATGTTTGCAAAGTGTGGACTGTTCTTTAGTGTACAGGAATGGACCGGAATTTTGTATCATCTACGGATATAATAGAAACTACAATTGCACACAATAACAAAAGTGAAGAAGATTCAGATTAGGTCACAAAAATATCAGTCAGGAAGCTTGATTGGTCTTATGCACATGCCAGGGATGTCTCTGAAGGAATCGAGTCCCCGAATTCACTCAAACACAGTGATTGACCGATAATGTATACATAACATCAGCAGTAGAGGAAAGATTAATCAGCAGCCAGTAGCTCAGCACTTGACATGTCATCAGGAGGCTGTGGATTCAGATATCACCCATCTCAAGCCTTTTTTTTCCCTCCACACCCCACTTCATCCTGCTACTAAAACAGCTTAATAGTGATTACATACTTAGCAAATCAACGATAACTTGTAGATTAATTTGTCTGCATACAATAGCATTGATGATAACTGCATCCGATAAGAGCTGTTTTGCTACATTTAGCAGCAAATCACAGGAACTGCTTTGTTACATTTCACATGTGTCATTCATTTGCTATATTTATGTGATAAACTGCATATAAATTATAATTCTTTTATGTTCCTGTTACTGACTTTCTGAGAGTTAATAATTTTACAACCTTTGGGAGGGTTTTTAGACTATAAAATACTTGCTGTATTTCAATGAAATAACGTTAAAAAATAATTTTTTGCCTATTCTTCTTCCTTTGTTTATAAATAAAGCACATTTAAATGAAAACCTTTTACTTCTATAAAAAAATCTTTAGTGTCTAAAAAACAGGGTTAAATATAATTTTTGACATGGTGCGACGAATGTTCAAATGATGTCCAAATTTGTCCCTTGTTCATATTCATCACGGCATTTTGATGATCATCTAATAGTATCGAAAGTTTCAGGCAACTACAAAAAAAAGAGCTTTTTTCCTGTTCAGCTATAATACTTGGTTTTGCAGTATTATTTTCTAGAATCAGTAAATTTTAATAATAGCTATTATTGTTTTGTGACTGTAGCGTTAATCTAATCCTGAAAAAATCAAATGTGCTGATCAGAGAAAAAGAAGCAAGTGGTGCTTCCTAATTACTACATTAAGAGTGGGAATTTGTGGCTATTAAATCCTTTTCCAAAGCCTTCCAACGTAATTTACACTTTCTATATGTAATTTGACTCGGAAATCTGATTGGCGTAATTGATTCAAAGGAGCTTATTAAAAATAATGTCCGTTTCTTCAAAGGAAACTGTTAGCAATGGAATGTTAGGCACTAGTGCCTTAGGCTGTATGTGTCTGCCATTGAAGTGTTAAAAACAAAATTTAATTTGTTCTGCGAGGTAAGGACAGAAAATTAAACAACCATTCTTTGTAGTTCTTTTTCTGGAATTTTGGTGATAAAGAGATGCTTAGATTAATACTTTGTTGAATAAATTAAAAATTTCACGTTCCATTCTGTTTATTAGTTCACTGAAAAATGCTTTAAAAAGTATTGAACGAAGAAAATTGCCAATAATTTATCAATACAGATAGTTTTATAGTTAATAATTAATTAATTATTGCAAATTAGTTAATATTGTGAGTATAAGTTCCACTTTTTCTTATTTTATGCAGCGTATTTATTTTGCTAAGAAGGATAAATCCATACAGATATTTTTATAGTTAATAATTAATTAATACAATCATTACAATACTACTGAACTATAATGTGCTTTCTAAATTTCCATTAGCCATGAATTAGATGTGTAGTGAAAGTATTTCTGTAGCCTTTTTAATGATGCTTGATGATAATTATATGTGTTCCGAAAATTGCCAGGGGCGGGGGTGGCTCAGTCGGTAGTGCGCCAGGCTCGTAATCTGTAGTTCCCAGGTTCGAGTCCCAGCTGAGTCAGCGTTGAGATTTATCTCCGCAAAATTCCCCGCCCTGCCCACGATCAGTAGGGGACACCGATGGGCTTGGAAAGGCCACCGTCCGTCGGATGGGACGTTAAGCCGTGGCCCCGTGTACGGGAGAGCCATACCCTGTGCACGTTAAAGAACACGCTGGATGGCCTTGACGGGAGGCTACCATCTGTCTCCCAACAGCTGTTCCAGTTGGTCCCCTCCCCCAACCTTCTCTGAGCCTTCGGGGTCCATGTGACCTGGCCATTTAGCCCATGGTGTGCAAAAAAAGTGCCTCTCAGAGGTAACCCAACCCAACCCGAAAATTGCATTTTTTTAAAGGTTAAATGGGAACATTAGTTCCCCAGCTCCATTCTTCCTGTCATCAGCACTGGTATTGAAGATTTTGCTATACAGCCTATCTCCTCATAAACTCATAAGCATTTATTTCAGATGGAAATGACTAAGATTGGCCCCGATGGACGATTAGAGGAATTACGGGATACGCCATGTCTTGTATAGACAAGCTTATTCGGGTTGAAGTTTCCAATATAACCTCGTATTATAAGGAATAATGTGTTCGTAGCTCAAAATTTTCAATGTACTATTTACATAGTTATAGTGGACTATAGTCTGTAGATCCGTTGCACAGCTACTATATATTTTAGAGAATTTGTCTATTTGTTCGAGAACTCCTAAATGGTAAGAGTCAGAACCACTAAATTTCGCCTACAGCTGCATCTCATGTAACGTAGTGAATGCACTGTAAGGGTTTCGATTCCGTAAAATTAAGTCCTCCCCCAAAAGTTAGGCCCGAAACGTCTGTCCATTGATAACTTTTCCCATTGATAAAGTATGACTTTATTCATAAAACTCCACATTCATAAGGCAGGCGACGGCAGCGACTTCAGAGATTTCGGACAGGATTCCTTAGAGATTCCTAGATGAGGTTGGTCGGGATTAAATCCGACCAACCTCATCTAGGAACCCGATCTATAAACTCTACTTATAAAGACGCATTGTGGGACCACCATACCAAATCTGGGACCGATTGGTCAAGTGCCTGAGGAATTACATAGAACCGAAAACTTCTGTTACGAGTGATATCACCACGAACGTACAAAAAAGGGTGTGTCCTCGCACCCGTTCAAATTGGGTTTCTTTACCTCTGAGCTGCACTTTTTTTTCCATATAATGGGATAAATGGCTAGGTCACAAGGACACCGAGGGCTCAGAGAAGATTGGGGAAGAAATCCACTTGACAACTGCTAGAAGGCAGATTAAAGAACGTTAAAGAGCACGCTGAATGGCGTCCCATCAACCATCTAGCATTTTCTTTAACGTGCTCAAGGTATGGCTCTCCCGCACACGGGGTCACGGCATTACATCCCATCTGACAGACGATGGCCTTTTCAAGCCCATCGGTGTCTCCTACTGACCGGAAGTAGGGTGGGGGTTTAACAATAATAAATCTCAACACTGATATATATTATGACCCGAGCAACTCCAGGCAATTATGCTAGTACGTATTAAAATATAGGAAAACAATTTAAATACACATAAAAAATAATATGTGGCTTGACATCTGGATTTCTTCGGGTGAGATAGGTGCCTCTCCCAATCTGGGGAGGAGACGAGTAATATAAGCATGAGGAAATAATAAGTCCAAACCATGAAAATGATTCTCTATGGGGGGATGCCTCCCCCTAGAATGCTTGTTAAGGTAATAGAGACAAATATATTCAACTTATTTATATTTCCTGCATCTTTCAAGAATTTTTTTTTAAATACCTCGAAAAACGGAGGGGGGAAATACCGCATTGGAAATCCGGCCTTTTGACCCTCCCTTCTCCCTTTACATTTTCCGGTTCGTTCGTGTTTCTTGCTCCACCCTCCCTCGACTTTTTTTCTAGATTTCTAAATCCGGACCTGCTCCTAACAATGAAATAAAATACAAATTAGAAAATTCACGAACTCCACCAAAACAACCATCAGTTTAAAAAAAAAATGCGCGGATTAATTAATTTCCAGTTCACAAATAAATGTTTCTCATTTTCATAAACAATTTTCGCATCTTCCTTGGTCTAATGCCTGTCACCCGCAACTTTTTCCTCTTCGAGACATGCGGTATGAACTTAAAATGTTCCGCGTTTACTAAAATAATTATCTTATGTAGAACTGCATGTGAATAGCTTGATGATCTGACTTCGAATGCCTTCAAACAAATAATTTTGAAAGAGTGGCCGAAAGAAGATTTTAGATTCGAACCAGGAACAATCTACAAGCTAGCAATACGCAGTCACGTATTCTCTAACTGTAGTTGCGACGAGTAGAGATTTCACATGATTGACCAAGACACAATTTTTGTTTGAACAATAACAAAAATTTTTAATTTATTTAAATTTCACAATTAACAAAGTTCCACCACTGGCTTATAAAGGTGGATTATTTTTACATTACAATTAATTGATTAAGTACTCACTCCACTTAAGTAAGCTTAATTTCGAACAACATTCAAAATTAAAAAATGAAAGTAAATATTTAAAAGTGAAAGTGACAACAAGCAGAATAAGTTAAATTAAAATAACTATACCATGATTGAAGTTTCTCCGCAACGAGAACTGTATTCTGCTAGGCCAGGGGTGGGCAAATAGCGGCCCGCGGGCCACATTCGGCCCGTTAAGATTTTTTTGTGGTCCGCCAAGACAGTCAGAAAAATCCGCCTTGAACCGAGATTTCCTTCCCGTGCGCGACCGAAGATTCGTCTCGTATTTTCCACTAGGATGGCCACGTCAATACGCATGCGCAGTGTAGATACGAAAACAATTGCCCACCTCTGTGCTAGGCTATTGTAATGTGCACTCAGCGTAAATTTTCATGAAGCATCCACTCCAGATTTCTCTGATCGTGGTTTTTCCCAAGCAAAGCAAATTTCTTTAAATTTCGCCTGACTTATTTAAGTAAAAGTTTATCATCTCACTAATTAAGAGATGTCTAATTTAACAATTTCCCTCCCTGAAATATGGCCTAAAAATCAGTCCAGTGAATTTCACTAAAGTCGGACTTAGCGAAGAGAGCAAAAGAAAGATAGATAAAAAGACCGAACCCTGGTCTGTTAGCCTGATCAACCCACACCGAACTGTTTCTCCGGGTCGAGCGTGACAATATCTTTCTCGCAAACCCGGGAACTCTCGACCAAAAAAAGCCAATCAGAAACAAGCCCCGGGCAAAAACCCGATTCCACTTCCATATTTCACAAGTGGAACGGAGTTTTGTTGCCAGCCAGCACTCTGCATTCCTCCCGAAGATCAATGTCTGCTTTTGGGCAAGCTGAAATTGTTTCACGCGATACTCCCTGTCATTTCATATGAGCTAAGTTCTTTCTCGACGATCATCAACGTAAACAGATGAAACGGAACCCTGAAAGATATTCGCAAACGAGATCTTGCACCCATTAACCTACGAAGACATCTCCATCAGACACTAAGTGGTTGCATCAAGATAGAAATGAAATATAAAAAATTAAAATTATTAAAATCAATAGGTCTGCGACCTATCATGCCTCTGAAAGTAAGCGAATGTAACAATCACCAAAGGTCAACCACAAGTGACGATTTTAGTTCCACTCCGACACGACTAACACATGTTGCCATTAGATAACATCCTCCGTTGAATATTTCGCCTGGAAATCACACATTATCTTCCTTTTCCCTCTTCCTTTCCCCACCCCGATCCGAAGAGCACGTGCGCGATCCTCGACAATGGTGCCATCAACAAAGGGTCACGTGCTGCCGTGACAAATCAGGCTCGGTAGCGGACATAGCACGATCTGTAGCGTCACACTGCCCGCGGACCAATTAGCGACTCGCTTGTGGGCACGGGCGTGCAGAAGCAATGAGACCATCCAAGAGCATCATGCATACATGCGATTTCTTTTCCAACAACGGATGCGGTGAGGCTGACGGAAGACCCGTCTAAATTGGGAGCTGCTTGATCAGCAGAGGCATGTTTTCCCTTGTCGTAAGTGGATGCGCATTGGCAGAATTTCCTGAAGTCCATGCCTTGCTTGAAACTTCGGCGAGCATTTCAGCAAGGACGTGAAGTATTTTTTGGCTCCTCTTTCCCTGTTTGAAAGTCATGTGTTAGGTCACAGCGTACTAAAATGCTTGTCAAGTCTAAAGAAAAGCTGAAAGTAATAGAGGATATTTTTTTCATATGTATGGCATGGGCTACATTTTAAAATCATGCATACATGCGATTTCTTTTCCAACAACGGAATAAACTTTTAGTTTATTCCGTTGTTGGAAAGAACTTAGCTCATATGAAATGACAGGGAGTATCGCGTGAAACAATTTCAGCTTGCCCAAAAGCAGACATTGATCTTCGGAAGGAATGCAGAGTGCTGGCTGGCAACAAAACTCCGTTCCACTTGTGAAATATGGAAGTGGAATCGGGTTTTTGCCCGGGGCTTGCTTCTGATTGGCTTTTTTTGGTCGAGAGTTCCCGGGGTTGCCAGAAAGATATTGTCACGCTCGACCCGGAGAAACAGTTCGGTGTGGGTTGATCAGGCTAACAGACCAGAGTTCGGTCTTTTTATCTATATATGAAGTATTTTTTGGCTCCTCTTTCCCTGTTTGAAAGTCATGTGTTAGGTCACAGCGTACTAAAATGCTTGTCAAGTCTAAAGAAAAGCTGAAAGTAATAGAGGATATTTTTTTCATATGTATGGCATGGGCTACATTTTAAAATCCATATTCACTTGTAACTTTAAATAATACCTGCTTTCGAGCATCGAGCTTTTGATATTTTTTATTAAGCAGTCAAACAATTATAATGCGATGTAGTACTAAAGATCATTAATAACTTGTACATCAAATCGAGGAGGAAAGTTGGTTTACTGCAGTATAAACACATGTTTTCCACTCTTGAATAATACTTGGGTTTTAGATTGACTTGCAATCGAAATGTAATGTAAATACCAGAATAATTGAGCTGTGCAATCTTTGGAGTGGTGGGCTAAAACCAAAAAAAATAAAGTGGTGGGCTTTTAAATTATGAGCTAAATAACCAGGCCACAAGGAACCCAAAACGAAACAGGAGTTATGCAAATGATACGAAAATAACTAAATTTTGAAACTTCAGTCATTTAAGTGCCTTGGTAACATTTTTTTAACTGACTTTTAACCATTCAATGACAAGCCTTTGACTGGGCCCTTACTGATAGACAAAAAAACTAATGCTTGTTTTGGTGACGGACAGTTAACGGGACAGCTTAAATAATAATTGACTTTTCGAACAATAATTGGAATTCGATATCCCAAATGTATGAAGAATGGCAACTTTCCCGAAAAAAGTTCACCAATCGTGGCAAATGCGGGAGGAAAATGTCTCTGACAGACAGGGACGGTGTTTGTTAATACGAACTGTACGGCAAAACAGAGTTGTTACAGTTCATCAGCTGAGAGAGATGACCGTTAGCCGTACTTCACAACCCATTTCAACGAGAACTAATAAGCATTTGAAAACTCTGATATTTGGGAATTGTAACATAATACATACGACGAAGTATTAGGTATTCATGAATTTGACTAAGCAGTGTACGTGGACTGCATCGAGATGACTTCTTAACCAGCACACCCACAACTACCTATGCTCCTGAATTTCTCCTCTTAACCAATCCATTAATAGTTTGCTTTACAACCACGATAGTTGATTTTCCTTTCTTTGGCTGTCCACTCGATTTCAGTTAGAAAAGCGAGTGACATATTACATCTATTCCTCCTTCAGTTTAGGCTTTTCAATAATTGAATCCACTTTAACTTTAAGTAAGCAATTCCGATACCCATAGCTCATTCATTGTGATATGCATTTATATTTATAGCGTCCATTGCATACAAATTGGCTACTTGGTACTCACGTACACATGCACATGCTGACAAAGGGTTCTCTCACAACCGAACACCCTATGTAATATCTTTTCTCCCTCGCACTCTACGAGAGCCTCCCGAAAGCAGTGAGAAGACAGCTCTTCCTTCATAGAATATGGAGAGACGGATAGCTCACTCTGTTGAAGTAAAACAGCCACCATCAACCACAGCTGTTACTGTGCCGGATAGCGATGCCCAAGGGTAAACGACATCCATGGCAGGGATGCTGCTATTGGGAAATGGCGTCGTCGTCGGAGACAACACTAACCCTTGTTGCTGGGCCATCATAGCAGCTGCGCCCTTAACCTCAACACTCAACTCCTTCCATCTCTCTATCACTTCCTCTCTCGTAGGTGGTAGCAGAAGTTGTGTCTTCTCAATGCCTTTGAGACTCATCCGCGGGATTGCTTAAACTCACGGAACTACTTGGGCATATGAGCGACAGATTTGCACATCACAGTCGCTCCTTGTGCTTATGTTTGTTGGGGAAGTCCGTGTGGTATGCTAAGTGAGTTCGGCTTCGACAAGCAAGCACAGGTCACAGAGATGCTCCGGGTTCACGAACTTTCGGAAGTGATGCAGAAATAGTTGCACCCTCAGGACTCGTCGCGTTGCTTTTACTGCGGGTGTCGCCGCACGCCGTGGGGGATATCTCACGAATGACGAGAAGTCAACTACTCCTTGTGATGAGCGGCAAGGCGCTAAACAATGTAAAGCTCTGACGGCGACGACTTTTGATCTTTGTTGCACCTGTTAAGCTTATGCTTTTTGCCCTTCCTGTTGAAATTCAAGAAGAGGGGACTTTTGGCAGACGAAATGTTAAAAACAGACTGTCAGTCGAATGTTATTCTTACGATTTTCTTTTTCGTCGTTTTATTTTTCGCTTTAGACAACGAAGGAGAACGGAAAAAGTTAACGGAAAACTCTCATTGGATTTCTTTTGTTATTCCTTGTATGTTATTTCCCTATTAGTAAATATGACAATGGATGAAATGATACCAGATTGAAATCAAGGCTGTGATTTGATTAACTATTTTTATAGTATGGGACAAACTAATGAACACTCCAGATTTGTGCCTAATAAATAAAAAATAAATACCCCCTCAAGCAGCTGCTTGCCACAGAGGTCTGACAGGAGCCTGTCAGTTTTTATGCCATAGTAGAAGGTCTGTGAGGATGGCAGGACCTCAGCAGAAAAACGACACAAACAACCATGCCTAACTGTGTGAAAAAGCCTCGTGATTTACCGAAAGATGTGTAGATTTAACGAATAATGTGGTAAATAAAGCTATTAGTTATTCGATTATTAAAATATTTTCTTTCATTTTTAACTTCTCTTTTTGGAAATACAACTCAAATAATATCTACCACGGGGCGGGGGCGGGGGTGGCTCAGTCGGTAGCGCGCCAGGCTCGTAATCTGCAGTTCCCAAGTTCGAGTCCCAGCTGGGTCAGCGTTGAGATTTATCGCCGGGAAACTCCCTGCCCATGGTCAGCAGGGGACACCGATGGGCTTGAAAAGACCGCCGTCCGTCGGATGGGACATTAAGCCGTGAGGGAGAGACATACCCTGTGCACGTTAAAGAACACGCTGGATGCCCTGACGGGAGGGCTACCATATGTCTTCCAACAGCTATTTGAGTGGATACCCAACCTTCTCTGAGCCTTCGGGGTCCTTGTGACCTAGCCATTTAGCCCATGGTGTGCAAAAAGTGCCGCTCAGAGGTAAACCAACCAACTAATATCTACCACTCTTAGCCTAAATAAATTTCTTTTAAGATTAGTTAGTCAATATTCTGAGAAATTTTTGAATTTACAGAATGTGTCTTGCCTGATACGTTAAAATAATTGAAGGTGAAATTATATTGACAAAATTTTTTTTTCATGTAAAACTGACATTTGAGATGCGCATTTCATGTGAATCATGACATTTTCTTCTTAAAGCAGTGGTTCCCAAACTTAGGGGAGGGGAGCTTGAAACGTTACAAAGGCAGAGCGAGTAAATAATTTTTTTGTGTTTTAATTTTTAAATATGAATTGAAATTATTGTTCAGAGGGGATTGGCTGATGATAAACGAGAGGTAAGAAGGGGTGAGGGTCTCTCAAAAATCAAAGAGGGGTGGGTGATGTCGAAAGTTTGGGAATCCCCTCCTTTAAAGCAACTGGAAGAACGGAAAAGGGTAACAAAATATAGCACAGGATTTCTTTTATTTTTCCTTTTGTGTTATTTCACCATTAGAAAATCTGTTGAAGGATGAAAAAATACTAGATTGAAATCAATGCAGATATCTGACTGCATATTTATTTTTGCGTATTAAAAGCCAAACGTTCACTCCGGAATTATTGTCTTTTTATTTACTTTTACGTTTACAAATCTGTTTAGTTTGAATGTTAAGCAGACCGAGAATGAAAAAATATTTTGTAGCTGGGCAATAAGATTATAGGGACTATATGATAAGCTATGATTATACAGAGTGCTAGAATAAGATTAAAGAGGGTATAAAGCAGGATAAATTGTACACAGTGAAAGATAGAATATGATTATAGCGGGTACAAGATAGGCTAAGATTGGGGGAAATACAAAACAAGATATGATTATAGGAAGTAAAAGACATGTTATAGGAGGTACAGTCGCTCAAAAAAGTATCCGAACACTACGGGTGATTACAGAATTCAGAAAAAATATCTGGCAACGTTTGTTTTTAGAAATTAGTGATCTGGCAACCTTCGTGTCACGTGACACGAAGGTTGCCAGATCACTAATTTCTAAAAAAAAGTTGCCAGATATTTTTTCTGATTCTGTAATCAACCACAGTGTTCGGATACTTTTTTGAGAGACTGTACAAGATAGGATGTGATTATAGGGAGCTCAAGATAGACTTTTAACAATCTTTTTTGATAAATAAGGGTAATATATATATGCTTTCTTCTCCATTCCAGTTACCATCATTCTCAAATGGAGGAGTATGACCCCTCTCACCGTTCCGTCCCCTCTCCCTTTAACCGCCTAGATCCGTGCCTGGTATCAGAATGGAAGATATAACGTTCGTTTAAAGCCCTCATTATGGAATCGATTTTCACGCCGTCCACTTAATTGTTATACAGTAAAGCGGAATATTGCTGCATTTTCAGAATTGTCTAAGTAGTATTTCTAAATTCTTAATAGTTTCAGTAAACCGTTATGCAATACTGGAAGATAATGGAAATCAAAATTTATTTGAATAGGTAGTTTAGTACGGCACGGAAAAAAAAACAGGAAGTGATTCTCCTTCAAAAAATATACTTTAACAAGTTTGCCTGACGAATTAAAATTTACCTCATCGACATGGACCTCATTCAAAAGCTATTATCGTCGTAATTGACCCCAGTAACATAGAAGAGAATGTATTGCATATTTTAGAAACTTGAAGAGTTAACGGTGAGTTCAGTTTTATTGAGACATGAACCCATCACCTTTTGACGATATGTTTGATGCTCTTTACGTCTGAGCTATTACACACACTCAGCCCTTCACAGTGAAGCGGGAGTTGCTCAGTTGGTATTGAGTCAGGCGCGTAATCTGCAGTTCCCAGGTTCAAGTCCCATTTAAGTCCGTCGGATGGGACGTTAAGCCGTGGCCCGTGTGCGGGAGAGCCATACCCTGTGCACGTTAAAGAACACGCTGGATGGCCTTGACGGGAGGTTACCATCTGTCTCCCAACAGCTATTCCAGTGGGTCCCCTCCCCCAACCTTCTCTGAGCCTTCGGGGTTCATATGACTTGGCCATTTAGCCCATTGTGTGCAAAGAAGTGCCGCTCAGAGGTAAAACAACACAACCCAACCCATCTAGGTTAACGTTGGGATTTGGGATTTCTCTCCGCTAAATAGCCACCCTGCCCACGTATCGGAAAGGGAACACCGATGGGCTTGAAAAGGCTTTCGTCTATTAGAGGGGACGTTAGGTCGTGATTTCTTGTGCGCGAAAGTCATACACTGCCTGTCCCGTTAAGACACATGCTAGATGGCTTCCCACAATCTTCTCTGACTGATCCCAATCTTCTTCCTCGATCTTCTCTGAGTGATCCCGACCTTCTCTAAATTATCCCAATCTTCTTGCCATAATCTTCCTTGCGGCTAGGATGTTGTGAGACTTTGTGTCCTTGTGGCCTAGGGGGTGATCAATGTTAGCCCATTGGATACAAAAAAAAAGCCGCTCAGAGCTAAAACACCCAAAAATCTTTCATCTGTATTCGAACAGTATTTATATGGTATAGTTGAAAAATGTTCTTACTTAAGTCAGTTTCTTGATTGCAAGATCATGACCTAAATTTCCATTACATTGATTCATAATTTCAGTATTCATCTTGGGCATTTTTTCGCTAACTTTCCGTTCCTGATAACATATTTTTAAAGTGTGCTCTGTGAAGTGAAAGAATTGCATTACGCCTTTTACTTCCATTCCAGTCAGTAAGTAGGAAAACAATCCGAATTCACATTCACTTTAGCACAGCATTATTAGTCACTAAACTGTTTCAATAAAGCACACTATTTCCACAAGGTGAGCTCTTTCAGGGCACTTTATGGAAGAAAATTTTTTTTTCTACTATCTTCAAATGTCAACCTGCAATTGCAGTCTAAAGAAATTTTTACATCACGAAATTTTTTTATCACCATATAATTTTTCTCCTCCATTATGTACATGAATAATGGAAAAGATTACAACGCATTACGAGGAATACTAATAAGTTTGCAAAAGAATATTTATGGAACTTTACGGATCACAGCAATTATTGTCGCTATCATGCGCTCACGTGTGAGTAAGTTCGAGTAAGTGAATGACAAACAGAAAGATAGAAAAAGAAACAGCGCATGCAAGCGGACTTTTCCGAATGCATAAATCACAGCTATCAGGATGATAGTTGAGGAGGGAGGAGGCGAGTTTTGCTGCATACCTCGTCTCCTCCTTCTTCCCTTGCAATTCTGGTCCTCTTGAGCTTCCGGATGAGAGCAGGAGGATAGGAGAACGGAAGTTTCGACGGGAGTGAAGAAAACAATCGGCAACCATCTGGGCGGGAATCTTGACTATTATGGATGGTAGGGTCGTCTGACATTTATGGATCTCTGGCCGTGCTTGTTCGCCACCACAGCGCGGGAGGAAACAGCTCCTCCGCGTGAGAAGTGTTGAAGCCGAGTCCTCTGCGTGTGCAAGTCCTGGCGGCGCCATTCTGTAGTTGGCATCGGTCTGAACTATTTCGATGAGGAAAGGATGCAGTTCATCTTGCTTCAATAAATTCTTTCCCATCTCTGAGCTTATTTACAGTAGCATTACAGCATTACAATTTTATATTTAGAAGGGTTCTTTTGTCGAATGCATTAGGATGATACTGAGTTATGATTCCTGGGAGAAATATTGTTCATTAAATATAGAATTTGCATTTTTTTTACATTAATTCCAAGCTTATGCTAAGGGAATGTGGGTATAAATATCCACTGAATATATTTGGCTTAAATTGCGAATTGCGCGTTGATTCACAAATGTCAATAGCGTTTTTCAGAATATAAAAACGAAATATAGATTTAAAAATAAATAGAAGCTTTTAACGGACTCTAAATGTAAAAGTAATAGAATTTAGATTCAGGTCAAGCTTATTATGTTCTATACCAAATATTTTTTGGCTAATTTTGCCTTGTAAACTAGGTAGCTATAAAGCAAGGCTAATCTGATGGGAGCCCAACATGGAAAAGTTAAGACTGTAGTGAATAAAGCAAATTCAAAAACGAAATAAAAACATATTTAATATATAAATTATATTTAATTAAAAATATAAACCAACTCCTCACAATGGGGCGGACGTTGGCTCAATCATTAGCCGCCCCATTGTGATCGATGTCTGCAGCTCGATCACAATGAGATGGTTAACGATTGAGCCAACGCCCGCCCATTTGCGATGATGCTCGATCGTAATCTGCATTTTCCAGGTTGTAGCCCCACGTGTACTACCGTTGAAATGGGGGCGGGGGTAGCTCAGTCTGTAGCGCGCCAGGCTCGTAATCTGTAGTTCCCAGGTTCGAGTCCCAGCTGTGTCAGCGTTGAGATTTATCTCCGCTAAATTCCCCGCCCTGCCCACGGTCAGTATGGGACACCGATGGGCTTGGAAAGGCCGCCGTCCGTCGGATGGGACGTTAAGCCGTGGCCCCGTGTACGGGAGAGACATACCCTGTGCACGTTAAAGAACACACTGGATGGCCTTGACGGGAGGCTACCATCTGTCTCCCAACAGCTGTTCCAGTGGGTCTCCTCCCCCAACCTTCGCTGAGCCTTCGGGGTCCTTGTGACCTGGCCATTTAGCCCATGGTGTGCAAAAAAGTGCCGCTCAGAGGTAAAACAACCCAACCCAACTGTTGAAATGTATCTCCGCAAAACTTCACCCCCTCAGTCAGTAGAAGACACAGATGGTCTTGAAAAGGCTGCAGGAAATAGGCTGCAGGATTCGGCGAATAGAATGTAAAGCCGTGGTTCTGTGTACATGAGAACCATACATTATGCTCGTGAAAGAACACACTGAATGGCCTTGACGGGAGGATATCTTCTGTCTCCTAACAGCTGTCCAGTGGGTAAACTTCTCTGAGCCCTCGGGGTTCTTGTGACCTGCTATTTTGCACATTGTGTGCAAGAAAAGTTCCGGTCAGAACTAACTCAATTTCCTGTGACTGTTTGGCATTGCAAAGTGCACAAAATTTACCTGAATGCCTATTTGCGATGATGATAAATAATCCCTCAAGCAGCTGCTTGCCACATAGGTCTGCAGTTTAATACGCTGTAGTAGAAGATATGTGAGGATGGAGGGACCTCAACAGAAAAACAACACAAACATCCATGCTTTACCCGGGCTCGAACCCAGTTTCCTGTTATCAGTAGCCAAGCACGCTAACCACTTGACTACTAATAAAGCTTGCAATTCGGATTTTGCCTGAAACTATTAACAATGTACAGATTGCCTAGACATTTTTTATAATGTACAGATTGCCTAGACATTTTTTATAATGTACAGAATTACATTGTTTTACCTATGACATATACGAAAACTTTGGTAATAGAGACAGAAAGCCAAAACGGACTAAAAAGTCCAATCTACAAATACGTTTAATCTGACCAATCAACTAGAATCAATACCAGAATCATGCATTCAGATTAAACAAATCTGTTTAATCTGAATGCATGATTCTGGTATTGAGAACCAATAAGCGTGTGCATGACCATTCCAATATACATAATTTATATATATGCGATAGCATGGTTTAAAATTGTTTAACAAAATAAATAGTAATGAATATTTTTAAAAATATTTTTTTAATATTTAAAGAGTTATGGAACCCAGAATATTTCGCAACTGTTATACACATAAGAATTTACGTCAGAAATTTATTCAAATTTAAAAATTATTTATTATTTCAAACAATTTAATAAAATAAATATACATTTTAGATGTTTTCTTAATGACTATTTCAATATTACAATAATTGTGAATGATTTCTATAAAATGAGATAATTTATTGTTAAATATTCTAACATCCGTAAGTCTCTAAATACTAAACGAATAAGTATGAAAAACGAGATTTAAATAAATTTGATTATGGCATTTATTTCATCTTCAGTCACATTTTTCCGTTAAATGCATATTTTAGAAGTTACACATCTTCGAAGTTAGATTTCCGTACACATAATATGAAAATTCTCTGCATAAATTTCATTCCGAAACCTTATCGAAAACCCTACAGTCACAGTCAGCAAACCTATGTGGGAATAAGAACTTTGTTACTTGATGCGTCGCTGCGAGTCGGTTTCATGCCCACTGGGCATCACTTGCATCCGTGTCATGTGCTCTGTGTAGCGGATATTCGGTCTCCTCCCCCTCCACCGGCGCCCTCTATATCCACTTCCGGTTTCCAATGCTCTGACAAGTCCATTCAAAGCTCCTCCGCCATAAAATGCATCGCGGTTGGAAGAAAATATCCCAAATGAAATCCCAGAGCGAACAACGCTATCCTCCTCGCCAAAACGAAAAAAAATAAGAGAGGAGTTGTCGTTCTGATCTATACGGAGCGATATATCACGGTCTCTTTTGCACAGACGACAGTGGAAGAACACAAAAGTTAATTTGGCGTGCAATATTCCTTGCGATCACAGTTTTAGAACTGTACACCCGAACCCTGTAAGTGATAGGCGTTTCATAAATAAATGGCACCAGGGTAGGAAAGGGGGTGATATAAGCGGTTATTTATCAGACAAGTTCATACATAAACGTTAGACTGCAAGGGACTGTTCTTTGTCCATAACCGTCTTCATATACATCATCTCCTGTTTAGAGTATTTAATGCATATTCCCGTTGTCTCCTTTTATGGCTTTTTTTTTTTGGTCGACGTTTATGGCACATCAAGAAAAGTTTATGAATTAACCGATAAGATAAACGCCTGACAAAAACGCTGGTCTGGGTGGGAGGGATGAAATTTTTCGGGCACACTTGGTAGAGGCATCCGTCTGTTATATGCTTGGAAGGATAGTAGCTGCTTTTTGCTTCTGGAGGTTGGTGTGTGTGTAAGGATGCTTGTGACGTCTGAGTTGTTTCTTGTGTTGTTGGTTATTTCGATATAAAAATCGTACCTATTATTATCGTAAATCGTAGCTAAATTAGTGTCAACTTTATACTTGTGAGTAATGATTGCATTTGTTAAAAAATCAATGCTAGAGAGTCGACACTAATATCCGTTACTTGAACGACGTCCGTTTATTTTTAGATTTTAGCGAAATGGAATGAATAATTATCGAATATATTTCTTCTTTAAAATTAATAATTGAAGACTTAATCAGCACAAAGAAGAATTGCATTTTTTAGCAGCATGGCGAACTAAATTGTTAGGCCACATGGTCTGAAAGGTAGGGTTGGAAAGAAAAATATGTACATACCCAAATTGGGGTCAAGTACTTGTCTCTTAGAGTTTGAAAAATTCAAAGCGTTTTTAAAATATAATTAATAAGTAAAAGAGTTGGGTTGTTTTACCTCTGAGCGGCACTTTTTTACACACCGTGGGCTAAATGGCCAGGTCACATGGACCCCGAAGGCTCGGAGAAGGTTAGGGAAGGAGACCCACTGGAACAGCTGTTGGGAGACAGATGGTAACCTCCCGTCAAGGCCATCCAGCGCTGTTCTTTAACGTGCACAGGTTATGGCTCTCTTGCATACGGGGTTAACGTCCCATCCGACGGACGGCGGCCTTTCCAAGCCCATCGGCGTCACCTACTGACCGTGGGAAGGGCGAGGAAATTTGCGGAGATAAATCTCAATGCTGACCGAGCTCGGGGGGGGGGGGGGGGGGAGACTCGAACCTGGGAACTGCATATTACGAGCCTGACGCGCTACCGACTGAGCCACCTCCGCCTCAATAAGTAAAAGAAATGCGATGTTGAAAACTAAGTGTGTTTTTACAGTCCTTCCATCACCCTGTAAAAACATTATTTTTCCTAAATTCCGTACAAAATTCTGTGTCTAGGTCTATGTAAGGGACGGTGGTTGGCTCAGTCGGTAGCGCGCCAGGCTCCTAATCTGCAGTTCTCAGGTTCGCAACCCACCCGTGCTAGCGTTGAAATTTATCTACGTTAAACCCCCACCCTGCTCTCGGTCAGAAAGGGGACATTGAAGGGCTTTGGAAAGGACGCCGTCCGTCGGATGTTCATGTAACGGATATTAGTGTCGATTCTCTAGCATTAATTTTCTAACAAAACCTCATAGATATTCTCAGCTTTTAGTTTTTTAGAGGTATTTAAATTTCATCGCTTATAGGGCTTTCCTTAATAAGTGGCAGATACTGATTCTTGAATTTTTTGACCACTTCAAATATCTTACACAACGCCCAAATCCGCCTCATTGGGCTAAACCCCAATCTACTCTCATTTGGAAAGAGGACACCGATGGTCTTGACTGCGTCCGAAAAAAGTATTATCCCCCTATATCATGTAAACGTTAAAGAACAACGTTGGTTGGCCGCGATCGTAGGCTTCCATCTGTCGCAGCTCTCTGGTAGGTTTCCTTCCCTTGGAGGGTCTTTAAAACCTAGCCATTTAGCCCCATCGTGAGCAAAAAAAAAGTGCCGTTCAGAGATAAAATAACCTAACCCAACTCGTACGACAGCTAAACAATCCATATGACGGAAGGCATTTTTATAAACCTGTTAATGGATTCCTTTGAAGTTCAGGCACAGAGATCTTACAAAACCGAAAACGCTGACAAATACTGGTATCGAATCTGGTAGCCTCAACTTGAGAACCTAGTACGCTACCGATATTCGGCCATTCCCGAATCTCCTTAACTGAAGTGAGAGGAAAAGAATGGTTACCATCGTTGATAGCTACACAACCTCTATGTATAACTGGTGCCATTTCGGGCCACACTGGACATAAATAGAGCGCGGTCCAGAAGTAGAGGCCGCCGTGGCCGCCGGAGCTGCATCATCCTTGTCCACAGCAGCCGGGCCGCCTCCCGGTACCTAATGAGGCCTGAAGACGACTGCACTCACACATTCTAGCCATACTCTGTCAGCAGAGGGATACCCCGTTACTTTGTGTTCTTGGCCCACCTAAGTTGTGCTGTTGACTTTTACGAGACAACAGTACAACGTGGACGGATTCCAAGAAAGTGCGATCGATGTTTGTCACACCATGTTTTATTTGCACTTTCTGCTTATTACTCTTTAAGCGACCATCTCGCTGTTAAAACCGCAACCGTGACATGTCATAATTTTCTGCAAACTATTCTACGAAAATGTTGTGCCAGAGATGGTTGCTTGAAACGGTTCATGCTTCTGTGGTTATTTGTCCTTATGGATGGTGGCTTATTGTGGAAGAGACAAAGAGACGACTTGGTCTTACAATGACTCGGAACCATTACTCAATATTTGTTCAAGCATATTGATTCTTAATTTTTAAACAAAAATATTACTTAATTAATACAAATTTATCATTTTGAAATATGTTTTTTGATAAACGAAACATTTTTGTAAAGGTATTTGAAAGAACATGACCGCACCAGGTTTTTTTAACTAGTTTTTTTTTTTTAAAAAACGAGATACTATTGTTTCCACTTTGTTGTCTGTCCGTCTGTAAACATTTAATTTTTCCCCCGAAATAAAAGTTCTTTTAGGTCAGGAGTCGGGGACCTTATTTTGGTCAAGAGCCAAAACAGCAAAAACAAAATGTAAATCAAAAAATTTGAGAGTGACAAATTATAAAATTTAATGGGCCAAGAGCATAACAGAAAAAAAGGAACTACAGATTATTTTATTGACAAAAATAATAAAGTATAATTTCAAAATAGGTGTATTCAAGTGTATACAATAAAGCTATTGAAGAGACATTAAAAAATCTGCCATTCATCGGTGTGACTTTTGAGTTTGATTCTTCTCAACCAACTTAATCAAATTTGGAATGCATCTTAAAAAGAATACCTCCTCAAGCAGCTGCTTGCCACAGAGGTCTGACAGGAGCCTGTCAGTTTATACACCATAGCAGAGGGATCTGTGAGGATGGCGGGTCCTCAGCAGATTTTAGGACATTTGAATTGCATCAGTGCTTTAATATGCTATAGTGCTTCAAAAATTTTCAGGGTTGAATGTTGAATAAAAGGGCGTTAAGAGCCACTTTTTAGAGTGCTGAGAGTCGTAGGTTCCCGACCCCTGTTTTAGGTTGTATAGATATCAATCTGATGGTTGAAAATATGGCAGAACGTTAAAAGAATATTGCAAACGTCCTATTGAAGCTAGGGGCGGGGGTGGCTCAGTCGGTAGCGCGCCAGGCTCGTAATCTGTAGTTCCCAGGTTCGAGTCCCAGCTGGGTCAGCGTTGAGATTTATCTCCGCAAAATTCCCCGCCCTGCCCACGGTCAGTAGGGGACACCGATGGGCTTGGAAAGGCCGCCGTCAGTCGGATGGGACGTTAAGCCGTGCACGTTAAAGAACACGCTGGATGGCCTTGACGGGAGGCTACCATCTGTCTCCCAACAGCTGTTCCAGTGGGTCCCCTCCCCCAACCTTCTCGGAACCTTCGGGGTCCATGTGACCTGGCCATTTAGCCCATGGTGTGCAAAAAAGTGCCGCTCAGAGGTAAAACATCCCAACCTATTGAAGCTAAATATTTGAAGATTTGGTGGTAGAATATGAAGGCCGTTTACGTTATCAGTAATTTTGGTGGTACATTTTTGCCCACAAAGGGCTAAAACGGTCAGGTCACAGGGACTCCAATGGCTCAGAAAAGGTTGAGGATAGGGTATCCACTGGACAGATGGTAGTCCTCCGGCAAGACCATCGAGCGTGTTCTTTAATGTGCACGTTATGGTTCCTGCATACGGAGCCAATGCTTTAAGTCCCACTCTGACTGTGACCCACTCGGACTTGCAAGTTGCATAGCAATTGACAAATATGATAAGACAAACATTGATCGAAAACAGTTAATTATGATTAATACGATATAACGTACGTGGACTGCAGAATACGAGCCTTGCACGCTACCAACTGAATCAGTCCCCGGATCAGAGGTTATTTAAACGAAACGTGAACACTTGGAACAACTAGAAAGGTCACGAAATTCAATACATCGATTGTCCATACACAACTTACATATATTACTTACGTATTACAATTATTATTATTTATATTATATTACATATATTACAACACATATATTACTTACGAAAAACGGTATCTTTAAGTTATTAATTATAAAATAACAGTTGCTGAACTCATTTGACTGGAATTTTTTGTTTGCTATCAAACTTCCAAAAATATTCCCAATACATTGAATTGGTTTACTTGTGAGGACTCTGTGACCTAAGAGCAAAAATAAACATTTATGGTAAAAATTAACAGTTACAAGCATATGGGAGTCTGCCGCGTCACACCAAGGCTATTTTTTGACAGTTTTTCTCCATCTTGTTTACATGATCATGGCGTCACTCCTATCAGGCAAGGGGCGGGGGTGGCTCAGTCGGTAGCGCGCCAGGCTCGTAATCTGTAGTTCCCAGGTTCAAGTCCCAGCTGGGTCAGCGTTGAGATTTATCTCCGCAAAATTCCCCGCCCTGCCCACGGTCAGTAGGGGACAGCGATGGGCTTGGAAAGGCCGCCGTCCGTCGGATGGGACGTTAAGCCGTGGTCCCGTGTGCGGGAGAGCCATACCCTGTGCGCGTTAAAGAACACGCTGGATGGCCTTGACGGGAGGCTACCATCTGTCTTCGAACAGCTGTTCCAGTGGGTCTCCTCCCCCAACCTTCTCTGAGCCTTCGGGGTCCATGTGACCTGGCCATTTAGTCCATGGTGTGCAAAAAAGTGCCGCTCAGAGGTAAAACAACCCAACCTATCAGGCAAAAAGTGGCTCTTCCAATTTTTAATCTTAGAAAATTTCACATTAGTTGACAGATAAGACACATATTAAACGAAAAAAAAGTTTGTGATTAATATGATATAATATACGCGAAATTCAGTCGAATAATATTTTCGTAAATAATTAGAAGGTAATTATTGATCAATCATTGTGTGTAAAATTAAATTTTTTTTATTTTTTTTTGTAGTGAAGCAAACAATTTTTTTCATGCTGCTGAAATAGCCTTCTTGCTGAAAGGAAATTATTGCAACATGCTCTGCAATGTTTTGGACTTTTTGGTTGCGAAACTTATCAACAAAGGCCTTTGCGACATTTATGGCAAATGATGACTTATGAAGAATATGTTTAAAAATAAGCCATAAAACTTATCTTGGATAAAGCAGATGTGTCACAATAATTTTGCGCTCGAGCACTTCATAATTTAGTTTCTCCGCAGGTTGTATCTTATAAGTCATATCCAATCACGATCTCTTATAGTCCTCCACCACTTTGATGTTGTGATGGCTTTGCTAACAAAAGAGATCGAGAGCTTGCTTGGCTTCTCGATACAAAGCACTAATTTCGAAAGTTGGGAAAAAGTTGCAACTTGTTTTGCTACTGCTGTTAGACACTGAAAGCCGAAGGACGAGGAAAAAATAGAGAGAGAAAAAAAAGCAAGAAAAAAATTTCGTTATCCTAAAGCGAAGAGTAATTATGTTTGATCGCTAGTAAGTTAATAAAATAAGAATGTTCGTCAAAGTTCTGAAAAACAAAGTGAGCACTAAATTGTGGAGTTTTCGGAGATTAGAATTCTAACACAAATCCCTCTTTTGTATGTAGTTAATGAATTATCGAAGTTTTAATTTCAGACTTAAGAAGTTCTCGAGTAAATTGTTTTTTTTTTCGTGTGTGTGTTGGGGGGGGGGGAGAGGGATGGAAAGTATCTTGATTATTTTTTCAGGTTTTGATTATTTTTTAAAGTCAGAATTTTCCCGAGCAGCACTTTTCATTCAAAGCACTCTAATGTTACACCTTTGTTTTCGGCCAATGACAACTCTCTAAAAAGAGTCTCCTGAAGTTATTATGGAAGAAGACTCTCCTTCGAAAAATTAACTTTCTCCAACTTCAACTTCTCCATAACCCCCTTAAGCAATGATGTTTTCAGCTAAAGGAAATAATTTTTTGCCATTTTAAGATCTTAATTAAATATGTATTTAACAAGTTGGCATATTTATTTACTAATATGAATGGGCTGGGTCTAGAAAAATCGAGGAGGGGGGAGGGGTGGGGCAAAAAACACAGTCAAGCCGGAAAAATGTAAAAGGGAGGGTGCTAGAAGCAGCATTTCTTTTTTGTCTCTATTACCTTTGCTAGCATTCTGAAAGGGGCGGGCATGACCCTCTGCCTCCCACGTATGTGTTAGGCCCTACTACTCTTCCCCTAGTGTGTATATTACCCCCACATCAACCCCCAACCCCCCAAAAATGGCCCTAATGCACTGAAAGGACAATATATATACAGGATAATTATACACACTAACCTAATAGATTGTAGGTTTACCTTCCGCCTTCACAACAGCAGCAACACGTCATGGCATGGACTCTACCAGGCGTTGGAAATGTTCGGATGGTATTGTAGTCCATGATTTCAGAATGACTATTCTGGAATCATGGACTATTCTGGAATCATGGACTGCAATAATTCGTAAAGCGCCAAGAGTTGCCGGTGGTGGGTTTCGAGCTTGAATGCATCACTCCATTTTGTCCCACATATGCTCAATATGGTTCAAATCCGGAGAGAGACATGGTCTTTTGAGGGTTGTGAACACACTGGAATACTCCTCCAACCAATCCTTTGCCAAACGAGAGCGCTGAGACGGGGCATTGTCTTGATAAAAGGAGGCATCTTGGTGTGGGAAATGAATATCCATGAACGTGTGTAGATGGTCGGCAAATACGTCAGCATAGACTTGTTCGATGATGGTGGTCGCAATAAGTAACATAGAAACCATGTAAACATGTCCCAGAACATTACACCTCCTCCACCAGCTTGCAACACCCTACTTGAGAATTGGGGTCCACAGCCTCATGTGGTCTACACCACACACATAACTTCCCATCAGTATGTTGCCGTTGGAACCTCGATTTGTCGAACCAAGCTACAAATTTACACTCTTCCACAGACCTTGGTGATGTTCCTTGGCCCACTGCAGCCTCATAGCTCGGTATGTGGCGATGCAGGCGTCAGCTGCCATAGCCCAGTTGTATCATCATACATTGTATGGTCTTTGCACAAACCTTCATAGCTGTCCCGTCATTGAATGCCGACATTATCACATGCACTGTGGCCCTTATTTTGAGGTTACAATATGGTATAAGCGACACTCACCTCGAAAATCAACGGCCTAGTTATAGCCACATTTTTCCAGGCAGCTGCAGGTTTTGACAGTTTTGATACATTCCTGCCACACACATGTGACCGTCACATGCAGAAATCTCAGACGTTCTTGTAGTCACGGATTTAGACACCCCCATTTTCCTCACACTGACTATCTGTCCACGACCGAACTCGTTCAAGTCGCCATGTTTACCCATCGTAACAGTTGCAGGTACGCTATACAGCAGGTAGGTATCTGATCTATTTATAGCCCGCAATGGCTTTCGACTGACATCATTACTGTGGCAAAGTAGTCCAGGTGTGGATGGGTGCTGTGTATGAAATAAATTGTGCTTTAAGTGTTTCTTTCAATCCTCTTAATTCCAAAAATGATTAAATCTGTGCTTATTTCACGCATTTTTCACAATATTTTGTAAAAAAAACTCTATAAAGAAGAGGGAAATGTTGAACTAGAATGAAAATCCAGTCTCTTGATCTAGCTTTAATTTTTCCAGATTCGATTCGTTGTTCGCCACCTCCTCCCCCTTTTTTGTAGAAATGGGCATGGAAGTGAATATGAATTTAGTACGTAATTCACCATCGTGTGTATTTTATTTTTAACATTTTAGTGCGCATGTACGAAAAGAGATTTTTTAAATATTTTAATTTCTATATTTTTTTTCTCTTTAGTGGCAACTGAAAAATAAAAGTGTAAATCTACACATTTTCTTACCTGTTATGGCTCATGAGTGCTAGATTAAAAGAATTCTACTGTAATGTAATCCTCTTTTGTTTGGCGAAGTTAACATTCCTTTTTCTCCAAATTTCAGTACCTTATCCGTCTTCCATAGTTTTCGCTACTTAAGTCGTCATCTGTCTTTATTACACTTCAGGTTCACAAGCAACATTTACCTCAATCACCAGAACAGTGACGAATCGTTCGGGTAACAAACTCACTTCATGGCAGTTGTACATCGACTCCCAGTTCCAAATACAGAGTTAATGAAGGCCGCTTTTGAGAAATCAGGCCTTCAGCCACATGAGAGTTCTCGTGCTTCACATGCTTGTATGTTAGGGGTTCGGTTTGTCAAAGTGACAATTGCCCGCGCTTCGTTGAGAGAGACAGAGACAACTCGCTGGGAGACGCTTGTCCCCTGCTCACCTTAAAATAGCAAACTGGCATACTTCAGTCCTGTCGTCTGTAGCATCCATGGGATTGTTTCCATTGTACTATATTTCCTGCTTTCCTAGCTCTCCTCCTGATTTGTGAGCTATGTCGCATTTGACGCACAGATATGTGGATATGTGGTAATGCATCATATACAGATGCTGGGCAAAGAAAGAAACATATCCACGTTATGTGAAAACGGGGAGAGAGCTCAGAACTTCTAAAATAAGCTTTTTATGGAAAAATATGACTGAAAATATCTTAATCAAATCTTTCAAGATCTCGACTTTCAGCAATAATTGTTCAGCATTTGAAGAATTATGTGAGCTGGAATATTTAACGATAACAGCTCATTATGCGAAAATTATTCAGGACTTCCAAAAATTGAAGTAATAAAGACACAAACTAGTACAGTCGCTCAAAAAAGTATCCGAACACTATGGTTGATTACAGAATTCAGAAAAAATATCTGGCAACGATTTTTTTTAGAAATTAGTGATCTGGCAACCTTCGTGTCGTGACACGAAGGAAAGAAATTAGTGATCTCTTTTTAGAAATTAGTGATCTGGCAACCTTCGTGTCGTGACACGAAGGTTGCCAGATCACTAATTTCTAAAAAAAAAATCGTTGCCAGATATTTTTTCTGAATTCTGTAATCAACCATAGTGTTCGGATACTTTTTTGAGCGACTGTAACTAGAGTGTAATAAAGATAGATGACGAAACTAAGAAAATATGAAACGAAAATAAAAGCGAAAACTGTGTAAGACGGATAAGGTACTGAATTTGGTGAAAAAAGAACCTTTACTAAGCCAACAAAAGATGGTTACATTAGAGTAGAATTCCACTCTTTCTCTTAATCTGGCACACATTGACACTAACAGGTAAGAGCACGGCTACATCTAGGGATGGGATTGCCTTTGAGAATGCTGGTAAAGGTAATGGAGGTAAAAAATGATTAAACTTGTATATTTGTCACGAGTTTTTCATGAAATTTTTAGACTCCTAAAACGGAGAGGTAAATGTTGTACTGTAATGGAAATCTAATCTTTTGGCGTCCCCCACCTTAATGTTTTTCCCTAGCACGATCTTCTTGAGTTACTTCTCTCATCGCCCTCTCCCATATTTTTTCTAGATCCGGTCGTGGATAAGATAATACAGTCCCGATCGAGAGAGAGAGAGGGGGGGGGGGGGTCATTCCAGATTATCCCTCCCACTTGCGAAATATGTATTTTCCCGTATTTTTCAAGAAATTTATTAGAGACCATTAAAATGAAAGGAAAAAGAAATTATCGGCACTGGGGTTCCGGTTCGTTCCTACTGAATTTTGCCCGAACTAGAACCTAGAACTTCACAAGGTTCACAGCCTGATATATCCAGGTTCGTGTTCTCGCTGTAGGTGCTTTGAGATTTTTTCCGTTAATCCCCGCTTTGTCCTCGGTGAGAAAGGGGACACCGCGATCGACAGTTTGCTGACCCTTGTTCTAAAATATGATTTTAATGGAAAAATGGGACCGAAGATAAATTAAAGATCAATTTTTTGCCGTCCCGTGGCCGAGTGGTTAGCGCGCTTGGCTGCTGATCTTAGGGACCTGGGTTCGAGCCCCGGGTAAGGCATGGATGTATGTGTCGTTTTTCTGCTGAGGTCCTGCCATCCTCTCAGTTCTTGTACTATGGCATATAAACTGACAGGCTCCTGTCAGACCTCTGTGGCAAGCAGCTGCTTGAGGGGGTATTTATTTATTTTTAATAAAATTTATTTAAATCTCGATTTTTCAGCAGTATTTGTTCAGTATTTAATGAGTTATGGTAGCTATAACGTTTCACAACAGTAATGCGTCAGAAGAATTTACGTCAGAAATTTTATAAAAGTTTAAAAATTATTTTATTTCAAACGATGTAATAAAATAAATATTAATTTTAGCAGTTTGCGTAATGATTATTTCAATATTAGACAATTGTCCATGATTTTTATAAAACAAGATAATTTATTGATAAATATTCCAGCTTATATATAACTATTTAAATGCTGAAAGAATATTGTTGAAAATTGAAATTTAAATAGATCTGATTATGATCTTTAACGTTAATACCTAAAATTACCTCTACCTTGGCTTTACTGTCACTCCCCTGCATGGAATGAATTATAATAATAATAATCTTCGGTCACATTTTTCCATTAAATTTTCCGTAATATTTTGTAATTTATAGAGCTTCGAAGTTAGATTCCCATTGACATAACAAGGAAATCTCTAATATTTCAGTAGGTCAGTGTAATTTTCTTTAAAAGGTAATGAAATCAAACTCACAGGAAAAGAAGAATATTTAATCCCTGTTTAACAAATAAGCATCAATTGTCGAAACTTATGCACTCTTTTATCTACAGCCTTAGGAAATCTGGATTTATTTCGACTACAAACAAGACATAATTATGGCTAACATTTTCAACAGTAAATATAAATGAAATTCTAACCTGATTCAAAGCGTGATTTCATTACAAAGCATATTATATAGTTAACAGTAGGGCTCTTCTAAACAGAGATCGCCTACGACATTGAATAAGACTACCCACTGTACTAAACCTTGGTATAGCTTCTAACTCAACAAACGCTATCGCTAACGAGCCGTAATGAAAGGGGAGATGTCAGGAAAGAACGTTCTAACGAAGTTTATATGTAATCGGCCCAAACTACTGTACCAAGATTTAAGCATAATGAAAATCTTAATGCTCCTTAACTGGCCTAAGATAGGAGCAACTGCGATATGATGATAACTGTGGCGGTGGACTATCCATTTATTAACACTTGTCATGACAGGGAGTAGGCAGCTCTTTTACTTAGAAGAAGATATGAAAGAGCTTAGGAAGAGAACGAAGAGAAAGAGCGAGGCCGATGATGAGAATGAGAAGTTGCTGCGTGTTTTAACAGAATTAAAGTTGCTCCCGATCTTTGTTAGACCGTTGCTGGAAAGGAAATGAATTGCATAATTAACGCCAACGTTCTCTCATTCACTTCCACCGCAACGCTCCCTTCTGTCTTCTTTCTTTCACGAAGCGCATTCTCCCACTTTCTCAGTAAGCAACACATTACCGCTTTCGGAAATTCCTTGAAGGGGGGTTCTTTCTGCAGCTAATAAATGGCCTTACCCGCCAGACCAACTGCTGAGATGAGAATCTTTGAAGGACTCCGTAATGAATAAATAAGATTTTCTATATGAGTTGTTGTATTTTGTTAGTTTTTACAAGCGTTAGTAAATGTGTACTGGGGTAGATTTTGGTTTGCTTACACGCGATCATTTGGTTGGTGTTTGCGAGTATGTACAGAGTAAGCCAAAGCTAACTTACAATTTCATTGTACTATAAATTTTGGATAGTGATAGGTAGGATTGTGAAATAAAGAATTAGCCATTGAGGTTACTCATCATCCAATTTAACCACACCCGAGTTCTTCTTTCAAACACCAAGAAAATATTAACATCCGTCTTTGTTCCAGCGGCAGGAGTTAGGTAGCATATCTTTACTGTAGATGATTATGCAATGTGATTAAGCAACTCGAAGTGTAAATATTCAAACATGCAGTAAATAAGAATCTTAAAAAGGGCTTTTTTTATAAGTTGACCATTTTCTAGTAAAATCGTATGTGAGCAAAACGAATTTCATTGTTTAGAGCTTTTACCTCTGAGAAGCACATTTTTGCACATCTGGGGTAAATGGCCTAAAGACTCAAATAACTTCGGGGTAAAAGATCCACGTATATTGGTTATCTTTTTTTTAAGTTAACTAGAACACAGTAAGAATTTTTTTTAAACCGTCAATCAATTTTACCTATACGCAAATAGATCTATATTTCCGTGGCGCTTTTAACTTCTTAGTGACTAAACAAATACCAGGGACTGTTGTTCTTTGCATCAAGAAACGCAAGAGCACTCGGAAAAGGAGGAGGAGACACGTGTTCAGTCACCATGGAAACGTCATCGATCTTTACAAAGACGAGGTGACTTACCGTAGTTTTGGAAACCGTACAAAATTATTAATGTAGTCAGGTAAGATGGGACAGCGTCCTTAGAGATTCTGTGCAGATTAGAACTTATAAGGCTAGCAAAATGATCCGTAGATGCTGGGCCTGCAGAAGAATCTGTGATCTATTGTTGTGCGCCCGTTTATGAGACATGACATGCTTTATCAAGTGAAACATACATAAATTTGTTGAGGACAAACATTACTGGGATAAATTTCTCCCTGTTTCCATTAAGTTGTTGTCTTCGAGCGTTAGTGAAAACACGTTATCTGACGGGATTTGTTATCCGGTTTCATCGTCCAGCATCGTGGCCTGGCTTATTATTTATTCACCTGTAAGTGAACGGATGTGCAATGGGAAAACTCTTCTGGTTCTTGATATGTTGAAGATTTCAGACAGGCGAAGAGAAAGAAGATGAACTAGATAATATTCGGGATTTGGGAGGAAGAAAGAAAATTGTTATATAAGGGTGGACGAACTAGAGAAAAAAAAGCCAGATTCAGCTGAATAATGCAGATTGTTGTTTACTGTAAAGTCGATAACTTCATCGTCTTTGTTGGTGTTCTTCGAAGAATATTAAAAGTTGTTTACTATGCGTCGATTGTTTTCGCAATATATTTTTTACAGGATTTTTTTTCCTGTCTGGGAGAGATGGGTTGTTTTATGTCTGAGCAGCGCTCCCTTTCTCACCAAATGGGCCAGTCACGAAGATTTCAAATGCTCAGAGGAGGTTTAGAATAGAAATTCACTGAGCAGCTGTTAGGAGACATGTGGTAGTCTCCTGTCAAGACCATCCAGTGAGTTCTTTAACGTGCAGAAAGTATGGATCTCCTGCACATGGGCAACGGCTTTACATTCCATCCGACAGATGACGGCCTTTCCAAGCACATCAGTGCCCTACTTTTCATCTATGGCAGGATGGGTGTCAGCGGAGGTAAATCTCAACGTTAGCATAGTTGGGACTTGAACCTGGGAACTTCAGATTACAAATCGAGAGCGCTATTAACTGAGCCAATACCCGCCCTCTGTCTATGGGATGTTAACATTTAGTTGGCTTATAATCAAGGCTGGATTGGCAAAGGAGGAGGGAGGCTAATTGGGTTTTGTTATTCTGCTTCTGAGAGGAAAATTTAGTGCACACAACAGGTTAAATGATCACGTAGAAAGTATCTCAAGAGCTGGCAGTGGATTCGGGCAAGGGGTTGGCAGGTAGGGAAGCTCCCGTCAAGGCCATCCATCTTTAACACACGCACACAGCAAATGACTCACCTTCACAAGAGACAAAGGCTTAACGTAAAGGATTGATGGTGGCCGTTCCAATCTTTTTAATGTCCCCTTTCTCACCAAGAAGAGAGTGATGATTAGGATAGGAAAAAAAAAAGTTTCTTTATTCCGAAATATTTGTTTACAAACTTTGAGCCTTATACATTTCATATCGGAGACGATTATCGCAGGTCAGATAACACATGACCTAGGTGCCGCATTTGACCCCTAGCAGCTTATGGAATTTCAATAATATTTTTTTAAAATTTGGAGGCCACTTCGATATTGAGACCCACGCCAAATAACATAGGTGATTTACCATCATGTAGAGCTTCTCTAGGGTAAATCAGCCAGCAGAGAGCTATTCATAAAACCGCACTTCACATGTCCGAGTTCTAACTCTGATTGCTTTTAGATTTTCTGGACCCTATGGCCGAGTGGTTAGCGCGCTTGGCTACTGATCTAAGGGACCTGGGTTCGAGTCCCGGGTAAGGCATGGCTGTTTGTGTCGTTTTTCTGCTGAGGTCCTGCCATCCTCTCAGACCTTCTACTGTGGCATATAAACTGACAGGCTCCTGTCAGACCTCTGTGGCAAGCAGCTGCTTGAGAGGGTATTTATTTTATTTATTTTTATATTAGAAAGTGGACACTGACCTCCCGGTCAAAGGGAAACGCCCATAGTAAAAGATGTCAAACTGTGGACCTTGTTCGGGGTCGGATGTTTTACCTCTCTCTGAGCGCAATTTTTGCGCACGCAGACCCAGGGGCTTAGAGAAGGTTGGGGAAAGGGATCCATTAAACAGATGTTAAGAGACAAATGAAAGCCTCCCATCAAGGCCATTCAGCATGTACTTTATTTGTATATGGTATGACTCTCCTGTACAGAGATCTTGGCTTATAACGTCCCATCCGACGGACGGCATCCTTTCGAAGCCGATCTCAATGTCCGCTTTCTCACTGATGGCAGGCTGGAAGTGTAGCGGAGATAAATTTCAAAGCTCGTCCAGTTGGGTTTCGGGCCTGGGAACGACAGATTTTAAGTCTAGCTACCAACTGAGGCAAATTCACCTCTTTGTGCAGGAAAACTGTGCACATTATAAAATACACCAGTTTTCCATAACACATTAAGTTCCGTCCCCGAATACTCTCGGGATAAATGTTCATGGTTGAATATCAACCCCGAATTTATTGGGTTTCCCTGTGGTGCGATCTTCTGCCAAACAATGGCGTTACTTGTTCTAGCAGTTAAGCTGAGACAGTGACGTAATCCGAAAGGAGGTTTAAGTTTAACGTACGTAAATAAACAACAGACTTCGTTAGATGAAAATAAAAGCCTACAGATGATTTGATGATACTCCTTATTTGTCTTAACAGGAGTTCACTGTCTTCTTTCCCAATTCTTCCGTAACTGTGAGATTCCATTATGACCATAACATTTACCCTACTCTCCAGCAAAATAATCTTAAATGGGGAAAAAAAATGAAAAATTTAAAAAGGAAATAAAAACTTTCGAAACCGTTTAAAATCATTCTTCTTTCTTTTTAGCCAAATGACTTTCACGCTCCTACCACAATAAAAAGTACAAGTACGCACTTTCCGAGTTTTCTCGTATTCACAAAACAGTTCAGTCTCTGAGGCGGGGTTGGCTCAGTCGGTAGAGCGCCAGGCTCATAATCTGCAGTTCCCAGGTTCGAATCCCTTCTCTGCCAGCGTTGAGATTTATGTCCGCTGCATCCCTGCTATCGGTCACAAGGGGAAACTGCGATAGACTTGGAAAGATTGCAGTCCAACACATGGGAAGTTAATATGTGACCCATTATGAAGGAGAGCCATATCATGTGCACGTTAAAGAACACTCTAGATGACCTTGAAAAGAGACTGTCATTTGTCTCTTAACAATTGGTTTCCCTTCCCTAATCTTCTCTGAGCCCATTGGGTCTTTGTGACCTGGCTATTTAGCCCAATTTGTGCGCAAAAGTGTTTTCTAAGGAAAAACAGCATATACACCAACTTCATATGGCTGATTTGGATGAGACTTTTCACAAAGAATTTGGGTTGTTTTACCTCTGAGCGGCACTTTTTTGCACACCCTTTTTTGGGAGACAGATGGTAGCCTCCCGTCAAGGCCATCCAGCGTGTTCTTTAACGTGCACAGGGTATGGCTCTCCCGCACACGGGGCCACGGCTTAACGTCCCATCCGACGGATGGCGGCCTTTCCAAGCCCATCGGTGTCCCCTACTGACCGTGGGCAGGGCGGGGAATTTTGCGGAGATAAATCTCAACGCTGACCCAGCTGGGACTCGAACCTGGGAACTACAGATTACGAGCCTGGCGCGCTACCGACTGAGCCACCCCCGCCCCATTTCACAAAGGAATTTATAAATTTATTCATAAAGAGAATTTCATTTATTATGAAGGTGAAATCATTCATTTACATAAGTTTCCCATTTTCAAAAAATTTATCACAGTATTGATTTATTGGCAAGAAATCTGGCCTCAAATAAATAGGTTTACTTTTAGATTAACCCATTTGACGGAATAAAATGAGACCACATTTGTAAAGCATACCGCTTTATTTTTTATTAAAGATGTTATTGGGTTGTTTTACCTCTGAACAGCACTTTCTTTTATACAAAGTGGGCTAAATGGCCAGGTCACATAGATCCCAAGTGCTCAGAGAAGATTGGGAGGATGGATACCCACTGGATAGCTGTTAGAAGAATGAAAGCCTCACTTCAAGACCATCCAGCGTGTTCTTTAATGTGACTCTCCTGCAGACGAGTCCACGGCGTTACGTCCCATCCGACAGACGGCGGCCTTTCCAAGGACTCGGTGCTCCCTTTCTTACCGGGGACAGGGTAAGAATTTAGCGGAGATAAATCTCACACAGGTAGGATTCGAACCTCAAAACTGTAGATTAAGAATTTCCGCGCTACGGACTGAACCAATTCCCACCCCTATTAAAGATGTTCGCCATGCTATATATATAAAAGAGTGAATTAGCACAACAAAATTTTATTTTAAACTGCAGTGAAAGAACACACTATTTTTTGTTTACAATTTAGAGTAACTGCTAAGAAAATGTAATTGACAAATGCTGAAAAATAAACTAAGTGATAAAAAAAAAACCGGAGGAGAAAAAATAAGGGAAAAAAAGAAAGAATGGTAATTTAAGTAAGGAAGTGACGTGGCCTAGAATACTGACGGAACTAGAAAGGAAGAAATCTGAAGTCCGGGAGATGAGGCTATCTACTCCAGATGTCGTTTAAGAAACGCAGTAGCAAATAATCTCCGCTCAGTAACTATGCACAGTTTGTAGCTAGGTAGTCGGATCTATTCTCCCTCAGCGAACCTTAGACGTACGAAACCAGCTTTATTCCGAGGCGCGCTCGTGTGCATTGCGTTGCATCGCTAACTCTCGTCTGCCTGTGACAGTGCCAACTGTTTGGAGCTTCCGCATGCACTGGGCCGGATGAGGATGAAATTAAATAATGCAAAAACACGACTAAGAGGATTTGGGAGGAAAATCCTTCAGCATCCAAAGTGATAATGAAGCTTGCAGAGAGAGAAAAGGAAGAGAGAGACAAAGAGCCAATGATCGGATGGCGGCGGAAAAATCAATAGTTTGCTGTTCTCTTCCTCACTGTCACACCAGAAGTTACCAGGCTTTCATGTGTTCCAAGCTACTAATGGTGGAAAGCTTAGATTTACATTTATTTCTTGCGATTTGTTTCCTTAGGGCAGCATTTGTTGTGTGATGAGAAATGGTTTGAAATTTATGCTGGAAGAGAACGTGTAATGGTATCAAAACGAGATGGAGCGACGCTTGAGAAATGACGAGTATATATTGTAAGAAAAATCAGAAGTGTAATGAGATGGAACGGGAATTCATTCTGTTTAATGCAACGAAGGAGTTAATATTCAAAATGCTTGAGCATTATATAGGTACATCTAATACAGATTTTTTACTTTCTGCGGAACAGTTAATCTCCATGAATTTTATCATTAATTTCGAAGCTTGTAGAAAAATTATCTTTGGGATACGAAGCCACCTTTTCCTGATAACAAGATTGGTTCAATCGGAGGGAACTTATTTCATTCACAGCTCTACTGATTTGAAAATTTCTGGGATGACTCAGTGGGTAGCGTGCCAGGGTCGAGATTTATCTCCACAAAATCCTCACCTTGCTCTTGGTCAGTAGGGGACACCGGTGAGCTTGGAAAGACCGCCATCCGTCGGATGAGACTTAAAGCCGTGTCCCCGTGTGGGATTGAACCATATTGTCCGCAGGTCAAAGAAAACGCTGGATGGACTTGATGACAGGCTATCGTCTGTCTCGTAACAACAGTCCAGTGGGTTCCCTTCCCCCAACCTACTCTGAGTCCTCCGTCCTTGTGACCTGGCCATTTATCTCATTGATTGCACAAAAAAGTGTCACTCAGGGGTAAAAAACGACCTCTGATTTGAGATTTTTTCCGTTAACCCCCACTCTGCAGTTTGGTGAGAAACGGAGCATCGATGAGATTGAAACGTCCATCGAGTGGAGCGTTAAGATGCTGCCCGGTGCATAGGATATCTATATCCTCTCTGTCCTCGTTATAGAACACAGTGGATGGTCGTGCTGGGAAACTGCGATCTGTGTCTTATCAATTGCCAGAAGATCAATATTCCCTTCCCAGTTCTGAGCATTGGAGTCCTTGTGACCTGGCCATTTATTTTAGCACATTGTGTGCAAAATGTACCACTCAGACGTAGTGCAATCCAACCGTGATAGATAAGGACCACAGGCTAAGATCGTCTCAGACGAGGACAATGAAGAATCATACGGTTTTAGGAGTAATATCATAAGGCATTATATTTAATCAACAAATCATAAGGTATAGATTTAAGGCGATTTCAAAGTTAACGGATGTTATGACACTCATCCTGCTGACACTCATGTGCATGAGTGTCAGCAGGATGTTTTGTCCGGAAGGGATGGGGATTTTCAAGGTTTCAATCAGTATATTCGATTCAAGATAGCAATCGCATTAATGAGCCCAGGTGCGAATACAGCAATCATGTATCATAAAATTGCAGCTAAGGATGCCAGAAATCAAAACTAAAAAAAAAGCACATTATGGAAATACATGAAAAAAATATCAAAATGTTTTTGCATTAATAAATAAAAGTAAAGGATGGTTTTTCAAGTCCAGCCTAGGCCAGCGTCGAGACTTATCTCCATCACATCTTCACCCTGCCCTCGTCAGTAGGGGACACAATGAGCTTGGAAAGATCGCCATCCGCGGAAACAAAAACGTTAAAAAGAATCAAATTATTGTATATTCCTTTAAGGAAAAAACCATCAATTTTGCATACACGTGATATTATTCATCATAAATTAATATTTCGAACAAATTTTCCAGAGAAGTGCAGCTGCCCCTCTTGCTCCTCTGCTCCTCTTTTTTATTATCATGGTGCCCTATAATGCTATGGATAGTTTTAGCGAATAATGCTATGCATAGTGATACCGTATAATGAAATGTATCGTTTTACCATATAATGTTATGCATCATATGGTGAAACCGTATAATACATCCTTACATTTCTGTGCTTCAGATCATGATGCCATATAATGCATCTTCGTCATTATGTGCTTCCAGTCACGATACGTATAACCTTACCAATTCTGTTCTACGAATTGTGATTCCGTATAATGCTCACTCCCAATGCTATGTTTCGAATCGTGATAATGCATACCGTAACAAGCCTGTGCTACGAATCGTGAGTACAGAAGTCTATGAGTGCATTATACGTTACGTCTATGAGTACAGAAGTCTATGAGTGCATTACACGTTACCATATTCGTAGCACAGAATGGTGAGAGTGCATTATATAAATAAATAACAGAAGTCTATGAGTGCATTATACGTTACCATATTCGTAGCACAGAATGGTGAGAATGCATTATATAAATAAATAACCCATCAAGCAGCTGCTTGCCACAGAGGTCTGACAGGAGCGTGTCAGTTTATATGCCATAGTAGAAGATCTGAGAGGATGGCAGGACCTCAGCAGAAAACAACACGAACATCCATGCCTTACCCGGGGCTTGAACCCAGGTCCCTTAGATCAGTAGCCAAGCGCGCTAACCACTCGGCCAGGGCGGTAAAGTTTTCGCGGAAAAAAAAGGTCGAATTAGCGGAGCAATCATGCTTGAAAGGTGCCAAAATTATCAATGCATTATGATATAGTATATTACACGTAAATAAAGTTCGGTGCCATCAATTTACACCCTTACAGTTCGGTGCTTCAAATCTTGATGCCATATAGTGTACCCTTACGTTTCTGATCTTCGAATCATGATGCCGTATAATACAATCAAATATTTCTGTGCTTCGAATTGTATCGCTGTATAATGCAACCATGTATTTCCGTGCTTCGAATCGCAATACCATATAATGCATCCTCACCATTCTGTGCTATGAATCATAATACCATATAATGCACCCTTATATTTTTGTGCTTCGAATCGTGATACTTTATAATGTACTCTTATCCGTTGTGCGAGATGATCGACGGAGTATAAAAGAGAGCAATTTATTTACGTGTAATATATTGTATCATAATTCATCGCCGGCGATTGATATGCAACGTGCGAAATGAACCTAAATAAGGCCAATTATTTATTTTTTAATCTTTTTAAGCAGTTGTATGTATCCAGCCATCATTATCTTGTTTATGTGCTCCCCACTAATATGTAATTTTTAGGATTTGTAAACCTAAATAATGCGCAAATTTCACAATTTTCCATCGAGAATTTTGGCATCTTTCAAGCATGATTGTTACGTGAATTCGACTTTTTTTTTCCGCGAAAACTTTACCTCGCACTCTCACCATTCTGTGCTACGAATATTGACAACGTATAATGCACCCTTAGACTTCTGTTCATCGCATCGTGATATCGTACAAGTGTTCTTCGTAACAAGAATCACTCAGAAATTCTCTTTTTGATGAGGTAAAGATAATTAATTGCTTTCTCTCAGTTCGGTATTTAAGAGTTAAGGACAATATTCCTAAATATTCTGAGTTTCTGAAGCAAATATTAATGGCCTTTAGGTGGAGGAAACACTGATCAGACTTCAAAAGTAACTTGTCATACATCTGTTATGAGCACGCACTCCTCCGAAGAAGTCGGATCAGAAACTGTGAACTCTCCGTCTTCAAGTTTTGTGGCTATTTCACTTGGTACTTGTCATGTGACTAAGCGTAAGCAAAAGGCAGCGCATCCATTTCCTTCGCATATTCTTGCTCGCAAATTTCCCTTCGGAACACTGTTTCCTTTGAGAAAATAATCACAAACGACAGGAAAAGAGAGAACGTTAAATTTAGATTTCCTAAACTGCAAACGACCGAGTTTCCGTTGTGAGCCGTATTTTTTGGAGGGAAAACTCCCACCGTGTAATTTCTGCAAGAACGCACATGTGCTCGCCATATTGTGAGAGAGTGTTTACACGTGTGTAATTTGTCAACGAAATATACGGGCGGCGCAGGGGTGACGTGATTTACACGCCTCGGTTCCTTCCACGTGCACACCATCATTCCCCCTTCACAGTTGTTCACCGACCAAAAAAATAACAGTTATCGATGACAGGACTGACGAAGTTTATGCCTTATTATTTGTATTGCAAACAAATGCTGTTATAAGTGACAGCGTACAGGAGACAAAATAGGACTGTAAACAGAAAATGGAGTGTCGTGTTGATTTAGGCGAAATAATAAATCGCATTACACGAATAGGCAGGCTCTTTCCGTACTTTTCCCCGATGCATATGTACTTTCCTTTTTTTTCTTTCTTAGCGTTTGCATCCATGAGCTGTCAGCGACAAATCATCTTCACCTTTTCTCCGTTAGTAACGGGTGAGGGCCTGTTTGCGGAATAAATCAATAAACGTGACGGTAAGAATTCCCGAAAAGGGAAAGAGAGTAAAAAAGAGATGAAACGACAGCAGAGTAGGTGATGCCTGTTTCGTTTTCTTATTTCGTTGACTTTGATGCTTTCCATAAAGGAACAAAGTGGTTTGAAACAGAGAACAATGATGTTTATGATCGTTTGAGACTGGGAAATGTTTCTTGTGCCAGGGTGTGTAACTACTTTTACGCCCCAGTGCTTAGGCATAATAGCTAATAACTTTAATACTCAGAGAAGAGCTGAGAAAGTTTGGGTTGGCTTGTTAGTTTGTTCAGCTTTGAATGAAACTATTGAGAACATAAATGGACTAAAGTGGCTATGTTTTAAGAATCCCAAGAATTCAGATCTGGGAAGGGTTAGGTTAAGTTGTTTTATCTCGAAATAGCACCTTTGTGGACACAGTTAGCTAATTGTTCAGGTTACAAAAATCCCAAGGTCTCAGGGAAGGGTGGGAGAAGGGGATCCACTGAACAGCTATCATGAGACAGATGGAACCTTTTCCGTCAAGGCCATTCATTGTATTTTTTGACGTGTACAAGATATTGCTTTAATAGACGAAGGGTATAGTCTCTTGCACATGTGGAGCCAGGCTCATCGCCCTTGTGTCGAACGGTGGCTTTTGCAAGCTCGTTGCTGTCCCCATTTTTGCCTAGGACAAAGCTGGGGAGTATTTCAAAAACTCATTGCTGTTAGCATTCTCATCGAGGGAAAAACATAATGAAATGTGATCATCCCGCTGACCTATCTCTGATTTTTATCTCATTTTCAAATAAAATGAGCTTATAGTTTCGTTTTCTCGTCTGTCTGTATGTCCATCTGTAGACATCGAACTTTTTTTATTTACACAGATAAATTAAAAAAATTTTTGTGTTGGATATATATTGATGAAATATTACGATATGCACTTTCCGAATCTCTTTAAGCTATAATTACGCCCTCTAGTGGTGGAAAAACTTGAAAATTCTAAAATTTCAAACGAATATTACAAATGATGTGTTTATGCTAGAAATTTGAAATTTGGTGGTGGAATGTGAAGGTCACGAAGTTTCCATCGCCAGCCCTTAGACCCAGAAGGGGTGGAAAACCGCCTTTTTATTTTTAGCAGATAATTGTTTGTTTTTAGAGATAAATGAAAAATTCGTTTATGGGTTAGATAGGAATTGATAAAGTATTATGATTCACACTTCTTAAATCTTCCGAAAATATAATTGCGACCTCTAACGGTGATAAAATTCGCAAATTCCAAAATTTAAAACAAATATTGCAAACGACATATTTAAACTAGAAATTTTACATTTTGGTGGTGGAATGTGAACACCATGACGTTTTCATTGACAACAATAAGTTGACCTCTTAGATCCAGGGGGTTGGGGTAAGAGACTTTTTTTTTGTTTTAGCTGATAATTGTTTGTAGTTAGAGATAAATGAAAATAATCTTTTAGGTGTAGGAATCTTTCGAATACTCTAACTGCGCCTTCGCGCAATTATAGTATTAATTATATTATACAATTATAGTATTAAACGTTATTATGTAACTATAGTATAAAACGGTGAAAAAGATTGGAAATTCTAAAATTTCGAACGAATATTGTAACATTGTATTAATGGTAGAAATACGAAATTTTGGTGTTGGAATGTGAACGTCATGAGTTTCCGCTGGAAAAAATTAAAATGATAATTAGAAAAATTTCCTTTTAGTTTGATTGGTTCTAATCAAATATTATTATCATGCCCATTTTTAACTTACTTAGTAGTTTTAATACATTTATCTTTACAAATTACTGAAATGATGAGATGTCAAAACAGTTATCGAATTTTTCAAATATTATGCATAAAACAGAAATTTGAAAAATCAGTGGTAGTTTTTAAGAGATATTCCACTGAGAGCAATAGTCTACCCACTTTTCTGAGAGAGGTGTGGGAAATGCAACTTTTTAGATTTAAGAATTAAAAGACGAATAGTTATATGTTATATAATTACTAATGAAATACTATTTGAATTTTTCCCATCATCCGCTAACTCAAATTAAAACTTTTAAGGAATGAAACAGTAGGTAAAGGAAAAACTTATTTCTCTTTGAAAACGAGATTCTAATTATGCTCCAGAAGCGATATGCGCCCTTCTTGGTCTACATTTTGTTTGTTTGGCGTTCCGTTTCTAATTTGTGACTTGGTTCTTATTATATTATTAAACCTATTCCCTCGCACTGTTGCCTGCATAATTTTCAATTAATTAGTTTTGTAAAGTTGAACTCGAAGATAAAATAACAAATAATTATTTCAGAAGTTATAGATCTTTGATCTCAACTTCCGATTTACATAACACAGAGTTGTAACTTCGCTCTTGTCCATCAATATGCATAATTCTGACTCTTAATAGTTTCATTAATATCAGTAATGACAATAGCACTGTCTCCTGCGTAAAACAAGATGTGACATTATCGTTCAAACTAAAAGTGAACAATTCTGAAATGAATCAGAAACCTTTGGTTGATCTATTGTAATTCGATATGGCCTATTAAGACAATTGTCCCAATATGAAGTTAACAACATGATACCCTCATTACTACAGAATTACTTTGTTGCTGAAAAGTCTGTGACAATGCACTGTTCCTCTTCGTCCGACTACAACTTCTTTTCATGCCGTTTTTCAGAGGTCCAGTAATGTAAAAATCTAATAGGAAAATGCCAGTACTAGAAAAAGAATGTTCCAGGCCTTCTCAACTATACCTATTCAACCTAGTTATTGTTAATTGCTCAGTATGGGGCAGGCACTGTCATGCAACGAAACTTTCCTGCTCAAAAGTCCTGAGCGCTTCAACTTCATTGTCTGTTTCCAAATGCCCAAAGTTTAGCAATATCTATAAGAGTTGATGGCATCACCGGTCTATAAATTCAAACACAAGAACAACAAATTCATTCACAACAACAGACCCTGAGTGTCAAATTAAAACGTAATCATAACTCGCATTCTTCAACTTTGGACGTCTTCATGTAGGGCTGGATCTAAGAGGGAGGGGGATGAGCAATATCCCACCAACCCACCCCTTCAGAATGGTAATAGTCATAATAGGCGAATATATTAAAATAAATATATTCGCCTATTATGACACATAAAATTATATTAAAATAATATATTCGCCTATTATAATACATAAAATGCAAATATAGATAAAGTCATAATATAAAATAGTAGTCAGTAAGGGTAATAAAGGTTAAGCATTATTAAACTTATTTCATGCATTTTTCAAGAAATGTTTTAAAGACCTGTCAAACGGAGGGTGGAATGTTATCTTGAATTGAAAATCCAGTCTCTTCTCTCTCTCCCCCCCCCCCAACTTAAATTTTTTTTTGACTAGATTGTGTGTGAATGTGGTGCCACTGATTCTGATTTTGATGAGTTCCTTCTTTATATACCCGTTTCCCTACGTGAGGGCACAAAGATCACTGTCCATTACCCAGATATAGGGGTTGTCCATTTTACATTTCCACTATTCTTTTAAATTGTCTTCGCCTTTTGCAAGTGGGATAGTATCATTCTTTAAATAATTCTTTTCGGCTTTTCAACATACAAGTTAAAAATTTCTCATTTGTTACATAACATAAAAAGTAATTAATAACGAAAACTTCTCACTACACGCAGACCTGAAATGGGTTGGAAGAAGCCATAATGATTAAGTAGTTATGTATGAAATATTATAATATTGAAAATCTAGAAATAATTGACAGTAATCATTTCCCAAAATAATTATTATCCACACGCGAAAGAAATTTCCCTTTTCAAACAACAGATCATTGCTTTACACATTTATTTCCACCAGTTCACAATTAGACAGCATATAATTATGTTGGGAACGATGAGACGAGACCACGCTTCATTTCATGAACATCTGATATAAATTCTCGCAGATCATAGTCATAGACTACCATCTATCGTCGAACTTTCGCTTGCCAAGCAAACTATCGTTCTATCTGTTCCTTTCGAGCAAAATATTATCCTGGTATACAACATCGCTTATTCGTTTGAGCTTATATCTAATCAACAGAATCTTCAATTTGTGCTAATTGGCTCTCCCGCTCTGATGTGCTGGAACCTTTGCATATTCCCTCAAACAAATCAAGAGTTGTGATTCATTTTCGCCGTTTGTCGATAACACTGTCTCCTGCATAGAACAAGATGTGGCATTATCAAGCTTTTGAAGATGCTCAGTCAATAATAATGATACAAGGTATTATGAAGCTTAAGAAAATTTATGTGCACAGTTCCGGACGATGGGTATTTCGCTTCCGATTTTGTTACACGGTAAACTGAAATCAGAGAGCTTTCAGAAAAAAATATAGAGATCCTACTTTCAAAACGATCCAATCTGTTTTTCGTGCACAGAACTGTATTATCATGCATTAGTGCTGCTAAATTTTCTCCTAAAGAGAACGATAACCTTCTCAAAACCAACAGTGTATCCCTTCTTGAAGATTGAATTGTTTCCTCCTGAGCGGCACTTTTGAGCACACAAAGGACTAAATGGCCAGGTCATAAGGACTCCGATGGCTCAGAGAAAGAGGAGAGATTCACCGTAAAGTTGTCAGGACTCCGATGGTCATAAGGACTCCGATCTCAGAGAAAGAGGAGAGGATTCACTGTAAAGTTGTCAGGGGACAGGTAGAGTCTCCGTAAAGACCACCAGGGGTTCTTTAACGTGAGCAGGTTATGGCTTTCCTGAACACGGTACGCTGTCTTCACGAACCATCTGATAGACGGCGACCTTTTTAAGCTAATTGATGTCCGTGGTCCCTTCTTTCTGACCGAAAGAAGGGTGGGGTTTAGCGGAGATAAATCTGGCACATTTGGGACTCGAACCTTTGAACTGCAAATTACGAAACTGGGCACTACCGACTTAGTCAGTCCCCGCCCTTTCCCTGAAGGAGCAATATAATACCCTGGCAAGCAGAGAAAAACTCAACGCGATTGGGATTCGAACCTAAACCTCTCTGATTCCATCCTTATAAATTATAGAGTGAAAAAGATCTATATAGAGTGTAAGCATAGCGTAAGTCACATTACACTGACATACGCTATGCTTACACTCTATATAGATTTGTTACAGACATTTATACCCTTTGATATATAAATGTTTTCATTTATTTCTATTTCTTTAAAATATATTTGTAAAACGCTTATTCTTGTTGGCTCTATAAATATTATGATTTTGCTTCTGATGGATGCGTAAATAAGTTTTTCCGATAAACAGACAGAAATCTCTTTATGACATTTCTTTCTCTCTCCCTATCACTGTCTGAGCTGTTGCCGTAGGCAATTAGATGAGACTTCCTAGACGAGAGCTAATCCCCCCTGACCACTGGCTACTTGCTGGAAGGAGGATAATAGCTAGCTGGCGACTGCTACTGTCACTTAGAGTGTGTCAGCCAATCTTGTTAGCGTTGATCCGAAGAGATTAACCCTGGTCAGCCTATCGTAAGGCTATTAAATGAATTATCTGTCTCTTTTTCCCTTTCTGTTCCCTATGCTCTGTTAGTTAGATCTAGTTCTTTGAATGGATGGTTGTGTTTGATGCTGCTCTGAGCACAAAGTGAGGTGGAATTTAATACTTCAAACCTTTAAATCTCTTAAGATGGCCGAATTATTTCAAAATGTAACATGAAACGGAGTTAAATTGCATTTGAACTTTAGCTGGAACAATATGTTAGTTATGGGTTATCTTTGAGTTTGGAAGCGATGCAGATAATTTTATTGATTTAAAGGTTGAAGACTAAATTATGCTGGAGTTTTTCTCTTTCATTTAATTTTTTATTGCCCTGCTCCGTAAGAAAGTGAGCTCCAAAGCTCACCGCTTTATGTAAGTCTAATATCCTTCTGTAATCGGAGATTAAGTCGTTGATTCATGTGCATACCCTCTGTACGTAAAAGAGTCCACTAAATACTTTTTTTTAGAGAAAGGCGTACATCTTTTTTTAGAGGTTTTTCAACGGAGTCCACTGAAAATCAGCATGTGCATTATAAAGTAGAAACCGTCCCAACATTTGTAAATTTTGAAATCTCAGAAAGCAGTAAAGAAGGAACATAAAAAGAAAAAGAACTGTAAGTAATATTTATTTGGTCATGATAAAAACATCAAAGGAATGACACCTGTTTAATCTAACAAAACAGTTATTGTGTTTTTCTGTGAAATGTAACAAAACAGTCCTTGTTGCACATCAGGTACAGTTATCATCATGGTATTGTAAATAGCTCCTATTATATCTATAGATGGCATCAAATTCCATTACATTTTTGTATACTAAAGACTGGTGTACACTTTGAAAACATTGCAAAACCACGGACTTCTTTCTGCGTCTGTGTTTGGTCATCCGCCTGATGAGCGCTGAGATTTATCTCCGCAAAACTCCCCGCCTACTGACCGAAGCTGCCTTCGGTCATTAGGGGACACCAATGAAATTGGAAAGGTCACCGTCCTTCTAATGATATATTAAGCCGTGGCCCGTGTGCGGCAGACCCATATCCTGTGCACATTAAAGAACATGCTAGATGGCCTTGACGATAGGCTACCGTCTGTCTCATAACAGTTGTCCAGTGGTTCCCTTCCTCCCTAATCTTCTCTGACAATCCAACCAACCTTCTGTGTTTAAAAAAATGAAAATCTAAGATACACTGCAATGTACACAAAATCTGAAGAAGTTAAAATGTTATCACTTTGTTTTCGTTTCATACGAATGAATACAACTCACAAATTTAAAAATCGAAACGAAAAGACAAACCGAAATGAATTGTCTTCAGAATTTTTCCACCTAGAAATCGAGAAAATACAGCCTGAATTCTGAACAGTAAATCAAGAATTATTATTGCTTTTGCTTCTTCCTATAGACGATAAATCCTTTCCGAAAAAGAAAATGTAAAACTCTTAAAAGTGAGAATCATCTTTTACAAATACAGACGTGAAAGAATGACAAATGTCATTTGTTTGCTTTTCGATACAACTTACTCAGAAGAAAAAAAACGCGAATACTTTCATTTTAAAATAAGATCAGGTTTCCGGGTTATTCACTTTCCTTTTTTTTCTCTTCTTACACATCCCACCTTACCCATCCATTTCCACCACCTACGGCCAATAACTTACACTTTTCCCGTCACAAGATCCCTGCGCATCCTCAAAAATCTTCCTCCTCCTCTTCCTCCTCCCAATGGGGTGCGGGATGGAAGGATGTTGCGAGGTCACGCGCCAGAGCTTCCGACATAAGTGACGTCACGAGCCGATGAAGCCCATTGATAAGGGGAGTCTCCGTTTCCCAAACGGGTCCATGGTTGGCGTCTTTGTCCTCCGCGGAGCCGTCTGCTCTTCGAGTGGAGAGACGATAAAGATGCGAGAGCTTTGACGGACGCGTCACACGTGTTACCCGGACGCAAGGGTAATGGCGAGATAACGATGCACGCACAGTTCGACATGCCGAGAGACTTTCCGGGGGGATGTATAAAAGTCTAAAGTATGTCTCTTGGGACGGTTTAATTTGCAGAATTGAAGACCGATTTGGTTAGTAACTTTAGAGAGGCTTGAAGTGTTATGTTACGAATGGCGAAGCGTTTGGTTTGTTCACTCTCGTTGTGGAGTCAGTGAAAGGGAATATTCCGTTTCTTACGAAGATTGGTAATTAATGCGATTAAAACCAATAAAGGATGTCCAACAATAATTAATTATATATTTGTCACCCAAAGTAAATGTAAAGCTTTCGGTGCAAGTTATTGGATATTTTGAGTTTCTTCTATGTGATATAGAAGAAACTCAAAGTTGTGAAGTTTTAATAAGAGGTAAACAAGTGTAGAAGAAACCCAACATCCACCTCTCTCGACTCGAACTCGGAACCTTCTGGTTACTCACCATTTGCTCTCAGGCAATGTTTATGAAGGAAGTGGACAGAATTGCTGACCACTTCCTTCATAACCTTATATAGACAAGTGCTAGATTGCGCTGTTTTACCACTGACAGCACTTTTTTTCCATACAGTGATCTAAATGGTCAGGTCACAAGAACCCCAGTGGTTCAGAGAACGTTGGAGAAGGGATCCACTGGACACTTGTTAGGAGGAAGATGGAAGTGTCACATTAGGGTCATCTAGTGTGCTGTTTAAAGTGAACAGGGTATGATTCTCTCTCCTGAACACGAAGTCACGGCTTAACATACCATTCGACGAACGATACAAGGCAGAGCAAGGTTAAGTAAGAAAATCTCAACTGAGGCACAGTGGGAACTAGAACTTAGGAATAAAAGGGTACAACTCTGGTATATCCTACAGATGGAGACAATCGGTGCCCACTCCAAAATTGGAGAAAACTATGATTCATTACGCAAACTTCGCAACTTCCTTCTTTTTAAAAATTTAATATAGTATCACACTCAATAAAATAATTCCTGGGATTAACAACACTGCTCTTAAATGTTCTAGCTTTCTCTGAAGTGCAATGAACTTGAACAGTATCAACGCAGAAACTCCATCAGGATTTTTGGAGTGGAAGAAATAGATACGCCTACTGATGATCTTTGCCATTAAAATTTTCAAGAAAATAAAATAAAACATTGACATTTCCGTATATGACACTGACAGCAGTCATCGAGTGGGGATTGGTCAGAACGGCAAGCCCCAACCGATCATTGTAGTAAAATTCTGTTCATATCGGAAAAGAAATTATGTGTTCCGTGCTAAAAGTAAACTTATAGGCAGTGGAATTGCAATTAACGAAGAATTAAATTTAGTTGTTAAATTTAGTTATCCAATTAATTGGAATTGGAATTAATGAAGAACTAACGTCAGAAAGACAAAGTGCTTGATTCGGCTGGTAAAATTCTCCCTTATCAATATTCAATCCCTATCAATTTACCCTATCAATTTGCCCTGGGTAAAATTCTCCCCTATCAATATTGAGATATTTCGCCAGTGCAATGTTTGAACTCAAGATGGATCAATAATGGTAAAAAAGAAAAACGGTAACAAATGCTTTATTAAATCAAAGAATGAGTTAAATGAACTTCAAAATTAGTTAAAAAAATTTTATTTGTATACCTGTATATTTATATATATTTTTACCCATGTTTATATACACCGATCAGCCAAAACATTAAAACTACCTACCTAATATGATGTAGGTCCTCCTCTCACCTCCAAAAGAGCTCTCACCCGATGAGGCATAAATTCAACGAGATGTTGGTAGGTGTCGCTTGATATTGGTTGCACGCGCGCTTCTTTGCATAACGCAAAGTATTGTCTGACCGGTTTAATGTATTGTCTGACCGGTGTATATATTGTGATCTGTAACGCACTTTACACAATCTGTGTCTCTCAACTTCTCATAGTCAAAAACTGCAAATAGTTTGTCGCTTTTAAAATAAAAACTCCTATTACGAGTACTTTTACGACTTTTTGAAACCCATTAGTCCTTTTATTTATCTATTTTTATTGTTCTGTATTCGTTTTCCATTTGTATATATTTATAACTTCATGTCCCTATCTACCGCTAGCAAAATTTTCTTCTTTACTTCTCAAACTTCTTACTCTCTCTCAAACATATTACTTTCCAAGATCATTGTTGGTTAAGCCTTTGTCATCTCACTATTCGTTCTCTTAAATCTAAACACTCCTATCTACTGAGTTCTGACATTTTGAAATTTGATGTAATTGCTCTTACAGAGACATGGCTCAATATATCCCATCCAGATGGTCTTTTTGAACTCGAAGGATATAAACTATTCCGCATCGAAAGATCTAGTGGGACAGGAGGAGGACTTGCATTATATGTGAGGGAAACATTTAATGTTGAAGTAATGTCTATTCCTTCTTGCTCTTGTTACGAAGGTCTCTGGGTAAAAATCTCCCCTATCAATAAACAAAACCCTGTTCTATTATCGGCACACTTTACCGTCCTCCGAACAGCAATTATTAATTCATTGTACTCAGTCCTTGAAAGCTTCCCTTGCAACATTACTTCCATTTTTACGGGAGATTTTAATATCGATGCTCTAAAACATAATTCTGTGTATTCCAAGCTTGAAATCTGCATTCCCTATCTTTGCCCTTTGTCTGGATTATCCACAATCATTTTTCCCCTGTTCATTCATTTAATATTACTCTCTGTTTTCTTAAACCTTCTTTTTCTTCCCCCTAAGTTTACTATGTTTTTTTTACATCATATTTCATATTATATGTTTGTCTTTGTCTGTACAACTTGTCATTTTGTTTATATGTATCAAATAATTATTGCAATTCCTGTAAATATGTTTGTATTTTTGTACTATCATCAATATTTCATCTTAATTTCTCAAATGTACTGGGGCATCTTGCCACTTGAACGTTTAAATTAACATCCAAAATTGCCTGTACCTTGGCTTTCCTGTAACTCCCTGCATGAAGGGAGGGGTGGCTCAGTCGGTAGCGCGCCAGGCTCGTAATCTGTAGTTCCCAGGTTCGAGTCCCAGCTGGGTCAGCGTTGAGATTTATCTCCGCAAAATTCCCCGCCTTGCCCACGGTCAGTAGGGGACACCGATGGGTTTGGAAAGGCCGCCGTCCGTCGGATGGGACGTTAAGCCGTGGCCCCGTGTGCGGGAGAGCCATACCCTGTGCACGTTAAAGAACACGCTGGATGGCCTTGACGGGAGGCTACCATTTGTCTACCAACAGCTGTTCCAGTGGGTCCCCTCCCTCAACCTTCTCTGAGCCTTCGGGGTCCATGTGACCTGGCCATTTAGCCCATGATGTGCAAAAAAGTGCCGCTCAGAAGTAAAACAACCCAACCCTGCATGAAATAAATTATTATTATTAACCGGATATCAAATGGGCCAAAATGGCCAGAGCAATTTGGTGATCAGGAATGAATTCAATTTAAAGATCTTTAACCTATCTTCAGGGATGTTTATGTTTTTCATAAAACTTATTTTCGAAGTTGCGGAATTTAGAATTTGAATTTCCGATTATAATAACATATTGGGGAGGATATAAATTTCGTAGGACTGAATATATTTTGAAGTGTGGGATCAAAATGTCTCTCTGCTTCCAATTTTTGTCACTTTAAGTCATATCAATATTTATTAACCCTTAAAGATCAAATTTCTCACAATGAATGCAGTTTTGGTCAAGATATTTTTTAAACTTTTTTCAGCAGAAAAACTACTACTCCCTGTAAGTAATATTAATACAAGAGGTCCAGGGCAAATATAGGGATGCCTTTCTTAAGAATTTCTGAGAATTCCAATAATCAGAATGGATGTGAAAATGATGTTATAATATATATTACACGTATTTTTCAATCAATGTTTAAAATCACTGAAACAGAGGGAAATTTTTTTATATTGACACGGTATTTCAGTTCGATATTGCCTCCTGTATAGATTGGGTTGTTTTACCTCTGAGCGGCACTTTTTTGCACACCATGGGCTAAATGGCCAGGTCACATGAACCCCGAAGGCTCAGAGAAGGTTGGGGGAGGGGACACACTGAAACAGTTGTTGGGAGACAGATGGTAGCCTCCCGTCAAGGCCATCCAGCGTGTTCTTTAACGTGCACAGGGTATGGCTCTCCCGCACATGGGGCCACGGCTTAACGTCCCATCCGACGGACGGCGGCCTTTCCAAACCCATCGGTGTCCCTACTGACCGTGTGCAGGGCGGGGAGTTTTGCGGAGATAAATCTCAACGCTGACCCAGCTGGGACTCGAACCTGGGAACTACAGATTACGAGCCTGGCGCGCTACCGACTGAGCCACCCCTGCCTCCTCCTGTATAGATCATATCGCATATCAAATGAAAGAGCTTCTGAGTATTGAAATGATACACAAAAATAAAGTTAAAATTAAAACGAAGTACTACTAAAAACCACTTGTACACTGGCTTGGTTAACAGACTTTGGACACTTTAAGAATTAATTGTATATTTGTCACCCAAATTAAATGTAAATATATCATAACCTATTGGAATATTCGGTCCTATAATATTGGTTCTATGTAGAGACAGGAGCAGGTACGCTATTTTAGGTATATTTGTTGATGTAATATATGAAATTGCTTATATTATTTATATTTTACGCGTAAGTAGAATGACAGTTTTTTTTAACATTCCACTAACTAAAGTGGATTACTCAGTTTATTGGTAAAAAATATTAACGTCGTTAATTTTTGATTTAATTTTTACATCTGTTACAGTCTAAACGACATATTATTTTATTACACGCACATCTTATACACTGAAATAAGCATAAATATAGTCATCTAAGCTCCCCCTTTTTTTTACAAAATGACATGTCTTCATAACGTAATCTTTAGACGCCCCCGCAAGGCATAAGCGTCACGTAATCACACGGTTCCGCGGTTACTCAATGGGGTAATCTCCCCAACCTTTTACGTCCAGATAAGCCTAATGCCCTGAAGATCGAGGAGAGGTGTCGGAGGCATTAGGAGACCCTCGTAGCCTGCTCGGTAAGGCACGAGTCAGCCGCGATTGGTCGAGATAAGGGGGATCTATCAGAGCATCTTTCCATCGAGAGTCCGAAGAGAGAAGAAGTGATATAGGTTAGTAAAATGTAAACAATAAGATTGCACTTAAAAGTGCCTTTAGCGCACATTGTTTAAAGCTTAATGCGAGATGTGAGGATGTAAGGTTTAGTAATGGATCAATCGGCGGCTGATAGAAGATGTTTACAGTTCGTTATTTATGTTTACACTGAGAGAGATAGGAAGTAAATGTCTACTTTAACTCTGTTGAACCGGAAGTGACGTCACTGATCTTTGTGGGAGTTTTGCGATTGCTAAATGGCCGAGTGGTTTAGCACGCTTTGGTACTGATGAAATGAGTCGATTTCCGGATATACGGATATTTCTGCTGAGGTCTCGCTTTCTTCATAGAATGGTGGCATATTATACCGATATCTGCTCTCTGCTTGAAAGGTGTTTATTTCAAATTTTTATATCTCATAAACCGAAAAATTCTTATTGTCACATTCTTTTCAAAATGATTACCTTGATTTAATAATAATATTTTAGTTCATATTAGCCAAATCAATATTAGCGAAAAAAATAATTTTTTTGTTATTGGAAATTTATTTATTTTTTTGTTAATACGGGTTGGTTTTTTTTGCCTCTGAGGGTCATTTTTTTTCATACAATGGGCTAAATGACACTGTGGCAAAATTACAACTGCCAGAGAAAGGTTGAAAGAAGAGACCCAATGGACAGCTGTTGAGAAACAAATGGTAACCTACCGTAGAGGGTTCTTTAACGTGTACATGGTATGGTTCACCTGTACAGAGGACTTGGCTAAACCCTCCTTTCCCTCCCCCCAAAAAATGTAAACAGCAGTAATGGGCTTCGAAGCTAAAGTTGAATAAAAATCTTAAAAAATAAACATGACGGAGAGCTTGGAAAATAAAGACAATAAAAGGCTTGGAAAATTGCATCTGTGGAGGTCTCGCAAAATTGGTAACTTGCCAAACACAGACGATATATGAGTTTAAATCTTCTATCATCTCTGTTAGATGGAATCCAGGAATCTTTATGTTTCGTTAAACCTACGTAACCATCTAGATGGTCTTGATGACAATGTTTATTTTTCAACATTTTCCGTAGGGATTTCAACATTAGCACAATTGTGATTCGAAGCTTGAAATTTCCTTTTCGAGTCTAAAACGCTACTGATGCTCGTTCTGTAGTTGGAATACAATGCATGATGTCTTAGTTTTATCAATATTTAAAAATATGTCAAAGACACAGCTGAAATCTTGTTTCTATTCACAGACACAATCTTCAGAATTCTCAAGTCTTAGTGGCCTTGGTGGCGCAGTCAGGTAGCGTGCCAGACTTTTAATCTGTAGTTCTCAGGTTCGAGTCCCATCTGTTCCAGCTTTGAGATTTAGCTCCGCTAAACTGCAACCTGCATTAGGCAGAAAGGGAACAACGATGGGCTTGGGAAGGCTGCCGTTCGTCGGATGGGAAATAAAGCCGTGACACCGTGTGAGGAGAGCCATACTCTGTGCGTGTTCAAGAACACTTTACATGGCTATGACGGGAGGCTCTCTATCATCTGTGTCCTGGCAGCTGTTCTTAGGTCTCCTTCCTCCTTCACAAACCTTCTCTGAGCCCTTGGGGTTCTCCTGACCTGGACATTTGTGGTAAAGTAAGAAAGTAGTAAAAACTGGAATGATACTATTCTTCTCGTTCTTTGCAATCTTGAGAATTTAGTTCTCAAAGAACAACATCTCCTAAAGATGGGAGTTATCAGAAGTAGTTTTCCATTTCTCTTTTGATGAACAATACAAAACATTTACGACAACGTGAAGCGAAACTTGGAAACGCGCAACATTATTTTCGAAACGTGTATCCCAGCATTTTCTTCTTTCTTCACGAAAACGCGAGATTATCTCGACTGAAAGAGTATCGGTGTGCTTAATATATTCTCCGGCTTGCTTCTCCGTAAATCTTACTGCAATCGGCCATGTCTTGGAGCACAATATTTTACTGTCATTAACTATGCACGGCAGCGAGTCGTCCAGGGGTTGTCTCCATATGCCGGTGTCGATTCGGTTTCGATTTCCGATGAAACATCTTGATCTTAAATGGCTGTTCCTTGTTGCAGACACACAGCCACACCAAAAGACTAGCTCCACTCACTCGTTCATTCATTCTATCGCTCCTTCTAGCTCGGAAAGATTGATTTTTCTTCCACAGGTCACGCCTTTGTCAAAATCTCTCGTTCACTTCAACTGTCAAGGAAGTAATGGTTTTCGAAGTATTTTTACCAACAACAAACTTCTAGCGAAACTGATAAATTATTTAGTTAATTATGCGGTTCTGAGAGTGTGTTCGAAGACCAAATGTAAAATGAAATAATATTTTCCAAAATCTGTATAAGAGAAGTACGTTTCAAATCTATTTTCAGAGGCGTAAGGGACCTGGGTTCGAGCCCCGGGTAAGGCATGGATGTATGTGTCGTTTTTCTGCTGAGGCCCTGCCATCCTCTCAGATCCTTCTACTATGGCATATAAACTGACAGGCTCCTATCAGACCTCTGTGGCAAGCAGCTGCTTGAGGGGGTATTTATTTTATTTATTTTTAAGATAACTCTCTATTTAATCATTTTTTCCCCATTTGTTTGACCGTTGTTATTAGATAGCTCACAATGTCTTGGGCGTTTCTGTTAAGAATTTACTAATTATTGGTTGATAGCGTTTCTGTACTTAAAGGGCAAGAAAGTTTCTACCACGTGTAAGGGTGAGGTAAAAGAAAAATGTCAATGTGCATTTTATATAAGTGGAGAGGTAAAAATACTGATACTGATCTTCACAACTTGTGCACTAAAATTGGTTATATAGGTCCTTTTTAAACTTTGCTATGGTAATGAAACACGGAACCTTTGTAAGTAAGATAACAAGATACTTGATGCCTCTGATTCTAGATACTTACACAGTATCTTGAACATTAGGTGTTTTGACTATGCAAGTAATGAGGAAGTTTGTATGAGTGTCAAATTTAGTCTTCTGAGCTAGGATTTTGTCGCTGTATCCTTTCGTCATCATTCAACAAAATCAATTTTTTTGTTTAAAAGTGGCATTTGTGATTATTTTAACAAACTTTTGGTAGAAATACACAACATTTGAGACCGAAAAATATTTGTATTTTTACACACAAGACGGTGTGGCAAAAAAGCTATGGCTAAATCTCTTGCTTTGAGCAACTGATAGATATTATTCAGAATAGGCTACATAAATTATAAATATCCCCTCAAGCAGCTGCTTGCCACAGAGATCAGACAGGAGACCGTCAGTTTATAGGCGATACGATGAGGTCTGTGAAGATGGCGTATCCTCAGCAGAAAAACAACACAACATCCATGCCTTACCTGGTACTCGAACCCAGGTCCCTTTAATCAGTAGCCAAGCCCGCCGTAACTACTCAATCACGGGACAGAGATTAAAATAAATTTACTCCTTTAAAATTGTTAAAACATTTTGTTTGTTCTTTAAAAAGAGAGAATCGAAAGAGGATCGAAAATCGTATTGAGTTGATTTTGACACTTGTTCCGAATTTTGAAGTCTCAATATCATTACATCAAATTTGACGATATTGCTAAAACAATTTTTCCGATATTGAAAAAAAAATGACATTTCTTCATTTAGGTTAGTTAAAGTGAAGCCAATGTTATGAAAAAATCTCTCATTCACTTCATGCCTGTGAAACCACCCTTAAAACAAGCGTTTTTTTATAAATTTTGTACCTTGGTATTTGTATCGAATAACTAATGTCATTACATATTTCACCAAATAATCCAACAGTACTTAAATATATAAGGATCGTTCAAATGAAAAGTAGACAGCCTTTATATCTGAGTAATGGACTGAGTGATTTCTATGTTCTCACACAGAGAAACGGGTGTATGTGGAAGGAACTCATCAAACACCCGAATCAATGGGCGCAGGGGTGGCTCAGTCGGTAACGCGCCAGGCTCATAATCTGAAGTTCCCAGGTTCGAGTTCCATCTGGGCTAGTGTTGAGATTTTTCTCCGCAAAACTCCTCTTTCTGCCATCGGTCAGTAAGGAATACCGCTGGGGTTGAAAATCCGTCGGATGGGACGTTAAGAGGTGGTCTCATGCGCGGATTTGGGTTGTTTTACCTCTGAGCGGCACTTTTTTTGCACACAATGGGCTAAATGGCCAGGTCACATGGACCCCGAAGGCTCAGAGAAGGTTGGAGGAGGGGACCTACTGGAACAGCTGTTGGGAGACAGATGGTAGCCTCCCGTCAAGGCCATCCAGCGTGTTCTTTAACGTGCACAGGGTATGGCTCTCCCACACACGGGGCCACGGCTTAACGTCCCATCCGACGGACGGCGGTATCTCCAAGCCCATCGGTGTCCCCTACTGACCGTGGGCAGGGCGAGGAATTTTGCGGAGATAAATCTCAACGCTGACCCAGCTGGGACTCGAACCTGGGAACTACAGATTACGAGCCTGACGCGCTACCGACTGAGCCACCCCCGCCCCCTCATGCGCGGAAGAGTCATAACCTGTGCATGTTAAAGAACACGCTGGATGGCCTTGAAGGGAGGTTACTATCTATCTCTTAACAACTGTCCAGTGGGACCTCTTCCCCCAATCTTCTTGGGGTTCTTGTGACCTGGCCATTTAGACCATTGTGTGAAAAAAAGTGCAACTCAGAGGTAAAAGAACCGAACCCAGAAGCAGTAGCAAGTATCGGCTAGAACGTGGTAGACGTTGTGCAGATTTCAGACAAACCCGGCATGGAAGCTTCCAAAGTTGAACGATGCGGTAAGCTAACGTTTTTAACTCTCAGGGTTCTCTGTTGATATAATTTCTGGATCGTAATGAAAATATCAACGTGCAACGCCATTACGAAGATATGAGCTTTTGAAAGCTCTCAATAAAGTCGCAGCGCCAGGGACTTTTGAGTAAGAGATTATTTTGTTACGTAACAAAGACCGTCCTATGGCCGAGTGGTTAGCGCGCTTGGCTACTGATCTAAGGGACCTGGGTTCGAGCCCCGGGTAAAGCATGGATGTATGTGTCGTTTTTCTGCTGAGGTCCTGCCATCCTCTCAGACCTTCTACAATGGCATATAAACTTACAGGCTCCTGTCAGACCTCTGTGGCAAGCAGCTGCTTGAGGGGGTATTTATTTTTATTTAACAAAGACCTGTTCCATACTGCCCAATTTACAGTAACTGGTATCGTTAGAAATGCCTGGAACATCCGCTCTACAATACTGACATCTCCTCTATTAGATTTTCACATTTCTGAATCTCTAAAAAACGCAATGAAAGCAAAGAAATTGAAGCCTGACGAAGAAATGCAGTGCTTTTTAAACTCTGTAGTTCCCAGGTTCGAGTCCCAGCTGGGTCAGCGTTGAGATTTGTCTCCGCAAAATTCTCCGCCCTGCCCACGGTGAGTAGGGGATACCGATGGGCTTGGAAAGGCAACCGTCCGTCAGATAGGACGTTAAGCCGTGGCTCCATGTGCGGGAGAGCCATACCCTGTGCACGTTAAAGAATACGCTGGATGGCCTTGACGGGAGGCTACCATCTGTCTCCCAACAGCTGTTCCAGTGGGTTCCCTCCCCCAACCTTCTCTGAGCCTTCGGGGTCCATGTGACCTGGCCATTTAGCCTATGATGTGCAAAAAAGTGCTGCTCCTAAGTAAAACAACCCAAAAAGCTTTGCAAACAGGCTTCCTCATGCAACAGGCAAAGTTGCTCTATGAAAGAGAATATCATTCTCATTCATAGTCTGAATAGTCATGGCGAATTTAAACAGATCAATAAATGATTTTCCAGTTGTCTACTTTTCATTTGAACGACCCTTATAAAAATAAATAGAAAACTTTGTTGTTTTGTCTGCATCATTCAACTTTTTCATTATTCTTGCAAGAAATAACAAGGCAGAAAAACAATATATTTCTGGAAAAATAAACAACGGCCTCTGTAGTAAGCCATATTTCTTGTCCTCCACGACACAACAACGTACCACCTATACTGGTAACAGCGCACATACCATAAACGATTACGGGAAAGAAAAGGATGATTGGTCGTCTCAGAGGCACTTAAGAAACCATGACAACGACTCACGTGACGTTGTCAAATAGACAAGGGACGTCTAGGGACGTGACAAGGAGTACGTTTGCTGTCTCAACAATGACCCGTTCAGTTGCTGTTCCTTTCTTTTTCCTTTCCCTCGCTTCGTAATCTTTAGTCTCCTCCCTTTATTTGATGCGCAGTCTCTTGTCCAAATATTAGCTGTAGTAATACACGACGTGTGTCGTGTGAGGCTGTCTCTAGAATATGTCACCTTAGTGGCTGGCTATCATTTTACGGTGAAGGAGGGATGAGCCTGGAGGGGAGCTCAGTAAGGCATACTACTTGAGAGAAACCACGATCTTATGTTACATTGCTGAACTGGAATTGGGTATAGGGATAATCTCAGTCTACCAGTTCAAATGGAATGCATCATACTTATGATATATCTAATGCAACTCATTTATTTGTATATATATTATTAGCATATTTTCCGCCAAAAATTTGGCGGTATCTGTCGAGTGCAATAGTGGGTTGCCCGAGAGAAACCAGTATTTTTTTTATATTTTATTTCTCATGAAATATTTTTTCGGAAACAATCAGGATCTTATTTAGTTATCAAAGAGCGCAGTTATTTAGTTTTCAAGGATGACAGAGCGAAACGCAATTTGGATCCCTTTACGATTCTACCTGCAAACTGCAACTATCATCAAATGCAATTTGCTTGCAGTTTAGCGTGGAAAGAAATTTTTACTGGTTAGATTTTGCACAATTTTATGGTGCCATACGGGACTCATCAAGCTTAAAGACCTTTGTTTAAATCAGCTCTTCAAAACATTGTATCAAGATAAAATCATCTTGATTTAAAATAAATGTTGTTTTGCGATGATTTTCACATCCTTAGCAACAAAATGAGTAAACATTTTAAACGCATCATTCACATATTCCGATTTTGACTCCCAACGCATCAAAGCAGCTGAGGATCAGAAGATCTAACGCTTGGAGGATTTCAATCCCTAACTGACTAGGACTAGAATAGAAATTCCTTAGAAACCACTGCACAGAGAAATCAATACCTGCAATTCCTTCTTATTAGTCTTAACATTGCTGCTTCTGATATTCATGATTCATCCTTTATTACTCCTAGATGCATATCACACAATCTCTCTTCCACTTCCTCCCTCCCAGAGAGCTCCTCTTCGCTGTTGTATTATTTAGGTTTTATTAACTAATTTACCTTGTTAAAGCGAAATCGCAACAGACGTCGCTCTCTGAGCTACTCCGTGTTACTATATATAGTGTTAGATCAGAGAGCATCCTCTGCAGCAAAGCAGTGGGCGACTCACGCTGTCTGGAGGAACCTGTGCAACAGTTCTGATTTAATCATGCATCTGGGGAACACGCAGAGCAGCTTCATTCATCCAGGTCTCGGCAGGATGCAAGAGGTGCAGAGACCTGTCATGTTATGCGTAATGTTCGTGTCTTCCAGTTGCATTATTGATCACATTAAAATGCACCGTTCAAGTACACCTCATTGCAGATAAAGTCAGATTCTAAGTTTGAATTAAGTAGGAAATCTTTGCTAAATCGTGAAGAGCATTTACGATTTACGATCGAAACGATAACGATGTAGCGTTTACGATCGATATTAGTCTCTCTTGCCTGACAGTCGCTATCCGTCGTATGGGATTTGAGCCGAGTTCTCCTATGCATGAGCGCCATACCATGTGCACGTTAAAAACACTCTGGATGACCTTTACGGAAGACTTAGATCTGTCTTCTCAAAACTGCCCAGTGGGTTTCTAAACTTCCCAGAGCCCTGGGGTCCTTGTCACCACTGTTATTTATACCACTGTGTATACAAAAGTGCCTTTCAGAGGTAAAACACAATTCTCTGTCTTAGAAATGATAGAATGCTACAAATGATAGATGCAGAGTAACTACTGCCGTTCTCCAAGTTGTTACTCTGCACACGATAAACAATTTCATGGAAAAGTATCCTCTGGATGCATTTTAACCACTTGCCACCAGTACTGGACAACTCTGCTTTTTACAACTGCATAGTTCGAGTAGCACCAACTAAAAAACACTAGTTTAGGAAAGGCAAATTGTTAATGCTATAGAAATATGGTAATTTAGCAGAACTACGCGGTTTATATAAATAAAGGGACAACCCTTATATTATATCAATGGGAAGCTAACGTGGATGCTCTATAACTTCTAAGATAATTTCTTTATTTTAAAAAAGCATGATAGCAGATAAAGATCTCAATTAAATATATCAATACCTAGATTTTCAAAAATATTTGTTCAGTATATATTGGGTTACGGACGTTTGAAATTTAACAATAGCAATGCCAGTCAGAAAATTGACTTCAGAAATTAATTAAAACTTAGTAATACTTATTGCATCAAAGTGTTTAATAAAATAAATGTGTATTTTAGAAGTTTGTGTAGACAATTCTTTCAGTATTCATCAGTTTGTATAACTTTCTTAAGAAGCTGACTTGTCGACAAAAATGCAAAAGGTGGGGTGTAGTATAATATTGCCCCCTCCGTTTTATAAGTCTTAGCCGTCCCGTGGCCGAGTGGTTAGCGCGCTTGGCTCCTGATCTTAAGGTACCTGGGTTCGAGCCCCGGATAAGGCATGGATGTTGGTTTTCTGCTGAGGTCCTGCCATCCTCACAGACCTTCTACTATGGCATATAAACTGATAGGCTCCTGTTAGACCTCTGGGCAAGTAGCTGCTTGAAAGAGTATTTATTATTTTTTATAGGTGTTAAAAATTCTTGAAAGATTCATGAAATATAAATAAGTTTAATATTTTTTGTCTCTATTAATTATCCTTACTAGATTTCTGGAAGGAGGGGGGAGCATTGTCCCTTGCCCCCCCCTCCTAGATCCGTCCCTGTCTAATAGTAATATACAAATTAGATATCTCCCCTGAATTTAAAAAAAAATAGTTCAGCATTTATAATTCTTCCAAATTTAATATTCAAAAACAGCGTCTAATTTTGTCTCTTTTTTTTTGGTCGAAATGTTGAAAGGTGAAAGATTTATTAGATAAGCGTCTAAAAAATGAAATTATTTTCGTAAAAGGTTTTCTATAACAATTTTTTTACACAATATTTTTTTCTGAGATAAATTCGTATAGCTCACAATTTTTTCTTGTTTAATATTCCACCTTCCTTAGATACTGAACGAATATTGAGAAAAAAATTAGAGATTTCCTTAGATTGGATTGAATTCTCTAATTTGTCTCCAGTCTCTTTGGCATAAAATATTTGTTTTTCAAGATAATTCATGAGATACGTTCTTTTATGGAGACGCGAAAGACAGCTTAAAACGAAAAGCATGCAAAAGTTAAATGAGTCTTAAGCACTCTTTTAAAAATTTCGACATCATTTGTGTCATTGAATGAAGGGGCTGAACGAAAAAAATGCGAAGAATATTAACTCGATAACAGCTTTTGTATCCGTTAAGCATTTTTCATAGACCCCACGTGTTGATCGCTATGATCATTAATCAAGAGAAAATAATTTTACTGGGAATTATTTTCGTCCCTTTGTTCTTTCTCACCGTAAATTTTCATCCGCAGTTCCCTCTTTATACTCCATCGTTATAATGGTTCATTTCAAAGGAAACGCATTTAGTCCAATTTGGATCTCATTAGTCATCCTCTTAACGTCAATTAACGTCGGCGATAAGATTTAGATGCAAATCGTATTTGACATCATCTACGGAGCAGAGAACCGTCGTCGGTTCTTTCTTTTTATCTTCGCCTTCTGCCCTACAATAGCAGAAGCATTATCCTTCCTATAAAACGAGACCTCATCTGTCAGGGGCAACAAACCCAAGAGAACTCACAAAAGCTACGATTCTCATAGATCACGGACACGAATTTATCAATGTCCACCAACACTGGACAATTATGAGTATAGCAGATGCACGTGCGAACGGGGATTACCATTAACACATTACGGTAGCGGGTACGCACGAGGTCGAGGGTAGAGCGGGAGAAATATGGAGGGTGTACTGGGCTGGGAGGGAAGGAAAGTTGCCGCCGAGATGTAGTGAAGAGGAGGAAGAGGAGGGGGAGGAGAGGGACTAGAGTGTGGAGCAGGAGGAAGAGCGTGGACCGAACTCAATGTTCCCAACATGCTCATCGCTCAAGTGGAAAATATCAAGGGAACATACGGGCAACAGTTGTCCTCGCAATGAATAACCAAGCTTCTCCACGCTGAACTGGCGGACCCCAGCTGCAACAGGCGGCAACACGACGCCCTCCAAAGGGGCTCTCTACACTATGATTCATGCTTGAATCAGTAACGGTTTGGGGGCCCACTCAGGAGGGATAGTGAGAAGGAATGGAGGACAGAAACATGTTGAACGTAGCCTCTACTAGGAGTGGGCGTGTAAGGAAATCCGATATTGCTCAGAATTATAATTAGCTAGGTTTTGTGTGTGTGTTCGCGCCTTGTTTTATATCACGATCATTTCTGTAATCCCCCAGACAGAAATGAGATCTCTCCATCTAATAAAGGTGCACTTCCATGCTACTAAAATATGCAATTTTATTATGTCAATATCAATATAAATTTTTCGAAGTAGACGAGATTCTTTCTGTAAAATTCCTTTTTTTTTTAAAGAAAAAACTACAGCTCCCGCGAAATTCTCATAACTTTTCCCACTAATCGGACCCGCCAAAACTTACAGAAACACAAATTAGGCAAATATTTCTTATTTCTTATCTGCTTTAATAAAACAAGTACATTTATCACTGGCTGGATCTAGGGAGAAGGGAACATGTCCTCCCCATCCCTTCAGAATTCTAGTAAGAGTAATAGAGGGGAAAAAATTAAACTCATCTATATTTATGCATTTTTCAAGAAATTCTTTAAAGACCAGTATAATGCGATAGAAATGCTACACAGCATTGGAAATCCAGAAAAAAACATCAGTTTTATTAATTCGTGTCCATTTACAAAATATGTTCAATGTGTTCTCCATTCAATATGTTCTCCCATCCCGTGGGGGGCGGGGGTGGCTCAGTCGGTAGCGCGCCAGGCTCGTAATCTGTAGTTCCCAGGGTCGAGTCCCAGCTGGGTCAGCGTTGAGATTTATCTCCGCAAAATTCCCCGCCCTGCCCACGGTCAGTAGGGGACACCAATGGGCTTGGAAAGGCCGCCGTCCGTCGGATGGGACGTTAAGCCGTGGCCCCGTGTGCGGGAGAGCCATATCCTGTGCACGTTAAAGAACACGCTGGATGGCCTTGACGGGAGGCTACCATCTGTCTCCCAACAGCTGTTCCAGTGGGTCCCCTCCCCCAACCTTCTCTGAGCCTTCGGGGTCCATGTGACCTGGCCATTTAGCCCATGGTGTGCAAAAAAGTGCGCTCAGAGGTAAAACAACCCAACCCAACCCATCCCGTGGATTTTCCTGCATTTCTCTGTAATTTTCCGTTTAAGGTGATCGATCTCGGTTATTTCCATTGACACGGGCCATCTAAAGTGTTCTTTAAAGTGGTGAGAGTATGGCTCTCCCGCAGACAGGGCCGTGGCTTTACGTCCCATCCGAAGGACGGAGGCTTTTCCAAGTCCATCAGACAGAGAAATGCAGGAAAAGAGTAACCGAGAGCAGAGCGGGGGTTTAGCGGAGAAGAATGTGTGACAGGTGGGACTCGAACCTGGGAACTATACATCAAAGGCCGTTGATGGTATAGTGGTTAGTATATGTTACTGGGAGACGCGTGTTCGAATCCCACTCACGACAAAAGGAATTTTTTCTCTCCTGAATATTTCATGAACATGATAATCAGAAGTGTGCTTCCCTTATAAAAAAAATAAATACGCCCTCAAGCAGCTGCTTGCCACAGAGGTCTGACAGGAGCCTGTCAGTTTATATGCCATAGTAGAAGATCTAATAGGATGGCAGGACCTCAGCAGAAAAACAACACACACACACACACACATCCATGCCTTACCCGGGGCTCGAACCCAGGTCCCTTAGATCAGTAGTCAAGCACGCTAACCACTCGGCCATGGGATACTAGACGTCAAACAAATAAAGATGTTTCATTCGGTTTTTAAACATCCGTCATTCAGTAGATGATTGTCCTAGTATAATAATTGAGCAATCAAGGTGTTTGACTGGGAAATAGAGGGTTGCAGATTCAAATTTGAGATCTCGCTCTACACACAACTGTTTTCTATAGTTTATTATAGTGAGACATGCTTTTATGAAACTTTACGCTCATGTGGAAGGTCTAAGGAGAAACCCATTTGTTAGTCATTTAATAAAGTATATGGTAACATGTTTTTTCTTATTTTTGTGGCGAAACTAGAAATGGTTTTAAGAGTTTATAAACTAATTTTAAATTTATAGCAGTTGTACAAAAATCGAATTGGAAATTTTTATCTTTGTCCAACTGTTACTTATACATTTAGGTACAGTCGCTCAAAAAAGTATCCGAACACCATGGTCGATTACAGAATTCAGAGAAAATATCTGGCAACCAATTTTTTTAGAAATTAATGATCTGACAACCTTCGTGTCACGTGAGACGAAGGTTGCCAGATCACTGATTTCTAAAAAACCGTTGCCAGATATTTTTTCTGAATTCTGTAGTCAACCCTAGTGTTCGGATACTTTTTTGAGCGACCATACAGTGTTTCAGTGAGAAAATATCAGATTGCAACAGGAAATAAAAAAAATTCCAATGTTTCAAAAGGTACAAAAAACAACTTAGATTTTATTTACAACTCACTCATTCTGATCAGAACAACTGCACAGATTTGGTGATGGACCTTTTCATATTTGGCTAATTGTTGCATTTTACATTTGTGTCAATCAGAAAATATGAGGTTGGAAAAAGAGATAAAATATCTAATATGTCTCAAAAGCCAAAGATTGGATTGGATTGTTTTACCTCTGAGCGGCACTTTTTTGCACACCATGGGCTAAATGGCCTGGTCACATGGACCCCGTAGGCTCAGAGAAGGTTGGAGGAGGGGACCCACTGGAGCAGCTGTTGGGAGACAGATGGTAGTCTCCCATCAAGGCCATCCAGCGTGTTCTTTAACGTGCACAGGGTATGGCTCTCCCGCACACGGAGCCACGGCTTAACGTCCCATCCGACGGACGGCGGCCTTTTCCAAGCCCATCGGTGTAGGCCTTGAAGGGAGGTTACTATCTATCTCTTAACAACGAGGCTTTTTCAAGTCCATCGGTGTCCCTTACTGACCGTGGGCAGGGCGGGGAAATTTTGCGGAGACAAATCTCAACTCTGACCCAGCTGGGACTCGAACCTGGGAACTGCAGATTACGAGCCTGGCGCCCCGCCCCAAAGCCAAAAGAGAAATCTTTCAAATTTGGCTTACAACTCACTCATTCAAGTCAGAACTATCAGATAGAGATGGACCTTATCATCTTTGATCAGCTGTTACTTTTTCAGTTATGCAGAGCGTTTCAAGTCAGAAAATATCAGGTTTGGAAAGGAAAAAAAATCTAATACGTCTCAAAAGGTAAAAATAAAATACCTCAAATTTGGCTTACAATGCTCTCATTCGAATCAGAGCATCCAGACAGAGATGATGATGTGTGTGCAGCCAGAATTCGCTGCATGTGGATGCGAAAGACAGATGGGGAGAGAGAGTGTTGCGAGAGAAGGAGAGGATGTATTCAATCAGCTGAGTCCCGCGAAGGCGATTGCACCCAAGGGACATAAACAATTTTCGAGAGGGCAGAAACGGTAGCAGTTTCGGGCTGGTGTGAATCATGAGAAGGCCAGGCAACTGTCTGAGAGTGAGTGCTTGTCCATTAAACTCTTCTCTAAAATGAATTTTAATGAGACAGTGCCGTGGGTTTTTATGTGTCAGCGGTCCTTCGCCTTCACTTCGTACGCTAGGTCAGCCGGGGACCGACCTTCTCTCTTCCTCACCCTCCCCATGGCTCGAGGGAGAAATTTGTTTTAAATTTCATTACAGTTATTATTCCTACCGTGTTAGAAGTGGGGACCCAGAAAAACGTAACCTATACTGAGTTACGGGGAACTAAGGTGAAGTTTGTGATGGGTAGTAACGCTGTTACTGTTTTTTTTTGGCTAGTGAATATTTGTAGCACTTTTTTGGTATAAAAATGTTTTGATCGAGGTAAGTCATCTCACTTTAAATGATGAAGATCATTAAAACGCGTAATATGAGGCATATCTGCATAGCTTAAATGATACTAATTAACTTGTTAATTAAAAATGTTTAATTGGAGCAAAAATATTTCATATTAAGCTTACAGTATATTTATGTTCACATTATTTAGTAAAGCGATATATTATTTTTCAGTGATATTATTTTATTTAAAGAAACTGTACGAAATGCAGGTAATTATTTACATTAACCTAAATCCTTTAAGTTGCATAGAAAGAACGAGTACGTTGGTAGGTTTTTTTTTCACCTCTGAGCAGCCAGTCTCGTAGTCCGAAGTTTCCAAGCTCGAGTCCTAACTGCGCCAGAATTAAGGTTTTTTTCCCTCTAATTTCCTTCTTCCTTCGTGAGAAAAGGATCAGCTATGAGCCTGAAAAGGGAGGTATCCGTCGGATGAGACGTTAAGCCGAGGTCCGTGTGCAGGAGAGTTACAAACTTTGCCCGTTAAAGAAGACGCTGGATGGCCTTGACGGAAGGCTCCGATCTGTCTCCTAACAGTTAAGGGGTCCCCTTCCCCCACCAAGCTCTGAATCCTTGTTCTTATGACCTGATCATTTAGTCCACTGTCTTTTTGCAACCTCTAGTACTCTTTAATGGCATGAATTCTTAAATCGGCAAAAGGTCGGACTAGAAAGTAAAAAAAATAGTTTTTTATTTCAGAAAAAAAATTACATAAATTTTTGTAGACGTATAATATCTTAAAATATTTGCATGGCTTGAAATTTACATCAATAATCGTAAATTCGTTATCAAAACGTGCAAAATTTTTATGAATATCACGAATTATCGAAACCATTACTTAATCAGGATTATTTAAGACTTCTAAAAAATCCCAATTCTATGACGTCTTACCTCTGAGAAATACTATTTTTGCGTACAATGAACTAAATGTGCAGGTCATAAGGACCCCAAGGACCCAGACACGGTTAAGGAAAGGGATTCACTGGACAACTGCTAGAAGACAGATGGAAGTCCACAATCAAGGCCTCCAGAGTGTTCTTTAACGTGGACAAAGTGTGGCTCTGCTGTACACGGAATCACGGTTTAACGTCCCAGTCCGAAAAACGGCGGCCTTTTACAAGCCAAAATATGCCCTCTTTCTCACTAAGGGTAAATCAGAGAAAATTTTCAACGAAGGTCCATCTGAACGAAGGTCCATCTGATCGAATCCAACGAAGGTCCATCTGATCGAATCTGGGAACATCAGATTACGAACCTGGCGCTTTATTGACTGAGACAACCCCGACACCATTTCAGCTGATATACAGACAAAAATTAAAAATAAAGTATAGTGTTAAAAAAACTGGAAGTCGAAAAAAAATGGACTAACTTTGTTTATTTTAATCCAAAGAGATGCAATCAGAAAAAAGGAGAAAATCCAAAATATTATAATAAGTTTCCCTAACTAGCGAAGATTAAAATATATATATCAACTTCTCCAAAACAATTTAGGGATTTCGACACTCCTTTATTATTACATCAATCTCATATATCCACTCATTAAAACTACGTTTCCATCTAGGAAACAAGATCTTTCATTCGGCCAACTGAGTCGTCCTGTATATGCAGCCCCATCACAGTAGTTTCGATTTCCCCTGCAATTCAGTCATGTCATTTGACCTTCTGGCATCCATTCAGTCTGCAGTTAAATTTCATACGGTCGTTGCTGAGGGGGAGGGTTCGGTGTATTCCAGGGAACCGAACTGCAACTTCGTTAACAAAGAGACGAAACGCGACCGTTCCTTTGAACCGAGCGCATTAGCGAAATCATCAATAATGCACGCAAACCCTCTTCAATACGATATTGCAATGCAACTTCCAATTGTCAGTTGACATCCAATGTTGACAGAAACTTGTTCCTCTTTATTGGACACGCATGTAACGGAATTAATATTTTCGACGCCACAGCAACCTTATAAACTTATAATGTCGGCACCAGGAATTCTCAAGTTGCTGCAGCGTTATTGTGGAATAAATTGATGTTCCTGTGTAGTACGTCATTCTCTATAAATGCTATAGCAGATGAAAATCAAATATTCACGATAATACCTTATACATTTATGGAGATATTTCTCCCTTTCCTGGTGCTGTTTTGATGTTACATTATGGTTGCACCTTCCTAGTAGATGTTCCTTTATTAAATTATTCCGTTAAAAGTTTTATGAACTGTAGAAGTCGAACATGACAAAGGAAGGCATGAATATCAGCGTTCGAAGTTTCGGATAGTTTGCAAATACCTAACTTGTAATACTTGAGACAAAGATATTAGTCTAGTTCAAAGTCTACGACAAACCTTAATGTGGTTGTTAGTAACTGGTAAGCTATTGATTTTCGCGGTTATTAGACAGAGAAGACCAAGTATTAATATTAAAGAACGGCTTATGATAGAGTAGGGGATGACACTGTAGTAGGGGCAGGGGTGGCTCAGTCGGTAGCGCGCCAGGCTCGTAATCTACACTTCCCAGTTGGTGAGATTTATCTCCGTTAAACTTCCCGCCCTCCTCACAGTCAATAGGGGACACCGATGGCTTGGAAAGGCCACCGTCCGTCGGATGGGACGTTAAGCCGTGGCTCCGTGTGCGGGAGAGCATACACTGTGCACGTTAAAGAACACACTGGATGGCCTTGACGGGGGCTACCATCTGTCTTCTAACAGCTGTTCCAGTGGGTCCCCTCCCCCAACCTTCTCTGAGCCTTCGGGCTCCATGTGACCTGGCCATTTAGCCCATTGTGTGCAAAAAAGTGCCGCTCAGAGGTAAAACAACCTAACCGACACTACGGTATAAGTCTGAACAATTTTCAATAATGCTGATACACTCAGGTTAGTTTGGTTCTCAGCACAATTGATGCAGAGATTTCCACAGTAAGAGTTTTGTTGATTTCTGTGATGTATGGTTGTAGAAAATATCGTCAGTTATTTTCATTCTTGTGATAGAGATTTTTATCACGATTTTATTTTTGTTTAGTTTAAAACAAAAAACCTTTTCAAGCAGCTGCTTGCCACATAGCTCTGACAGGAGGTTCTCAGTTTATATGACATAGTAGAAGGTCTGTGAGAATGGCGGGGTTAATTTAGGCAAGCATAACTGTATTTTCAGTGAAATGAAATATAAACCAGCTCTAAATTGGTTTAGACTTTCATAGTAACTGATATCAATGTTTTGTTTCGTCATAATTATGCATTGTTGTACCAAAATATTAAAATTTTTGATGTTGTGTAAACGGGAATCTTCAGTGCTTTATAATATCTGAAATATGCATTTATTGGAATAATTTATTTATTGGAATAATTTGACTGAAGATAAATTAAAGATGTAATCTGTCTGTTAAATCTCTATTTTCTAGAATATTCTTTCAGTTGTAAAGAATTATGGAAGCTGGAATGTTTAACGATAATAATATTGTTTTATAAAAGCCAATCGTAATTGTCTAATATTAAATAATCATTAATCATTTACGATACCTTCTGAAATATATATTAATGTCATTAAATGATTTGAATATTGCTATTTAATTTTAATTAATTTCCGAGATAAAAAGTTTTATGATGCATTATTGTTGAGAAATCTTCCATCTTCCATAACTCTTTAAATACTGAAGGACTACTGCTGAAAAAAAAATCAAGATTTAATTCATCTCCTGTTACATTTTCCCGCTAAATGCATATTTTATAAGTTGTAGAGCTTCGAAGTTAGATTCCTATTGCTATAATATGAAAATTCACTAAGATTTCGGTAGGGCAATCTATAAACCCGTTCTAAAATTTTTAGACTATTATTCTAATCGATATCGATATTTTTATGTCATTATTATATTCAAAATTACCAATTTTTTTCAATAAAACCTGATTTATGGGTGCATAAGGTAAAATGATATCCATATGTAGTTTTAATATTAATAAAGTAGTAGCAAAAGTGCTACTCTTTCTCGGTAAGGGGCCGATGGCTCATTCGATAGTGCGCCAGGCTTGTAATCTACAGGTTCCCAGGTTCGAGTCCTACCTGAACCAGCGTTAAGATTAAACTCCGCAAAACCCCACCCTGCCCTCAGTCAGAATGGGACACCAATGGGCTTGTAAAGGCCTTTGTCTATCCGATGGGACGTGGCCAAGTGTGCGGGACAGCCATATCCTGGACCCCATATGCGGGACAACCAATACGCTGAATAGAGTTGATAGGAGTCTACCATATGTCTCCTGAAAGCTGTCTAGTGGGTTCCCTCCCCCAGTCTTCTCTGAGCCCTCGGGATTCTTGTGACTGAAAAAAAGTGTTTATCAGAGGAAACCCAATCCAAACAATTCTCTGTAAGAGCTCACCAAGCCCCGTATTTATAGCAACACTTTTGTGGTTAAGAGATAAAAGCAACTGGAAATCAATGGAGAATTTACAACGAAAAATTCAATTTAATGTTACAAGAGTATGTATATTATTGTGCATTACCTCTTTCACATTGGATAAAAGAATGAAAAAAAGAGAAACTGATTTTAAAATTTTAATTCCACCAACTTGACATTTCCGCTACTTTACAAAAAGCCCAATTGCTTTAAGGAACTTTGGTCGCAGCAGTGGTTTTAAATCTCATCTTAGGTAAAAAAAAACAAACCTATATTAGTTTTTTTTAAGTGCTGACCTCCCTCCCGTTTTTCTGACTTTCACACTTTTTTTTAACAGAAAAACACAAGAAATAAAAATTTCATCTCATCTTTCGAAACTTTTTGCATAGGTTAGCATAGAATTCCCTATACTTTAACATTTTCCCAGAATCTCCCATTTATGTTACTACTAATATTAATTTTATGAAGGTCGGATCTAGCTTGAGAGACAAAGGAACAATGCGCTTATCCTTTGAAAATTTTTAAAAATCGGAACGGCAGCAAAGACAAAACATTAAACTTGTTTGATTTGATGGAGATGGAGGAGGACAGCATGGAGGACGAAGAAGAATCCTGGAAACTACACCTAGGTTGTACAGGACTTCTTATAGAAGGACATAATCCACTAAGACCGAAGTCACTGCTAACCGCTGTCTCAGTTAGAACTAACAGCACACAAACAAACAACTATGCCAGCTAAGGACTCGAACCTAGACCCCTGCAGGTGCAGTATCACTGTGAATGAACGTGATACCACTGCGCAAATAAGGAAGCTTAAGTTCTCCACAGCATACAGGCTACATTTACATATATACAGTATGTTACCAATATATTCGAAAACTATTCGAAAAAATTACGAGAACGGAGAGCATAGAGACATGCACAAATTGTTAAAAATAATTTTTGATAAAAAAAACACCAAAACCTGATTCCAGTTGTTTCTGTTTCAACCCAATTAATTTCCTCCCTCCTCTAGATTAGTTTACTAGATTCGGGTTTGAATTGCACAGCTAAACTACTTCATCATACTGCAATGTACAAGGTAATAGTTCTTTTATTACTGATTTATCCATCGTTCAAGTGTTCGAGGAATTAGCCAGAAAATAGTTCGAGGAGACATCCAAAAAATTCTAATTGGAAGAGAGGAGGGATTGTTTTACCTGTGAACATTATTTTTATGCACAAATGCCAAAAATGATCTAAATGGCCAGTCACAAAGACTCTAAAATCTCAGAGAATGTTGGGGAAGATGCAATGGACAGCTGTTAGGATACAGATGGAAGTTTACCTCAAATTCATTCAGCATTTTCTTCAATGTATACATGTTATGGCTCTCCTGTACATGGTGCCAAACCTTAACATCTCTTACGATGGCCTCCCAAGCACATCGATGTGTTCGTTTCAGTAGGGGAGTTAACGCGACAGATGCATGTCTGAGTCAAATGATACTTTTTTGCCCACCATGGGCTAAATGGCCAGGTCACATGGACCCCGAAGGCTCAGAGAAGGTTGGGGGAGGGGATCCACTGGAACAGCTGTTGGGAGACAGATGGTAGCCTCCCGTCAAGGCCATCCAGCGTGTTCTTTAACGTGCACAGGGTATGGCTCTCCCGCACGCGGGGCTACGCTTAACGTCCCATCCGACGGACGGCGGCCTTTCCAAGCCCATCGGTGTCCCCTACTGACCGTGGGCAGGGCGGGGAATTTTGCGGAGATAAATCTCAATGCTGACCCAGCTGGGACTCGAACCTGGGAACTACAGATTACGAGCCTGGCGCGCTACCGACTGAACCACCCCCGCCCTTGATGGGAGGGCTGTATGTCTCATTCTAATGGGGTGAAGGTTGAATAATTGAATCTTAGGTTTCCAGAGATGGCGTTAGAAAATATAGGTTATTTTAGTTGTCAAAGAGAGGTAACCCGTACCCTTCTACCTTGAATACGCCACTGGATTAGTGTGTTGGATGAGGAGCAAATGGAACCCGGGTTCGAATCCCGGAAAAGCATGAGTGATTGGTGTTTATTTTTTAATGAAGTCTCGTCTTTCATGTAGTCTTTCAAATCTCAGTCACATCGGTACCAAAACAATAGCAGTACCTGGAGGCTGACTAGTTGAGCCAGGAGCTTTTCTGCGACCCATTAGAAGGCCTTCATGTTCGAATAATAGCAGTACCTACAGTTTAACTGGCAGGGCCAGAAGTATTTTCTACGATCCAACAGAAGGCCCTTGTGATCCAAATAACGGCGGTACTTATAGTACCCCTGACCTTCGGAAATATTATACTGACAGATGATATGGCAAATCGCATCCAAGAGAAGAAATTCAGTTTTTACAGTTCTCATGTTCATAGGATTATTATTACGTTTCTTGCGTTCTACAAGCGACGTGGCCCAAAACTAGTCATTATTGTCTTGGCTCGAGTGTTAATGATGGCGCTGAAGCCTTCCAGAAGCTCTTTGCTCGTTCTGGAATGCTGATTACTACATCAGTCAGTAATCTCTATTCGTGCAGCTCTTAGTCCATCACAGTGCCAGTCTCGACTGGCAGGACTGCAGCGCTAGCAAGGGAACTCAAACATTAACTTACACAACGTTTCTGTTCTGCCCGAACTTCGAGAGAATTATATTGGCATCTGCGATTGATTGAATGATGCTGAGAAACGCTCGAGAGTAGTAAGCTCGAGCGAACGCGGGCGCTCTCGCTCGCGCACACAAACACAGATACACCATATACACATAGCAGCAGAGAGTGGGAGCTGAAACAATGCAAGGATGGAGTATGAAATGTGGGGATGGGTAGAAGCTGAAGAGGAGGAGTGATGTGGTGGAAGCTGGGGAATGGAAAAGGGGGTTAAAGGTGGAAAAGGAATGGGACCTGCCAACTTGAAGATGATTTATTTCAGGAATAGGAGACAGAGGAAGGGAAAGTTCTAGGTTAAGGAACAGCAAGGAGGATTGGAAAATAAGGAGCAGAAAAAAAAAATAACAACAGTTTCACGTTCTGTAAACGTCCGGGGCGTGCACGGAACTCCCTCTTTCTTTCATAATATTCTTAATGGGAGCAACAACTGATGGCTCCCACGCACCTTTTTCTTCGTGTCCATCTTGCTTCTGAGTCCTTCGTAGAAAGGGAACGAGCTCGTGATTTTCCAGGTTATTCTTCCCCCCTCCTATCCTCGTCTATCTCCTGAATCTGGCAGCAGAGAGAACGAAATTCGTGTAAAGTGCGTGAGTGCGTGAGCGAATGAATGCGTGTTGGTGTATTTCGGTACATGATGTGAGGATAGAGAGGAGGAGAGATAGCGAGAGAGAGAGAGGACAGAAATGGCTGTGGGACGACGTTCGTAGGAACGTTCTTTAGAGGATGCTGGAGGGCACCTGCTTTTTGGAAGAAGGGGCATGCAATCCGTCTATTACTATGACGATAATACCTTCACTCTTTAGCGAAGTTGGGAACAAGAACACGTGTGCTGAAGAGCTCAAGGCAGTGAAATAGTCGACGGGGATTTGGGGGGGGGGGGTAAACTCCTTTGGGAAGAACGGAAGCAATTAAAATTGTTGTATTTGACATCGTTGCAGATTAATCCTCAGGAATGATTGGCTTGCAGCTAATAGCATTGTTTTCGGAAAACGTGTTTTTGATTTTTACAACAGAACTTCTCCTCCCATTTGCAGTTAAGTGTACAAAACTTGTACACTAAGATCAGTTGCTTGTCTCTAATTTGTCTCTCAGCGGTTTCCAGTTTTTCTCTTTGGGGGTTCAGCCAGTAGCGCCCCCGACTCATAATCTGCAGTGCCCAGATATGAGTCCCACCTGTGCCGGCATTGAGATTTATTTCTGATAAATTCCCACCTTGCCCTCGATGAGAAAGGAGACACCAGTGGCTTGAAAAGTTTGCTGTTCGTCGGATTGGGTGTGAGGCAGTTATCCGTTTGCAAAATACTCATATCCTGTGCACATCAAAGAACACTTGGGTAATTTTGAAGAGAGGCTTCCATCTGTCTCCTAAAAGCTGTCCAGGGATCCCTTCCCCGAACATTCTCTGAGACTTAGTATACTTGTGACCAGCCAATTACTCCATTGTGAGGAAAAAACTAACCATTCCGAGGTAAAAAGCAGAATCTATCTAAGAAGTATTGGATATTCTACTTAGTCTGTTTTCACAGAAAATCTTAAGCAGATGTCTTCACAAATTTTTAAAATGCTCCCTCTGAGAACCAATAGTCTATGCATATACACACGTTATGAACACGTTATGGTACGGTCATAAATATCCGTACTGTGCGAATTAGTTGGGACAAGTGAAGGAACGCAATGTCCCTTCTGCTGCAGAGTCTAAACTTGTTCGTAACCTTCTGCTGCAAGTCTAAACTTGCGCGTGTCCCTGCAATGGATATATATATAATATAATTAATATTAATATAAATTATATATATATATTAATATAGATGCTTCCACTGTACGTTGTCACCTTCTGGAGTGTGGCCGCCGGGCTCGACACCCTTCCTAAAAGCAGCTTTTGACACCCGCTATGAAGCAAAAAAAGGCTATCCTGGGCAAAGAAACATCGAGACTGGACTGTGGAGAATTGGGAAAAAGTGATATTTTCCGACGAAACCCACTTTGAGGTGCATGGCTACAGGTCAAATTTCGTCCGCTGCTTGCCTGGAGAACCTCTTCGATCCGGCCACATCCAGCAATCCCCCAAATACCCACCAAGGTCATGTTTTGGGGATGTTTCACAGCTTCCGGGCCACAGACGCTTCACCCAATTGAAGGAATGATGGACAGCAAAAAGTACACAGGCGTTCTGGAGGCAAAAATGGTCCCAACACTACAGAAACTGTTTCTTAATGGCGATGGGGTATTTCAACAGAATCTGGCTCCATGCCACAATTCTAAGCTTGCTAAGAGCTTCTTTACCCAGCAACATTTGAAGGTATTGGAGTGGCCAGGAAATTCACCCGATCTAAACCCCATTGAAAATTTGTGGGCCATTATTAAAGGCGCGCATATCTAAGATGGATTGCACGACGAAAACCAAAATGATAGAAAGTGTCATGAAAGTGTGGTACCACGACCCTGAAGTGAAGGAGATGTGTGGAAAGCTAGTGGCATCAATGGTTGAGAGGGTGAAAGAAGTAATTAAAGCTAAGGGGGGAGGGGGTTACATTCACTATTAACTATGTACACTATTAAACAAATAAATATTTTAGTTGTGTCTTTGCTACTGCATTTTCCTATTGTCCCAACTAATTTGCACAGTACTCTATGTAGATGGATCATTTAATTCGCGTACTGTCGGCGCAACGTTAGCAGCGACTGTTCAAAGATATAGAGTAGTATGAACAGGTTGAAACACGTTATGATACGGTCACAAATAACAGCAGAACCGTCTCTGTTCCTAGCTTTGGAAAGGTGCTTTTTGTGTGTGATTTTTTGCATGCTATGGGTAATCTGGAAACTTATCATCGCTATGTTATACATTACTACGTTCGGCGAGGCTTAAGTGATGCATATACAGTCGCAGAAATGATTCAAGTTATGGAGAACAGGGTTTGCAACGAAGCGTGATTTTCAAGTTGAAAAAACGCTTCACAAATATGCTTGATTGTACGGAGGACGACCCCAGGTTGTCCGTGCCTCTGAAGTGTCTCTGTGTTGCCCTATATCCTGCAATAACTAGCACGAAAACTTCTAACTGTTAGCGATTGTAGTGCATGAACTAAATGAAACACCCTCGCATTTAAAACATCATCAAGTTAAATAGATTACTAACAGCAGGTATTTTTTATTCTACTAAATATATTCTGAGTTTGAAACTGGCATTTCAAGAAAATGGCGCATGGAAACAATAATGACAAATAGGTTAAGAAAAAAGCCCTTCATTATTTCTTACTATGCAGGTTCTATAAATAACACTCATGTTACTTGAATAAAAATCTGGAAAACATTACATTTGCTAGTTCCTTCAGTGTCCAGGGGATTATTTCTTTTTCATTTTTCAAAACAAGCTTCGAAAAATAAGACTTTCATCTTGTTTTCTTTTATTCTCTACCTCCTGAATCAGCTTTTAAAAGAAGACTTTTAAAAAAATTCGCTTAGTTTCTAAAGAAATATCTTTGAATTCAGCATGAAAATAAATTATGATACAATGTTCACTGTTTCAATTTCCTTTAGATTTCACATCACGACTTAAAAAAAATAAAGGAATTGTTGCCACAAAGTAATGATACATTTCTGATTCGGTTATCTTTTCGAATATTTGTGAAATACTAATCAGCAAACAAAGAAGACGCAGAGAAATGAGTTTTCTTTCATTAAGGAATGAAAAAAAAGCATTGTTTAAAACCAATCCCACGCTAGTAGAAGCATGCATATATCTTGCAGATTATTTCAGATCGCCCACGTTCAGTATTAGCACCATTCTCCTGAGTTTTATACGGCGCAACAGATTTACCTGAAATTAATTAGCATCTGTTATCTGTTGTTTCCAGACAAGCCAGTTTTTTTTTCTACTTTCAGAAACAGACGTGCTTGCAATGCAAACTGGTGTTGACAATACCATCCAGGCAGCTAGCTAGCTACCTAGGTTCTAGGTTTGTTTTCTGAAGATGATATGGAAATTTTAGTTTATCTTCTTGCTTGCTTTTTTTTCTTTGAAAAATTCAATCATGTTTTAATAACTTTCGCCAGATACGAAAGATCTTTCTCTCTCTCTGGGTTTTGTTAGAACTGGTTAAGCATGCTTTATGAATGCTCACGGCGAATAGAATAGACGGTGTTAATTACTTGCAATTAGTTTAGCACTTGGGAAGAGATGTTTCTCCTTATCAGTCTGTTATCTTAAAGCGCATTTTAATGCTGTGTAAACTATTTAGCCTTAAGCCGAGACGACAAATATTTAAAGTGTGTTTTTCGTATAATAATAATTATAATGCGAGGTGTGGAACCGATGTTTGCTACATTATGTAGCAACTGAGAAAAGCTTTGATGAATTAATACAACAACTAACATCATGGCAATATCTAGAAGAATTTTTTCCCCCAAAAAATATATGTCAGCACTGAACTTTTAGGGTGTTTCGCTGCGGAATATATGACCCTGGGTTCGAATCACATGGAATACAAGAAGACATTATTTAATAGATATCTTCAAGCCTTTTAATCAAAGTACTTACCGAGGTATATTTTGGTTGCAAGGTTGCCTTGAGAGGACAGGTTCACTGTTTCCTAACAATATCCAGTGGGTCAACTTTTCTTACTCTGCCCTTAGCACCTGAGGTCTTTGTGACCTAGCCATTTATCCCATTAGTTACACAAAATGCAGTTCAGAAGTAAAAAAAAAACTCAACCCAACTGGTTCTTGATTTAGTAGTCATAGCGTGACAACTGTTCACAAATGTTTCCCCTTTTCTGGTACAAGTAAGAGTGAGAGAAGCAATATTTTGACACTTTTGATTCTCCTCATGTTATTAGCTTTTGTTTGACGTATTAACCGTTATAATCGATCCCCGTTAAACTCCACCTCTCCCTCTGCTTATTTGGGGCACGAAATCAATGGAGATGCTTTTTATTTTGGTAACCCACGTCAGTTTTCATGTCATATATTTTCATTTGCTATTTAATTCTTTAAAATCTGCTCCATATTTCAGGAGATTTCATTCAGGAACAACTTTTTTAACTGTAGAATAAGTAGACTTACTGGGTAGGTATTCTTCGAAGATTTGTGCTCCTTTAAAAAAAAGATCCAGGGTGTTTATTAACCTGCGCAGTGGTATAATTTACATAGAACAACGACATAAATCAACCGATCAGCAAATCACTAATAAAAGTCATAAAAATATAGGTGGTAATATTGTAATATTATAGAAATGACCTACGCAACTGTTTGAGATTTAGTGTATAGCGAAGCAATAAAACACACTGAAACAAATAGGAAATACCGAAAAATTGAGAGTGCTTGTAAGGGTGCGTTGGATTGGACGTTAAGCCGTGGTTTAGTATGCAGGAGAACCATATCTTTTGCCCATTAAAGAATATGCTGGATGGGCTTGACGAGATTGGGATAGCAGGAAGCCCAAATTTGAAGGGCTTCTAGCATTTCCATCACATTTTAATACATCTATATATATATATCTTGATGGGAGGCTATCATCTACAGTGGTTTCCATAAAATAAGAAACAGCTCTATGTTATGTCAATGGAAAACTAACGTAAAAGCTCTATGACTTCTAAAATAAGTTTTTTTTCTTTCCTTTGAAAAATGTGGGAACAGATAAAGATCTCAATCAAATATGTCAACATCTCGATTTTCAACAATATTCGTTCAGTATTTAATGAGTTATGGAAGTTTGAATGTTAAACAATAACAATGCCAGTCTCAAAAAATGACTTCAGCAGTTAATTGAAACTTAATAATAAGTATTGTATCAAAGTGTTTAATAAAAATAAGTGTGTATTTAGAAGTTTGTGTGAAGAATTCTTTCACTATACCTCAGTTTTGCATAAGTTTATTAAGACTACATTACTGTTGTTAAATATTCAAAATTCCGTAACAAATACTGAATGAATATTTTTGAAAATCGAGATATTGATATATTTGATTGTGATATTTATCTGCTCCCACATTTTTCAAAAAAAAAAACTTATTTTAGAAGTTATAGAGCTTTGACGTCAGCTTCCCATTGACATAACATAGGTTTAGTCTTTAATTTATGGAAACCAGTGTAACTCCTAAAAGCTTTCCAGGGGTCCCCTTTCCCCCAACCTTCTTGCACCCCTTGGGGCTCTTGACCATGCCCGCTCAGAGACAAACAACCCAACCCGAAAAATCGTCATACCGGTATCTCTCTTTGGAAACAGAGCCACTGCTTAACTACATATACGAGGGTCTGTGATCTTTATGTTACGTATCTACCTTAAGAAAGCAGAGAGTTTGTAGAAACGATGAACATTTCAATAGTGAAAGAAATTTCAACTTAAATCAGCGAGCTTGTCCGCTACCCACTAACTACCTATGCCCATCAGCTCGTGAAGATATTCAGTTTCTGCAATGACGCTTTCCTATTACTTAATGGCAATACTGTCTCTAATGCCAGTGGCAGTTGTACTTGTGCATGCAGCATTCAGTCTTTGGCCTTCCTTTCAGTGCATGTGCATTACATTTGCATACTCTTTTTCTCTGTGTTATTATTGAAATGCAAGAGGTGCTTAGTCATGTAATATATTTTCTCTCTTCTTCTTTCGGCGTCTTCCCTCCTATCTTTCGAGGGTGCTTTGCTACCCTTTCCACACGTACAAACAGCAAAGGTCGTAAAAAAATTCCTCACAAATATTCTTTTCAGCATTCAGAAGCGTGCATTTATTACGGTAGGCAAGCATTTCATTGCAGCCAGAATCCATCAAATCAGTATCATCACGGAGCGAGTTGTGAATAAAATTATACGCATTTTTCCCTTTTCCTCCCACCACTTACTTTTGATTTCAAAAGAGTCGATGCCATGAGTGCAGACGGTAATGGGAGTGATAAGAACCCCTTTTTTTGGCTTCGTGACTGCTAGTAATATGTGAGGAAATTACGATGCAGTTTCATCTGTCAGAACCGGCCATTTTGCATGTATTCGACAAAATGATATCTTGAAGTTTTCTCAGTCCCCTTCCTTTGGAGACAACTGAAAGAGAAATAATTCATTTGCCACCTCTCGCTATGATAGCTAACGCAGAACATGTTGTGGTTTATTCACTCGTTATTTTCAGACTTTCCTCTCCAGCCCCACTCTTTGATTCTTTATCTATTCTCGTCTCAGTTCAATGATTCTTTTCTGTTACGTCATGCAGACAATCAAATGAATCTCTATCCTCTGCTGCAGTGTAAATGAAAGTTCAACAATAATCACCTGAATGCCAAAAAATTTCGCATTTTTCTTCAGGGGAAGAAATATGAATAAGTTTGCATTGTGGATACTTGAGATGCCTCATGGTCTTTTATTTCCCTAAGAAGAACCCAAAAATTAAATGAAAAATAACAGCAAACTGCGGGTCTAAATATATGACTAGATAAACCGTATCAGTATGTACATAGAAACGCATTTTCTTCTTAGAAAGAAGTAAGGAAGTAATGCATTATACGAAATACAAGAAGCCGTTATGATGAATTAAAAATAGCACTTTGTAAACTATAACAGGTGACTGAGCATAAAAAACAAGGATACAATTTAAGTTACTTTGCATGCAGCTACAAATGTTGGAGACATTTCTTTAAATAGTCTTTAATAACCTTACTGCTTATTTTTTGAATTAGTTCAGCCCTCTATGGAAGGTATTGAAAAGATATATGGATATTAGAAATATTTTTAGACTCAAATAGATGATTAGAGAAATTGGGTTGGGTTGTTTTACCTATGAGCTGCACTTTTTTTTTGCACACCTTGGGCTAAATGGCTAGGCCACATGGACCCCGAAGGCTCAGAGAAGATCGGGGGAGGGGACCCACTGGAACAGCTGTTGAGAGACAGATGGTAGCCTCCCGTCAAGGCCATCCAGCTTGTTCTTTAACGTGCACAGGGTATGGCTCTCCCGCACGCGGAGCCACGACTTAACGTCCCATCCGACGGACGGTGGCCTTTCCAATTGACCGTGGGCAGGGCGGGGAATTTTGCGGAGACAAATCTCAACGCTGACCCAGCTAGGACTCGAACCTGGTAACTACAGATTACGAGCCTATGATTAGAGAAACATTATGATTAAAAACAAATTATCGACATAATCATAAGACATAAAAGCAGAAATATATGCTGCAATACATCTTTTTTTTTTAAATCTTGGGTTATAGATTATGACAAACTTTTAAACCTGTATTGAGATTTATCTCAGCTATCTCGTTTTACCTTCGGTGAGAAACTAAAAATTTTCATATGAAATATTTAATATTAAAAGCAATTAAGGAAGATGCCTCAGTGAGTGTAAAGCACCCGCACTTTTAATTTAATTCTAAATAAAATTATAAATGTAAGTGGGGTATATGAAAAATAAATTAAAAAGGATATCTTAGATAAAATTAAATACTTTTATTAAAATTTTGTTGAATCTTTTGCATTTTCTCTATTTAAAAAAATAAAATTCATGTTTGAGAGAAGATATGTATACTTATATGAATGTTTTATTTAGTTACATAGAGATAAACTACTTAGTTTTGTGGGTCCAGTGTGTTTTTATTGTATAATAATTCTATAAAAGAATAAAAAATTGCTAATAAAGAATTTATTATCATTAAAAAGGCGAAAAAATTATAATCATTTGAAGACGAAAGTAAAACGATATTTGGAAATGAAAATTATATAAATAATAACAGTAATTCGTCCTGTACATACGGATTCTGACCGATTTCCATTCATCAAATGCATGTTGAGGTCACGTTGAAAAATTTCAAGGGATTGAGGCTTGCTCCGCCTGATTAACTGTTGAGAAAATTGCTATCTCTTGTCAACAGATATGATCCCCCTGTGGATTTAACCCTTACACCTCATCGTAGGGTCAAAATTCGAGTTTAAAAGCAATTTTTATTTTTCTACTTCAAAGACGTTTAATTTCAGTGGGAAATATTCTAGTGGTAGAAATAATACGTAGAAATTGGAAATTCTGCAGAAAAATCATTATAAACGTAAAGGACGATATTTCCTTAAGTTTTTGTAGTGTAAGACACGTATTCCTTTCGTGAACAAAATAGAATATTTCTCAAAAATACCTTCTTATCTACAATAAGATGGAAAGATAATTCTTGAAAAAGTAAGAAATAGTAAAAAAACTAAAGAATATTTAATAATTTTAAATATTAAAAAAGATGTTAAAATAGTTCAAATCGCAATCAGAAGAAGACGTTATTAAATTTACTTATTTTTCTTCAAATATAAAAAAATAGAAATTTAAATTATAGCAGAGCTTAAATCAGGCCTAATAGATACCTCTAAAGCAATGTTTCACACCAGTGTACAGTCAATTTCTGTTAAGAAAAGGTTGGGTTGATTTTTTCTCTGCGCAACACTTTTCTTCACACAATAGGCGAAATGGCCTGTTCAAAGGGCTCACAGAAAGAAGGTTTGAGGAATTGGACCCCACTGGATAGCTGTTAGGACATCATTCTTCTGACAGATGGAAATCTCCCGTTAAGGCCAAGTTTTATTTTTAAGGCCACGTTTTATTCAAAGTTCCAAGGGTGTAACTCTCATTCACAAGGCGCCACAGCTTTACGTGTTGTGCGCACCTCGGAGTTGCAAGCACTATTCAATTTTTATGTAGAAATATGCAAATTTAAATCTGTGGCGTTGTGTTTCCCACATTGCCCAATTACGGATTATTCCCTTAATTAGACAATAATAAAAAAATAAAAATAAATGCCCCCTCAAGCAGCTGCTTGCCACAGAGGTCTGACAGGAGCCTGTCAGTTTATATGCCACAGTAGGAGATCTGAGAGGATGGCAGGACCTCAGCAGAAAAACGACACACACATCCATGCCTAAATCCGGGGCTCGAACCCAGGTCCCTTAGATCAATAGCCAAGCGTGCTAACCACTCGGCCACGGGACGGCAATTAGACAATGCGGGTCGCAAAAATCCCAGGCTGTCTCCTTAGGGGAAGACGTTTTTATTAATATGAACAATGATGAGCGCAACTCAGGTTTATGGAAACATAAAACAATAACAATATTTATTGAGACAAAATATTTAAAAGTATAGAAAAATTAATTTTTCTAATAATCAATCGTCTATCGTTAAAAAAAGAAAGAACTTAAAGAATTAAATGGACTATAGAACTGTGGAACACCTTTAAATTTAAAATCTAAAATTAAGGATAGCAACTTATAAATTAAAGGAAGGGTAAGCGTACCGTTCTAAGTGCTCAGTTCGTCCGTCAGCTGCATCGGATTACGACCAGGTCGTCGTCACTCTAGCTTCGGGTGGGGCCCATCTCCTTAATTCGTTCTTTAGCCGATGACTGGGAAAATATCTCCATTGCACTGTGGCTGATGTGGAGACGTGCCCTTATTTGACCATCACATATGCTGTTGGATAATTTGGCTTCGGCGAAGGGAGGCGGTCGGCTGCATCATCGTGGTTATTTTGAAAGGGGGAGGGTGCCCTTCACTGGTTAAGCACTTCGGAAGCAAATTCCAGTCTCTCTGCTTCTAATTTTAGGGAACCACTCATTCATAGGGATGTCCTTGCGTTAATGCATCAAATCACATTGCTTTTGATTCAAAGTCCTACACTCATTTCCAATGATTCTGATATGCCAATACTGAATCTGGCCCGCCCAGAGCTCTGTCCATCCCGTCCAACTGCTCTCTCCAAAATTTCAGTGCTGTCTGCTCTGTTCAAAATTTCGGTCCAATTGAAGCCCTCCCTGCCTCGCTACTCTACCCCACCTTCCTTTCCCCTTGTTTTTCCCGAAAATGGTATGTTCACCATATGTAGCATCTGCAGAGGTACTTACGAGTAATAAATTCCCCCCAGGGGCTCTGTCGCTGCGCTTGAGGATGACATCGCCGCCTGGAAAACAGAATACCTCGTTTCATTACTGTAAACAACTGGACGATGTTGTCCAGTCTTACATTTGTATTTGATGGGGGGGGGACGATTTCCCGAATACAGTTTCCCGTATGAGATCGCACTAAAGCTGTCAGCAGTCTTTCGCACCCCCCGACCATTCCAGCTGGACCTCACACTGCAAGAGAATAAATGGTGATTCCGCCTGTCATCCACCCACGGACGCTGTGTCGTGTCATCTGGGCACTGGGTGTTCTCTGTCTGTGGCCCGTCGGGGCAGCTGCGAATTCCGCCCCCTCCTAACGTGACCACCCTGTAGTTTGTTCGTGTATTCCCTCTGTGTGGAAAAAAAAAACTCAATCAAATGAGAAATTAATTTAAAAAAAATAAATCGTTATGCCTGATGTAAAATCAGCGCATAACATTACGTCCCATCCGACAGACGGCGATCTTTTCAAGCTCATCGTCGTTATTTTTCTGAGGGAGGGCAGGTGGGGGTTTAGGCTGGCACAGGTGGGACTCGAAACTGGAAAGAAAATATTACGAGTCTGACGGGCTACCGACTGAGCTAACTTCCGCCCTCTCTGAAGAAAGGGAATGATCCGTACTTCCCTTAATGCAGTGACTACCAAACTTTATCTAATGGGCGCTCTTCAGATTCGCAAAGATTTCATTGCTCCCCTTTTAGCTTTGTATAAGTATAAAGGATTTTTTTAGATTGTTTCAGTCCCTTCACCCCCCAACCAACTAGTCACCCCCCATACTTTGGCAGAAACTACCCTAATTTGTTCTCATCCCCTTTCATTACTTTAATTCATTCAGAGGTTGTTAAAATTTTTGACAGTGCGACCCCGTAGAAGTCTATATAATTATGCAATGCCTTAGAGTCGCATAAATTTATTACAATTCTATGGACAATAGATAAAATTATGCGACCCCTACCTTCATCTCTACAATATAGAAGATATGTATTTTAAAAAATATTTTCACTGAAAGTATTAGCAAATGTAATACTTCCTAAACTTTGCGACCCACAATAAATTCCGCAATGTTCCTCCAAATTTGCTGCGGTCGTAAAATTTGTAGAATACATTCAATGTACATATCACTTTAATAATGTCATAATCAACCCTTCAATTACGTGAGCCATTCCAGCTCGAAACGACGCTCTACAATAGGAGCCCACAAACTGCGGTTAGAAAGATAAAAAACGATCTAGAGCAGAAATTGTCAACCTTTTTACCTTTGGAAGTTCTGTTAAAATTATTGTGAAGGGCGCATAAAGCAACAAGAATAGATAATATGATATATTTATTTAAAAAAGTGTTTGTATACATATATAAATGATGTTTATTAAAGGACATATTAAAGAATTATTCATGCAAATGAAATCAATGAAATGAATCAAAATGTAATCAGTTGCCACATTTGATGCTGCAAATCTTCAATTATTAATTTCTGTTAAAATAGAAGATTAATTTTATTTTTTGTTGCGATCTTATGCTGAAACTGATATAACAATTTTTAAAAATAAAATTTTTTCTCTAATATTTCAGCTGAATGTAAAGGCGATCTAGGAATGAAATCTGGTGTCATTAAAGATGAAGATATCAACGCTAGTTCGTCGTATAATATGGCCAGTGTTGGGCCACAGAATGCAAGGTAAGCCGAATATTTACTATTTTACATAAAGTACTGAACAGTGAAGAAACGAAAGTGACTCAGGGTTGGGTTGTTTTACCTCTGAGCGGCACTCTTTTGCGCACCATGGGCTAAATGGCCAGGTCACAAGGACCCCGAAGGCTCATAGAATGTTGGGGGAGGTGACCCACTGGAACAGCTATTGGGAGACAGATGGTAGCCTCCCGTCAAGGCCATCCTGCGTGCTAAAGAACACAGTGTATGGTTAAAGTGCACAGGGTATCACTCTGTGCACTTTAACCATACACTGTGTAAGTTTTAAGTGTGGCTTCCCGTGGCCGAATGGTTAGCGCGCTTGGCTACTGATCTACGGGACCTGGGTTGAGCCCCGGGTAAGGCATGGATGTTCGTGTTGTTTTCTGCTGAGGTCCTGCCATCCTCTCAGATCTTCTACTGTGCCATATAAACTGACAGGCTCCTGTCAGACCTCTGTGGCAAGCAGCTGCTTGAGGGGATATTTATTATTCACACGGGGCCACGACTTAAAGTCCCATCCGATGGGCAGCGACTCTTTCCAAGCCCATCGGTGTCACCTACTGACCGTGGGCAGGGCGGGGAATTTTGCGGAGATAAGTCTCAACGCTCACCCAACTGGGACTCGAACCTGGGAACTGCAGATTACGAGCCTGGCGCGCTACAGGCTGACCCACCCCAGCCCCAGTGACTCGAGGAATGAAAAGTGTAGAATTCTGTGATGTTGCGGTTAGAATCAGAATTTTCCAATATCGTACAACACTCCAAGCTTTTTAATTTAGTCAAGTAGTCAAGTAGTCAAGTAGTTTAATTAGCTTCTGTGAACAAGAAGAAAATTTTGAACAATATTCCTAACTTCTCTTAGTTCTTATTTTCTAGGGGCGAAAGCTGACTCAATTGGCAGTGCCCTGGGGTATCGTAATCTGTAGTTTCCAGAGTTCGAGTTTCACCTGTACCAGCGTTGAGAATTTTTTTACGATAAACCCCCCCCCCCCCGCTCTCTGTGAGTAGGGAACACCGATATGCTTAGAAAGGTCGCCTCCGGTTTGATGGGAAGTTAAACAGTGGTGTTAGGTGCAGGAGAGCCGTACCCTGTTCACGTTAAAGAACACGCTGAATGGCTTTGACGCGGGGCTTCCATCTGTGTCCTAACACCTATCCAGTGGGTACTCTTCCCCCAAACTTCTTTTAGCCTTTTGTACCTTATGATATCGCCATTTAGCCCATTGTAGGCAAAAAAAGTGTTTTGCAGAGGTAAAACTACCTAATAGTTGTTTTCTAATATAAGTGTTTATTTCTTATATAAATTCTAGTATAACGCAATAGCGTTAAAAGAATTTATTTCTCATCAAATCATGCTTGGACAAAAAGTCGCCCTATGGCCGAATGGTTAGCACGTTTGGCTACTGATCTAAGGGACCTGGGTTCGAGCCCCAGATAAGGCATGGATGTATGTGTCGTTTTACTGCTGAGGTCCTGCAATCCTCACAGACCTTCTACTGTGGCATATAAACTGACCGGCTCCTCTCAGTGCTCTGTGGCAAGCAGCTGCTTGAGGGGGTATTTATTTTTATTTTTTATTTACATGCTTGGTCTGATAAAGATAATAAGAAACTGTTGATGGTTAGATAGATGAAGAACAGTTCCATCATATTGGATTATCCAGGTAGTGAACTCCTCAACCTCCATTCATCATGAGGCGTGTCCCATTCCTTCATCTCCTCAGACTCTTGTCTCCTCCCGTGTTTAGTTGTTTTCTCCCCTTCTCTTGGTCCATCATTTCTTCTTCAGCAGCATCTGCTCCATCTCCAAGCATCATCTTCAGCCAGCGTCTCCCACACTCAACCATCGGAGACATCGCTGCAGCTCGTCTTGTCCGTGACCATCAGTGGTGAACCTCTTGTAATGAGGCCGAGCCTTCGGGGACCACACGCTCCCTTGTTACGCCAGTAAATCCATCGCAGGGCCGGTTGAAGACGGTTTAGGCCTTGCCTGATAAATCGCCCTCGGCGACCATCTGCTTCGCCGCTGGTGAGCCAAATGCTACTTCCCCAATCTCTCTTTCTCTCATCGTCGTTCTCTCTGCTTCTCCTCCTCTTGCTCCACCTCTCGCTTCTACTCCCTCATCCCCTCCACTTCAGTGCTCGTCCTGAGCCACAAGAGATCGCCTATTGTCTAGCCGACGTGCTGAGTGATGGTACCCTTGCACACTCCTCATTGGACTAGTGCCGCTACAATGCGTTTCCGATACGACTATAGCGAGGAGGTTGTGATGTTGGAGTGCTGCCGCTCTCACACGCTTTCTGCTGTAGTAATGCCACAGGTTATATCATCGCGTTCTCCCTCATCACCGTCATCTAACGTTTCCCATTCTCCCTCGCTATTTACAGTCAGTCTACGATGCACATGTCTATATTTTCTCTCCTAATGACTCCTTTTTTCATCATCAAATAAGCCTTAGAGCTGTTCCTCTGCACTCTTGTTGTTTATTTACAGATTGTTTATATATTCGCAATTGTTTCATACGTACGCGTTTCGTATCTTATCGGGGATAGGGGAAGAAATACAAATGAGAGAGTTCGGAATATCAATATTTGGGTAAAAATGTTTTGAATTGATGTAGTTGCTGATGTGTTAGAAATACTTCTCTCTCTTATTATCATTGCTACCTTGTGTGTTGTTTGTTTCTTGACTTTTATTTTTGAGTGGAAGATATGAAAGCGAAATTGAATTACTGTCAAGCGGGGTTTTGATTGCACACAATGAAAACAGAAGAACAATTCAACATCATCTATCTTTAGGGTTTGCTTCAGATATACTTCTGGTGGCATACACTTCGAAAGAAATTTTCGCCGGGGAAAAAATTGTTTCAGGTGAGGGTAACATTTTTCAGAAAAAAATTGTTTTGTGTGGAGGAAAAACAAAATCAATGTTTCAAGATAGAAATATTTAGGTTGAGCAGTTCATTAATAAGCGCAGTTGCAAATATAATAATAATTATTTATTCAATTCTTTAAAATCATATTACATAACAGTTATATATGATATTTTAGGAAATGCTATGTATAACAAATATAGTTGTAAAGAACAAAAATAATAACATAACACAAATAATGAATAAATAAAAAGAAAAATGTAATGATAAAAAATATTTAAAAAGAACTGACTTAGTAAAGTCGAAAGTACAAAAGTATCAGTCATATATTTATGCATCATTTAATATATATAGACATTGTGAGTGAGTGACCGAAAATTTCGACCTTGGGGTAATTCTGGTCGTAGATATCGGAAAAAATCGGAAATTTGACCTCCGACGTGTCCTTTAAGGTCACGGAGAGATCAAGCTTTGATCTACGAGTTGCAGAAACGTGAAAATTGATGTCTTGAGGTGTTTCGGGTTATAGATGTCGGAAATTTGGATCCAGTTAAGAAATTTCGGATCCAGAGGGTCCTTCAAAGGTCAAATTTAGATCTATCGGTGCCAGAAAGCTATGAATTGATGGCTGTGGATATTTTGTGTCGTAGATCTAAAAAATGTTGTAAAATTTTGGACGCAGTGGTTTCTTTGAAGTTAAAGGTCAAATAAAGATAGACCTGTGCTAGAGGGCTAAAAATCATGGTCCAGAGGTAGTAATGATTTGCCCCCTAACAGTAAGTGGGAGGAAAGGCAACTTTTTTTGTTTTAAGAGATAAATGAAAAATTCATTTTTTCTTATATAGATACTAATAAAATGCTACTACAGTAGAACTTCATAAATCCGGGCACTCTAAACACCGTCGCTTTTTTAAATAAAAGTTTCCCTTTTGGAATTTTTGTAACCTGTTCCGCTATGAAACTGTGAACGCACCAATTTGCAAGCAGCCGATTAAGATATCCTTTGGCTTATTTTATCTCTGAGCGGCACTTTTTTGCACATAATGGGCTCAGTGGCCAGGTCTCAATGACCTCCAAGGCTCAGAGAAGGTTGGGGGAAGGGAAACCCACTGGACAGCTGTTAGGAGACATGGCAGCCTTCCATTACAGCTGTTCAGAGTGTTCATTAACGTGCACAGAGTATGGCTTTCCGGAACACGGCGACACGACTCATCCGACAGACGGCGGCCTTTCCAAGCCCGTCCGTGTCCCCTACTGACTGAGGGCAAAGTGGGGGTTTTGCGGAGAGAAATTTCAGCTCTGACCCAGGTGGGACTCGAACATGGAAACTACAGATTACTACAGATTACTACTCGAACATGGAAACTACAGGTAGCTGGCGAGCTACCGACTGAGCTACCCCGCACATATCCGATTGTAAATTGACCAATACATGTTAGGACATGTTGCAGAACACAGAGTAGGATATGCAAGAAATTTAACATCACTTTCATAAAACCAAATTTTTCTAAAATCTGGTTTGTGCCAAGTCCTCAAGGGTGCCGGATTCATGAGCTTCTACTGAATTTGCATTTTCCCAAACATCCATTAGTTCGAATTGCCATTGTTAGAAGATGATAAAAGGCGAAATTAAATCTCTGAAAGCAAGCATTCCATATACGCCCGGGGCGATATGTTATTTTTTAGTTTAAGGAGAAATTATGAATTTTAAACATTCAAAATTCAAAGCGTTTTACTTTCTTTTTTCTGAAGGATGAGATATATTCCGTGTACACCTCTTAAGAAACATTATGTAGCGGAACCTGAGGATAGAGTTGCTTTCAATGGTGATTTAAATGGGTTGGTTTTTGACCTTGAGCGGCGCTTCTTTTGCATCGCAATGGCTCAGAGAAGTTGGGGAAGAAGAGCCACTGAAGAGCTGTTGGAGAAAGATGGTAGCCTCCCGTCAAGGCCATCTAGTGTGTTTTTCAATGTACATAGGGTATGGCTCTCCTGCACACGAGGTTTATTCAAATAGGTCGCGGCAATTAAAATGATGAAGCACAGCTGGAAACCATTGCTTCTGTAGTTAACACCAAGCACTCTTGAGCGAAATAAATTAATGAGTGCCAAAGTTACATGCTGGAAATCCAAATAATTTTTTTAAATACTAGAAAAAAAGATGTTGAATCATTATTGCTACGATGATCGATATTCAAAGCCTATTAATCATATTGGGAGAGCGCATGATTTTGGAATAAGTTACGATAAAGTTTATTTCGTTCACCATCATGTATATTAATTTTAGTGGACACACCTTAAACCACGAAATATTATTACTGCGAAAATTAAAAGAAATGTTAGAGAAAAAATGAAGGAAACCTTCAGTTTTCCGAGGATCAACTAGATTATACAAGGCAGTATCTACAAAATTAAAATATAAACTAGTCAATATGCTTTCAGATAATAAAGTACAATGTAACCTTTAATTAAAGAAAGGTGTAATTCCACAAGAGTGTGAACTCGCATATGGACAAATTTAGCTAAAACGTGCAATGACATCATTTAAATTAGTGACACCAACAGTAGGATAATAAAATGAAAAAAATTATAAAATTAATTACGCCAGTACAATAAACGTCATTTAAAATATAAAACCATTTTTATCAACGAATTTATATTATTAAGCAATCAATCAATAAAATCTCTGTGTAGATTTCTCATTAAAATGTATAAGTACCACATTTTTGACATATTTTTAGCTTACCAGATGAGCAGCTCCCTTATTATGAACTGGATTCATTCTGTAAATGGTTGAATACTGACCCCATCGCAGGAAGAAAAGTATAATGGGCTTTGACATATTTTACAGCAACTGTAACGCCATTCATATCATACACGTATATATTGTCAATTCTCAGATATCTGTGAAGAGTTTAATGTTCTTTCTCTCCAATCATGTTCCCCCTCACCTCCTCCGTGGGCTTCCGCACTCTTCGTCATTTGGGGACGAAGAAATATTTTACTGCTCCGTAGCCAGACTGTTCTACGAGGTTCAATGAAGCGCTAAGCCGCGGAATGATATATTGAAGTGATTGAAAAGATACAATGGACATTGAGCGGGGGAGAATCCCTCACTTGGGGCGTAGATCAAAAGCGCGGGAGGGGCACACGTGGTCTACGTGTAGTTCGAATTTATGACTAACGTTTTAGATTGAATACTATTAGGATAAAATTGCTAATTTTGAGATTATTTTATCGTCACGGTTTGCATTTCGTTGTGAGAGTTATGTTTTTAGAAAGAAATATGATTTATATGCTAAAAGCTTTCGATCGTTTTATAGCTGAGTGGAGCAGGTGTTGGCTTGTGTGTCAGGCTTGTAATCTAATGTTCCCAGGTTCGAGTCACAACTGGACCAGTTTTGAGCAGTTTCTCTACGAACGCTCAATTTGCCCTCGGTGAGAAAGGGGACAACGATGGACTTGGAAAGACTGCAGTCCTCCGGATGGACCTTGTGTACGTTAAAGAACACGTTAGATGGCTTTGACGGGAGGCTTCCATCTCTCTCCCAAGTGGCTCTTTCCCCAACCTTCTCTGAGCCCTTGGGGATTCTTGTGATCTAGCCAGTTAGCCCAATGTGTGCAAAAGTGGACCGTTCAGATGTAAAACAACCCAAACTCCTTCTCCCAAGTTTTACGCGCAAGTTTCCGACATGCCACGCTGTGTTGAGGAAAAAATTAAAGCTCGTGTTTAAATTACAACAGGATTGAAATTTGAAGACACTTTATCCTACGATTTCTCTAAATAACAGTCGTAGACATTATTGTATTGCGCTTTATTCGAGTTTTTATAAATGCCTTTGACTGGTTGCTTACGTCATACGGCATTCATACTAATCTTCTAATTTCTAATCTAAGCTTTATTACAGAGATTTTTAAGGGACCGATTCACGGACGTTATACGGTTAACTGTAAGTTAAAAGAGGTATTTGTAATGCTAATGGCAAGATTTCCTTTCCACTTATAAAATAGTTATGATAATCGTTTCTCTCTCCACAAAAATGATCAATATAAAATTCCTCTCTTAAAAATAGTAAAAATACATTTTTCTCCCTTTTTAAGTGCAATTGCGGGTTTTAAAATGGCAATGCTAAGAATTCTTCTTTTTTCAAAACTGATGAACTTTTCTTCTCTTCCAAAAGACACTGATAATAAATCTTCCTTAGTCCCTTAAAATAATAGTGGTAAGCTTTTCTCCCTCTAAAATATGTAATAATAGCTTTCTTATCTCCCTAAATATTGTAAGACTAGATAATGCTATCCTTCTGTCTTTCTTGAAAAATAATACATATGAGTTCTAAACTCTTAAAAACCCTTTTATCAAGATGTTCATGTTAAGAATTCTTCTCTTTCCAAAAATGGTAAACCTTTCTTCCTATACAAAAGACGATCCCTTAGATAATAGTGATAAGATTTTCTCCTCCTAAAAGGAATAATAATAGCTTTTCTATCTTCCTAAATATAGGTAATGCTATACTTATCTCTTCCTTTGGAAAATAGTATATATATCAGCTAAAAATCTTCAAAAACACTTTTCTAATGATTTTTCCAATTATAATGCCAAATTTTCTCCCTTTCCAAAAACGGTACTTTTCTTCCTTTCCAAAAGACACTGATGCTAAACCTTCCTCTCCCTAAAATAATAGTGATAAGCTTTTCTCCCTATAAAAATATTAATAACAGAGAATTTCATATCTTCCTAAATTATAGTAACACTAGAAATAATATATTATAATAATGTTATATTTCTCTCTCCCCTTGAAAAATAATACATATGAGCTCTAAACTCAAAAGTCTTCAAAGTCAGTTCTCTACTACTGAAGTCAATGAGGGATAATTTATTTAAGCATTCCAACATCATGATGCGAATGGCTTCACATTTGTATTGCTTTTATGTTTTGATATATTTATTCAGATGACTTCAAGAGAGTCCAATATTCAAAACATTATCTCCGTTTTACTGCTGTTGGCTCTGGGATGAAGAATGCCTTCACGAATTAATGATATCTCACATCTACTCTCCGAGAAAAGAATAGCAATTCAAATGTAAAATATACACATTTATTTATTCTTGACACTTTGGTGAGTTCTGCGGAACCCAAAAACAAATATCCTGTTTTGTAAACCACTCTCTCGGAACTCGCTTTTCAGCTCGACAGGCGTATATATTTTAAAATCTCGGCAGAGTTGACAACACGAGTTGACTACATAAAGTGCACGCTCTAATAACTTCGCACCATATTCTCCTCAAGCTCTTTCGCTTCTACCAACTTCCGACAGTTTTGTGTCTTCTCCATCTATTCTCTTTCCATGCAGCGTTCAAAGAGAGAAAACTCTTTGCCGTGAATCCGCCCGTGTAGCTGTCTCTTTCGTATCAAGAGCGGTGTAATATTTCTTGTCATGTCAAGGGAACATATTAATTCTCCTGTTGTTGCTTCTGTGGAAGGCGATAGTTCCCTACTCCATACCGGTATTGGAGAGCAAGAGAGATAGAGGAAACGAGAACTTCGCTTGTAGCTTGATAGATTAGGCCCTTGGGGATGAAGCTACAAGTGCCACCGGTTGACCCTCAGAAAGTGGATGTCAGTCAAAGAGAGACCCTCTAGCTGTTATATCGTGTCATCCGAAATGACAGACTACGAACCTCGCCTATCGTATATCTATCTTCTGCTTTTCGTGCAAGCATAGTCCTAAGGTAAATACTTACTTGGTGTATATATAAACATGTCTCTGCAAGTAGTTTCTAGTATTGTTGGTCTGTTTCGGTAAGAGAGTCAAAGTACTAGTATGACAGCTGAGCAGAGATGCCATCGCTTTAACGGCGAGGGTTTTTCTGAAGACAAATTGAATACATTGGATAAAGGCATGTTATGCAGGCGTTTGATCGAATTATTATGGAGAACTTGGACTGGCACTGAATATATTAATATTAAATTGGAGAAAGGAGCACGAGAAAGCAGTAGATCTTCGATTGCTGCAGGAGGCTGAGAGAGAGGTTGGAATTGATGAAGATGGATCGGATGGGATTGCGGATTTTCTTTTCTAGAATTTTATCTTTCTTTCTCTTCACGTTTTGTCACTTGGAATAAACGATTGCAGACGAAGTTCAAAATGTGGATTAAGATTTACTGAGTACTTAACCACTATTAAGCTGTTTTATGCAATAGGATGAAGATGGGTGTAGAGGAAAAATTGTCTTGAGGCTCTGAATGAAACTTTTTTGCACACAATGGGCTAAATGGACAGATCACAAGGATTGGGTTCAGTTGTTTCCGGCTGAGCTGTATTTTTTGCACACAATGGGCTAAATGGCCAGGTCACGAGGATTGGGTTGAGTTGTTTTATTTCTGAACGGCACTTTTTTTACACACAATGGGGAAAATGATCAGGTTAGAAGAATTGGGTTGATTGTTTTACTTCTTAGCGGCACTTTTTGCCCACAATGGGGTAAAGGGTCAGGTCCAAAGGAGTGAGTTGAGTTATATTACCTCCGAACGGCACTTTTTTGCACACAATATGCTAAATGGACAGGTCACAAGGATTGGGTTGAGTTGTATTAGCTCCGAACGGCACTTTTTTGCACACAATGGGCAAAATGGCCAGGTCACAAGGATTGGGTTGAGTTGTATTAGCTCCGAACGGCACTTTTTTGCACACAATGGGCAAAATGGCCAGGTCACAAGGATTGGGTTGAGTTGTATTAGCTCCGAACTGCACTTTTTGCCCACAGTGGGCTAAATGGCCAGGTCACAAGGATTGGGTTAAGTTGCTTTACCTCTGAAAGGATAAATGACCAGGTTTCAAGAATTGGGTTGAGTTGTTTTACTTCTTAGCGGCACTTTTTGCACACAATGGGCTTAATGGTCAGTTCGAAAGGAGTGGGTTGGGTTGTTTTACTTCTTAGCGGCATTTTTTGCACACAATAGGTTAAATCGCCAGATCAGTGGTATTGCATTAAGTTGTTCTACCTCTCAGCGGGGGGTGGCTCAGTAGGTAGCGCGCTAAGCTCATAATATGCAGTTCCCAGATTCGAGTCCCAGCTGGGTCAGCGTTGAAATTTTTCTCCACAAAACTTCCCGCCCTGTTTACGGTCAGTAGGGGACATCGATGGGCTTGGAAAGGCCGCCGTCTGTCGGATGGGACATTAAGCTGTGGCACCGTATGCGGGAGAGCCCTACCTTGAGCACGTTAAAGAACAGGCTGGATGGTCTTGACGGGAGACTACCATCTGTCTCCTAAGAGCTATCACAGTGGGTTCCTTTCCCAACCTTCTCTGAGCCTTCGGGGTCGTTGTAATCTGGCCATTTAGCTCATTGTGTGCAAAAAAATACCGTTCAGTGGTAAAGCAACCCAACCCTACCTCTTAGCGATACTTTTTTGCACACAATTGTGTAAATGACCAGGTCACAAAGAGTAATAATAATAAATAAATACCCCCTCAAGCAGCTGCTTGCCATACATGTCGGACAGGAGCCTGTCAGTTTACATGCCATAGTAGAAGGTCTGCGAGAATCTGAGAGCAGGCCCTCAGCAGAAAAACAACGATGCGTTGAGTTGTTTCACTTCTGAACGGCACTTTTTGTACACAATGGGCTAAATGGCCATGTTACAAAGATTTGGTTGAGTTCTTTTACTCTGAGGGGCACTTTTCTACACAAAATGGGTTAAATAGCCAGGTCATAAGAACCCCGAGGGTTAAGAGAAGGTTGGGGAAAGGCACACACTAGACAACTGTTAAAAGCCAGATGGAAGCATTCTTCAAAACCATCCAGAGTGTAATTTATTTGTCACAGGCTATGACAGCTTTTTCAAGCCTATCAGCAAATTCAATTATTTATAAAAAAAAACACTCTGGATAACTGAATGAGTTTAATAAATGTATATTATATATAATTATTTCTTTTGTTTGGATATATATGAATGAAAATTTCATTTCTCTGATGCTTAGGTGTTAAATCTTTTTCATGCAGGTTAGATTTAGAATTAAGCGGTGGTGCATGGTGTCCTAAAGAGCAAATTTCCAAGGATGTCCACGAGTATCTCGAGATTAATCTCAACGTTCTCCACGTAATTACAGAGGTTGCTACTCAGGGACGATTTGGCAATGGTCAGGGCCAAGAATTCGCTGAAGAGTACATCCTGGAATATTGGAGGCCTGGATTACCGAGGTGGCTAAGGTTTCGCAATAGGTTTGGTCAACAGGTATGCAAAATTTCTTTAATCATTTTTCAAGTTATGTGAAAATGTATTTTTCCAGGATTAATATCGCATGAGAATAAAATGCAGCGCTCTATAAACAGTGTAGTAGCTCATTTGTGTGTTAAGCGGTCTCAAGTGTGTCAAGAAAACCATAAAAGGAATCCTCGAATTTGCCTCATTATGTGACCTTCTTTATGTCACTACGTTCCTTCAAACGTTGACAGGCAAAACAATTGTGTCGAGGTCTAACAAGGTTGCGAATAATTGGAATAAAAATAAATAAATACCCTTTCAAGCAGCTGCTTGCCATAGAGATCTGACAGTTGCCTTTCAGTTTATACACCATAGTAGAAAGTCTGTGAGGAACGCCGAATTTCAGCAGAAAAACAACACAAGCATCTATACTCCATATTTTTCATCAGTAGCCAAGCACACTATTTTTTATATTTATCTCCAGATTTTTTTTCCTGTAAAATCTTTAAGGTTCTGAACACAAATATTTTGATGCATTACGCAATATTCGTTAAGTAGACTTTTTATTTAAATATGTTTACATGAAAACTTAATGAGTCGTATCGTTTTTAAAGTATTTGGGTATTCATATTTTGTTTGGAGATTCAGAAAAGAGTCTCCATTCAAAGACTCAGGAGCTTTTTATTTTTTTACCATTAGTGCTATATGGTGACAATACATTAGTTCAGTTACCGTAGGTCATTATAATTTTTTTTTTGTCAGGAATGAGTCATGTTAACTCCTTAGTATGACTGCTTCTACGCATTCTACATCAAATGCCTTCCAGTATAATTATATGAATAAAGACACTAACAAAACAAATAATCTGTCACATCAAACATTTTCAGCGATGTCATTTCATAGAAATTATTACTCTAAGCATAAATTCCTATTGCTTATTAAAATAAATTGTGTAACAGCATAAAAAGTAGTTTTAGTACATTAATCAATTAAAATAATTATTCATTACACATACGATTGAAATTGAAATTACTTTTATGAAAGAATATTGTATTTTTCTAATATATATATATTTGCTACAGGAATACAGTAGAAAGTTCATATTTCACAATACTGTGCAATGGGTTCTAAATGAACTTATTGATTAGCTAAGACAATTAATTCACAAGAAGTGTTATTATTTCAATATTTTACTTAAATAAACCAATGATAAAAATATACATAACTATGCGAAAAGTATTATTAGTATTGGACAAATCTATAACTAAATTACATCAGTAGTAATTTTAGGCTTTCTAAAAAAATTATTTTGGTATTTAAAAAACACTGCACAGGCGAAAAAGTTTTTCAGTAAGTCTTTGCATGTGCGGATTTCTCAATCACACTTTTTTGAATCTTAAATAAACGAAGCATTGTTCAACTTGGCGTAAGTAGGCGACTTGTTGGACAGCTTCAGAAATGAGTTTTTCTTTTGTAACCATGTGTTCGTGGAAGTGCAGATTGAACTGCAGACAGCTTTCAGGTCGCAGTTTGTGTTCATTATCTGCAAAGATGAGGCTCCTGTCACAGTAATGTAAATGTAATTCCCACTATGCGGACAATCAAAAAGTGGTAATAATTCTACTTTCGACTGCGCTTCGAAGAAGGAAAATCGAAGAAAACGCTAACAAAAGGAATTTTTAAAAACTGGTGGATTGACTTTTAATTAAGTTTCACGTATATTTATTTAAAAAATATCGTTTAGTGTTTTCTACCTCATCAGTCGAATTTATTTTGTGTTATTTAATATTCGGGCACAGAATATGGCTCTCCTGCACATGGTTTAATGTCCCATCCGACGAACTGAGTTGTTTTACCTCTCAGCTGCACTTTTTCGCATACAATGGACAAAATAGTCAGGTCACAAGGACTCCAATAGTTCAGGGAAGGTTGGAAGACGGGTACTCACTGAACAGCTGCTACAACAGAGATAGAAGCTTTCCTTTAAGGCTATCCAATGTGATCATGAGCGTGCATAGGTTATGGCTTCCTGCAAGCGGTACCGTTTTACGAGCGAGGTGGGGATTAGCGCAGATAAATCTCAACAGGTGGGATAGGAATCTGACTTTTAGGGCAGGGTGGGGATTAGCAGAGATCGATCTCATCAGGTGGAGTGCGAATCTGGTACCAGTCAAGAAAATATTTTAACTGAATATTTACATGAATGAATATTAACATATATTTCACTGAATAGCGAAATGTATGAAAAAAAAAATATTAAAAAAGTCATTATTAGATCGAAATTTATTAGTCTTTAACCTAAGTTATTAAAGTTCATTAATCGCTGCATTAGTGTTTTTCAAACCTTGCTACATTGCATCCCACTCTTAACTGCATCTATGGATCTCCTCTGAACCGAACTCATTTGTTCATTACTTCCATGACTCCATAAAGAACCACTTGGCTTTATCTAAATAGCAGTCCATACTGTTATTATATTGCATTTTCAATCACACTCGTTTCAAGTAGTTTGTTAAGTCACGTTTTGCTGTGTTCTTTTCTCTTTTTGGGCGGAGGTTGGCTCAGTCGGTAGCATGCCGGTTATGAATGATACCTTCCTTGAAGGGATGGCTCTCCTGTGCACGTTGTTGCCAGGTTTGTAATCTGTAGTTCCCTGATTCGAGTCCCAATTGTGTCTGAGCTGAGAATTTATCTCCGCTAAACGCTCATCCTACCCTCGGTCAGAAAAGAGACACTGATGGCCTTGGAAGGCCGCCGTCCATCGGATGAGACATTAAGCCGTGGCAACGTGCACAGGAGAGCCATCCCTTCAAGGAAGGTATCACTCACAGTTTAACGTCGATATCAATTTTAGAGGTAAAATTGTCTTGTGCCGGGTAGGATACGAACCCACGACCTCCTGATGACATGTCAAGTGCTCTGGACGCTGAGTTACCGTCCGCCGATCAAGATCTCTTCTAATTGATGTTATGAACTTTCTACGAAAAGAAATTTTTTTAATTTATGACCCATACCTTATTCGAGTCAAAGAACACGCTGGATGACATTGACGGGAGTTTTCTGTCTCCAACCGTTATCCAGTGGATCTCCTTCCCCAGTACATGGATGGCCCAGCCTTTTAGCCCATTAGGTTCAAAAAAGTGACACTCTGGGGGTGACAACTCAAACACTTACCACAAATGCCAAAAATACGTTGTTTTTTCTTTGATTTACTGGAGACTCTCCCTATGTTGCTTCTTTCATTATTTTGGATTCTTATATTATTTTGATGATCGATAAGGGCTCTATGCAGGATTAAGCGGTAAGGTTTTAAATTCAGTATAGTTTTTGCTGAGAGCAATGTCCTTTCAGTGTATCCGATGATAATATTTTTTTGTGATAAGTTATTCAGAATACCAAATTTTTCCAACGTCTCCAAAAGATGGCAGCACGTTACACATTTACGATTACATTTGTGAGAAAAAAATTGCTTTCGGCGGAGATGCCTTGCAGCTCGGATGATGCTCTACAGCGTCCTGTTTCACTTTATTGGCGGCAGTTGTCTCAGCTGCTTGGCTTATCAGAGTATCGCTTCGGTTCTGGTAATGATGCTCTGCAGGAGTCGTCACTCCGGACAGTGCCCGCATTAGCTCATATTCTGCGGCTTTGAGTCACCAGAGGTATTTTTTTTTAATTTTTACCTTTTTTGAAATTCTCTCTCTCTCATCAGTGTCCTACAGTGTTCAGACGGTATTTCCTTTAAGCGCAGAGAATTGAATTTCAGTTTAAACGAAGGCAATGAAGGCTTTGTCTTCGACATACAACCAATTAATCTGCAGAAATAAATTTAATGAGGCTAACTTACTGGAAGCCTTTAATTTTGCGGTTCTTTATGTCAATGTATGTTAATTTTTCGTCTCAAGATTGGATGAAGGAGAAAGATGTTTGGTATCTTCAAAAGAATGTATAAAAATGCAATGGGATGCAAACATCGTATTTTCAAAACATAGTATTAATATTTTCAGTCTCATATTATAAGAAGCTTTCCTGATATATCTGGGATTTAACAATTCTGGATGTTCGTAGATTAACTTAGTCACATCTAATGCTCCAGAATGTAGCAGTGAAACGTCATCTATATTGAAATTATTTTTAGATTTTTCTGCTATTATTGGAACGCGAGATGGCACTGGTCTGTAAATGGTAGCTAGGTAGCACTGGAAGGAGAGCTATGCACCAATTCCCTGTGATGATGCATAGAACCGGCCAGGCCTAGCACCTAATGTCCGACCCCGCCTTCTCGTGGTGCGGACCGTTAGTAACTTTCAAAAGAGATACTCTCTTGTGGAAGTGAACGGAAGGGGAGGGCTGCCAGATTAGTGTGGCCTACTGATCTGGACAACTATGTCTACTTTCATTTTTTTTTCTACTCTGCTGAGGAGTGGTCAACCACACAGGGTCCTGGTGCTGACCATATAAACCTACTGGACTGATATATGGCTCTGAGCTTGATTATGGATCCTGATTTTGCTGCACTGGTGGGCTTCTGTGGAGGGAAAATCTTCCGCTGTGTTTTCTGTTTGTTTGTGGGTTGACAGCCCCAAGTGAATAGATTCACAGGATATGTTTATCAGCTGGTGGATAATCCTGAGCAGAAGTCATCGCAGGCACCTGAACTCTTTGCTTCTATTGGCATCGTCAAATTCTACATTGGAGGAAGTCTTCCAGTGTAGATGGCTTCAGCCTTTAGTAGTGGGGGAACGGGTCTTTGCCCCATGTCTGCGATTAGGGGGCTGTTTGATATTGTCGGCATTCCCTCTCTCAATAAACATAGTTTCTTTCAACATCCCACTAACCATTTTCTCTCCATAGGTAGTTGGAATGTGAGGACTCTGCACAGAGCTTTTTCTCTTGATGTCCTCACACAAGAATTCCACCGTTATAATTTAGATATTCTCGGCTTGCAAGAGACCAGATGGACAGATAAAGGTCAGATTCTTAAAAATAATCTTAAATTTCTCTTTTCAGGGAGGGACGACAATAAGCATCACCAAGGCGTGGGTCTGCTTCTCAGCAGACACGCTAGTGATGCTCTTCTAGGATATGAGTGCATTAATGAAAGGTTTCTTACAGCAAAATTTCAGACAAGCGTTAAAGACTTGAATGTTATATGCTGTTATGCCCCCACTGAGGATGCCGATGAGGATCAGAAGGATAGGTTTTATGAACAACTTCAGGATATTTTGAATTCTGTCAAGAAAGGAGATATTACCCTTGTTCTTGGTGACTTCAATGCCAAAGTTGGTACTGACTCTGCCCTTTGGGGAGGAGTAATAGGCCCTTTTGGTATTGGTAGCGCAATGGCAATGGGAAACGTCTCCTACAGGTAAGTAAACTCAATGGATTCAGAATAACTAAAACTTATTACAAACACCGCGACATACATAAGTACACATGGGTTTCACCTGATGGGCTGCATAAGAATATGATTGATTACATATTAATTAACAGCAAATGGGCTAGTTCTGTTAGGAATACCAGGGCATATAGGGGAGCTGAAATTGGATCTGACCATTACCTTGTTAAAAGTGTGTTGCAACTTAAACTTAAAAAGTGTTGTGCTAGGGTTAAAAAATTTACTTTTAATACTGAAGCTCTGAAAGTCCCAGTTATAGACAAAGCTTAACATGATAGGTTACTTAGTCATTATGACAGTCATGGTTTGCTTACTACTGAATTTGAGGAAGAATGGGATCATTTTAAACAGGCTTTTTTGGACACTAACAGTACTCTTTTAGGAAAAAAGGAGCAGAAGAGGCAAAATTATCTGAGTGATAAGGTACTTGAGCTTATTTCGGAAAGAAAGAACTGCAGGAATGCCCTTAATCAATACCCTACTAGTCCTAATAGAAAGCATTACAGAGACCTTAATAAACTTGTAAAGGATCAGTTAGCTGCTGATAAGAATCTTTGGCTTGATGGTTTGGCTGATAAAGCCCAGGAAGCAGTTAGACAGCACAACAGCAGAGAGCTGTACCAGATAGTTAATGTTTTGTGTGGTAGAAAACGGACAGGCATACAAGGATTGAAGGATAAACAAGGTAAGGTTATAGAAGGGGAGGATTCTGTCATGGCTAGGTGGGCTGAGCATTTCAGTGATGTTCTAAACAATGTAGTTAGTTCTACTCCCATTGTTTGCAATGATGATAGATGCATTGTTGGCTTTAATGTTGGACCTATAGCACAATCTGAAGTTATTTTGGCTGTTTCTAAACTTAAACTTCATAAATCCCCAGGGGTAGATGAAATTACTACGGAAATGCTTAGAGCTGGGAATGTTTCGGTTACCACTTGGATGACTGAAATTCTGAATATCTTTTACGATAAAGGCATGGTTCCTAAGGATTTTACCAGAGCTATTGTTATCCCTATTTTCAAAAAAGGTGATCGCAGTTCTTGTGATAACTATAGGGGTATCAGCCTACTCTCTGTTCCAGGTAAAGTTCTTTCCATGATTGTGCTTAATAGAATTAAGAATCTGGTTGACAGTCAATTGCGTGATGAGCAATGTGGATTCAAAAGTGGTAGGGGATGTGTGGATCAGATATTTTCACTTAGGCAGATTCTTGAGAAATGTTTAGAGTTTCAGAAACCTTTGGTTGCTAGCTTTGTTGATTTCAAAAAGGCTTTCGACTCTGTTCATCGTCATAATTTGTGGTTGATTGTGAAATCATATGGTATACCAGACAAGTTAGTTAACATTATGAAAGCTCTCTATAATAACACTGAGTCGTGTGTGAGAGTTGGTAAGGCTTGTAGCAATTGGTTTAGCATTACTTCTGGTGTTCGACAAGGGTGCATTTTGTCTCCTTTTCTCTTTAGCTTGCTTAATGATTATGTTATGCGAAATTCACTTCAAGGGAAAGATTTTGGCCTTAAATGGGCTGGAGATACGAAAATTTCTGATTTAGATTATGCTGTTGATTTAGCCCTTTTGGCAAATGATGTTAATGAGATGAACTCTTTCATTCGAGCTGTTGATGAGACTGGTAGTAGAGTAGGTTTGGTTATAAACAGAGAGAAAACTAAAGTGATGAAAATTGGTCAGGCAGGCTGTGATTCAGTTAATCTGAATGGTTGCAGTCTTGAGCAGGTGTCACAGTTTAATTATCTTGAGAGCTATGTAACAGATAATGGTGATGTGCGGCATGAGATTAACAGACGAATAGGGATTGCTGCCGGGACTTTTAAGAACCTATGGAGAGTGTGGAGAAATAGGCGTATTCACCTAAAGACTAAAATTAGACTGTATAATAGTTTGGTTCTTTCTAGGGTTAGTTATGTAGTGAAACTTGGACACTTTGTAAACAAGATAACAGGAAACTAGATGCTTTTGATTCCAGATGCTTACGCAGTATCTTGGGCATTAGGTGGTTCAACTTTGTAACTAATGATGAGATTAGGCAAAAGAGTTTGCAACCTCCTTTAAGCAGCAAATTGTGCAGAGAGAGACTCCTTTGGTTTGGCCATGTTGTCCGTATGAATAATTATAGATTGGCGAATAGGGTTATGAACAGTGTGCCTAAAGGCCTCAGAAAGAAGGGGAGACCTAGGCTGCGGTGGGCAGACAATGTCAAACAAGACCTTGTTAGAATTGGTGTGCAGTGGCCAGATGCAGTAGATGTAGCTCAGGATAGACTTGCTTGGAGAACTAAATTGCACGGTCTGATTGGACCTCCGTAGCCCATGGCTGCTTGAGGATGATGATGATGATGATGAGATGGCACTAGGGCCGCACATGCGTTGGATGAAAGGACCCTTACGCCACACAAATAAACGCATTTGTAGTTCACAAAATTTAGAATTTCGCTTTCCCAATTCACATATTCTTATTTTCGCCATGTGTTAATTTCGATATTAAAAACTACCTACGAATCAGTTGGGTTGTTTCACATCTGAGTGCACTTTTTTGCACACATTGAGTAAAATGGCCAGGTCACAATGATCCAGGATCTCAGAGAAGGTTGAGGAAGGGGACCCACTGGGCTGCCCTTGAACAGATGGAAGCTTCTTTCCAATGCCATCTAATGTGTTCTTTAATATGCACAGAGTATGACTCTCCTTCACAAGGATCAGCATTTTAACGTCACATACGATCTCGGCGACCTATCCAAGCACAGCGACGTCCCATTTCTGACCGAGAGCAGGGTATAGTTTTGTGGAGATAAAGTGGCACACACGCGGGACTAGAACCTGGAAACTAGAGATTACAAATCTAGCGCGCTACCAATGAGCTAACGCTCCCCCCCCCTACGAATCATCATTGCATAATTAAGAGCAGTAAAAGGTAGTATTATATCTAAAGCACAAGTGAGAAACCGACAACACATTAAAAAGCGGTAAAAATCGGATTTCGTTTTTCCAAAACTGGAACAAATTTAACTTTTACTGTATAAAGCACTCTCTGCCATTGGAATCAACTCTTGCTTATCACCATTCTACCATCTAGATTAGCACCTTCTTTTCTCTTAGATCATTCGGCCACCTATATTAGCCTTCCTTCCTCCTAGATTACACTCTTACCTAAATTAGAACCTTCCTATTTCTTAGACCATTCGCTAATCTACATTAACGCCTTCCCTTCTCTTACACCACTCAACGACTTAGATTAGATCCTTCGCTTAAAACACTCGACCACCTAAATTAGCATCTTCCCTTAAAACACTCTACCACCTAAATTAGTACCTTTCCTTCTCTTAGACTACTCGACCACCTGAATTAACATTTTCCCTTCTCTTAGATCACTCAATCACATACATTTTCACTTTCCCTTCTCTTAGACCACTCAATCACATACATTTTCACTTTCCCTTCTCTTAGACCACTCAACCATTTATATTAGCATCTTTCCTTCTTCTGGACCACTTGATTACCTAGATTTACCTACATTAACACCTTCCCTTTCTCTTAGACCACCTGACCTTCTAGACCTTTCCTTACACCACTCCCACTTAGACTAGTCGAGTGTCTGAGGGATGATTAGCACCTTCCCTCAGATCACTGGACCACTTATATTGGCACCTTCCCTTAGACCACTTGACCACCTAGATTAGCACCTTCTCTTCTCTTAGACCATTTGACCGCCTAGATTAGCACCTTATCTTCACTTAGACCACTCGACCATCTTCTCTTACAAACACGCTTCTCTTACACCTCAGGTCCAAATTAACCCAAAGAGCTCAGATAAGGTTGGGGAAGGGGACCCACTGGATTGCTGTTGCAGGACATGGAAGCTTCTCATCAATGCCGTCGAACATGTATGGCATATTCGAGTATGACGTCAGATTAACATATTTCCTTTAATTAGACCACTCGACCGCTTAGATTAACACCTTTTCTTAGACCACCTGACCTGAAATCTTCTATATCTCCTATATTTTTCTAAGAGCTGTCAACTGACTCCATTTTCCAAACGTCTTCTAAGAATTACTGCTCTTATGACCAGGCTGTTAAACAAAAAAAAGTGTCCTTTAGGTATAAAAAACAGTAATTCGAAAGTGCAATTATTTATTAAACAAATACACGCCAAATAGAAAAAAAATAAATAATACCTCCTCAAGCAGCTGCTTGCCACAGAGATCTGACAAGAGCCAGCCAGTTTTATACGCCAAAGTAGATGGTCTGTGAGGATGGCGAGACTTCAGCAGAAAAAACACGAACATCCATACTTTACCCGGGGCTCGAACCCAGATCCCGTAGATGAGTAGCCTAACGTGCTAACCACTCGGCCACGAGACGGATCAAAGAAAAAACGAAACATAAAAAAAACAAGTTATCTGAACATACGATTGCATGACACTGAAATCGATGAAATCTAAGGATTTAGATAAACTAATTCTAATATCTCATCTAAATTTTATAATTTAGGTTGTTCGAGATGTTTCTGTTATCTTCTTAACGAAATATATTTGATTAAAATTCGATTTTTAAGTAACAGCCAATGCCAGTCACTCATATCACGATAACAGCCGGCTTAATCATAATGCAATAAGGCTCAGTTAGTAGTGTGCCAGACCACTTAATCTGTAGGGCTCAGCTTCGAGTCTTGAAATTTATCGCCTGTAAACTTTCACTCTGCCCTCTGTCACAAAAAGGAACATCATGAGCTTGTTCCTATGACGCTTCCTATTTTCTAGAGGAAAGTATTTCTCCAGTACAATGTTGGAATAACGCATCATGGAAGATGTAGAAATCAGTTTTTACCGCAATTTGGAAAGATCTGGCTTGGATAATAAATTAATTACGAATCAGTTTGAGTATTTCTCCAGTACAGTGTTTGAATATCGCTTAAACAAAAATGTAGAAATTAGTTTTCGTTAAAATAGTTCACTTCTCTGCTCACAAGCAGCAACGTTGTCTATCGTGGGTAAAAAAACGCATTAAGATAATTTCGTAGCCTGCTACCATAACAAATCTTTGTAAGCGACATGATTTACTTTCTAAGATCTAGATTTCATAAAACACAAGACTAGAAATGTATATTATGTAAAAATTAATTCGCCAACAAGTAATACAAATGGTATTTATTTGAGATAAATATTTACCTTCCTTAGTTAAAATAAAAAAGTTATGAAGTCGCATCATGTTGATATGTGGGACTTGTTCGAACTTTTTTTTTTTCTTAATGGTGATAGTTCAGATTTATGACACTACTGGTATGTTTAAAAGTATGCATTGAAAGATAAAAGACGACTAAATATTATTTAGAGTAAATTAAATTTTCAGCATTCCACTAGCTAAATTCTTTCAAATTTCGTGTCAATATAATGTGCGTTTCTGCACGATATCACCATGTCTCGAACGCCAGTAGCGTACCATTTAATCCTGAGAAATGTAAGCGATTAATTCCACGGAAAAGATCTCATGCATAAGTAAGGCATGTTTAGGAACATCATCGTAATGAAATTGAGATTAAATCCTACTTAAAACAACAAGTTCACACTAATTCTTAGCATCGTGAATGACTAATTTATGGTTCGTCGAAATTATTCACTCGTTTAAATTAGCTCAGTGTTTACTCGAGAATATCTCATCACTGGCCTATGCACAAACAATATCCGGTGTACTCACCAGTGGTTAGGTTGAAATGCTGCGCTTCATTCTGGTTATATTTCAGCTTTCCTCTCAGACCGAGCGCCTGCGATTTCTGTGAATCGTGAACTTGGGTAAAAGTCGTGCCTTGGAGCTATTCACTTCTTAAAATAATTTCGCTACTTAGTCGGAATCTTCTTTGTTTCTATTTAATGGATAATTCTCTGCCCGTTTCACGTGTTTCGCAACCACTGCCGTTTTCCTTAATGCCGTTGACTGCTAGTGGCTCTTGCTCTTCCCTCTTCACCATCGATTACTTGCAGCTCTTTTATTCGTGATAAATATTCATGCTGTCAAAGTTAATACCGTGTTTCTCTAGCCGGAATACTTAAAGCTTTCCGCTGAAACTTTCTCCACAGCTTGTTAACTATTCAGATAAAAGCATTTCCTACAATGTTAACATGGAAATTGCAAACGCTTCTTGAATTAATTTAGAGGAAAGAAATTCAACATAAGCAGAACATTAAATCTAACGACGCCTTGCTGCGCTTTTCACACCGAAAAATCCATAACGTTGAATATCTTTAAAAGCACAAAAATCAAAAAACGAGCGGTCGTCTCTTTTCCTGTTCTTTATAGGCATGAATGTCGTGATCATGTGAGAGGAGCAGGAGAAGCTTTAATGCCGAAGTTGTGTGTTTTCCCTTCATTTTGAAGGCAACCTTTTCTCATTTGATAAGGCTGCTCACTTTTGTTCCAGGTAAGCATCACATCCACGGCAAAGTGAAAAAAAAAAAAACTTTTCTTTCTTTCTAAAAACGAAATTAAATGTTACTCTCCTCATCTGAAGAATCCATCAGCGGAATATGGTTTAATTATAAAGCTTCTGCTGACTGGCTATTCGTCATCGTCGGGGCGAAATTCCATTTCGTACGTCAACGTTTGATTGATGAATTATTAAGCACGTGTGAGAAGGATGTTACAACACCGTAATGAACCGAAGGCGAACATGAAAATGCTAATTACTTTGTTACATTGGAAGCAAAATCTTGCTTTGGACAATTTATTACGTCTCCCAGAAACTTGGGCTTGGAAACGAAAACTTTAACTGAAGCAGTCGTTGGATTCTGTAAATCGTTTTCTTGGCGTCTTCTAATGTGATATTCCTTCGGATAATTAGGAAAATTTAATGAATGTGTGAACATTGTGCTCTGTAGGCATTACTTAAGGAGCATCATTATGGATTTGTACTAAATATCAAACTTTTTACCTTTTTTTTGTGTGTGTGCATTTAGAGACGTTTTTCGATTTTTGTGAACAAAATAAACATGAAATAAAGCAGCAGAGCATGATGATGGATGAGGGTTTTGCTCAAATAATGGAAATATGGAAAGTGGACTTTTATTTGTTGGCGGTGCTCCCATTTCCGTCTTTTGTGTTTATTTGTATGACTGTTTGTCTCAATATCCGTCTTATTGAGATTTGCATTCAATTTGACAGCAATGCATCTCTCTCATCTTGTGGGAAAAGGATGCTTGTGTCATCGTAATTTAGAAGAGTTCCTGAAATTAGAGGTAATATCATGAGAGCTCGTTAATGATTGGTTTAGTTGCATTGTTTTACCGCTGAGTGGTACCATGTTTCACATGGCGTGGAAAGAATGAATGAATAGAAAAGGCATAAAATTTCGTTGTTGTTTTTCTTTTATTTTGTGATTAGACAGACAAAACTATCAGTTTATCTGTAGGTTATAACGGAACAAACATCAACGCCATCCTGGGACTAGAATCCGGATCCCAGCAAAAGCAGTGTTTTTGCTGCTAGCCAGTACGATTCCTCTGTGAGGAGCGTGGGTCGGCCCAGCCGGTAGTGCTCCAGGCTCTTAAGTTGCAGTTCACAGGTTCAAGTTCCATCTGTGCCAGCACTGAGATTTATCTCCAGTAAAATCCTCACCCTGCCCTCTATCAGTAGGGGATACCGATGGGATTGAAAGGCCGCCATCCGTTGGATGGGACGTTAAGCTGTGACTCCGTATGCTGAATGGCTGGCCTTGACAGGAGGGTACCATCTGTTTTCCAAGAGCTTAATGTTAGCTCCTAGATTAGCACGCCATCTTCTCTTTAGACCACCTAGATTAGCACCTTCCCTTCTCTTTAGACCTAGATGAACACCTTTCCTTCGCTACCACTCTAGCACCTTCTCTTACAAACATACTTCTCTTACACCACAGGTCCAAATTAATCCAAAGGTCTCAGATAAGAGTGGGGAAGGAGACCCACTGGACTGCTATTGCACCTATAAAGAACAGATTAGGAACTCGACCACCTAGATTAACACCTTACCTTCTATTATACCACTCGACTACCTAGATTCTAGATTAGTACCTTCTCTTCCCTTAGACCATGCATGTCAAACACGCGGCCCGCCGGGAACTGTTCTGCGGCCCGCCAAGATTGATAACTAATACGTTTATTTAACTTTTGACAAAACTGGATTCTTTAATTAAAATTATAAGTACGTACAAGGTACATGAATTAAAAAACGTATTTCAGAAAACATTTCCATTTATATATAAGGGAAACTATTGCGCATAAATGTATATGTCGGAGCCCGATTTCTAGATCTAGAATTGCTCATATCATGAAATGCCCGATCATTTCATGATATGAGCGATCGGGCTCCGACATCTCCGATCGGGCTCCGACATCTCCGATCGGGCTCCGACATCTACGATCGGGCTCCGACATTTACGATCGAGCTCCGACATGTATACACATGTCTCGAGGTCATTCAAATGTACGTACTTTGCGCATGGCAATGAGTCACGAAATGCCAGTAGAGTCGGAAGCTATTCGTTAGCAGTCAGTGAACGAATACTGCGTTCTAGTCTAGTTTGCACATAACAATTTTCATCTGTTTTTTTCCTGTTTTGCGGCCCGCGATTTAATACATAATACTTAATATGGCCCTCGGTGGCTAACGAGTTTGACATACCTGCCTTAGACCATTCTACCATCTAGATTAGTAACTTCACTTCATAACTGGAATGAAGGCTTCCAATTCACTTTAGAATACTTCTTGAGTTGACACTAGTTGCGCAGTTGGTAGTGTGATAAGTGAATTTTAGTATTCTAGAATGAACTAATTTTAATTTGACCTTTTCTCTTCTTGTACGTGTCTTTCTGCATTGTGTGAAGACAGTCGTTGGTCATTAGATGATTCTTAAGCCTTGTACTCATGCGAAAGAAAATCATACGCTCTTGCACGTCAAATGTTCTCTAACAACTGTTCCAACTCCAATTTTATCCTTCCCCCAGTCTTCTCGCTGTCATTGTGATCTGGTCATTTAGCCCATTGTGTACAAAACAGTACAGCTCAGAAGTAAAAACAACCCGATTCGGTAAAGAAGTGTCTATCAAACCGGAGTTTCACGGAATCTTTCGCGAAAAGTCTGGATTCCGGAGTTAAGAAAAATATTCAGTAATTACCAAAAAAAGCTTTAAGTCTCTGACGAAATTGGGAATGAACAAAGAAATCGCATGTTGTAAATGGAAGAAGAACTGTGAGTTTCTTTAACCGAAAATTCTCCCAAGAATTCATAACTTGTGAAAAGAGAAAAAAAAGCCTTTGTCCTACACTGAAAAGTTAACAATTAAAACTTCCTTCTAATAATTGCATTGTGCAATGATTAATTATAATAAATATTTCTTAAAATTTAGTTTTTTAGGTGGTAGTGGTTGGGGGGGGGAGGTGATGATTAATAAACAAGTTTTTTATGCTGGAGTTCCGTTAGACTTTACAATATCGGTCAGGGGTATACTGAAGAACTTGAAAACATCGTTCAGTGGTTTCGCCATTGTTAAAAGGTTGGAAAACACTACTGTAATGACATTCACCGTTCCCTTTAAGTGCACGGAGTATGGCTCTCCTACACACAGTGGCATGGTTTAATATTCCATCCAATGGACGACGGTATTTCCAAGTACAAGAATGCAATCTTTCTCACCGAGGGCAGAACGAGAGAAGGGGAGAAAATCTTGACCCAGACACAGTGAGAAATTATTATACACAATGCAGGTGAGACACAGTGAGAAATTATTATCACAATGCAGGTGAGAAAGGTGAAGTGAAGGGCAAAAACCCAAGACTTTTTAAGTAGCCTAGTTTTTATGAATGAGGACATACTTCTTGGACATTAGCTCACAGAATTTCTCTAATTTTGTTCCCATTTGAAAAAAAAATTGACATGTTGAGACATTATGCGGAAAAGAATGTTCTCACACATTAATTTTTAAAATCATTTAATTTTATTAATAGTCACATGTTATGCGGTGTTTAATGAGGAACTATGAATTGCATTTTTGAGAACGAACGGAATCTATTATGTATATGTACAAGAATCAGTCAGACAAATTCGGATCTCGAATCCTTCGACCGCGGACCCCGAAGTAGAGCTGAATCTCTCCTATAGTAAGCAGCATTAAGAGGTCTATAGCAAGGATGGGCAAGTTCTTTGATAAGAAGAGTCACATAAAATATTTTTCATGCGTTTTTGAATGTTCAAGAGCCACAAAAAATACTATTTTAAAATTGTATTTATGAATAATAAAAAATACTACTATATAGTTGTCCTACTCACCAAAACAGAATATGTTTAATTTCTGCTCGTTGAAGTCTTTGATTGAGTCTTCATTTTGCAGTTAATAGTTTAAAATCTGTCTGGTAGGATGTCAAAGATGTTCTAAGAAGCTCAGTGAGGTCAGTGAGAATAGCACGATGTTTTGACTTGGCAAATTTCATTACAGAGAAGAGAGATTCACAGCAGTAAGTTGTCCCAAAAACAGAGAGTAGTCGGAAGCCAGTTTTCTGAAGATTGGGATACTTTACTTCTGGAATTTGTTTCCAAAAGTCAGTTAGAGATGAGCTTTTATGTACTACCTTCAAACCCACATCTTCCTGCAGCTCAATAATCTACGTGTAACGTGCACAGGGTATGACTCTCCTGCACACGGGGACACGGCTTAACGTCCCATCCGACGGACGGCGGCCTTTCCAAGCCCATCGGTGTCCCCTACTGACCGTGGGCAGGGCGGGGAATTTTGCGGAGATAAATCTCAACGCTGACCCAGCTGGGACTCGAACCTGGGAACTACAGATTACGAGCCTGGCGCGCTACCGACTGAGCCACCCCCGCCCCAAAAGATTGGTAGTTGATAGCCATCTTACAATAGAGTAGAATGAAACGTCACTTGGCTTTTTTTTTTCTTCAAGCTCCAGTTCCTCAATAAAATTTCTAAATTCACGGTGTGTTTATGCACTTGTCCGAATGAAATTCACAATTTCTAAAACGCAATTTATAGCATTGTTGAACTTAAAGTGTTTGCTTACTAAATACCCAAGGTGGATGATACAATGAATAAAGAGACATTCAGGGTAGTTGAGATCATGTGTCAATTGCCCAACTAGGCCAGCATTTTGACCTACCATAGCTGGTGCTCCGTCTGTTGCAATGTTAACAAATTTGTGCAGTGGTAGTTGAGCATTTAATAAAGCTTTGTTAAATGCATTTTTTTATGTCAGTACCTTTCGTGGTTTCCTTTAAGCTTATCAGGTCTAAGAATTCATCTTTTACATTTCCATCGTTTGTAACATAGCGAACAAATATAGCTAGCTGAGGGATATCTTGGATGTCTGTAGATTCATCCAGTGCTAAGCTGAAAGCAACGCAGCTTTTCAGATCACTCTGCAGTAAACATACGATTTTAGAACTAATTTCAGAAATACCTCTTTCAATAGTGCGGCGGGAGATAAGAATTTGTTCTGTTGTCTAAGTTTTGAGTTCTCTGTTCGCAGTTCTGATTCAGGAGGAATTTGAGATGCAATTTTTTTATGGTTAGATTCATGGTGACGCTTTAAATTACTGGCTTTAAAGTGACATAGCTGTATGACAGATAAGGCAGAGAGCCTTTTCACCCTTAACAGTGGGGCGGGGGTGGCTCAGTCGGTAGCGCGCCAGGCTCGTAATCTGTAGTTCCCAGGTTCGAGTCCCAGCTGGGTCAGCGTTGAGATTTATCTCCGCAAAATTCCCCGCCTTGCTCACGGTCAATAGGGGACACCGATGGACTTGGAAAGGCCGCCGTCCGTCGGATGGGACGTTAAGCCGTGACCCCGTGTGCGGGAGAGCCATACCCAGTGCACGTTAAAGAACACGCTGGATGGCCTTGACGGGATACTACCATCTGTCTCCCAACAGCTGTTCCAGTGGGTCCCCTCCCCCCAACCTTCTCTGAGCCTTCGGGGTCCATGTGACCTGGCCATTTAGCCCATGGTGTGCAAAAAAGTGCCGCTCAGAGGTAAAACAACCCAAACAACCCTTAACAGTAAAAGCAAAATCGTCCTCCCATTGTTGGTTAAACACCCTCTTTTGTTGTTCGTATTTCCGTTTTATACTCTTCTGTTGCTCAGTCATTTTAAACAAGGGTTTAATAACTTTAACTAAAAACAATCTTAAGTAATTATTAATCACAATAGTACTTATCTACACTCCACTGCACATGTTCCGCTACCGCCGCAAGCTCGTAACTTGTGTGTACTGCATGAAGATCGATGATGACGCAGAGTTCAGTTGCATCATCCGTACTTGTTTAAAACAAGTTTGGTTATGTTTTCGTTTTCTTCGTAATCTATTGAAAACGGCGATTTCAATGATATACTTCTGAATTTGATACTTCTCGAGTCTACGGGAAGCTACCTCTCCCGGATCTCGAAGGGTTAATATAAAATTTTAGAAAAATTGGCAATGGAACCCAATATTGTCTCAGGAGCCGCACAGAGTAACTTCGGGAGCCGCACAGAGTAACTTCGGGAGCCGCACAGAGTAACTTCGGGAGCCGCAGTTTGCCCACATAAGTAAATGTAAGCATAATGTAAGCAGCATTAAGAGGTAGGGATCGAGTTCTTTAAAGTAACGCTCTCATGATTAGCGCAGGTGTAAAATTCGATGACTTAATTCAAATAGTGTATCTGCATTTTGCAATGAAAAACCAGTCAAAAATCACAGGAGTATCACTACGTAATGGGTCTTTCCAATTTGTATAAAAATGACTCAGCTAAAATGACAAAAAATGATATGTCGAGAATCGGGGGATTCCTCCCTTTAAGAATACTGGTAAGGGTAATGGAGGCAAAATATTATTAATATATATAATTCGTGAATTTTTCGAGAAATTTGCTAAAGATCTCTAAAAGTGGGAGGGAATGTTATTCTATAATGGAAATCCTGTTTCTTGGTCTACCCCCATTTACTTTTTCTGGCTTGTTTGAGTTTCTTTCACACCCATCCCTGCCTAAATTTTTTTCTTGATCCGGGACTGCCAAATGTCTGCCAAATGTGATGTTCTTCTTTGTCTGAAATGGTTATTAATGGTTGTGCTTTGGACGGGGAGAAGTAAATGTCCAATATACTAGTTAGAGGATGACACACTATTTATTTACATTTTTTCATAATCACACATATATGCAATATGGGAATGTGCTTGATTCTGTGGGCTTAAGCTGTGCTTAACACTTTGTTGGATGAAGTAGCTTAATATGATATGTTCGGAGATATGCTGCTTTGCTTTTGCAGGCATTCACTTAATGAACTTGAAATCTGTACTTTCCCGTACAGAAATCGCTTTACAGACCTCAAAACTCAGCGGGAGGATATCCTAATCCCTACATTCATAACCTGGTTCACACAAAATCGAAACCTTCTATTTTAGGATTTTTGAGAACGAGCTACATCGCTTTGACGAGCTAAACGAATGTGACTTCTCCGTTCCTAAGCCATCCTCATTCTGCCTTAGTTACTGCCTTATCCTGAGCTGCCCTCTCTCAATGATTTCCAGCTGGGTCAGCGTTGAGATTTATCTCCGCAAAAATTCCCCGCCCTGCCCACGGTCAGTAGGGGACACCGATGGGCTTGGAAAGGCCGCCGTCCGTCGGATGGGACGTTAAGCCGTGGCCCCGTGTGCGGGAGAGCCATACCCTGTGCACGTTAAAGAACACGCTGGATGGCCTTGACGGGAGGCTACCATCTGTCTCCCAACAGCTGTTCCAGTGGGTCCCCTCCCCAACCTTCTCTGAGTCTTCGGGGTCTATGTGACCTGGCCATTTAGCCCATGGTGTGCAAAAAAGTGCCGCTCAGAGGTAAAACAACCCAACAACCCAACTCAATGATTCACACCCAAACCCCTCTGGTTATACGAAGGGAGTACAGCAAAGAGGTGCAATGAAACCATTTGCTGATCTCGTTTCCGTGAGCATCTGGAAACTTTACAGCCAGGCTACGAATGACGACTAATCAGCAACATTTCCATTTAAGAAGACACTTCTGAAAATACACGCATATATAGCAGAGATATTGTGGACTAGTGGTTAGCACGCTTGGTTACTGATTAAAGGGACGAGCCCTGGGTAACGGCATGAATTTTTGTGTTGTTTTTCTGCTGAGGTCTCGCCATCTTTACAGACCTTCTCTATGGCGTATAAACAGACAGGCTTCCGTCAGTCCTCTGTGGCAAACAGCTGCTTGAGGGGGTTATTTTTTATTATATAAAATAACAATAAATAACATAATAAGAAAAATTAGAGGAAAAGAGACTTTATTTAAATTGTCTTCTGTTATTTTTTCAATTCATTGAGTCTGGTAAAAAGGGAATGAGTATCCATCTAAAAGAGAGTTAATATTCGGTTAAAAAAAGAGTAAACACCCAGTTAAGAGATGGAGATAACTACAAAAAAAGATGATGCTCTAAAATCTTTGTTTAAACACCCTTCCGTTATTTTCCCACTTCTTTCTTCTGTCAGTCCATCGCTATCCACCGGCGTCAGTAAATATTATTCATAGATTGATTTTTTTCTCAGCTTAAATAAGAGATAAAAAACCAAAGAGAACAAAAGAAAAGAATAGAAATAAAAACACTGAAATCTCGATTTCAGCATAAATACACAAAATCTTTCTAGTGGATGCTTGTGGGCATTTTCTTTGTTCACACAGTGCCAACTTAGAGAACTTGAACAGAACATTTGGGTCTTTCTTTCCTTTGTTCCTTCTTTCTTCCTTCTTTTCTCTCCTTCCGCTTTTTTTGTCGTTCTCTTCTCTAACGTATACACCGAAGATGGAAGGTGGCACGGCATACATGACACAAGACAATGGCGATGTTACACAAGGCAGGAGGCAGACGCCGACATATCCTTGCCCCGAGGCCTAGCCTATCTCTTTAGCCTCTCCCTGCACCGGCGCACATCATGTCAAAATAGCTAGGCCGTCACTTCAGAAACCACTCACTACGTTATCGCATCATAGCTGCCCGCTTGCTCTTCCATGTTCGGTCAGGTTTATAGCGCGGTTGAAGTGCTCCGGCCAAGTGTTATCTCTTTCTTTCTCTCGGCCGTCTACTGCTCTTCTTTCGCCTCCTCCTCCCCAGGAACAGACTCCGCCACACGCTCACAACGCCCTCTCAAAGGCTTGCTTGCATCACTTTTCACCAGAGGGTTTCCTTTACCAGCAACTCTTCTTTACAGTGTGCGTACTCATACACACATATACATTTCTACCACAATTCACTAGCTTGCCTGTCTGCCTGAGCTACGGAGGGGGAGAAGACTGTGTCCTCTCACTCCTCTACCTATTGCGGTATTTTCATTCAGGAGCAATGGCTCATGCCACTCGCTTGTTGACGCTCGAGTCTTAGCTGGCCATGCGGCTATCGCTGCGAGGTAACAATGATGGGACAGAAGAGGCTCCGAGCGTGCCAGCTAGTACGCAAGCTCCTTGTAGGGTGGGTGGATGGGTGATGGGGAGGGTGATGCAATTCTGCGGCAAAGAGCGAGGTGGAGAGCGCAATGGTGAGGCCCAGAAAGATAACGTTGTAATGCAAGGGATGTTGAGTACTTCGTTTTTTAGTATTTTGTTTATCTTTATTGCTTATTCGTAGTGTGTATAAAAGGAAATAAAAAGAAATAGTTTCCGTCTTCTTGTATCTTTTTTTCTCGTAATCACTTAAGAAGTAAGATTTAAAAAGGAAGGCAGCATCCCTTAAACAAAATTTTGCACGCAAATTTAGTTTTCTTTCAGTTTCGAGTTTTAATTCCAAATGATGCGTAGTGTAGGTTGAATTATTTAACCTCTGAGCGCCGCTTTTTTGCATACTATGGGCTAAATGACTAGATCACACACTTGTAAACAATGGCCTAAATGACTAGGCCACACACTTTTTTGCACACAATGGGTTTAATGACTAGGTCAACCACGTTTTTGCACACAATGGTCTAAGTGGCTAAGTCACGTATTTTTTCACACAATGGACTAAATGACTAGGTCGCACACATTTTTGAAAACAATGGGCTAAATGACTAGACCACCCACGTTTTTGCACACAATGCTCTAAACGATTAGGTCGTACACTTTTTTGAGCACAATGGACTAAATTACTAGATCGCACACTTTTTTGTACAGAATGGACTAAATGATTAAGCCACATGCTTTTTGTTCAAAATGGCACACACATTTTTTGCATAGAATGGACTAAATGACTAGGTCACACACTGTTTTTCACACAATTGGCTAAATGACTAGGCAACGCGCTTTGTTTTTCACATAATGAACTGAATGACTAGGTCACACACTATTTTTTCACACAATGGACTAAATTACTGTCACTCACGCTTCTGCACACATTGTACTAAATTACTGTCACTCACGCTTCTGCACACATTGTACTAAATGACTAGGCCACACAATTTTTGCACACAATGGGCTAAATAATTATGTCACATATATTTTGCACACCGTGGACTAAATGGGCAGGTTATGCATTTTTGGCGCACAATTGATTAAATGAATTGGTTATATACACTTTTGCACACAATGGGCTAAATGACTAGGTCACACTTTTTGCACAAAATGAATTAAATTACTAGGTCACACTTTTTGCACGCAATGACCTAAATGGACAAGTCACTATTTTTCAATATAATGGATAATTTCTAGGTTACACACACTTTGCACACGACGGGTTAAATGACCAAGTTACATACTTTTTTGCACTAAGTGGGCTAGATCCCATGTGTCCAGAGAGGATCCATTGTACAATTTATTAAGAGACAGAAGCTTTTCATCAAGACCATCCAGCAAGTTCTGTGGTGTGTCCAGAGTATGGCTCTCGTGTAAGCAGTAACATTGCTGGACGCCCCATTCAATGGTTGGCGGCCTTTCCAATCCCATCGGTGCCCTTTTCAGACCGAGGGCAGGGATTTAACCGAGATAAATTTAAATCCTGATCCAGGTGGGATTCAAACCTAGGAACTTCAGATTACGAGCTTGGCGATATGGACTAAGCCACCCTCACTTTCACTACTTTGTGAGATAAGGATAATATAAATATAATTATTTTTGTTTAATAGGTGTTAATAGATTTTTTTTCGCAATTTCCGAATCTTCCATTGAATGAAAGTCTACCGTTAGTATCACTAAACTCAGAAGATTGCAAACTTCATTCTCTTTGAAAACGATTGGATTGTTTTACCTCTGAGCGGCACCTTTTTTGCACACCATGGGCTAAATGGCCAGGCCACAAGGACCCCGAAGGCTCAGAGAAGGTTGGGGGAGGGGACCCACTGGAACAGCTGTTGGGAGGCAGATGGTAGCCTCCCGTCAAGGCCATCCAGCGTGTTCTCTAACGTGCACAGGGTATGGCTCTCCCGCACACGGGGCCACGGCTTAACGTCCCATCCGACGGACGGCTGCCTTTTCAAGCCCATCGGTGTCCCCTACTGACCGTGGGCAGGGCGGGGAAATTTTGCGGAGATAAATCTCAACGCTGACCCAGCTGGGACTCGAACCTGGGAACTACAGATTACGAGCCTGGCGCGCTACCGACTGAGCCACCCCTTTTGAAAACGAACATTCTATATTTGACAAAGGAGTTCGATCCCACTAATTTTATTTAAGTTTCATTTTTATCTCTTCTAAAGCCTCGCCTATTTCTTCCTCATATTCCTACTTATTAATAAGAAGGTCATCAATGATTTATGATAAGAATTATTGTTATTTACACGAGAATTTTATTCCTTTTCGCTAGGTCGTTTCTGTCCGTTAACCCTCTTAGGTGATAATAGTCACAGAAATCATTGCAGACTGATCTCTTTCGTTTTGGTCAAGAGGTTTAAATTATTGATGTAACGCGTAACATTAAAGTATTATTTTTACGTGGACGATTCAGTTCCTTTCAAATTATCAAACAAAATGCATAATCGCATTTATTTCTCAATCTCCTAAAATTGTTTTTTTTTCTGAAATAATACGAGCGAAAAGAAATAGTTCAAAATCAAAAACATTGATTTTTTTTAATTCGCATAATAATTCTAGTCTTACCTTAAACTAAGAGAAGTGAAATTCAATTTTAGAAAAACTAAATTATTTTTCAAGTTACAAAGACGAACAAAATGTTTTTAACATCATTTTGTTTTTTTAGCACTAGAACTATTTAATTCTCCTAATTACAACCTTATGAATGAAAGAAAAAGCTATCCTTGTTTACAAGGGAGTTAAAAACATATTACTAATATAAATGATTATGAGAGCTTCATTTGTTTTGTGACTCATCAGGTGCATTATTTGATAAATTTTATAGGTTAAGATTATCACCTAAAATAGCGTCTTTTGAAAATATGCTTGGGGAAGGGATTTTATTTTTTCCAAAAATTTAAATATAGGTAATCAATACGAAAATGTTGAAGAATAAAAAAAGGGACTAATAAATAAATAAAAAACAGTGGTGCATTTTGCATCAATGCTTAATAGTTGTTTATTGTTAATTTGTTGCCTTAATCTCGTGTAGAAGTGAATTTTGTAACCTGGATGAGGTTTAACCCTTTCACGACTAAGGGAAACATTTTTCCCATTTTAAAATTGGTGATTGTCGTATTTAATTATAACCTTATCTGTATTTTTTATACAGAATGTCAAAATAGAACGTATGCCGAACGCAATTGCGTAAACGGGAACGTTTAGAAAACAAAAACAGAACTGTCAGGACGCATAATATATGTACTATGTGCAATGTCCATCTTTGCTTCACAACCAAAAGAAATTGCTTCGCAGAATATCATAATTAGCACATCATTTTGTATAGTAATTTTATTTCATAATTTTGTATTATTTTAGTTAACATTTTATTATAATAAACCAATAAATAAAAGACATTGCATAATAAGCCTAACTATAATTTGTGTTACCTTTATAGTACATTGGGAAAAATATTTCCCATAAAATTCCAAAAAAACTACACATTGTTACGTATTTTTCTTATGATTTTTATTTATTTTACGTCTAAACAAACTAAAATAAACAGTTACATACTAATATTTACTCTTAGAAACCTTATGGTCCTGAAAGGGTTAACTCCATGGAACAAAAATGTTTAAAACAAGATTTCTTTTAATTTTCGTTTTACTTATTTTTATTTTCTTCTTAGTTGTAGTATTTGTTCTTATTATTTTGATGTTCTTATTCATATTTGGAATATGTGTTTCTCAAAGGTTTTCGCAGTGTATGTAGTATGTAGTTGGATGATGAAAAAAAAAATATTATTGTTGCGCGAATAAAACAAAGCTCGTATTATGATTAAATATAGGAAACAGTAGAATAATAGAAAAAGCAAGGGATATCTAAAAACATAATGCGATGGGGAGAATTTTTTTGTTCTTATTTTTAAAGTATTCTTCAAATAGCATTTTAGCGTATTTGAGAAATAAAACACTTATGCATTTCTACACGAATGAATACAAATATTCAGTATCCTCTTTCTCAGAAGCATTTCGTTGAATCTCCAATACAGAATCCATGTTCACTTTACTTTTGAGGAGTGCATCTTCTTTTTTATTGTTCTTGAACTACGAAACTTATGAAACTTCTTATTTGTTTGCTCTCCCACTACATCTGAAACCTAGATCACGAATTCCTACTTCCTAATAAACTTGGTCTTTAAAAAAAATTCTTTAAGAGTATAGTATTTGACTTATTACTTAGTTTTAGTTTCATTATTTTCTGCCACTTTTCCTCTTATGCTTTCTTTGTTTATCGTTTATTCGTCTTCCTGTTGATATACATATACACTATTTTACAAAAGGTAAACGTTAATATAAAATTATGTTAATGGATAGCCACATTCAGAGCTCCCTAACTTTGATAATAAGCTTTTTACGGAAACATGTCGGGATAAATTAATGATCTTATTCAAATCTCTCTAAATCTCAATTTTCCATAATATTTGCTTAATATTTAAAGAGATACTGAAGATGGAACATTTCACAGCAGACCTCTCTGTCACATGCTTCATAAATATTTCATCCCTCTCTTCCTAATTGATGAAAATTGAAAAAATCCTTACAGAAATATCAAATGATACATTTATGTTAATAAGCAATTTGTTCAGTGGCATATTTAAGTGGGAGATTTGAAAATGCTAATAAGGATAATTGAGGCAAAAATTATTAAACTTATTTTAATTTTTTAAGAGAATTTTTTTTAAAGACCTCTGAAACTGAAAGAAAAATTTTATACTGCAATGGAAATAAAGTTTTAATCCCTTAGCCCAGGGGTGGGCAAATAGCGGCCCGCTAAGAGTTTTTTGCGACCCGCCAAGACAGTCAGAAAAATCCGCCTTGAACCGAGATTTCCTTCCCGTGCGCGACCGAAGATTCGTCTCGTATTTTCCGCTAGGACGGCCACGTCAATACGCATCCGCAGTGTAGATACGAAAACAATTGCCCACCCCTGCCTTAGCCTACTGTTTCTGGTAAAACAGTGGAAAAGTCCAGCTATAGTCCAAACTGTTCCCCATAAGAGTATATATCTCCTTTGAAAGGCACTAATGGCCTTGTATCATAAGAAGACCATGCTTTACTTTAGTTGCTAGGACTAGCCAGGCCTAACACAATCGCAATAGATCCCAGATCTGTGTACTATCGCAATAGATTCGATCACAATTCTACTCCCAATGTGCGCTTCTAGCTACCGTGTACAGGTTGAAAACAACAAGATTAAAGTTTAAAAAAAATATATATTATTTTGCGTCATCTTTCTGTTCAGTTTTCGTCATTCGAAAGTCTGAAAATGTCACACGATACATCAAAGCCAGAAGTGAAGGCATTACGGATTGAATAAGCCGTGTAATTGGTGTGAACCAACGAATAGCAAATACAGGAAGCATGCGTTCTGCTGCTCGCTTCGGTCATAATGCAACAGTTGAAATCTCTATCACGTTTCGTTTTGGATTATCATGCACGCGGGTCTTACTATGAGAGGCGCTTGCTCCATAGCTCTGCTCTGATTTACGATGTTCTGTGTGATAATGAATTCGCTCTGGGATATTTCGAGTAATTTCCCTTAATTCAGATTTACTTTTGCATTTGTGTTTGTTTTTAAATTTCCTATTATATAAATAAATAATGAAGTAGTGTAAAATAATTACATACTTAGTTTTGTTTTTTTACCTCTGAGCAGTGCTAAATTGCACACAGTGGGGTAAATGGCTACGTCACAAAGACCCCAAGGTCTCAGAGAAGGTTGGGAAAGGGAATCCACGGACAGCTCTTAGGATACAGATGAAAGCCTCCCGGCAAGACCATTCAATTTGTTCTTTAACGTCCACAGAGTATGGCTCTCTTGGCACAGCGATTCCCGTTTCCCGAAGGAATAGCATAGTAAATATTTTTGGTTCTAGCAAGCCCCCCCCCCTTTTTGAATTCGTCCTGAAATTTGACACTGCAATCCGGACCACAATCAGAAACGTTCTCTGAAAATTTGGAGCGTGTACGTCGAATTCCCGATGAGTTATGGTTGCCACAGACAGACAGACACCTTCTTTTATTATATAGATATCCTTTAGAAAACTAAATAGATATGTCAAAATAGGTGGAATGCGAAATTTTTAAGTAATTTCCTTGCAAATAAATGAGTACCGTAATACCTAACAACAAAATAAAAGTCGGAATGCAATATTCTAAACTATCGGTTGTTAAACTTTATTCGGTTGCGGATATTTAGTCGATGAATATTGTGAATCATCATTTTCAGTCAATAAGCAAGGTGATGCCGATTATTAAGCAGTGAACATAGCGGGTGTCCATTTTTATTCGATAAACTTAATGCGTGTTGCCGTCATGGTGGCAGTATGGTTAGCGCGCCTGGCTCCTCATTAAAGGGAGCTGGGTTCGAGTCCAGGGTATGGATGTTTTTTGCTGAAGTCTAGCCTTCCTCACAGATTTTTCATATGGCGTATTAAACTGACGAACTTTTGTCAGACCTCTGTGTGGCAAGCAATTTCTTGAAAGGGTATTTATTTTTTTAAACGGGTTATTTTTCGCCAGTAAACATCGTGGATACCCGTTTTAAATCGGTGGGCATGATGGATTCTTATTTTTAGTCTGTAAACATGGCTGATGCTTATTTTTAATTGGAAATAAGGCGTACTTCCAAACATATCAATAGAGTTTGGTTATTCTTAATGTTTTAATATTATTTAAATTAAAATAATATAAATATTTAAATATTAATTATTAATATTTAAAAATATTTAAATTTAATTAAAATATATAATTATAGTTTTAGTATAAGTATCATAGAAATTCACCGGTTCCATATTCACTGGCACTCAGGGACCCACGGACGACCATATAGATTGCCTAATTAAATTTACAATAATAGTGGCTACAATGCCAACAGCATTTAATATGACAGCAGAAACTGGAGTTGCTATTGCTAAACTTTCTAAAGTCTATGGGATTGAAGTTGAACATATAGAGAATATGGGCAATATATAATAAACCAACTCTACAATAATATTGGAGCTGAGGAAAGGAAATGATACCAGTATTAAATAAAATTGAGGACATTGAGGAAACTGCAGACATTTGAGTTTTAAGAACCACTGTTCGGACCCATAAAAATTTACCTGACATAAAGATCGAAGCCACAAAACTTACTGGTATTGCATTCCTGTCTGTTAAGATCTAATTCAAGAACTAAAATATGATTGAAACTTTATAAAAAAAAAACACTTCTAAAAGAAACCCCAGTTTCATTGCAATACAATAGCACTTTATTTCCCATGATCTCTAGATATTGGTGTGAAATTAATGTATCCTCCTCTTTATATTACTGCATTAACCGACATTTGCCACTATAACTGCTAAATGTCTTTGAATCCTGTGGCAACTTGTTTTTTTAGAAGTTATTTCCTTATTTTGCACTTATATGATAAAAAAAAAATATTTGCCTTGTAGATTTAAGTGGGAAAAAATTAAAACGAACCATATAATTCCATCGAAAACAGTTTATTACATCATTTGCATGCTCCTGTACAGTAACAAAAGGGTAGAATTCATTTTTTGTCCAAATGTTTATGACTCAATAAGCGCAGTAAGGCGGAGAGATTCGCCTAGTAGTTGCGGCCACATGTTGCCAGACATAAATGGCAAGGAATGGGAGATATTTAGTTACGGTGGGGCTGCAACTTGATTTGGCGATGAAATCAATATTTGAAGTCCAAGTGAAAGATAGAGAAGGGATAGAAAGAGTAGGAAAGACAGGAAAGGAGAGCAAAAGAAAAAAAAATACATATATATAAAGCGCGAGTGAAAAAAATCGACAACACAAGCACACGACAGCTTGCGGAACCTCAAGCTGCATAAATTTATTTCTTAGTAACGGCAAGTTCCTGAAAGCCACTTTTTTTCTTTCGATTCTTGGTTCTTCTGTTTCGTTGAAAACTAAATGAAGAGTCTTTGTTTTGTAAAACGAAATAACGGCCGTTTAAAAAGGAAATCGAGGTTTCTAGAGAAATTCTGTTTCTGAAGGGTGCACGATTTTTCAATATATATATATTGAGGGATATTAAAAAATTATTGAAAGAAAGTGAATATGGTTTTCACAGAGGATAATATTTTTCGATATGCATTTTGCAAACTGAACAGGTTGAATTTTTTTTTACCTCTGAGAGCACTTTTCGTACACAATGGTCAGGTCACAAGGACTCAGGGACGATTGGAGGAAAGGGACCCACTGGATAGCTGTTAGGAGACAGATGGGATTCTTCCAGTGAGTTCTTTAAACGTGCACAGTGTATGACCTTCTGCACGGGACATGGCCTAACGTCCCATCTAATAGACGGCGGCCTTTCAAATCCATCTATGTCTCTTTTCTAACCGAGAGCGGGGTTAGCAGAGATAAGTTTCAACGTTGGCGCAGTTGGAACTCGAACCTGAGAAATTACAGTATACCAGCCTGGCGCGCTACCGATTGTACTGCCATCTCCTACCCCAATGAGCAGGTAAAAATTGACTTCACGTAGTTTCTTTCTGAATTAGTTAATGAAGAATGCTGTGATTAAATGGAGTCTTATTACGCTTCCGTTATAGCTGTTTGAAATTTTTGACACATGGTATCGATAGTCGAAATTTTGAAAATTTTATGAAGGTTGATAAAGCGACCTCACACACAAATTCACCTCATTGCAGTTATAGACACGTTTCATGTTAGTTGGGGACAAAAAGACAATTATTTTCTAAAAATCTGTGGTAATAAAATCTGTAAAAAAATCATTGCTCTGAAACCTGACTAGTGTGGTTGGTTTAGTTCGGATATGTTCTCTTATATCGTGCAAGCAGTTGCTTTTCTAAAAAATAAATTTAGTTTTCTCCTATTAACATTGGATCTTAAATGAAAAAAAATCGATTGCTCAGTTATTATTACTCCGCTTATTGTTTTACTTGTTCTGTTTCAATTTACTTTTTTATATTATTTGACATCTCTTAAAAAATAAGATTTATTCAAAATATACGATTTTAACCATTAAAATCATAATAATAATAAAACACATCATACTAAATTTCTACTTGCTTGTATTTGCGTAACTTGTGACAGTTTGAAGATTATTAATATGTATTTAAAGTGATAGGAAAACAATTCCAGAGGAGGCAATATTTTTTATGATTATTATATGGCACGGCATTCAGTACAGTAGTTATTTTTATATCAATCGCATTGTTGACTGAAAATAAATGGGATGACAATTATAGTTAAGACAGAGAAAATGATCATTTGCAGAGAAAAAGATCATTTACATAAAAAAGTGAATATGAGTTATTTATTCATTTATTACTTCACGAATTGAAAATTATTTCTAATATCAAAAAGCCTTTCTTCGTATCACATAATTTAGATATACTCTAAAAACAAAAATGAAAAACATATTTGTGTTGAATAATCATTTAATATTCAAGAACAATAAACTGGATTAATGTAGTAGATAGCCGTCCCATGGCCGAGTGGTTAGCTCGCTTGACTACTGATCTAAGGGACCTGGGGTCGAGCCCCGGGTAAGGCATGGATGTATGTGTCGTTTTTCTGCTGAGGTCCTGCCATCCTCACAGACCTTCTACTTTGGCATATAAACTGACAGGCTCCTGTCAGAGCTCTGTGGCAAGCAGCTGCTTGAGGGGGTATTTATTTAATGTAATAGACTTTACTTTTTTAATGATAAAAATTTTGTTACGAAATCAGGTGAGGATCGAGCGAAATAGCATGATATATAATTGCAGGCAATCATAGACAAAACAGGTTTTTTTTTCCATCACACAATCGTCTCAAAGAAAGAAATGATTTCTTTTGCAATTTTGGATTAAATAAAACAATAAAAATTCTAAAAAGAAGGAAAAATTACCAAGCCAATAATCAAAAAATTACATTAAGAAAGTAAAGTGATTATTTTTTGCTTAATTCAGGATGATTCTGATGAATTCTTGATGAATTCTACGTAAATTGGAGAAGATAAAATTTTTCTCTAAGTATTTACATAATTTTTTTCCTAGCAAATTTAATTCCAATTTCTTTGAATTATCTCAGGCAAATCTGTGGATAAAAAAGATTCTGAATAGAAAATCCTTAATATTTGAAAAGAAAACAAATATGTATCCAAGTTAATTTGCGATCAACACAACGAGAGAAAGTAAGAAAGTAAGGTTCCCAGTTTTGTTCCCAGCCAAACTAACAAACATCTGAGGCTAAACCACCCATGTTAGTACCAAATAGTGTCACTAAGTGGCAGCAGTCATCACAATTACACACCCTTGGTGTGAAGCGCAGAGTAGGAGGGAACATGGCAAAGGCACTGCACGTGTATTCACAATGCAGTAATTCGGTTTCTGTGGGCACAGAAGACCCAACCGGTGGAAATTCATCGACATTGGCGGCTGTGGAAGGCTCAGATGTCTTGCCAGTACAACGTTTGGGAAAATAATGCTGTGTGTTCGCAAATGGTTTGATTGTAGTGGATGAGGACAATTCGTACTTGGCGATGCGCGATTGTTCATCACCTATCATACACTCCAGATCTGGCACCGTTGGATTTTCACTTGTTTGGGAAGCTGAAGACGCATCTTCGAGGAGGACGCTTTCCATCGGATGACTTCTTCAAAGAGAAAGTCACAAAAAATGGTTTCAGGAGCAAGACGCGTATTTCTATCGTCAGGGCTTCAATAAGCTAATCGACCGTTACTATTGTACAAGTGTCTCAAAAAGTCTGTAAAATAATACACGTGTGTGGAGATATTTCTCTTATATTGTCTTCGATAAAATTATCTGCCCTATGCAGAAATCAAAGAAAAAAATGTAATCCGAATTAACCTTCATCATGGAAGCGACAAAAGAAATTTAAAGCATAAAAGACAAAATATAGAAATTTGCCGAAATAATGCACGTATGTGGGAACATTTCTTTTATGGTGTTGTCTATTATCTGAATGGGGAATACCTCCTTTCAATCAATGAGACAAAAGATGTTGAAGACCAACATCACTCTTATAGAGCAATGATTAAGAATCTCAGCCCTCTATGAATCATGTACCTTCGCCACTCTCAACTCCAGTTTAATCTCTTATCCACCATGCTCAGAGCAATTAGTTCCTTCCATTCCAGTGGCCGAGTGGTTATAATTATGGTAGACCGAGTGATAGCGTGCTACCACTCGGTCTACCATAATTATACCATAATATATACTGCCATAATATTCTACCATATATATATGTAATTCTACCATAATATATACTACCGAGTGGTAGCGTGCTTGGCTATTAATCTAAGGGAATGGTTCTTTGTGTTGTTTCTCTGATGAGGTCCTGCCATCCTCACAGATCTTCTACTTTGATAACGGTACTTTGGGGTAAAACTGACAGGTTCCTGTCAGACCTCTATGGCAAGCAGCTACTTGAGGAAGTATTTTATTTATTTACCAATTTCACCCACAGCAATCAAAAGAAAATACGGTAGGAGGCTAAAATTTGCAACCGTGACAGGAGTGAAGTGTGCTTCTTCTTGCATTTCAGTGTATTATTTTTCTTCATAATACATGCTTTTGAAGTTCTTTATAAAGTATTTCCTTATGCTGATTTGTTTTATCTCTGACTAGAAAACACACTCAACTAACCCTAAAGAAGAAATCAGGGGAAATGTTTTTTTGGTCACATTTTCCCAATTGCATCAGGGCATAAATCACATCCATTTGACCAATTCCGGTGGCTGAATGGTTAGCACGCTTAGCTACTACTCAAAGGGACCAGGTTCGAGTCCCGGGTAAGGCATGAATGTTCGTGTTGTCTTTCTGGTGAGGTTTCGCCTTCCTCACAGATCTTCTCGTCAGAGCCTGTCTGACCTATGTGGCAAGCAACTGCTTGAGGGATAATTTTTTTAAAACGGTGTTGTAAAAAAGTTAAGATGTGACCTCATATTATGCCATCGAATGAGTTATTTTACCTCTGAGTAGTATTTTTGTGAACACAATGGTCTAAATAGCCAGGTCACAAGGACCTACGAGCTCAGAGAAACTAGGGAAAGGGAATCCACTGTAAACTGCTACGTGAAAGATGCAAATCTCCTGTCAAGACCCTCCGGCGTGTTCTTTAACGTGCAGAGGGCGTGGCTGTCTTTCGCTTGGAGACATGGCGTAATGTCCCCTCAGATAGGTGACAGCCTTTCAAAGCTCATATCCTTTCTCTTTCTCATCGAGGGAGAATGGGGGTTAGCGGAGAAAATTCTCAATGCAAGCAAAGTTTGAACTCGAACCTGGTAACTACAGATTGCGAATCTGGCGCTCTACCGACTGAGTATCCCCAGTCCAATCTCATTATCCATAATTATAACATATTTGTCAACAAGAATTCGAACGGCTATTACTTTGACAGTCTTTCTGAGAAACACTGTTTCTAGCTTAAAGAGATAGTTGATTTGTTGTTATCTATTATCTCAATGGGGGATACTTTCGAGGAGACAATCCATATAAAATGCTGATTTCTCTAAGTCCCTAACTACAACACAGCGTTCAAAACTCTCTATCCTTACAGAAATTCAAATGACCGTTACCAATGAATTTTCAGAGAGAAAATATGTCCACTTTATCCACGATTTTCTATCATCTTCCTAGATCTCATCGGCGGAAGCTAAATTGCACTTTCTGAGCTTTGTCGTGTCGTGTTCCAAACGCTTTGTGCATCAGATTCGGCCGTTTGGAAATTATGAATCGCAGCAATTACTTTTCGAACTATCTCCTAAATGATACGTTATTATTCTAAGAGCTTGCCTTCCTTTCCTTATAACGAAGAACGCCGACGAATGGGCAATCGAATTTTATTAGGTAAGCTTTGGAACAGGAAAGTTTAGAATCGGGCGTTTGTCAGGTATTGGAGAGTGTTCTCGAAACCCATTCCGATCCCGAAATAGAAAACAGGAGCATTATTCGTCATAATTTCCAGTTCTGAATTTAACAGTTAGGCTGCTTTGGTGCTGCCGTGCAGTAAGGCATAATCGGTAGAATGCTTGTCATGCAGGCGAATACAAGGAATGTTATTTGAACTGTTCGATATGCATCTGTCACAACTGTACTCTGGGAGTTCGTTGGAATTGGCTTTCTGAAACTCGATGCCATTCACTGTAATATGCGATAGCAATACTGGCGATGGGAAATAGCTTCCCAAGAACTATTAAAATGCAGGCGCTCACCACAGACATTAGTTTCAAATTTCGCTTCCTTCTTCAGCGCCGATTGCATTCCCACATGAATTGGGGACGTGGTCCACGCCTCGATGGGACACTTAATTTCAGTTTCAATATATCTGCAGATATTACTGCGTTTGCGGTTGAACATTTACCAAGTGCATGTTTAGAATTCTGATATTTAAATAAATTAGACATCCTTCTCATGGAATATGGTTCAGTGGGATTCCTTGAGGATTTCCTTGCATTACAAGACACTCGTAAATTGCAGCTTCGGAATTATTCTGAGGGCCATCCTGTTTGACATTTAATTAATTGTTTCTTTTAAGTAAAATTCAAATACGTGTTTCAATATTTTTTTAAATATGTCTGTAGTTTTACGTTTTTATTTTTACTTTTAGAGAAATAAGTTAAAGTAATCATCCTCAGCAAACTTTACAGATTAGCCCGTGATATGAAACTTTCACAGTACAAGGAACCAGGCAGTATCTACGGAAGGCAGGGGAGAAAGGGGAGAAAGGGGAAAATTTTCTGATAATTTTTTTAAAAACATCTAAAACGAGGGAGAAAATGTTACACTGCAATAGAAATGCAGTCTCTTAACTTTTTACCTTTTTAGTATTTTGCTCCCCACCACCCTTATGTTTTCCTAGATTTGGACCTTAAAAGAATATTTATTTATGCCCTACTTCTTTTATTTTAATTTGACACAAATAAGGGAGAACAGACCCTATATTTACTCCTAATTTGTACAGTCCTTCCCCTACAAGAACGTAACCTACTAAGACCGAAGTGACTGATGACCATTGCCTCAGGAATAACACGCAAAGTTTACCTGCTGGAACAGTAGCTGTTTCCTAATCGTTATGACAGGCTAATATTCCTCTTACTCGTTACAAAAATAATTCAGTAGTCTCCCATTGCTCATGTTAGAATTGCAAAAGGGTAAATTTAAAGGAATTACAATTTATGAAAACAACAAACATGCATAATGATTTCCATTATTATAAGTTATGTTGTTAATCTTTGTTAAAACTTTTGTACTCATTGTAATATAGGAAAACATAATATGCAATTTAATATAAGTAAAATGTTTTTTAATGCACATTTTAAAAATCGCCTATTAAAATCCAACTTTCAAAGCTGTTTAGCCTGGCATAACGGTTCATTCAATTGATTGAATCAAGTAAATCAAAAAATTTACTTGATTGATTGTTGGAGTTTTAAATATTCAAACACAATTGATTGGAAAATGATGCTACGTTTTAATATGATGCTATGTAGAGAATTTACGAAAATCAAACAAAACGTAGAGACTTTCAAATATACGTATATTTCATTTTCAGTTACAGTGCAGATCATACGAAAGTACTTCAAACATATTGTGGGCACAATCGTTTATGACTTTCAAAACATTATTAACAATTCTCAAACGACTGTAATAACAAAAGGAGAAGGGAATTAGAAGTTTATCGAAACAAAGTATTATTATCCTGAACTAACAGAAACACACTTGCCCATTAAACACAGATAGCCTATCAATTATTTTTTGATCTTTAAAACCTGTGCTAGTGACGTTTCCATCTCATTCTATTGTGCTTTTTTTTTAAATCGATTTTTTTTTCCTTTACAAGTGATAGTCTACAAGAAGTGCAGCCCTGTTCTTGATTGATTCCAGATTTGGTTCAAGCCAGCTACATAAAAACCTTTCCAATATTGCTTCAACAAAGCCATCATCACCGCATTGCACGGAATAGCAAAAGCACCAGCGAAAATGCTTCTGCGTGCCACAGAGATCTAAGAAGAGACTGTAGATACTGACAAATGTTGGGTTGGGTTGTTTTACCTCTAAGCGGCACTTTTTTTACACACAATGTGCTAAATGGCCAGGTCACATGGACCCCAAAGGCTTAGAGAAAGTTGGAGGAGGGGAGCCACTGGAACAGCTGTTGGGAGACAATGGTAGCCTCCCGTCAAGGCCATCCAGCGTGTTCTTTAACGTGCACAGGGTATGACTCTCCCACACACGGGGCCACGGCTTAACGTCCCATCCAACGGACGGCGGCCTTACCAAGCCCATCGGTGTCCCCTACTGCCCGTGGGCAGGGCGGGGAGTTTTGCGGAGATAAATCTCAACGCTGACCCAGCTGGGAACTACAAATTACGAGCCTGGCGCGCTACTCTGACAAATGTAGTCACCTGGTTGATAGTAGGGAGCATGTATTTAAATCTAAAAGATATAGCCTAAAATAATGACCAGAATGGTTGCTCTGATTGCACCATCATTATATCGTACAAAGTATTGAGTAGAGTCGAACGTCACTACTGACACCAAATGTAATTTGCAGACTCCTGATAATTGGCATCTATCGCATGCCTATCTTATTAATTAGACATTCACTATGTTGGAAAAAAGTGTCATGACACTTCCATGTTATGTGAATGGAAAGCCACTTTCAAAGCTCCCGAAACTTTAAAAATAAACCTTTTACGCAAAAGTGTTATTGGCGATAAATTGTAGATGTCACTCAAATCTCTCTTAATATATTTCCCGCAATATTCGTTTAATATTTAAAGAATGAACGGAAGCTGAAGCATTTATCTTCAACTTTTGACACTTGTGAAAAAACTCTTCAATAGATAAAGCACAACTCTTGTAACAATTTGTTTACTAACATAAATTAAATATCTGAAGTTTGCATGAATTTTTTTTTACAATTTCATCAATTTGGAGGCAGTGTGACAGTGTCAATTTTTAACAATCTTAGATCAATATTTAAAGAGTCATTGAAGCGGGACCATTTAACAGCAGACGACTTTACTAACTTACTAACTTTACTAACCCTTTAGTCCCTAGGGGCGGGGGTGGCTCAGTCGGTAGCGCGCCAGGCTCGTAATCTGTAGTTCCCCGGTTCGAGTCCCAGCTGGGTCAGCGTTGAGATTTATCTCCGCAAAATTCCCCGCTCTGCCCACGGTCAGTAGGGGACACCGATGGGCTTGGAAAGGCCACCGTCCGTCGGATGGGACGTTAAGCCGTGGCCCCGTGTGCGGGAGAGACATACCCTGTGCACGTTAAAGAACACGCTGGATGGCCTTGACGGGAGGCTACCATCTGTCTCCCAACAGCTGTTCCAGTGGGTCCCCTCCTCCAACCTTCTCTGAGCCTTCGGGGTCCATGTGACCTGGCCATTTAGCCCATGGTGTGCACAAAAGTGCCGCTCAGAGGTAAAACAAACAAACCAAAACCTTTAGTCCCTATATGTATTACAATGTATATTACGAAAGGTGTTCAAAAATGTTCTTTCAAAAATGTTCTTGACATGCATCTGCAGAACAAAAACCATTGCACTTAGCTCAACAAAACTTTCGTGTTTTGGATTGGATTGTTTTACCTCTGAGAGACTCCTTTTGCAAACAGTGAGCAAAAAGGCAATGTCACAAGGTTGGTTTGTGACCTTGCCATTTTGTTCCACAAGATTGGGACAGAGAAGGTTGGGACAATGGTAACCCACTAGATAGCTGCCACTAGATAGACGGAAGCCTCCCGTCAAGGTCATACATGTTCTTTAACCTGCACAGGTTCTTATACACACGGCCACGGATTAACTTCCTATCCGACAGACAGACGGACGGCCTTTCCAAGCTCATCGATGTCCACTTTCTGACCGGGCAGGTTGATAGTGTAACAGATAAATCTGAATGCTGGCAAAGGTTGGACTCGAACCTAGGAACTGCAGATTACGAGCCTGGAGCGCTACCTACTGAGTCAAATCCCCCCCCCACACACACACACATTATTTTGTGCGTAGATTTAAAAATAAGGATGTGCTACAAAAAGATAGTATATAAGCAATGTAACAGAAGTTAAATAATTCTATGCTTTAAGGGCAAATGATTAATCTGTTGCCTGCTTCAGTAGCAATTGTTTCAATTTGTCATCTACTTGATTTGGAATCATTACTAGGAATTCAAAGTCTTATCACTATGGTACTCGTAACAGTTATTTTAGTCATCTTATCGCTCATCATCTTCCAACTATCCATCCACTGTGCATCCCTAGTTAGCCATTTATATTGTCAGCAGCTCATTTTGCTTATCCATTCGGTGTCCGTTTGCCTATCTCCATCTCACTCAGCACCTATCTATCAGTCTGGTCAAAGAGAACACGCCCTCAGTACCTAACTATGTGTGAGAAAACGCCTCGCATTCCTCGTTGATCCATTAGTGGCTAGAGGTAATGGACAGGAGGGAAGTGCTTTCATTACAGCTAACGACGGTTGATTGCTTCTCCAGCCGACATCAGGTGGGAACTGTGTCGACTTCTCCCTCACTCGTTAATGCTTTCCACTATGGCAACAGGCCTGCGCATAATGATCCGACCAGAGATGGTCACCCGGTGTCATCCTGTGTCATAACGCTGACCACTCATCCTTATGGAAACACGTGAACAAACATAACCCCTCCTCCCTGAGCCCGACTTCAAAACCGGAAACATTAAGACCTTTGCTATCGAACTCAGTCTCACACACATTAGTTGGTAACCGGAATCTGTTTTCGTATGATGGGTATCGGATATTCACCATCAGAAAGAGTGTAGTGCTAATAAAACTGGATATGCAAAGAGGAATTCTTGAAGATTTAAGTTGAATACTGTTTGGATTATCATGATCCTTCAGAACATAACTTTTGTTTATAGAAGAAAAAAATGTTTCCATTTAAATATGCTTTATTTATGATCAAAGTAACAAGAATATGCAAAAATTATTTTTATCATAATTTCACAGAAATTTAGGATGTGCATTAAAATGTAGAAACCGTCTCAAAAGTTAGAAAATTCTGCAATCTCAAAAAGCAGAAAAAACTGAACATAAAAGAATTATAATTTATATTACTTTGTCACGATAAATACATAAAATAAATGGCACCTGTAAAATGTAGCAAAACAGTTCTTGTTGCGTATTAGGCGCAGTTATCCTCAACGTCATTGTATATAATTTTTGTTGCATTCGTAAGTGGCATCAAATCCCAATCCTACATACTAAAGATTGTTCTACACTTTGCAAACATTATAAGCCTTCAGCCACTTCTCACAGTGTTTAAGCGAATTCTAAGAAATGTACATTATAATCTACAGGGTCTGAAAAGGTTAGTTAAGACTGATGTTTCAAGAAAAGCTTTTAATATTTTACACAACGAAAAATAAAGTTAAACAAAATTTTAAGTTTTCCCTCAATTTTAGTTTATCTATTACAGTTTTTTTTTTCGTTCTGTTTGCAGCTTTTATTTTTTCGGTGGAGAAATTTCTGGGGAAAAATTAATTCACTTGATTCTTCTATGCCAAAAAGTAAATAAAAACCCGCAAGTAAAGCTGCTTGTCAAAATGTTTGATGGGAGCGAGTAAACGTAATATGTCATACAGAAGATCTATAAGGAAGGCTAGATCGTAACAAAAATACAATATAGAAAAGAAACATCCATAACTTACACGTGATTGGAACCCAGGTCCTTATATCAGTAGCCAAGTGCACTAACCTCTCGGCTACTGAAAGTATGTAAACTTATAAACCAACTAATTTCTAACCACACATAGTATTTTAACAGTAATTTCATGTTTTGTAGTATTCTAATCACACACAGTAGAACAGTGGTTTCAAATTTTGTAATATTCTAACCACACACAATAAACAGTGGTTTCAAGTTTTGTAATATTCTAACCACACACAATAAACAGTGGTTTGAAGTTTTGTAATATTCTAACCACACACAATAAACAGTGGTTTGAAGTTTTGTAATATTCTAACCACACACAATAAACAGTGGTTTCAAATTTTGTCGTATTCTAACCACACACAATAAACAGTGGTTTCAAGTTTTGTAGTATTCTAACCACACACCACTAACCACAAATAGTGGTTTCAAGTTTCCTCGCATTCTGACGAAGTCACAGTGGTCTGAACTATGTGAAAGTTTTGTGACACCATTTTAACTATTAAAGGTATAAATTATATACAGGGTATCCCATAAGTCCTTATCCATAAGCACGGGTGTCCCATACATTCCTATACATGGTCACAAGTAAAAATAACTATAATATTGTTCTATTATGTTGTTTCAGGTGAGTCGACACGTTGATGAATGACAGCGGAACGATGTATCAGTCTCACATCCCATATGAAAGTGTAATTGATACTTATTCATGATGCTGGAAATAGTCAGCGAGAAGCATGTGAGAAATTTCAAAGGCTATATCCAGATAAGCCAAAGCCATATCACATATCTGTCAGTAATATTCTGAAACGACTGAAGTATATTGGCTCTGTGATAGAAAAATCTAGATTACGTCGTCCGAGCAATACCAACAGATGAAAATCACACTGTGGATGTTCTGCCTAAAGTCGAAGTCAGTCCTCGCCGGTCTGTAAGAAAAATTGCACAGGAGGTGGAATTGGAAAATAATGTGTATTCAGAATTCTGAGAAAAAACAGGTTCCACCCATACAAAATGCAAATGGTACAGAAGTTGCATGAGGACGACATGGACCACAAAGAGCAGTTCTGCGATTGGGTACTACTTCACAAACTACTACTACTTAGAAAAACTTCAGGAATAAACGTCTCTCTTCACTGATATAATAATCTTCAGCGATCACGAAAACTTTCACTTGAATGGAACAGTCAGCCGCCACAATTAGTCATTACTGAGCTGTGACACAACCACACTGAATTGAAGATGCACACATACAGAACAATCCGAGGATATCTGTTTGGTGTGCAATTCATGGTGAGAACATCATAGGACCTTACTTTTATACCGACAAAGTCACGGCGACTCTTATTTTCAAATGTTAAATGTCATTTTGATACCTTACTTAGAGACATACCCTCAGCACGTTATTGTATTGTTATCTTTCAGCAGAATGGGACACCGCCCCACTATGCCATAAATATCCGAACTTGGTTGGATGAAACACTACCCCACAAATGCATAGGCCGACGTGGGACTGTGAAATGGCCACCTCGAAGTCTAGATTTGACTCCCTTCGATATTTTGCTATGGGGCCACCTAAAATCTCACGTGTACCAAATTCGTCCTCGAACACTGGATGAATTAAGGTACCATCCGTAGTAAATGTCGCAAGATAACGCCATCCGTTCTCCGTAACGTGCATCGGTCACTCAGAGATAGGATTGCCATGTACAACCAACACAGGGTGTTCAGTTTGAGTATTTTATGTCTTAGTATGGATTCGGGAGAGTTCAATAAAGTGAATATAAAATCTACTTTGCCTATGTGTAATGACTACGGGAAATCCTATATATAGTATATATATAAACATATATAATATATAGTATACAGTTAGGAGACATATGTTGCATTATTTTTTTATTTGCGACAAATAGGAAAGAGAAGAATCTTAGAAGCTATTCCTAGCTTTTACCGGCCTTCTCATACAAGGACATGCCCTACTACGACCGAAGTCACTGCTGACCACTGCCTTAGTTAGAGCTAACACAACACACAAAGTTTGCCTTGCTGGAACAGTCGCTAGCTGCCTAACCACTATGCCAGTTAAGGCTTATTTATATAATAATACCGGAAACGGTTTCTGTCTGATTTCCAGTTTAATCAAACCATGTCCGCTATCCGGTGTGTGTTTTGGTGGGGGGGGGGGAGAGAGAAGGAATCTTGAGTGTCTAATTTTCGGGGACTTTCTTAGAAAATGTATGTTATTCAAGCCCTCAAAATAGGATCCCGTGGTTAGGCCGCCTCCCCCCACCCCTTTCAATTTTTCCAGAATCCTTGACTGTTAAATACATTTCTATCAATTACCTGAATGCATTTTAAAAATCTCAACGCAGGTAAAAAATTTCAAAGTGCTGATCTCATCCGTAATTTGATGACCACGTTAGTTTCAATCGAAATCAAAAGTAAAAAATATAACTGCAAAAAAAAATAGTTAAAAGGCTTCACTCGTATGTTCGCAGTCACAATGGGATCGTTTTGTGTTAAAAAACAACAAATAACAGGCATCGCGAAATTTCCTTCAAATGTAAAAAAAAAATACATTAAATAAACGATAATTCCGACTCAACCATTGCTTGCCCGTCACTTCTTTGCTTGAAAAGGAGGAGTACAATTTCTTCTCTGCTTATGCTTCAGACAGCAGTAGATCATCAGTCTCCAGAGATCTGCATCTCCGCTAGTCCCCAGCAGATGGCGCTAATGTTCCATTGCGTGACCAAAAGGGTGTAATTGATTCTCATTTTATTGTTAAAATGCCGTAGTTCTAAAACTTTCCACTGCGGCATCAATCTTAGTCAGGACCAGAAACTGTTCTTCTCTTCCGTAGCATCTTCTCGAATAATGTTTATTTGGTTGGAAAACAGCGCTATACAAATCCATTGAAAGTAGTAACGTGTAATTTCTTCTGTTAAAAGTTGTTTGAACTTGTTGTTTGAACTCTGTGTAACATTCAAAGTAGCTACTGAATGGCTAAAATATCTGAAAGGTGGTATTTAATCAACTTTTTCTTCCTTGCCATTTTCTTCACCAATCGTCTAATTTCATGTAATTATATAAATTATATTCTTGCACTGATATCGCCGTTACATATTCTCCAAGATAGCAGACGTGATGAATTTATAATCCCTATTGTAAAAACTTCTCGATGTTATATTGATTATGTATATTAATTATACACAATATTACAAAATGTAACCAGACACGTAAATGGAAAGCCCTATTCAAAGCTCTCTAACTTTGAAAATAAGCTTTTTGGTAAAAAAAATGTTACTAGAGATAAATTTTAACTCAAATCTCTCTAAATATCTATTTTCCGCAATATTCGTTTAATATTTAAATAAATATGGAAACTGAAACATTGTAGCTTTTGCTACTCATGAAAAATTGTCTCAAGAGATAAAACACAACGGTTATAACAAATCGTTCACTAGCATAAGTGTAATATTTGAAGTTTGGGTAATTTTTTTGCAGTTTTCACCAATGCTTTTTTGGGGTAGAGGATATGTTTAGGAAGAGCGTAACAGCAATGCTTACTGCCAGATATTCCAGCTTCAATAATTTTAAATATGGGATGAATATTTTTGAAAGCTGAGATTTAGAAAGATTTCAGCGAGATTTTATTTCTAGTAACATTTTTCCGTAAAAAGATTATTTTTCAATGTTAGGGAGCCTAAAAATTGTAAAGGAGGGGGGGGGGGGGTTAGTGATTGGTTTTTCAATGTAGTATAACATTTCCCCCTCAGTTTTACAAGTTTTTAAAAAATTCTTTAAAAAAGCATGCAATATAAATAAGTTTAATAACTTTTTTGTGTCCTTCACCCTTACTAGTATTCTGAAAGGCACGACCCGCTTTCCCCTTTAGATCCGTCCCTGCCTCCCCAACCTTCTCTGAGCTCTCGAGATCCTTGAGACCTGTACAATAAGCTCATTGTGTGCAAAAAGAAAAAGTGCAGCTCAGAGGTAAAACAACTCAGCCTTTTGCAATGATTCGCAGGGTGGATGAACCTGTTTTAGAATCATTTTTAATTTGCGCATTTCGGTATACACTCCCGCATAAATAATCACTACCTTCCCTGATGAATATATACTTTGAAATGGCCCTTTTATTCCAGACGCTTTATTCCTTTCTCTTTCACTCTTCGTGATCTTCACAAGAAGGCGGTGCCATTTTCTGGAGCCACTTCTCCCATTTCACACTTTCCATCTCATTTTAATTAAGAATAGATAAAGGCATTATATTGAACGTTAAAAGAAATAATAAACTTCCCCTTATCTATCGTTCTTAAACGACCGTGCTTAATCTCGAAATTCATCCTCCCCAGCCGCGCTTTTCCTACCCCAGCTTACTCCGCTCTTTCATCTCTGATGTATCGATTTTCTTCCCTGAGCTGATCATGAATGAAGAGAAGTGGCCGTAAAAAAAGAATGTGAGAGAAAATGTCAAGATATTGGGGAAACCAAGGCATTTAATGTTTGCTCGTGCAGTTTATCTCACCAAAATTCCGGGAAAACTTTACAAGGAAGGAGATCGGTGCAAAAAAAAGTAAGTTTCGTTTCTCGCAACATGAAAGGGGGGAAAAATAAAAAACTCACGAAAAGAGAAAAGAACCCTCCTATAGAAAAAAAAAAGTAAATCAGTGTGGCTGTAGGGGTCAAATCTGGAGGACACAGTGCTGAGGAAGCAGAAAATTCATCACTTAAAGCGCAGTGACCAGGAAACCCATCAAAGAGCTGAAGAAATGAAGACGTAGAGTTGCTGAGACTACTTCATATCTGACTGGCTCTGTCAGCATCACATCGCCTCACCCACTGAGCGAAGCGAAAAGAGGCGCTTATCACCTGCGTCGAGCAGGCTTGTGTGCTCCATTCCACCACGGGCACACGAGTCAAGAGAGGATTCTATCTGGGGGACTGTCTGTGAAGTGTTTTTCGTCCTTTTTTCGCTTTTGCCCGCAAAGCGAAGCACTAGAGATCAATGCAATGAAACCAGTTAACTCTTCTGCGCTGTCCCATATATCAATATCTGCTTAATAGCTGTTGCTTTCCTTTATGTCTATTGCAACATTTCTTCCGTTAACAATATTTCTGATAATAGTATCGGCTATTGTCTGATCTATTATAAGATATACACTAGTTTTTAATTTTGCTTTGTATTTTACTATTACTTTGTTTTGGCTAATTTTATTTATTTTAAATATTTGTTTTTGTCATGCGTGAAATAAAGTTGGGACTCGTGAAGTAGCTGAAAAAATTGAATTTCGTTTTGAGTGGAGGGAAGATTTATTGTAACAATTAGCTAAGGAAGGAGGTTAGACGCTGATAGTTTAATAGATAGAATACCTAGTATGTATGAAGGAGGTGGTTCGAATCCACTCAGGACTAAACTAAATATCTCAGCTAACTATACAGTCGCTCAAAAAGTATCCGAACACTATGGTTGATTACAGAATTCAGAAAAAATATCTGGCAACGATTTTTTTTTAGAAATAAGTGATCTGGCAACCTTCGTGTCACGTGACACGAAGGTTGCCAGATCACTTATTTCTAAAAAAGTCGTTGCCAGATATTTTATTATGAAATGAGCCATTGGAGTCCTTGTGTCCTGGCCATTTAGCTCATTGTGTGCAAAAAAAAGATGCTCAGAGGTAAAACGACCAAACAACAACACTTAATACCTTGACTATGGGCTTCCATCCATCAGTTAGTCGGGGTGGCTCGGTTGGTAGCGCGCCAGGCTCTTAATCTGTAGTTCCCAGGTTCGAGTCCCAGCTGGGTCAGCGTTGAGATTTATCTCCGCAAAATTCCCCGCCCTGTCCACGGTCAATAGTGGACACCGATGTCCTTAGAATATGCCGCCGTCCGTCGGATGGGCACGTTAAAACATGGCCCATGTGCGGTAGAGCCATTCCCTGTGCACGTTAAAAAACACACTGGATGGCCTTGACGGGAGGCTACTCTCTCCCCCCAACCTCCTCTGAACCTTCGGGGTCCATGTGACCTGGCCATTTAGCCCATTGTGTGCAAAAAAGTGCCGCTCAGATGTAAAACAACCCATCAGTTAGTCCAGTTGGTATTCCACTAAGACGCTCTAAGACCTTGGGAGACTTTTCCAATCTCATCGGTGTCCCCTTTGTGATCGAGGGCAGTGTAAGGGTTAGGCGAGGTAAATGCTATTCCTTGCGGTCTTTGTAACCTGGCAGTTTAGCCCATTGTGACCACTAAAATGTCGTTCAGGGATAAGACAACATAATTACGTGGCCATTTAAATTTTATTTCATTACCTATACATTGCCATTATTGGAGCAATCATAAAAGAAAAAGGAAACTTGCATAAACAATGTTTGGGCGACTATCTCATACGAGGTTTTCATGCACGAGAAGAAAGATTATTGTATCAGTTATTTTTTCGTGTTGTTTTCATCACTTTAAAACATATATTTAACATTTTTTAGGGGTTTAAAGCTACTGCAATTCAGCTGGTTCAAATGGCACAAAAACTTGCTAAAGAGTAAAAAAAACGGTATAAAGATTGATTTATTATGAAAATTTCCTACCTATTCAACTTTAAAAATCCGTCTACAGGCACTAAAAATTTACATATATTCATGACATAACGTAAAACGTTGACGTAAGTTACGCCATCTAGCGGAAACCTGTGCAACCATTGCCTATGGTAATGATACAAGTTGTGGTGGAATCGTAGTTATAATTCTACTAGAGTGCATTTTACAGGATACAATCATTAGTGAGTTAAAAATTTTTTGGACTTGCAGATTCTACATTTGAGAAAATTGCACTTTTCAATCTATATATTTCCAAATTGTATGTTGTCTAAGGAAATTACACCTATTGAGCAAAACAAAACTGTGGTAATCTAACGAGAACTTGGATATTTAAATCTATATTTAAAAATTGTTTTATGTATATTGGAGTCAGTTTTTCAACCAACGGATTGTCAGCAATATAATGTGTGATTATTTGTTTCTGTTCGAAACAATTTAAAGGCTTACTTTAAAAGATATTTAGTCCTTAAGGTTTGATTGATTTTTGGATTCATTCCTTAAACCTGCATCTATAACAAAAATCATTTTAAATGTGCAGAACATGCATGTATACCTGAGGGCTTGTTAAATTATTTTTATTAGTAATGGTTATTGGCCAACACTATATAATATTTCACCAGAATGCCGATTCGGACCATTCCCACCAACTTTCATTACTGTGCATTTGGATTGTGTGCTTGGGATGTTTTACCTCTGAGCAGCATTTTTATGTACACAATGGGCTAAATGGCCCGTTGGGGAAGGCGATTCACTAAACTAGGAGAACATATGGAAGCCTCCGGTCAAGGCCATCCAGTGTGTTCTTTAAAGTATACAGCGTATGGCTCTTCTGCACACGGTACAACTGCTTAACGTCTCATTCGACAGATGGCCAACCGACTTTCCAATCCCATCGGTGTCCCCTTTCTCATCGAGGACAGTTGAGGGTTGGTGGGTTGTTGGGTTGTTTTACCTCCAAGAGACTTTTTTTCACACAATGGACTAAATGGAGATAAATATCAACTCTGCCACAGTTGGGGACTCGAACCTGTGAACTGCAAATTATAAGCTTAGAACACTACCTCCTAAGCCAATCCCCGTTTCACTATTGTGCAGAGGCTTACCCAAGATAGGAAGTTTTGAACTATAACCCCCCCCCCCCTCCTCTCCCTACCAGCTGAATAATACATATTCATCTTCTGAAAATCAGAGACTTACTTCACCGCCCTCCCTCTGTTAGACGTTTCTTGGTACGCCACTGATACTTTATTTATTGCACCCATACACGAAACTAATTAAGCTTCTAAAGTCAGTACATTCGATCAAATGCTGCCAATAACAAAATCATGCCTTCACTCTATATAAATAATCTATAATTCGTAATTGAGTAAAGTAACTTAAAATATCCATAACAGCATATTAGGAACTTCATTAACATGGTAAAAAAAAACATCATTTATGCTCATTTAATTACTCAACTCTCAAAGATTAAATAATATCGTAATGCAAGACTAGAAAATTAAGTAATTTAATAATATGTCCATCAGAAACTAATCTAGTGGCAGCTTGCGAATATCCAACGGCGACTGCTCAGCAGAATGTCACTCAAAATAAATTACTATTATTTTATTGCGATCACTAGGGATTTCTTTTAACCTTTCGTTTATAGGCCTTTCATTTGGGTTCGCTTCCTACCTAAAACAAACCCTAATTTAATCTAGGTAAGTAAGTAGTCATCGGAATTTTAATTGCTACGTCCCAAACTGTCGGTCATTGATATTCTAGTTATATTTTTCTGCAGATTAATTGAAGTTATATCTCCTAATGCTGACTCATTATTGCCGGGTTTTGTTGTGTTTTTTTTTTAAGAGTGTATTCGCAATAGAATGTTATAACGAGAGTGTACTCTGATTATCAGTCAGGAATTTTAGTAAAATAAAACTATATTTTATGAAAATGTATTTAACTATCTTTGTGTCTGCCATTAAAAGTTAGTTTATTTTATATTTTGACTCTGATTACAGCCGGATGTGAGAGGCTAAAACATACTTAAACTTCTGCATTTTTCAGGAAAATTTTTAAGATATCTAAAACGGAGGGGAAAATGTTACAGTTCAATGGAAATTCAGTCTATTACCCTCCCCCCTCCTTTTGCTTTTCCAGTTCTATTGTGTCACTTGCCTCCCCTCCCCTTCCGGGCGGGGGTGGTTCAGTCGGTAGCGCGCCAGGCTCGTAATCTATAGTTCCCAGGTTCGAGTCCCAGCTGGGTCAGCGTTGAGATTTATCTCCGCAAAATTTCCTCGCCCTGCCCACGGTCAGTAGGGGACACTGATGGGCTTGAAAAGGCCGCCGTCCTTCGGATGGGACGTTAAGCCGTGGCTTAACGTCCCATCTTAACGTGGCACCGTGTGCGGGAGAGTCATACCTTGTGCACGTTAAAGAACACGCTGGATGACCTTGACGGAAGGCTATCATCTGTCTCCCAACAGCTGTTCCAGTGGGTCCCCTCCCCCAACCTTCTCTGAGCCTTCGGGGTCTTTGTGGCCTGGCCATTTAGCCCATGGTGTGCAAAAAAGTGCCGCTCAGAGGTAAAACGATTTAATCCAACCCCTCCCCTTCATTTTTTCTAGATCTGGGCCAGAATCTGATTATATTTTGTTTGTAGTGTTGTAAATAGTGGTTAATAATGAATTACCCACTATTCAAATGCAATGCCGAATTTAGGAGCGGGAATACTAGTAATGGAAGCCAAATATTATTAAATTTGTGCATCATATTTCACTCATTTTTCATGAAATAAATGTTACAATTGCAGAGAAAATCAAGTCTTACTTAATCAGTCATTCGATTGCATCGTTCTAGTTGAATTTTACAATTTCCCATTCTTCCAGGGGCAGGAGTTGGCTCAATCTCCAGGCTCGAAATCTGCAGTTCCCAGGTTCGAGTCTCGCCTGGGTCAGAGTTGAGATTTATCTCCGCAAAATTCTCTTTTCCTCGGTCTAGGGACACCGATGGGCTTGGGAAAGCCCCCGTCATTCGATAGGACTTTAAGCCGTGACCACGTGTGCAAGAGAAAACGTGGGGAGAACCTGTGCCTTGTGCACATTAAAGAACACACTGGATGACTTGACGAGAGGCTACCATCTGCCTCCTAATAGATGTCCACGGGGATAGTATTTTTTAAATTAACGGAAAAGAAACACCTTCCCAATATTATTTTAAACAATTACCCAAGATAATTTAAATTGCCCAAGGTTTCAGAGGGAGTTGGCGGTTTGAGTTTCTGATTTTCGGGAGATGAAAATACGTTGTTCAAGGGGGGAATGGGAAAAGGGGGTTATAATCCAAAAAAAAAAAAAACTACATCGCTTCAGAGTAGTGAAGCGGGTATTGGCTCAATATATAGCGTTCCAGCCATGTAATTTGCAGTCTCCAGGTTCGAGTCCCCAACTATGGCAGCGTTGATATTTATCTCCACTAACCGTCATTCTTCCCTCGATCGGAATTAACAGCTGTCCCTCTTCAGTTAATCTTCTCTGAGCTCTTGGGTTGTTTCTAACTTAGCAATTTAATCCATTGTAGGGGAGAGAGCAATGCTGCTCAGAGGTGAACCAACCGAACCCTTCTTTATTTCGTTCGAGATATTTTAGCAAAACTATCTAAATCGCAGCACCATAAAAGGAACTTCACATTAAGAGCCTGCAGTGCTAAAAACTGATCTACCCCGCCCAAATAGAACATGAGTTAGCACTATAAACGTAACTCAGAATGATGCTGGTCTCAGTACGTCATTGCGAAGAACCAAGAACATTAGTATAGAAATATCTGCCTATTAATAAAAATACAGCATCAACAGAAGCACTTATATATAGTAAGAACTCGATTTATTTGTTTCGCTATGCCAATGCTATTTATTTTAATAACAGCTAAAGAGATTTAGGTGCATAACGACTCCTTATCTCTCTACCTCTCCCTTTTCTGAGCTTTCGATACAACCAGGTTTTTTTCCTCCTTTTGGATACCTCTTTTATCACCTAGGTGAATTACAGCTTCCCGCAAAATAACGTTAGTCAGCTTAAGATGAGGCGATTGCGTCAACAATCAAGATAAGACCTCCACAGTTTAAAGAGGAAAAGCTGGAGAACGGTGTAAAAAAAGAGAGAAATCAAGAAAGATGAAGAAAACGAGAGAGATTTTTCTATAGAATGGCACAATGTGCAAGTATGTTAACGTTCCCAGCAGTACGTGCTTTACTGGTTCTGCGCCGCGAGGGCATTTCGTCGTAGCTAGCCTTTCCACGCTGTGATTGGCCCGTGCATTATCTGCACCATCAGGCTTCTGAAAACCACGGCTGCCACTCTTCGGCGTCCGCGTAATTGATTCGTCGCACAAAACGTCTATTTCTTTCTTTCTCCTAGCGTTGCCAGGCCATTTTTTTGCTTTATTTTCTCTATTCTTTCTACCTCGAGCTGTGTGTGTGTATTGCCATCCAAGTGTGCTGAGTCAGAAGGTTAAATCCTTTGTTAGTGAATCTTATTTTTTTTCTCGGAAAAGCACACGTTTTGCTACTGATGTTGATTTATTTCGGAGCATTTCGTTTATCGGTTGTTCTGTTCCTGCCTTTTCTACTTTTCAGAAACGTAGTGTTTAGAATTAGTAATGTAGACATTCACTCCGGTTGTAAGTTTTTTGAGACTATGGAAATGTACTATTAGCACTGATTATTGATTAGCCCAGTGCTTCAAAACATTTTGAGACCATCGCACAGTTTTGATAATCCAAATCATCGCGAGTCACATTCAAACTGCAGAAGAAATGCAAGCATATCTATTTTTTAAAAGTAACAGTTTATTCCATTAGTTAATATAACTATTATTTTAGAATCAATGATTTTTTTAAAATTTCCATAGACTTGATTTTTATTTAAGGAAGCGAATCTCAGTGCCCTCACGTCATCCTGCATATTTTCCTCAAAAATAATTTTTTTTTATTTCAGTAAAATTAACGGAGGAAAATTTTTGGGTTGTTTCTCCTCTAAGAGGAACTTTGTAGCACACCATGGGCTAAATGATCAGACCTAGGGATCAGAGATTTATTTCAGTAAAATTAACGGAGGAAAATTTTTGGGTTGTTTCTCCTCTAAGAAGAACTTTGTAGCACACCATGGGCTAAATGATCAGACCTAGGGATCAGAGAAAGTTGAAAAAGGGAACCCACTGGACAACTGTTATGTGACAGATGCTAGTTCTTTATCATGGCCATCCGACGTGTTGTCTAACATGCATAGGGTATGGCTCTCCTGAACACAGGACCATGGCATAACGTCCTATCTGAAGTATGGTGGTTTCATCATGGTCATCGGTGCTTACTTTCTGACCGGGGTGGGGGTGGCTCAGTCGGTAGCGTGCCAGTCTCGTAAGCTGTAGTTCCCAGGTTCGAGTCCCAGCTGGTTCACGGTCAGTAGGGGATACCACTGGGCTTGGAAAAGATACCGTCTGTCGGATGGGACGTTAAGCCGTGGCCCCGTGTGCAGTAGAGCCATACCCTGTGCACGTTAAAGAGCACGCTGGATGACCTTGACGGGAGGCTACCATCTGTCTTCCAACAACTGTTCCAATGGGTCCCCTCCCCCAACCTTCTCTGAGCCTTCGGGGTCCATATGACCTAGCCATTTAGCCCATCGTGTGCAAAAAAGTGCCGCTTAGAGGTAAAACAACCCACCCTACTTTCTGACCGCTGACAGGGTGAGGTTTAGCGGAGATAAATCTCAGTTCTGGCACAGTTGAGACTCGAACCTGGAAACTACAAATTACGAGCCTGGTGCACTAACGACTGCAGCAATACCCACTCCAAGAAAATTAAATTTCGGCCTTCTAAATATTACCGTCATTAGGATGGGACGTAAAACCTTGGCACTCTGTGCAGGAGAATGATATCCTATGCACATTAAAGAAACCCTGAATGGACTAGACGGGAAGCTACCATCTGTCTTCTAAGAGCTGTCCAGTGGTCCACTTGCCCCAAGATTCTCTGAGATCTCGTAGTTACTTGTGATCTGAGCATTTAGCATATTGTATGCAAAAACGTGCCGCTCGAAGATAAACCAACCTAACCTAAATATCAAAAATATGATTTAGAATGAAGAGAAAAGGATGATGCAAATTTGCATACACAAATAATTCGTAACACAATTGAAGTTCTCTCACGACACATCTGTTGGAAACATTGGATTAGCGTGCGATTCTGACGGTCCAAATGACCGAAAAATAAACGTATCAGCAACAGATGCGGGCTCGAATTCAAAGAAGGCGTGAATGTCTGTATTGTGTTTCCACTACGGACTTGCCTACTTCATAGTTCTTCTTTATGGCGTATTATACTTTGGTCAACAATAATAGAGTACAGACCAGCCCAATTCGCTTTTTTTTTTACCGCACTCTTATGAAAAAAGGAAATTCCATAAGAGAGTGCGCAAACACTGCACAAACTTAGGCAATCAACGACCTTGTCTGTATAGATTCACATACTGTAGTAGGTTCTCCACGTTGGGAAATTAAACACTGATCTTTTAAATATTTCGGATTTTTAGAGCACAAATATTTCAATTTTATCCATTTTTAAGATGAGTCCCAAGTATTTCAACATAAAAACAGCATAAAACGACTGAGGGAAACGTTTTGTTTCCGAAGAGCTTGCGTGACATCTAGGAAAATTTGATATTTTAGGAGACTACCCATAAAGCTGCGCTTTTTCGCATTTGATCAGGCTTCTAGTCTGTTATTGTTGGCCAAGATTATACTGACAAGTCGTGTCAGACTTCTGTTTCCAATGGTGTATGCCTTGGTAAAAGACAATTAAATTTTCTTTAATATTGTTTTGTACTTGCTTATAAGAATTATTTAAATCGGGGTACACAAACCTGTTTTTGGAATCGGGGCACTAATAATTGGTAGGCGATTGAAATAAAAAAAACAACTTCTTTTAACTTTGTTTATCACATTTTTCTTGTTAGATGTATAGGTATGAAATAATAAGAAACAAATTGAATATAATATAAAACTTATTTTAACGCCAAAACTGAAGTTGGCTTGTCAAAGCAGTATGCGAAGGATGGATCCTAGAAATGAGTTGTTGGCTTCAATGACGTTGTATGATGTTGATAAAATTTTCGCCTTTCGTCTTATTTAAACACTATTCATTTTAGTAGAGACAGATGAAAAAATTATTTTGTACATTTTTCACTTTTTCACGCAGACCAGATAAAATTGCTAATAGGGCCTGAATTCGTACATGCTGGTTGCTTTTTGACATTGCAAATCCCTTTGTCTCAAGGCCTATTGGCAGTTTGAATGTGACTTTGTGTTGATTAGCGATTTGTATAATTTGTGCAATGAATCAATAGTTAACAAAGGTCAGGATCAAATCGAAAACGCTGAAACCAATACTTTTTAATCTGAAAAGTGTTGCTCGTATTCGTGCAGTACAGCAATATGAGATAAAAAAAATGTTGACATATTTTTATGTGACTTAATTAATGGTTTCCATGCGATAAGAGTCAACATGAAAGTTTTTGACTAAGTAAATTTTATCCTTTTTTGTAAAATATGTATATATATGTGTGAGAAAAGAAAACGTTAACATTTCCTAGATTTATACGATTGTATATATACTGCTCACAAAAATTAGGGGATATTTTTATCGCTCATATTCATTTTGAAATATCCCCTAATTTTTGTGAGCAGTATAGTTGCACTGTGCTCAATGCATTGTGGAAACTTCTACTCTTCTATAAAAATACACTAAAATCCTCTTCGTAATGTTTGCGCCCTTCGTGGTTGTTATGCGATTCTTCTTTTAGGTTTTCTACAATCAATCAGAACACAGCAGTGCAATAAAGGAAAGTAACTTGCACATAGTCAAAAGAGAAAAGTAATTTCTTTGAGTTTCTTCAGTTTGTTTTCTTCTTACAATCCACAATATCACACAGATTGCGCTACAACTCAACTCCTATGTGAATTTCGGGTTAAGAAGCACACCACTTGCTCTTGGGGTGCACGATCCAAGGGGTGGTTGCGCTTAAATGAACTCCGCAACTTAGCCCGTGTACTCCCAGGGGGAACGGGGGCAATCTGAGTACTAATGTCCGCCGAAATTGTTCCCGATCTCGGAAGATTCCGGGTCGGCCAGCTGGTCCTGGGGAAACAAAGCTGTTATGCTGCAATGGCGCGTGCAGGGAGATGGATGAGAGTGCGTCCACACGTGACAGAGAAGCACATCCTGGAGACCGCATCGCAGCTCGAGTTGCAGGAGGATGAGGAGACGTCGTACGTCCTTCCGTGGAAGGAAATCCGCACTTATTGCAACTCGCGGGTCCCAATCCTCGGCTTTTGGATATGGATTCTGTTCTCTGTGTGTTTGCCGAGGGAACACGGATGCGGCTTCGGATGGGGATTTACATTTCGCTGCTGTAGGAAGAGATTTATGGATGTCTCCAGTATCGGTGGCATATTCTTCTTCCTTCACCTCGGCGCATTCGTTGTTCAGGATTCATCTCTTCTTTTGCCCTCCCTTCCCCCTCTCTTCTTACTCTTCTTCTCTATCTCTTCCTGCACCAAGACTATCTCCCTGTGTTATTATTTTGCGACAGGTTCCTTGCTACATATATTTTCTCTGGGAATACGGAGGCTTCGGGATGTTACAGAATGTGTAGGCTTTGATGGTACCAGTTGGAAGAAAGAAGAGGTAAACTGTCTATGGATGTTGGTAAAGGAGCAGAAGCATATGAACTGATGCATGAAGGCCATGGATGCATCAGCATATACACGACATTTTGGAAGTTATTTCCATTTGAATCCCTCACGTGAAATCTGATGTAAACTCGGTTTAATTAGAAGTAAAGTTGGTATCTAAGAAAGGTTAAATGACTTGGAAGAATGGATTTGGTTTGTTTTTCCTCTGAATTGCACATTTTTGCGCGCAATGGAGTGTATGGCCAGGTCACAAAGAGTTCAAGGGTTCAGAGAAGGTTGGATGATGGGGAATCACTGGACAGCTGCTAGGAGACAGATGGTATCCACCCTCCAAGGTCATCCAGCGTGTTCTTTAACTGATCAATAGTAAATCCACAGATCTCCCTGTTGACACAGAAGTCATTGAATCAATAAACTCATTTTTTCCACAAAATCTATTTCGCGTTCTTTAACGTTCACAGGGTATGGCTCCGATGCACATGAGCCCCCAGCTTTGGACCCATTCTACGGCTCCTTTCTGACCGAGGGTAAACTGTGGGCTTAGCGGAAATAAATCTCAATTCTGGCACAGATGTGATTCGAACCAGAAAATTTCAGATTGAGAGCCTGGCTAATGAGACAACTCCCACCTGTCGAAATATGAAAAACACTAAATAAAATACTGATTATTAACCCTTTGAAGCACGAATTTCGATTTTATTTCCGATTTTAATGACATTTGGTATGGGCCGTCTTTATGTGTAGAAAAATGATGGAGTATCAATACTCTGTCATTTGCGATGGAGATCAATAGATGGCGCACTAATACCCATGTAGGAAGTGTGGTTTCGTTGTAAAACCAGTCTGCGTATAGAAATAAAAATTTAAGTAAGTGGTTTCGCTGTAAAACCAGTCTGCGTATAGAAATAAAAATTTAAGTAAGTGGTTTCGCTGTAAAACCAGTCTGCGTATAGAAATAAAAATTTAAGTAAGTGGTTTCGCTGTAAAACCAGTCTGCGTATAGAAATAAAAATTTAAGTAAGTGGTTTCGCTGTAAAACCAGTCTGCTTATAGAAATAAAAATTTAAGTAAGTGGTTTCGCTGTAAAACCAGTCTGCGTATAGAAATAAAAATTTAAGTAAGTGGTTTCGCTTAAAACCAGTCTGCGTATAGAAATAAAAATTTAAGTAAGTGGTTTCGCTGTAAAACCAGTCTGCGTATAGAAATAAAAATTTAAGTAAGTGGTTTCGCTGTAAAACCAGTCTGCGTATAGAAATAAAAATTTAAGTAAGGGGTTTCTGTGTGGAACCACTATGCTTCAAAGGGTTAAACGAACTTGTGTATTATTACTACGCAATGTTTTAACAAGTTCTTAAAAGTTGTTTCTAGAGGAAATAATTTTGAATGCATTTATGTACATCACATGGAAAGGCGAGTTTTTTTTTTTCATTGCCAAAAAGCTTTACTTTTTCAGGCATGCTCTAAGTCTTCGGATGCTGTGAAGGTCTAATAGTGCGTTCCATTAAATAATACCTTAAAATAATAAAAGTAAAATTTCCCTTTTGTTCTCATTTCCTTAGAAAAAATGTAAGTCGTTTTAGAAAGAGCTGTTTCGGAAAGAAAATGCGTTTACGTAAATGTTCATCAGGCAGAAGACTGAGGCAAATAGGGAAATCTGATAAAACAGTCTCGTCCTTTATTTCCGCTCATCTAGTCTGTGTAAACATCGCGAAAAGAATAACTGGTGGAAAAATCTTATTTTCAACGGGGTAAAAATAAGTTGTTTGAAAGTTATTATTTCATACTTATTCAGCATCTTATGTTGATCGAAAAGACAATAAGAAAACTTAAAGATAATAAAACCTTAAAAGATAACTTCTTAAAGAGAATAGTCTTAAAGAGAATATGCATGTAATTTAAGCTGAAATCTTTAAAGATGGTGGAAGACGAAATATCACACAATGTTTATTGAATTTTAAAATCACTCTCTATCAAACCTAAGAGACAAATAAAATGTAAATTGAGAGTGGATAATTTTGCGTTTCCTAAGCATAGCTCTTTTCGGAAGAGATTCTCCACATTAAAAAGAAATCTTGCTGATTAATATACACTCTTCTACTCTAAGGCTGCAGTTCAGGAGAGCTTTACCTACAATTACAGATACGGTCGATGGCAATGGAGATGGCGATGCCGTAAAGAGAAGGAGAAGAGATATCCGAAGGAACTCCCCAAGTTCCTTCCTTCATCCCTCTGCCGTAGAGTATTGCTCGAACCACTTCCACTCCGGCGTCTTTCCCTACTCCCACTTTCCTCTTACGTTAAACATATTGTTAGAGAAACGTACTTTGGTAATTGTACGCAAGGGAATCACTGTAATGCTTGAAAACGTCCTCGTCCTCCACCTACGGCTCCGCCTTCACCAGCGCTGCTTGATCATCGCTTCCGTTGGTCCGGGCCATGCACCTCTTCCATCCACAAGGTAGCATAATGTTGCCTCCAATGTGCGGCAAGGCGCCGTATTTACATCCAATTACTTGTCTATCGATCACATGAGGACGAGGAGATTGTGATGGTGGAGTAGAGGGATGGGAGAACCTCTTTCCCTCTCTCTATCTCTCCTCCCCATTGAGCTTTCTGTTTCTCCTAGGAACCACAGCACCTGTCACAACTGGGAGCATTCTTTTCTGGCTGAAGATTATATAAGATTATACAGGCTTGCTGAAGTGAGTATAACGTTTGAAATACGCTGTGTTATTACTTATTACTGTTTTTCAGGGACGTTAAGGGATGCCTGTCACACAGTTTTATGCTCACTGGTAGTTGGAAAGAGACTATTCGCGGTGAAGTAGCAATAAAAGTGCATTCATTTCGAGGGGAAGTAGCATTTGTTAAAATAAACGTGCGTGCAGTAAGCAGTAGGAGGTAGAATAGGGTAAACAAAATCTACATTTACCTTCCTAGGTCGCACACTGTTACTAACTTTACTAAGGTCAGAGCATACTGCAAAGATAAGGCAAAATTTAAATATCTCGGGAAAGTGAATGTGGTTCATTTAAGAAATCTCAATTTTTTTTGACGGATGTAGAAAAGATATCTGTGATGTTGGAAGAAATATTTTGATAAAACACATTTACCTTTCTGAGCTTTCCTTACCTGTTGACTACATTTTCCTTATTATTAGGGTTTGAGTAAAATAATTTGTTCAGAGGCAACGAATGATACTGATTAAAAGTTTCCTTCAGAATAGTCCGCCGAAAATTTTGAAAGAATAATGCATCATTTTTGAGCTATAAATCTTTTTTTTTTCTTCCCATATTATAATTATATTATCTCATATTTTCTCATATTAATAATTCTTTATTAGCAGACTATGATCTAATTATTCAACTCGAAATTTTTAATGTTATGCAATTTTTGCCGATTTTAAACTGGGAAGTCCAATCATCTCTGGAGAACTCGAAAATTATCGTTTCCAAAGAGAATAATTCTTATTTTCTAATTTTCCAAATTCAATCCCCCATCAGCGGCAGAATTTCAAACTATGAAAGGAAAATATTTTTCTGTTAAAGCAAGAAACATTGAATGTATACATACTGACGGACAGACGTCCACAAAAAAGTAGAACAGTAAAAGCACTCACTGGATATTAAATACCAGCAATGTCCTTTTTTTCCCCCTTGCGCCTACTACTATTGACCTGGGTTGTCTCATTCAATAGCGCTCCATGCTCGCAATCTGTAATTCCCAGGTTCATATCTCAACACTGTGAGTGATAATTATTCAATGATTATAATGTCAATGGGAAAATGGATGGGCTTAAAAAGACCGTCGTCCATCGGATGGGACGTTAACCCGTGTTCTGTGTGCAAGAGAGTCATACTCTCTGCACATTAAAGATCGTTGGGGCTTTGACGTGAAGCTTCCATCTCCGTTTCCTAACAGCTATCAAGTGATCCCTATCCTGATCCTTCTCTGAGCCCTTAGGGTAATTGTAACCGGACATTTAGCCCATTTAAAAAAAAAAACTGCCTCTCGGAAATAAAACAAGTCAACTTGGGACCTCCGTTAATAAGCATAAAAACGTTAATTACTCTTCAAGCAGGGGCGGGGGTGGCTCAGTCGGTAGCGCGCCAGGCTCGTAATCTGTAGTTCCCAGGTTCGAGTCCCAGCTGGGTCAGCGTTGAGATTTATCTCCGCAAAATTCCCCGCCCTGCCCACGGTCAGTAGGGGACACCGATGGGCTTGGAAAGGCCGCCGTCCGTCGGATGGAACGTTAAGCGGTGGCCCCGTGTGTGGGAGAGCCATACCCTGTGCACGTTAAAGAACACGCTGGATGGCCTTGACGGGGAGGCTACCATCTGTCTCCCAACAGCTGTTCCAGTGGATCCCCTCCCCCAACCTTCTCTGAGCCTTCGGGGTCCATGTGACCTGGCCATTTAGCCCATGGTGTGCAAAAAAGTGTCTCTCAGAGGTAAAACAACCCAACCCTTCAAGCAGCCGATTATCACAAAGGTCTAACAGGAGCCTTGTCAGCATAAAACACTATTACAGATAAGTTTGAGTGCTATGCTTTACGCTATGTGAATCTATGAGGAAGACGAGACCTTTTAATGAAGGTAATTTTATGCGGAAAATCCCTTCCCACGTGTGCAAAAATACACTAAACACCCTAAAGGAAACGCAACCAAAGTGTTTCCTATTTGTTATATTGCACCAATTGCAACTTGGCAAAAATCAAATAATTTATACAATATTGCGCAAAAGTTAAGGTGTAATCCCATATTATGACAACGGCTGGGTTTACCTCTGAGCGGCACTTTTGGGCGTACTATGGGTGTAAACAAAATATTCAGATCACAAGGAATCGAAATAGCCAGAAAAAAATGAGCGAAAAGATGTACGGAAAAGCTGTTATAAGAAAACAAATGCAGCCTTCCATCAAGATCGTCCAACATGTTCTTGAACTTGCGCAGGTTATAGTTTTCCTGCACACGGAGCCATGACTTAACATCCCATCGAGGTACTTTGGCCTTTCGAAGCCCATGGGAGTCATTTAAATATTTATTCAAATTTTGCAAATTTTAAAACTTTATCAAAGCAGTAAATTCCAGTCCTAAAGTTTATTAAAAATTTACGAATGTTGAAATAATTATTTACATAAACTTCTGAAATATATTCTTTTATTAAATGATTTTAAATAATACTCATAAAAGTTTGAATTAACTTCTAAGATAAACTCTCCCGACAGGCGTGCTATTGTTAAATATTCAAACGTTCATAATTCTTTAAAAATTGAACGAATATTGTTAAAGGGTCCGACTGTGTGCCAATTCCCAGTGATGATACAAAGAACTTAGCAGATTTAGTACTTAATGTTCAACCCTGCCTTCTCGTGGTGCAGGTCATTACTATAGCTTTCAAAAGAGATATTCTCTTCTGAAAGAGAACAGAAGGGCTGCCAATCGGTGTGGCCTACTGAACTGGTAACCTATGGCCACTTTTTCTTTCTCTTTCTGCCCTGCCGTGGAGTGATTAACTTTACAGGTTTCTGGTGCTAACCATTTCTTTATACCCATTAGACTGACCTGGTTTATGATTTTAAGCTTGATTATGGATGCTGGACTTGCTGCACTGGTGGGCCTCTGTTGAGGAAAAATCTACCTCTGTGTTTTCTGTTTGCCTGTGGATTGTCAGCCGTAGGTGAACAGAAAGCACAGGATATTTTATCAGCTGGCAGATAATACTGATCAGAGGCTATCGCAGATACTTGAACCCTCATTTAGCTAGTTGGGCATCGACAATTCTACACTGAAGTAATATGTCTCAAGCAGATCATATGACTCTTGAAAAGGTCCACTTGAAAAAGTAGTGCCTGAATTTCCTATCAGAATGGGTGGCTTCAGCCTTTAGCGGTGGGGGAAAGGGTCTTTGCCTTTTGCCTGCGATTAGGGGATGTATGATATTGTTGGCCTACCTCTCTTAATAAGCCTAGTTTCAATAAAAATCCTACTAATCATTTTCTCTTTGTAGGTAAGTGGAATGTGACGGTGTTGCTTAGATATTACGCTCTTGACGTCCTCAAACAGGAATTCCAGCATTATAACCTAAATATTTTGAGTTTGCAAGAGGCCAGATGGATAGCTAAAGGTCAGACTTAAAATAATTTCTCTTTTCAGGGAGGGAGGATGGAAAGCATCTCCAAGGTGTAGGTTTGCTACTCAGTAGACACGCTCGTGATGCTCTTATAGGTTGTGATTGCATTAGTGTAATATTTCTTACAGCTAAATTTAAAACTAAGCTTAAAGACTTCAATATTATTTGTTGTTATTTCCCCACAGAGGACGAGAAAAATTGGTTTTACAGACTTCAGAATATTTTGAATTCTGTCAAAAAAGGAGATATTTTTTCTCTGCTATGTGACTTCAATACTTAAGTTGTTACTGACTTTGGGCAGGGTATTAGATCTTTTTGGCATTGGAAATTCCAATGCCAAAACTTCTTTTGCCAGACTTCTTCCCTTGTGTAGAGGTGTTAGATCTCTTTGGCTTTGGTAGGTCCAATGGCAATTGGGAATGTCTTTTATAGGTAAGTAAAGTTAACGGTATGTGAATAACTAACACATACTACAAACACTGGGACATTTATGAATACACACGGGTTCTCACCTGATGGGTTGCATAGGAATATGATCAATTATATATTAATTAACAGCAAATGGGTTAGTTGAGTTAGAAATACCAGATCATATAGGGAAGCTTAAGAGATGTTGTGCTAAGGTTATGAGAATTACTTTTAACACTGGAGCTCTGAAAGATCCAGATATGGCCAAAGCATACCGTGATAAGCTACGTAATCATTATGACAATCGTGGTTTACTTATTGCTGAAGTTGAAAAAAGAATGGGCTCAGTTTAAACAAGCTTTTCTTGAAAGTACTCTTTTGGGCAAAAAGGAACAGAGGAGACAAAATTATTTGAGTGATCAAGTATGGAATATTTCTGGAAGAAGGAAGGACAAGAATAACATGAATCAACACTCTACTGGTACTAATGAACAGCATTACAAAAAGCTTAATAAACGTGTAAAGGATCAGTTAAAGCTGATAAGAACATTTGGCTTGATAGCTTGGCTGACAAAGCAGAAGAACCAGCTACACAGCAAAACAGCAAGGAGTTGTACCAGATAGTTAATCTTTTGTGTGGGAAGAAACAGACTGACGTACAGGTATTGGGCGATAAACATGGTAAGGTTGTTGAAGATGACGATTCTATGATGTCTAGGTGGGCTGAGCATTTCAGATATATTTTAAACAATGCGGTTATTTCTATTTCCATTGTTTGTAATGAGGATAGGTGCATTAATTGCTTTAACTTTGGCCCTATATCACATTCTGAAGTCATTTTGATTGTCTCTAAGTTAACACTGCCTAACTGCTAGGGGTGGATGAAATTATCACTGAACTGCTGAGAGATGGGTATTGTGTTGTCACATGGCTAATTGAAATTTTGAATATTTTTTATTATAAAGGTGTTGTTCCTAAGGATTTTATTAGAGCTATTAAATCCTATTTTTAAAAATGTGATCGTATTCTTGGGGTAATTGTAGGGGAATTAATTTACTTTCTGTTCCACGTAAAGTTCTTTGCATGATTATACTTAATAAAATTAAAGAATTGGTTGATGGAAAACTACGTGATGAATAGTGTGGATTCGGAAGTATTCAGTGAAATATTTTCTGTCATTTTGGCAGATTCTTTAGAAATGTTTAAAATTTCAGAAACCTGTGTTTCTTAGTAGATTTCAAAATCTCTTTGTAGATTTCAAAAAAGGTTTTTGACTCTGTTGATCGTCAAAATTTGTGGTTGATCGTTAGATCATATGGAATACCTAACAAATTAGTTAGCATAATGAAACCTATATTCACTGGTTTCCATAAATTAAGGGAAACTAAGAAATATTATGATAAACAAAAAAACTATATAAATGATTTTAATGAAATTTGATGAAAATATGAATTACAATGCTAGTTTCCGAATGGCATAAAATATTTTACACTAGAAACAATTTGCGTCAAAAAATAACACTTACAGGAACTTGCCCAAAATGAGGTGTCAGAATCCAATGGGCAAAGTTCTTGGTGTCAAAATGAGGTATCTTGAATGCAATGGGCAAAGTTCTTGGTGTCAAAATGCGGTGTCTTGAATGCAATGGGCAAAGTGATCACCCCTTTCAACAATGCAAGCACGACAGCGATGTTCCATGCTGTTTATGATATTGTGAATCAGCTCAGTAGGAGTAACGACCACTGTTCCTTTAAAAACAGTAATAAGCTCCCCCTTTGTTGTAGGTGGAAGGTTGAGGGCAGCAACACGTCTCCCTAGAGCATCCCACACATGCTCAATCGGATTTAGGTCGGGAGATCGAGCTGGCTACTCCATGCGCATAATGGTCTTCTCTTGAAGGTATTGTTCCACTAGTCGAGCTCTGTGTGGATGAGAGTTATCATCTTGTAAGACGAATGCTTCACCTATTGCACTAGCGTAAGGATGTACATAAGGGTCCAGGATGCCATCTCTATAACTTTGAGTATTGAGTTTTCCACTCGTCAACGCATAGAGGTCTGTGCGTCCACTTAAGGAAATGCCATCCCAAACACACACGCTACCTCCGCCGTAACTGTCTCTTTGATGAATGTTACTGGATGATATGTTTGATGGATGTTACTGGATGATATGTTTGATGGATATTGCAGGTACATCGTTCTCTCCATATCAAACAATTCCGGAATCACTCTGCCAGCAGTATCTGGATTCATCTGTGAAGAGTACGGACCTCCATTGCTGTTCTGTCCAGTTAACATGCTTGCGTGCCCAATTCAACCGCTCACTCTCCTATGACGTGACGTGAGGGGTATACAAATTACTGGCCTTCTAGGTACAGACCTTCCTCATGAAGCTTTCTACGCACAATAGAAGCTGATACAACCCTCCCAGTGACTGCTGCAAGAGAGGATCGTAGCTGAGAGGGAGTAGACATCCTCCTTCGTGCTGTTAATCGCAGATATCGGTCTTGTGCAGCGGTCGTAACTCTATCCCTTCCTCGGCTAAACATCCGAAACGCGGAATCCGTGCTAAGAAATTGATTCCACAGTCTATGGACCACAGAAGGACTTACAATCAGCCATCGTGCGACATCTGACTGACTTTGGCCTGCCTCGAGCTGGCCCAATTATTCTCCACTGCAGTTCATTTGGCAAATGATGTCTCGAGGTCATTCCTATAAAATGGCTATTTCGAATTTCTTTACTCACATTTACAACACGAAATATCGATCCACTCCAAAACACCCGTTGTTATGCCGCTATCCGATTACGCAAATTGATGCAACCTAGATTAATTTGCATACGATATGCTCACTCGGCATTCCTTTACTGGCTACATGAACAAGTTTGGTGAGGATCGCACATTTCTTTGGCGAATTATCGCGATTTTTCTCATTTTTCCTTAATATATGGAAATTAGTTTATAATAACACTGTCGCGTGTGAGAGTTGGTAAGGGTTATAGCGATTGTTTTAGCATTACCAGTGAAGTTAGACAAATGTTGATTTTGTCTCTTTTTCTCTTTAGTTTGGTTGTTGATTATGTTATGCGCAATTCTTTGCAAGAAAAAAAACTTTGGCTTGAAAGAGATTTGGAAGATTTCTGATTTAGATTATGTAGATGATTTGGCCCTGTTGACTAATGATGTTGATGAGCTGAATTCTTTCATTTGGCTCTTGATGAGACTGGTAATAGAGTAAGTTTGGTGATAAACAGAGAGAAAGCTAAAGTGATGAAAATTGGTCAGTCAGATGGTGCTTAAGTTGCTTTGAAGGGCTGCACTCTTGATCAAGTATCTGTTTAATTAATTATCTCGGGAACTATATTACAGATACTGGTGATGTGTGGCATGAGATAAACAGACGAATAGGGATTTCTGCTGGGACTTTTAACGATTTATGGAGAATATGGAAAAATTGGCATTATACCTAAATACTAAAATTTGGCTGTATAATAGCTAGTTTCTTTCTAAGGTTAGTTATGGTAGAGAAACATGGATCCTTCGTAAGCAGGATAACAGGAAACTTGATGCCTTTGATTCTAGATATGCAGGACTAAAGTTGCTCAGAAATTCTGGGCAACTTTGGCGGTTTTGATGCATTGAATGCGTGTTTTGGCGATTTTTGATGCATTGAATGCGTGTTTTGGCGATTTTTGATGCATTTCGATATTTATTACTTTTTATTAGTTATAAAACGATAAAACATGAGTGTAGGATTCCACACTTTACTGATTCAATCCCCCTTGACCTTATAATGCGGCCGGTGGATTGATACGAAACGAGAATTCATGACAGTACGATTTTACATTTTACTGACGTAACATCCTTGAACAAACGGTGCATATCCCCCGTCAATATGGTTGAAAAAATTAACGATCGATAAAAATGGCGAGCGTCACTAGCCAACGGGAGCAAGCAAAATAATGAAATTCTGTCGGATTTATGTATGACTTATATTGGTATGACCCTTCTAGAAGCGGCAAACGGCTTTACATCGGATGAACGGATGCCTTTCCAAACCCATCCGTGTCCCCTGTACACGTCAATAAAAACAGCCTTTTTCTGTGTCACCCGGTCAAATGTAGTAATTATTTTAAACGCTGCATTCTACGTAAAATTCTTACTAAATATTTATTTACAATACTATCTATCAAAAAAAAATGTAATGTTTTTGAAAGCATTTGAAAAATAAAATGTTTTCACTCTTTTGTTTTAGATCTCATCCCCTTCATTCGATTCTTACACCTTATATTCGATTACCACATTGCCACATCTTTCGCTCTGATAATAAAATGTTTTTTACTCCCAAGATTTTCAAAGCTAAGTATGATGACATTTTTCAACCTCAACTTGGAACTCTGTACCGAGCGATATCACTTGTTTAAATTCTAAAACAAAATTCAAAACTGTATTACTCCACTCCTTTTAGAATATTGAAACGTTTGACCAACAATATATCCTCACCCCTTTTCCCATTCTTTGTTCTTTGGATTCAATCCTTTTTCCCCTGTTCATTCATTTAATATTACTATTTGTTCTCTTAAACCTTTTTTTTCTTCCCCCTGATTTTTACTACGTTTCTTATCATTTTTCATACTATATGTTTATCTTCGTCTGTGTATGCATACTTCATTTTATTTATACGTATCAAATAATTATACAATTCCTGTAAACATGTTTGTATCTTTATATCATCCTTAATATTTCTTTTTAATTTCTCAAAAGTACTGGGCATCAAGCCATTTGAACATTTAAATTAATATCCAAAATTACCTGTACCTTGGCTTTACTGTAACCCCCTGCATGAAATAAATTATCATTATTACCAGTCTGTAATGACATTTGACAGAATAAATTATTATTTATGTATGGCTTTGACAAGAAGCTTCCATTTGTCTCCTAACAGCTGCCAGGGGTCACCTTCCCCAACCTTCTTTAATCCCTTGTAGTCCTTCTATTCTGACCATTTAGTCATTGCCGTTCAGAGATAAAACAAATCAACCTTGTATATAGGAAAGCCATTTAGTGTGCGCATTAAATAACACTCTAGATCAGTGTCTCGCAAACTTTTTTTACTCTGCGGCACACTGAATCTAATTTTTTTCCGCGGCACACTGAATCTAATTTTTTTTCCGCGGCATACCTAAAAAAGAATTTTTGATGGTTACGTAAAAAGAGGAAAATTGAAATTTCGTTAAATGCATTTTATTTAAAATAAATATAATAATAAATATAATTAATCATAACTCGGTGTTTGTTTTAAATATTTGTCCATTCTATGGCTTGAAATAATCAAAAATTAATACCAAAATTTGGAAAAAGCTTGATAAATACTTACAAGATCCCAGTTGATAAAATCTGAAAGATTTTTATTAAAGCAAGTCGATATTAAAGCACGTCGATAACACAAGTCAAGTCAAAATGAAATCTTTGGAATATCTGGTGGCAATTTGAAAATCTCACGCGGCACACAGTTTGCGAGACACTGCTCTAGATGGCATTTAAAGGAAGGCTTCGATCTTTCTACTAATAATTCTACAGGGGATCTCATTTCATCGTCCATCTCTAAATTCTCGTTACCCTTGTGACCTGACCGTTTATCCCAAGTGCCGCCCAGAGATAAAGGAACGAAACACTGACTCAATGCCTCATCTAAAAAGTGGAGGAAAACTTAGGATTTCAGATTCGAATCCCGTGCGAAGCCGAATAATCTACTGCTTCCCCACTCTCTAGAGGAGTATGAATGTTAAAAGAAAAATAAGAATAAACGTCCATAACAAAATGCTTAAAAATCATTGAGACAAAATAAATTCTGAATAGGAGACGAGCAAGTTCTTTCCCTTTATCTCAGAACACGTTATTGCAACAGATTGTTACAAAAACCGGCGTACTTCAACCTCTCACCATCACTGCTCTTGTTCTTCTTTCAGTGTCTTCTTCTCCCACTCCCTAGTTTATCCACACGAGTCTCGTAGCATGTGGCCGATGCAACAGACCATTTCACTGCATTACTTTGCAAATTCCATCCCAACCTCTGGAGTGTGCGACTGATTTACATATAAATGGACCCTGTTTTCTACCTATTTATCACCAAAGACTGAAAATTAATTTACGAGTTTTCCCTGTACGCCGCTTGCTGGCGAAGGAAGGCTCCTTTGTTCCGATAACGTTCGTCGCCAATCTCTCTTGGATATTCCACGTGTTTTGCAAATGCTTCAAAGGAAACTGTGTCGATCAGCAATGAATGCCTCTCGAACATTTTCGTGGTTATTGCGTTTTTGCATTTTTTGCAGCTTTTTTGTATCTTATTGAGACTTAATGAGTATAAGGAAAGCCCTGGAGTCCTTTTTGTAATTCCGAGTTTAAATTTTTCGTCCGTTTTTAGTTTTCTTTAGGTTGAGTCTTTTGTTACCTTATGTGTTTATAGAATGTCGGTAACTCCTAGTTTGTTATTTTTCCTTGTGTTTTCGCGTCTTTCATACGATAAGACAATGGACTAATTGACAAATTTAACATTGATATGCTACTTAACCAGGTTGGCTCGTCTACAGATTCTAGAACAGTGGTTCTAAGGAGATATTTTCTCCGGGTCGCATTAGCGACTACGAGTAATTCTCTGTCGCAGCCTTAAAAAAAATAAAATGTTTAGCATATAAGTACTAAAATGTAAAAAAAAATATTTTTGAGAATATAAAAGCTTTAATTTTTCATTCTTAACATGTAAAATTCTTCATTTTTAAAACATAAATTCTTCATTTCTAACATATAAACTCTTAATTTTTAACACGTAAATTCTTCATTTTTAAACCATAAATTCTTCATTATCTTAAAGTATAAATTCTTCATTTTCTTAAAACATAAATTCTTCATTTTTAACACATAATCATAATCAAATATGCATAGACTGTTTACGGTGCCCATATTTTATGCAGCTTTGGTTCAAGGAACCACTTTTATAATAAAATAACGAACGCTATTAACTTTACCTACTATCTACCTAATAATGCGCTTGTTTCCAAATGTATTTTTGTGTGAAGAATTTTCATGATAAATAAAAATTATCGTTAATATTTTATTTCGATTACTGAAATTTTCTGGTGGTCGCACCTAAACCGTCGGGTGGTCGTACTTGAGAACAATAGTTTTAGGGCGTCCCAGTTGCCGAGTAGTTACCATGCTTGGTGACTACTGATCAAAGGCTCCGGGTACGAATCCCGGCTAGGACATGTACATTTTCTTTCTTGTGTTGTCTTCCTGGGATGTATCGCTTCCATACAGATCTTCTGTATGGTATATTAAATTGGCAGGCTCCTGTCAAATCTATCTAGCCATCAGCTTCTTAAAGGGGAATTAGTTATTGAAAATTAACATATTTTAAACCCACAGATACTTTATTATATCATAGTGGTTTATCCCAGTGAAAAAAAATGCACTTTTTTTCCTACGTAATAGAAAGAAAGTGGAATTGTTGTCAAAATCAGCAACTTAACCCTATATTTTTTGTCATGACTCTTTACTACTTGATCTCTTTCCCCTTTCCTGCTTTTTCTCTTTAACTCATTGTCTTTTTCGATTTCTTCACCTTTTTTCCTAATGTTTTACTTGAAATTAAAATAAGCATCTCAACGTTTCAGCTAAAAACAGTAGTCAGTGTTAGGAAACAAAATTCCGTATCAGAAACTACACTCCCCCCCCCCCTCCCTGCTCTCGGTGACAAAGGTTACATCGATTGGCTTGGAAAGACGCGGTACATCGGATGGAACGTTAAGTATGTCCCGTATGCAGGAAAGCCAAACGTTATGCACCCTAAAAAATCTGCTGAACATTCTTAAAGGGATGCTACCATCTGTCTCCTAACATCTGTGCAGTAGATCACCTTCCCCAACCTTCTCTGAGCCTTTGGGATCCTTGTGACCTGTCCATTGTGTGGAAAAAAATTGCATCTCAAATCTAAAACAAAATCCAGATAACTGTTACATTATTGGACACATTAGGCAAAAATAAATAGGAAATGCAAGGTAAAAAATTGTAAATAAAGTAAAAAAGAGTTTTAGCAGAAAATTATTCAAATAAAATTTATTTTATCCCTTTTTTGAGCATCGTTTTCCACTACAGGCCTTAAACCATTTGATCAGCTTCTTCTCCACGACTCCAGTGGGAACTATCAACCTATGACTAATGGGACTTCAGCGTTACTTAATAGGCCACATCACATTAAATTAAGCGGATTCCCGCCTCCAGCTCGCTTATTGTTATGCTTATTTCCTCCCTCTTGAGTAGCGAAAGAACTGGGAAAGGATCTCCTTTCGCCTGATTGAATCATTTTCACTCAGAGCTAGAGAGCGTTTCAGACTCGGATGACGTTGAAAAATACTGTTTCAGCAACCGATTCTGCTGTGAACAGCATATCATTAATTGGCTTAATGTGTTAAATGTGTATCCAGTTTTGATTATTCACATTATTGCCTTTTACATAAAGGCTCGGTTCTCTTTGCTTTTTTTTTTTGCTTTCAATTTCCTTTTTGGGAAATCGTATGTTTTTCAGTTATTTAACTGTTGAAATTCAATTCATGTCGTTCTTTCAAAGGTTACAGCCTTTGTATTATTATTTAGGTTCATGTGATGTTTGCGATATTTATATTTCCTTTAGTATTAAGAACAGGCTCACTCAACAAATTTGGGAAAATGAACGCAACACGTACAGTATTTAACATGCAAACAGAATTAGGAATCAATCGACAAGCGGTGTGCTTTTTGCCAGTAAGTAGCGTGAGTTTTGAGTCACTGTCACATAAATAAGCTAGAGGATTAATATAGATTGCGTAAAATTTATCCTACCCTTAAATATGTTATTCAACACAACACGCACTGTTGGGGCGGGGGTGGCTCAGTCGGTAGTGCGCCAGGCTCGTAATCTGTAGTTCCCAGGTTCGAGTCCCAGCTGGGTCAGCGTTGAGATTTATCTCCGCAAAATTCCCCGCCCTGCCCACGGTCAGTAGGGGACACCGATGGGCTTGAAAAGGCCGCCGTCCGTCGGATGGGACGTTAAGCCGTGGCCCCGTGTGCGGGAGAGACATACGCTGTGCACGTTAAAGAACACGCTGCATGGCCTTGACGAGAGGCTACCATCTGTCTCCCAACAGCTGTTCCAGTGGGTACCCTCCCCCAACCTTCTCTGAGCCTTCGGGGTCCATGTGACCTGGCCATTTAGCCCATAGTGTGCAAAAAAGTGCCGCTCAGAGGTAAAACAACCCAACCCAACACGCACTGTTAACATTTCCTCTAACCCTTACGACAATGAAATCTCTGATGATTAAACGTACAGCGAGGTATACTAATGTTAAAGAATACCAAGAAAATTACTGGATATGTATTTCCATGTCGACGTTTTGAAGCACAAAACCTATATAGTCTGTCTTACACCATACTCGTCTAACCCACGGCTAATTGCAAAGGGAGTTATGGCTTAGTTGAACTTATGCTTATGGAACTAAAGTATTAGTAGCCTATGAAAGAAAAGTCAATATAATGCAGCTGGCACATTTCTTCCAATTTTTTGACCAATAAAATATAGGTTAAAAACTGCTTTTTTTTAAATCATAATATTCATTAAAATCAATATTTTTGTTTTTCAGTAAAAATATTTCCTTGATTGCTTAAAAATGCAGCTTTGTTTCCCAATTCATTACTCATTAAAAATGTATGTTTTCGTTTTTAAGTAGAGAAATTTACCTAGGGCTCTTTCAAAATACAGTTTTCTTCCTAGTGGCTGTTCGCTAAGTTTGTGTTGGATGAGCGATATTTAAACTATATATATATCTGGTTTGGGTTGTTTTACCTTTGAGGGTTATTTTTATGCACATTAATATAAATGACCAGATCACGAGAGCACAAGAGGTTGAAAATTGGGTAAGGGATTTGGGTTGTTTTACCTCTGAGCGGCACTTTTTTGCACACCATGGGCTAAATGGCCAAGTCACAAGGACCCCGAAGGCTCAGAGCAGGTTGGGGGAGGGGACCCACTGGAACAGCTGTTGGGAGACAGATGGTAGCCTCCCGTCAAGGCCATCCAGCGTGTTCTTTAACGTGCACAGGGTATGGCTCTCCCGCACACGGAGCCACGGCTTAACGTCCCATCCGACGGACGGCGGCCTTTCCAAGCACCATCGGTGTCCCCTACTGACCGTGGGCAGGGCGGGGAATTTTGCGGAGATAAATCTCAACGCTGACCCAGCTGGGACTCGAACCTGGGAACTACAGATTACGAGCCTGGCGCGCTACCGACTAAGCCACCCCCGCCCCCTTGGGTAAGGGAAGTAGATCCACTGTTAGCATACCAGCTGTTAGGAGACAGGTGAAAAAAAGGAAATCCAGGAAATCCAGCATGTTCTTTAACACGAGCGCGGCTCTCCTGCATATGGAGCCACGACTTTACGTCCCATCCAATCGTACGGCTGCCGTTCCAAGTCCATCGGTATCTCCTTTCTGACCAAAGACAGGGTTGGGTTCAGGTGGTGATAAATCCCAGCGCTGGAAAAGATGGGATTCAAACCCGGGAATTACAGATTACAAACCTCGTGCAGTACCGGCTCAGCCACATACATGTCTGGGACTGTGCTATCTGTAAACTGGCAAAAATTTCGTTAAATCCTTTTAGCTTATTTGAAAAAAAAATCGTCATTTTATAGAGTGGGTATTTTTTGGGGTTGGATTGTTTTTCCTTTGAGCGATAGATTTTTGCACATAATGGGCTAAATGCTCAGGTCACAATGGCCCCAAACGCTAAAAGAAAGCTGGGGAAATGGACCCACTGAACATCTGTTAGGAAACAGATGGAAGCTTCCTGTCATGGCCATGTAGCGTGTTCTTTAGGGGGTTCAGGGATTCTTGCACACGGGGTTAGTACCAAAACTATCGGTGTCTCCTTTCTCATCGGGAGCAGGCCCTGGATTTGGTCCCTGAAATGTGCTGCTAATAAAAAATAGAGAAATGTTTCTTTTTTGACAGTCACAATATATCTACATTTCATACGAAAAACGAAAAATCTAGAGTATTTTTTTATTGGATCCTTTGCGAGCGAAGTGTTTTTAATTGCCTATCATCTGTCATTCCTAGTAGATATTTATATTGTGCAATGAACTTTTTAGTGTTTCTCTTACTATATTTATAATGGTGCAGTGAATGGTTACTTAATTCGACTTTTTTTTGCTTCTTTTTACAGGTGTTAGATGGCAATAGCAATACGTATACTGTAGAGAAAAGAACTTTGGATCCTCCAATTGTTGCTTCTAAAGTCAGATTTGTCCCTTACAGCATTCATGTGCGAACAGTATGCATGAGGGTCGAAGTTTATGGATGTGTATGGAAAGGTAAGTGGTTACTTTTATTTTTATGTTACTAATCGTACTATTGAGTTATTTTATCTCTGAGCGGCACTTTTGTGTGCACAATGGACAGGCCTCGACTATCCTAAGTCTAAGGGTGGAAAAGTGATGGACAGTGGCGGATTAAGTTATCTGGAGGCCTTAGGTGCAAAAGATTTGAGACACCTTAAGCGCAAAAGATTCGAGAAGTCCTAGTCTCAAAGGATTTGAGACACCCTAAGCGCAAAAGATTCGAGAAGTCCTAGTCTCAAAGGATTTGAGGCACCCTAAGCGCAAAAGATTCGAGAAGTCCTAGTCTCAAAGGATTTGAGACACCCTAAGCGCAAAAGATTCGAGAAGTCCTAGTCTCAAAGGATTTGAGACACCCTAAGCGCAAAAGATTCGAGAAGTCCTAGTCTCAAAGGATTTGAGACACCCTAAGCGCAAAAGATTCGAGAAGTCCTAGTCTCAAAGGATTTGAGACACCCTAAGCGCAAAAGATTCGAGAAGTCCTAGTCTCAAAGGATTTGAGACACCCTAAGCGCAAAAGATTCGAGAAGTCCTAGTCTCAAAGGATTTGAGACACCCTAAGCGCAAAAGATTCGAGAAGTCCTAGTCTCAAAGGATTTGAGACACCCTAAGCGCAAAAGATTCGAGAAGTCCTAGTCTCAAAGGATTTGAGACACCCTAAGAGCAAAAGATTCGAGAAGTCCTAGTCTCAAAGGATTTGAGACACCCTAAGCGCAAAAGATTCGAGAGGCCCTAGTCGCAAAAGCTCCGAGAGGCCTAAAATTTTTTTAAATAAATTTTATTAATCTTTCTGTATACATCTCAAGCAATCGTTAAGTTGTTGCTACTGACCCGGAAAACTTAAAACTTAGTAGTAGGATATAGACTAATTTCAGTTACAAATGATTTTCAGTTATTCGCATCGTCTTTTCAATTGTATTATATTTATATATTTTTACTCCGTTTAAATTCTAGCAACTAAATTAATACGACGTGTGTTGTTAGTTCTTGTTAGTTTAATTAATAAGTATACTATTAATATGCAGCATCTAATTTGAAAACTCTTTAAGTTCTGATTTCAAAAGAGAGTAACGTTTTAGAGATACAGTATTCATCGGCAAGAAATTAAATATATACAGAATTTTGTAACTACTAATACATTTTCCATGATTAATCAAACATGGTAATTGATGGTAATTATTTTGTTTCAGTCTTGTATTACATTCATGTTGGATATTTATTTTATGTGTGTTGTCAAAGAGATTTTGGAGTGCCGAGTTGTATCTGTATAGTTAGCGAAGGAGAAAATGTTTTGGTGATTGAACCGGTCTCTAAGTGTTTCGAACTGTAAGCGTTTGTTGCATGTGTTTAGCTATTGTAGATTGGATTCCTTCTATATTTTTATGTTTGTTACGTTTTCTGTGCCATATACTGTTATTCCATACGTTATGTATTCTGTGCCATATACTATTATTCCAAACGTTATGCATTTGAGAGGCCCTGGGCGCAAAAGATTTGAGAGTTCTATGTGTGTCGTGGAAACAAGTGAACCCCTATTGACTTCCTTTTTTTCTATCTAGACTTTTGAACTTGTTCTTATTATAACATAAAGAATATTATGAATAAATATTAAGCTTTGAAAACTGCAAAACTTTCTGTGACATTTCTTTAATGCATAACTTAAACCATACTTATTAAAACGCATTTTAAAAATATATATAAATCATCATAAATAGGTTATAATTTCTAGATGGTCGTCTACTGAATCGTTGTGAAATGTTTGAACTAAGTGAATATTTTAGCACAAATCATTATAAATCTCCTTTTCGATATAAACTGTTATTGTTGTTTTTGTTAATTAGAAAAAAAGACACAAACTCCTTCAACTTCTTTTGTTCAACATTTTCATAAATTTAAAAATGCGGTGTTTCGAGTTTTTTTTTTGTTGATATGCAATGGCTGTATGCAAGGTAAAAAAAATAATGAAGGCTTCTTTGATCGGTTTCAAATTTATTTTAAAGTTTTTACTTTGTAATAATATCAGTGATTTCTGCTGTTTGTCCTCTCGAGATATAGGTCATTAAATTGAGAAGTGTATCACTTTTTTATGAGACGGAAACCAAAACTCTTCGGTAGGAAAACAATAACAAAAATGCATTGATTAATATAAATATTACTGCGAGCACACACGCTTCATCGTTGTTAGCACTTCGCAGTTTTTATTAACAAAGCTAACAAAACTCAATTTGTAAAGGAAAAACTTACCTTTTTATCTCGTATTTCTGAAGAAAGATTAGACATACGCCACATTTTAAATAAGAAAAGTGAAGCAGAGTCGCGATGGTCTTTTCGTTATTGCTCTAAAAGGCACTTTTTAAAGATATAAGGAATTTTTGTGCTGATATCAGCCTTAGAGATGAGTATATCTAAGCCTTACAATCTCTGGGGACTTCTCCAATTCTTCCTTTACGGTACAAATCTAAGTCTGCGTTGTTCTTTTCTTACCATCCCAGCCAGCACAGCATCAAATCCAGCAAAGCATTGCTCAAATAACATTCTCCTAAGCCGAACACAGCCCATGGGAAATGAGCATCTGGTGAATCCCACCTTTCAGTCTGTCCTTATTGTTCCTTAATTAGAACTTTTCTCGAAGAGCATTTTACAAAGAGCATATTAAAGCTTCCTTCTTCTATTTGGCATTTTTTTCTCATCCATGTACGAATTACATTTGCCAGAAGATATTTCGTTCTGCAAGAAGAGCCAAAAATCTATTAACAGAGAGGGGAATTTTTTTTTTGTAGCTGTTCCTTTTTCCCTTCTTTAACTTCGTATATATGCTTTATTTACGTGGTACATATGTTTCGTGTGATTAATGTTCTTTATTAGAGATTAAAAAGGCTTTTATTACGTACAGGTCTATGGGTATGCCTACCATACAGAAGTGAATACAAATGCATCGATAGATAAATATATAATTTGATCTATCTTCAAGCCTTTTTTAGAAGGATATAGTTGAATTATTGCTTTCTAGTGTTTTCAGGAAATTTTTACTCGATGTACCTCTCTACACATTCTGCAACTGAGCTTTTAACTCAGGGCCAACAGTAATTTGCATTTCACTTTATATAAATAGCTCGAAATATACTGTTTTGTACGTGTAATAAGTTAATTTTTTTAAACATCGTAATATAATACTAAAGTATTACATTAAAAACTCTGAAACCTTTATGAGTGGTTTATGTTAACGATATTTTAAAATTATAAAAAAAAATTAAATAACAGACACACTTTTTACTGTATTATAAATCAGTATCAGTTTTTGTCAGTTTTTAATATACGAATAAAACTACCTTAAAAAAATTAGGTGGTTATGATTTCTAGGCAGTAGGTTGCATATGACTTCTAGTTAGTCGACTGCATATGATTTCTAGATGGTCGGAACATGATTTCTAGGTGGTCGCTTGCATATTATTTCTAGGTGACCGGCTAAATATGATTTCTATAAGGCGAGCAGTTGCATTCGGTTTTGAAAGGTGATGCGGGAAAGCGAATAGCACCACTGCTTTAATTTGGAATTGCGGGTATTTTTTTTTTCAATATTATACTAAGTGCTGAAGCAAGTGTGAGGGTTGTTGGGTTGTTTAACCTCTGAGCGGCACTTTTTTGCACACAATGAGCTAAATGGCCAGGTCGCATGGACCCCGAAGGCTCAGAAAAGGTTGGGGGAGGGGACCCACTGGAACAGCTGTTGGGTGACAGATGGTAGCCTCCCGTCAAGGCCATCCAGCGTGTTCTTTAACGTGCACAGGGTATGGCTCTCCCGCACACGGGACCACGGCTTAACGTCCCATCCGACGGACCGCGGCCTTTTCAAGCCCATCGGTGTCCCCTACTGACCGTGGACAGGGCGGGGAATTTTGCGGAGATAAATCTCAACGCTGACCCAGCTGGGACTCGAAACTGAGAACTACAGATTACGAGCCTGGCGCGCTACCGACTGAGCCACCCCCGCCCCCAAGTGTGAGGGTTGACGGGTTGACTCAGTCAGTAGTGCGCCAGTCTTGTAGTTGTAGTTCCAAGTTTCAAGTCCAAACTATATCAGTTTTTAGGATTATCTCCGCTAATCCCCACCCTGCCCGCGGTGACAAAGTTTATATCAATGGACTTGAAAAACCGCCGTCCATTACATAGAACGTTAAGACGTGGCTCTATGTGGGGGAGAGCCATACCTTATTCATGTTAAAGAACACGCTGGATGGGCTTGACGGGATGCTATCATCTGTCATCTAATAGCTGTTCAGTGAGTTTCCTTCCCTCATTCTTCTCTGAGCCATCGGGGTCCTTTTGTCATGGACATTTAGGGGCGGGGGTGGCTCAGTCGGTTGCGCTCCAGGCTAGTAATCTGTAGTTCCCAGGTTCGAGTCCCAGCTGGGTCAGCGTTGAGATTTATCTCCGCAAAATTCTTCGCCCTGCCCACGGTCAGTAGGGGACACCGATGGGCTTGGAAAGGCCGCCGTCCGTCGGATGGGACGTTAAGCCGTGGCCCCATGTGCGGGAGAGCCATACCCTGTGCACGTTAGAGAACACGCTGGATGGCCTTGACGGGAGGCTACCATCTGTCTCCCAACAGCTGTTCCAGTGGATCCCCTCCCCCAGCCTTCTCTGAGCCTTCGGGGTCCATGTGACCTGGCCATTTAGCCCATGGTGTGCAAAAAAGTGCCGCTCAGAGGTAAAACAACCCAACCCATGGACATTTAGCACATCGTAAATTTTCAACGAAAGCAATAAATTGACAATAAATAACTGCTGCAACATTATTCTTTGCAATATGCATAAACCTTCACACTTATATGAACAACCAATCGACTAGATTTCGAAAAATTGCTATAAAATGTTTCAAAAACTGAAGTAATTGTTCTAAGAAATTCTCTTTTAAATCTTCGCATGTTTTAGTCCTTGTAAATGTCTGGCCTTTTTCATATATGGAAATGAAAAGAATTTCCATCAAACAAGGAGTAAATACTTCAAGTAGACAAAAATGTGCTGCAAAATGCTCATAACTAAAAAGGAGTAAGAATTAAATTTGGAGCTTTCCTTATAAGCTGCCCTACGAAATTGTAGATAACTTCCATATTACGTCAATTGTAATTTAACTTAGAAGCTCTAACTTCTAAATTTTATCCATTTAATGGAAAAATATCACTGAACATAAAATAAGGACAATAATCAAACCCGTTTAAATATCGATTTTCAACAATATTCGTTTAGTGTGTGTAGAGTTATGAAAGCTGAACAATGAATTATCTTGTTTCAGATAAATTATTCACAATTGTCTAATATTGAAATAATTGCGCATACTAAAATGTATAGTTATTATATTAAATGGTTTGACACAATACTTATTATTTGCTTTAATTAATTTCTGAGGTAAATTCTTAAGATGCATTACTGTTGTGAAATATTCTAATTTCTATAACTCTTTAAATACTGAACGAATATTGTTGAAAATCGAGATTTAAATAGATTTGATTATGATCTTTAATTCGATTTCAATCAAAGGTTTTAGTTAAAATCATATTTTAGAAGTTATAGAGCTTCGAAGTTGATTCTTATTGGCATAACAGAAAATTTTCTAAAATTTTGGCAAAAGGAACTGTATTTCGTATCATGAGTAAGAAGACAGTAATAGCCATCAACCGAGACAAAAAGTTTCGTCTTCAATAGAATTTTGGGGCAAGGGTGGCTCAGTCGGTATCGGGCCCGGCTGGTAATCTGCAGTTTCCAGGTTCGAGTTCGCTGGGCCAGAGTTCAGATTTATCATCGCAAAATTCCCCACCCTTTGCTCAGTCGAATTCGAAAAACCGCCATCTGTCGGATGGGACATTAAGCCTTGATCCATGTGGAGCAGAGCCCTGTGCAGTTACTGAATGGCTGAGCTATACCCTGTGCAGTTACTGAATGACCTTGACGGGAGGCTACCTTCTGTCTCCTAATATCTGTCTAATGGGCTTCCTTCCTCCAACCTTCTCTGAGCTCTCGGTGTCCTTTTTACCTGTCCATTTAGCCCATTGTATGCAAAAAAGTGTCGCTCAGAGGTAAAACAACCCAACTTCAACAGAATTGTGTTCTTAAGTACTCTGAAAAACTTTGATATTCGTAACAGTTGCTCAAATTGACTTCTTATTTTTTACTTAATCTTACTATCTCTGTGTTTAACCATAATCCATCTTATATCAAATAATTTCCGCTCATTAATGAAACAATCGAATAGATCCTATGAAGTTAACTACTTTTCTTTCCTTTTTTAATGATAAATATTCTTTGCCATTTAATAAATTATCCTTTGGCTATAAAAAAAAATCCCAATTTATTTGAATTTCAAAATAAAAGATAGAAAAGAAAAATAAAAAAGTCTGCAAACAAAAGATTCATCTTCGAACAAAAATAACATTAGATGATTTGCCCCCTTAAAAGTACGTTCGCTTAAATTACATCCGTCTCGGTGCCGCATGCCACGCATCAAACCAAGGCGACATTAAATTGCAGCGTTTCTTGCTGCTCCTCCAACCCCATCGTTTTGTTTCCCAGCATACCAGCAAAGCACTACGCACGCTTAACTCTATTATCCAGCAAACACGAACACGCATACACGCTTCAGGCACACACATTGCATCACTCTGTCTGTTTATATACAGAGCAGCCACTAGTTTACCTTTGGATTAATGGGGACGCTGCCGATACTCCGAAGAAGCTTCCTTGCTCGATCATACCCGCATTAACCAGTACAGAAAGATTCTTAGCGTGACATGAGCGACCATCTTGCCAAAATTACGCCTCCCTTGGCTTCACCACCATTACTTGAAAGGAGTGGGGGGTGGCTACAGTTGGGAGAAGTAGAAGAGGGGGAGAGAAGGAAAAGGAAGGACAGAAGGTGGAGTAGTCTGTGTGTGCGCGTGGTGGGGAGACGTTGTTCGCGTGCGGGAATGTAGTGTATAAAGGACCCCGGAACCGCGGAAGCAATTCTGTTGGCCATCAGCATCAGTAAGAGCAGCACCCGTACTTTCCCAAACGCACAATACACGAGGGAATTGCCCCCATGTATGTATCCACCCCGCAGCGAAGAAGGGAGCATATATAAATTGAATTTTTCGCAAAGTAATTAGTGCATTCTTTCAAGCCTTTAGCGAGTTATCTTTAACGTTCAAGAATTCTAATGGCATACGTTGGGAGAGGATTTTTTTTGCTTACTCATTAAATGATTTTAGAAAGATACTGATTTGAACCTACGTCAGCTGAGACAAAATGTTGCTTCTGAAGGAGAATGAAAAAAGAGTAGGGAAGAATGAAATAATACCCAAAGGAAAGTTTTTTTATAACAAATAAATAAACCTTTAATGTATTAAACGCTTTGTCGGCTAAATTGCACACTGTCTTGTATTAAGATTACATAGATCAGGTTTATGTCGTCGAATACAGGGTTTATCTAACTTTGTATAGCTGGGAAACGGTTGTTTTTTCTTTCAGTACTTTTTTTTTTTGCGCCCAAATATATAAACGAATATAAAAATTGAAAAAAGATATATATTTTCGTTTTCATTTAATCTTATAACAGTAAGTCGTTTAGTATACAGTATGTGTACTTTATAGTTTTGAACTAATAAGAAAATACAAAATATGCTGTGGAAAACAATCTTTTCTTGCTTGCTTCTCGATTATGTTCAATAATAATAGGATTATGCTATTATTTGCATGTTTTCTAAGGGAGGGTATCGCGAACCACATTTGGGGAAACGATGCTCTAATACATATGAAACGTTTAAACTGCTTGGTGTCTATGAAAATAAACTGGTTTATAAAGAGAGAATCCGCCTAAATATGGGAATAAAATAGACAAAATAATAAATAGATAATATTTTCAGAAGCATATTGAGCAATATAGGGGGAGGGATTTCTTACTGAACTATGTTAGAATCGTCAGCTCTTTCAGGATATGAAAGTTTCTCGTCCAAACCTTCGAGCATCAAGACCCTCTGGCATACGGAACTGTAACATCTTATATCAAAATGGTTGTGACTATTTCGACCTTAACCAGTTCTTGTATACTTTAACAATGAGAGCAATTCGGGGACAGACTTAGAAAATTGCTTTTAATTTACAAATCAGAACTGAAAATACAGTATTTCTCAATCTCTGAGTTGCTTCCTATAAAGTGGAATGTAATAATTAGGAGACCACAAGCAAAAGCCTGTTCTCTGTGAAGCATAGAAAATTTCTGTATGGTTTTCGCCTTTGCCTCATGAATGATTCAACTCATCAAATATCTTTTCCAGAATGAAAGACATGCATTCTCATGATGGTGTAGGCTTGTATCGAACCATCGTCAAACAGAGCTGGAATATTATAGCTTCTGATCTTCCATGGTGTAACAACAAAACCTACATCAACTAATAAATTCGCTTACAGATGGTTTGCACAAATTACTTAGGAGAAATTAAGATAGTTTGCTGATGGACTAACCAAATCTCGAAATCTGTTAGTGTTCTGTAGAATTTTGTAGCGCTAGAACCTAACTGATCATATACTATTGGCACATAACTCTTAGCTTTGGACTTGTTTGACAGTCGTTCCCTAGATCAGTAATCAAGTAGAGATTCTTTTAAATGAGTGGGATCAATGACAGAATTGATCTTGCTGAAATCTGTGATCCCGAAATTGAATGGGACTGTGACAACTTCGGATAGCACAAAGTAAATAGCAGAGTAATATTTAGTGACGGTAAAAAGTATTATAAATATTTAGTTCTTTTTTAGTCTCTTTGTTTCGACATTTAAATGTCTCTCTTCGTTTCATGGAATGACTATTTAAATTTGAGTGTGCAATGCTCTGTAGAACTGATTACTATGAATGTAAATAAATGTATATTTATATAATATAATTGTGCAATATAAATATGACATTCAACCTTTTCCTTGATCGTAACAATAGTTGGAATTGAAAGTAGTTTAACTTTTGGGCCTGCTGGCCCTCTAATCCCGTGGTAACAATAACTTCTCGTTTATCACATAAAAATGACTACGGATACTCGAGGCTTTCACTGTATAGTTGGGACCTTGTACAACCATCCCGGCTATGCTCTGTACTTTGCTTCTTTCAATAAAGACAAATGATTATTCCCCATGAAACACATGTCGTAATTGGAAAGCATCAGCAAGGTTACAGATTAATGTAATGGTTATATCACTCTTTAAACAACCATTTTTGATTTTTCTTTTAGCCAGTATTGGCACACTTCCAACTTGTTTCAATAAAAGAACACACAGAAAGAATAATAAGTGGAGAGTCATCCATCAGCGTTAAGTTACATAACCTCTACTCTAGGAGCCAAATTGATGCCGGATTGTGCAGGAAATAGGTAATAAGAATTAAGTGAATACATTCATTTGTTTGTCGTTTTATGATAGAGGTTAAGAAAGAAAAACACACTAATATTTTAAAACCTTTCGTTACGCGTGAAACAGAACAGAGTGAAAGAATTGGATTATTTTACCTCTGAGCGGCATTTTAGTATGCACAATAGGCTAAATTACACAGCTCAGAAGGATCACAAAGGCTGAAAGTTGGATTGAGGAAGGGGACCCACTGGACAGCTGTCAGAGAGATGGAAACCTCTCGTCTAAGACATCCAGAATGTTCTTCATCCTGCATATGGTATGGTTCTCCTGGGGAGGGACTCCTACAACCTCCATCGGTGTACCTTACTGCCCAAGGTCAGTAAGGAACACCGATGTGCTTGGAAAGGTCGCTGCCATCGGATGGGACGTTAAGCCGTGGTTCCGTGTTTGGGAGAGTCATACCCTTTGCACGCTAAAGAACACGCTGTATGGCCTTGACGGCGAGGCTACCATCTGTCTCCCAACAGCTGTTCCAGTGGGTCCCCTCTCCCAACCTTCTATGAGCCATCGGGGTCCTTGTGACCTGGCCATTTAGCCCATGGTGTGAAAAAAAGTGTCGCTCAGAGATAAAACACAACCAAACCCAACGTTTTCTGTAAAACAAATGCTAACTCATATTGTCTTAATCTAATAATTGCTGACCGACATTCCTGTTAGTTTTGTCACGCTATCGTTTATAATTAACACATATGTAACATATATATTTAAATGATCTCAAAGATTTATGTAAGCAATTTCTACTTCACGAAACCGCCTAGGGATTATATTTGTTCAAAATGAATAAATGAAATGGAGAAATGGTATTTGAATTTATTTAGAGACAACCAAGGTTGGTCCAAGAACAGACTTAAAATTTAAAAGAAAAAAAAATCCTCTTTCTGCAAATTTTTAAAGAAAAAAGAGATGCGTAATTATTTTAACTGTTTTCATAGCAAAATCGAAGTGCTGAGGATGAGAAGAGGATTTACCTGTTCCTTAGAGTCTTGCAAATTAGATCAGAACAACGGGTAAACCACTTTTCAGGTCCGATGCAGGTCAGAGCAGTTCATAGCGAATAGAGTACGAATCGAAATTTCACCTCCAAACGCTGTGGGTCAGAATCTTAACCATAACTGTGGATCATTTGCAGGTTGGACAGCTTATGAATAAATTGTGCTGTTGAAATTATTCCGCTGAGTGGCACTGCAACTGCCGAGGTTTGGGTTCGAATCCTGGGAATGGATGGTTGTCTGTCTGTATGATATTAGCTCTAGTCTCTCATCTGTGACTTCGAGCTTAGTGTTCCATGAGAAGACCTTGTATTATTCCTTGTATGAGAAGGCCTGTACAAACTAAGAGGCATATACGACCCTTCTCCGTTATATACTTTGCAAATAAAAAATGCAAATCGATTCTGTTGTCTTTTAGTGCTCTTATTATTTGCAATTTACTCAACATATACATTCATGTATAATCCTCAAGCAGCTTTGGACTAGGGAGGTCCAACCAGACTATGGAATTTAATTCTCTATTCGTGTCTATACTGAGCTATAGCTGTTGCACTTGGCCGCTAGAGACCAATTCTAATAAGGTACTGTTTGACATTCTAAATCCTTCTCGTGTAGATCTATCGCTTTTCTTGAGGCCTTTAGGTATAGTTTTCATCACTTTCTGTTCATTAATCGTACAGTTCTGCATAAGGACGACATGGCCAAACGAACGCAGTCTCTCTTTACGAAGGATGTTACTCTACACCGAAGAGCCAAAACATTATGACCAGTTCCTCTTTATGCAAATCGAAGCTACTGCAGGTAAATGCCGGCGCGTGTGAAGGTCATGAAACTTTATAAATAACACCTGATACTGAGCTCTGTTAATCAGTGTTATTCTTGTTCTTCAGATGGGAAAAGCAATGGACTTAATTGAGTTTGACAAAGGCCAAATTGGAATGGCCAGACAAATGGGTCAGAGTATTTCCGAGACAGCAAGGCTTGTGGGGTGCTTACAGTCAGCAGTGGTTAATACCCTCAAAAAGTGGTCCGAGGAGAGAAAAAACACGAACCGCCGGTAAGCTGTGAGCCGACCACGACTCATCGATACTAGAGGTGAGCAAAGGCTATCCCTTATGGTATGAGCCAACAAAAGGGATACTGTGGTGCAACTCGTCCATAATTTGAATTCTGGTGACGGGAGTAATGTATCATAACACACAGTACATCGAACCCTGCTGAAAATGGGGCTGCGTGGCTGCAAGTGCCCATGCTAACCTCGGTTCATCGTCGAAAGCGTCTACAATGGGCACGCGAGCATCAAAACTGAACCTTGAATGATTGGAAGAATGTCGTCTGGTCTGATGAATCTCATTTTCTGTTGCACGATGTGGACATCCGGGTACGTGTGTGTCATTTACATGGGGAAGTGTTGGCACCAGGATCCACCGTGGGATAGAAACAAGCTGGTGGAGGAACTGTAATGCTTTGGGCAATGTTCTGCTGGGAACCCTGGATCCAGTCATTCATGTGCAGGAAACTATGACATTTACCACCTACCTAAACATCATTACAGACCAGGTACATCCTTTTGTGGCAACGGTATATCCTTTTAGTAGTGCCTTCTTTCAGCAAGATAATGCGCCATCCCACACTGCCCGGATTGTTCGAGAATGGTTCGCAGAACATGAGGAAGGTTCTAGGTCAATTTGACATTCTAAATCCTTCTCGTCTAGATCTATCGCATTTCTTGAGGCCTTTAGGTATACTTTTCATCACTTTCTGTTCATTAATCGTACAGTTCTGCATAAGGACGACATGGGCAAACGAACGCAGTCGCTTGTGGGGTACTGTAAGCACCCCACAAGCCTTGCTGTCTCGGAAATGCTCTGACCCATCCTCCAAGTTCCCCAGACATAAATCCAATTGAGAATCTATGGTTTGTGTTGGAACAGCATATTCGATCTGCGGCGGCTCAACCACGTAACTTTCAAGAGTTAAAGGATCTGCTAGTAAACGTGTTAGTACCAGATACAAGACACCTTTAGAAATCTTGTAATTGCCTCGCTGGGTAACAGCTGTTTGGGCGTCACATGGAGGACCAACATTATATTAGGTAGATGGCCATAATGTTTTGGCTCTTCGGTGTATAGTGGTTTATTATTACAATCAATACTATAAAATTTCATCGAGTTCAAACCAAATTTTATTTATTCATAAAAAGGCCCCAAAAATACAAAAAAAGGTTTGACCTAATCACTAACTGATACAGGATTTTAAAAATACGATCAGCATCCGACAAATGTAAGTGGAAAAGCTTTACATTCTAACGAAGAAACTTCCTTTTCGGTTCAGTCGACTCCAGCTGACGAAATTACATTTGATCTTGTTTCTCAGAAAATCAAGAAAACAATTAAGAAATTAAATTACATTGCAAATATAAATCAAAATGCTTTTACTTATCAATTCAACGTAGAGTTTGGTAGCATTGCAATCATGATAGAAAATTATTATTTTAATAATTATAACAATCAGTGCTACAGATCAGGCACTAGTATATGTGCAGCAAGGTCGAGTGTATATATTTGGGTAGCAGAGTCGAGTCTGAGTATTTATGTAGCACCATTGCGTGTCAATATTGGTGTAGCACTGTCACGTGTGAGTATTGGTGTAGCACAGTTGCCTGTGAATAAAGGTGTAACACTGTCGGGCGCTGTTCTCCATATAGCAGGTCGGCTAGAGTTCGGGTAGCTAAAAGTCATTCGTGTAGCACAGGACTATTCGTGTACTATTACTGTACAATTTTCATGAACAAGGGGGAAAAACACATGCCCACTATCTTTAGTAAAAATAAAATCAACCTGAAACGGCATTTTGGACATTTACGATACATTCCATTTAATTTCTTTGTCCTCCTAGATTTTGTTTGTTAAATCCTACCCAGAATTGAAATGAGGAAACCTGGAGAACCTTTCCCAACATTTTATTTTTTTAAATATTTTTAACATTTTACTTTTTTAAATATTTTCAACATTTTACTTCTTTCATTGTTTTTTCCCATCTTCTTTAATATTTTGAACATTTCCCTTCTTTTATCTTTCCTAGCATTTTTTAAAATAAATTTATTCATTTTTTTTTAACATTTCTTCCTTACTTTGAACATTTTCTTTCATTTTTTCCAACAGGTTTCTTCTTGTTTCAGCATTTTTCTTCTTTTATTATTTTCTCCATCTTTTATAACACTTTTTCTTCTTTTAATTTTCTAATGTTTCTTCTTTGTTGAACAAATGCTTTCATTTTCCCAACATTTTTCTTCTTTATATAGTATTTACATTCTTTTATTATTTTTCGTTGTTTTTTTTTTCAATTTTTTGAATATTTTACTACTTTTTTCTTTTTCCACTTTTTGCCGAGTGCACAAGTTGCACGAATCTGAAAGTGACCAATATACAATTTGCATCAAGAAGCTATATTCTACAAAACGCCAGTTTAACTCGCGACGCGTTCAGAATACTGTTATTACAGCATCCATATTTTTCTCGTAGTAAAAGAAATTAAAATAAATTGTTAGAATGGCAAATTTCACTATGTTGTATACACATAAAACATGAACAGGTGATAATTAACAGGTACGTTATAAAATTCTTAGTTCTAACATGTAATTTTGCAAATCACTTTTCTGAATGTGCTGAATTAAACCTTCGACTTTTTTCAATTTACCTTACATTTTTCTTCATGTATAGTAGCGCTGTCCAACTAGCGGCCCGCACAAGGTTATTTGTGGCCTGCGAACAAAATCAAGTTTTTACTTGAAATTCTAAAAAATATCTGTAATCCACCTTATAATTCTTTCTTGTCAACTTATATTACTTTACTTGATATGCAATATTCAACTTACTCATTCTATATGCAATTATTATTGCATTATTTCAACTTACTCATTCTATTCTTATTGCCCAACAACTACGGCCACAATGCTCCCATTAAATTTAGTAAATATTTGATAAGGTTTAGAAAATTTATATTGGTTTATTATTAAAAATACCCCCTCAAGCAGCTGCTTGCCACAGAAGTCTGACAGGAACCTGTCAGTTTATATGCCACAGTAGAAGATCTGAGAGGATGGCAGGACCTCAGCAGAAAACAACACGAACATCCATACCTTACCCGGGGCTCGAACCCAGGTACCGTAGATCAGTAGCCAAGCGCGCTAACCACTCGGCCACGGGACGGCTTCAATTTATTATTACTTATTATTTTTCGTATAAATAAAGTAATTTTTTTAAGTTTTTGAGGTTTATTATTACTTATTATTTTTCATATAAGCAAAATAATTTTTTAAGGTTTTTGAGGTTTATTATTACTTATTATTTTTCGTTAAAAAAAATAAATTTTTGAGGTTTTTGAGGTTTATTATTACTTATTATTTTTCGTATAAATAATTTTTTGAGGTGACATTGAACTGAACTTTCAATTACCTATCCTATCCTATTCTTTTTTTGGCCCGCGAAATATTGCCAAAAGAAAAAATGGCCCGCGGTCTTAGAGAAGTTGGACAGCACTGATCTATAGGGATCTAAGACAATTTTTTGTGATACCTTTGGTACTTGAAAAACTATAACTAAGAAATGAAGCAGAACAAAAGAAACATTTATGAAAAATAAACCGATTTATCTAAAAGAAAAATAACCGAAAACTTAAGTAAACATTTCCCTGAACACTTTTCTTGTCAGCCAATCGCGAGCCTTTATTCGAATGAACCTCCTCAATATTTGTCTGCTCCCCGACGAAACGACGTGGTATGAGACGTCCCCCTCATCTGAAGGCGTGTGACTTGCTATATGAGGGAACAGGTGCACTAGCAGAGGAACCTATTCACCCCAGGAGTTAAGGGCTTCTTTCCCCAAGCACTCCGTCCCTTCATTACCTACTGGGATGGAAAGACAGATTGTGATGGTCTTCTTCCTCCCCGTCTTCACTCCACCCTTCTGCCCAACTGCTCCCAAAACGTCTCCTTCCTTTCTTCCCTCTCTCTCTGGCTCAGTTCTTGCATTTTTCCGAAAAGGGATTTAGGGAGGAGAATGTCTCCTTGAAAGCATTGTATTTTTCGAGCGAGGAAAATAATCAGCGTTCTTTGTACTGGGATGTGTTGTTGCTCACACCTTTCCTTTTCAATAGCTCTCACATCGTTCTCCGTTTTGCATTTTCACATTCTGTGACGTCCATTCGTCATTTTAAGCGCTGGTAAGACGCGATTCTTTGTGGTTGGGGGCTTCCTTTTCGGAAACTGCATCAGAGTTCAATGATCACAGGCGGAGCAGACTTGTGGACAAATTGTGAATTCTGTTTTGCATAGGATCATTACAGATAAATTGAAGTAAAGTAAATTAAATTTATTTTCCTTTTTTTTCCATCTGTGACTAATTGTGAAGAATGATTTTAAAACAGGCCCCTTTCAACTCGAAACTTAGTGAAAAGCCACTAGGGGAAAAATTTATTTTTAAAGAACTTCAGGAAAAATTAACTGCCTAAAAACGAAAACAGACATTTCTATTGAGTAATGAATTCGAAAAAAAAAAAAAACTTATATTTATAAGTAATCAAGAAACTATAATGATTAAAAAAACAAAAAAATACATTTTTAATGAGTACTATAAATTGAAAAAAAAAATAGTTTAGTTATGCACCTAAAATTGTTTTTGTCCAAAAATTGGAGGAAATGAGCCAGATTCAGTGTATTGATAATTTGTCTTATGAATCGCAAGTTCATTTGTAATGAGTCATTGATAGGCCTGGTTTGAACTAATATGGGTGTTAGTAACTGTTGCCGAAGAAGTGAAAAAATATTATTTTTTTAATGATAGCAAATAATTTTACACAATTTATGATATCTACAGTAAATTTCGTCATTAGCACAAAAAAGTTCAGCTCTTTAGTACTTAAAGCTACTGTAGAATTATTATATTTCTCCAATCGTGTATTAAATTATAAACCTTCTGCTCAATCTAAGTTTCTACATTTTTCTAGTTGCATATTCTTTCCAAATTACTAAATCTTTTGATTTTAATGAAATTCGTAATGCTTTCTTGTTACTATATAATACTATAAGATCTTATATTTCTATTCTGTTTCATTCCATAATTTTTAAAACTTAACGACGTAATATTTAAAACAAAAACAGAGGAAAAAATATTTTCACTTAATTCAGTAGTTAAGTATCACAGGAGGAAAAGCGGAAAGTTTATAAATCATACTATATGAATTAAAAAAACGCTAGGAGTTGATGATGTACTGGTTATCATACCTGACATGTTATTAGGAGACATGGGTTCGAATCACACTTACGGCAAAAGTAATTTTTTTTTCAGATTATTATTTCAAGATTCCCATTTAAATCAGATCATTAGATTTTATTCTCTCAATTTGTAACAATGTATAAAAGGCATGACATTAAAATGATATTATTCAATTTATATATTATTGCACAATAATTTAATAACAAATGAATTCAATATTTAAATTTTACACAAGAAATATGTCATACTCAGGAGTAAGTAATCAACCTAGAAAACAACTAATGACCTCAAATAGGGTATAAACTCGCATTTTGGAATTAGTTTTAGCTTAATAATGGCAAATTTCATTTCGGCAAAATATAATCTATGAACAAAACATAATAATTTATACACAAATAGAACATTATTTGTAAAACAAAAAGCAGTTATTTTTCGAAACTACTAAATAATAATACCTATTCTTTATACTAATTTTACAAAATCTGGACGTTGATCTTTGGGAAATAGTCATATATATTTTTGAACAATACATTAACATTTACTAAGTTTAAAAGCCATATTCTTACATTCTTAATAAAATGTCTTTCATTATTTATCATTTTTTGTAGTTGAGCAGTAAAGAATCTACCTACTAAGTATATATATAGAGTCTCTGCACTAAAGTCTTACGTGCAAAAATATTAATTAAAATATGCCCTGTTGAGAAGAAGCAACTTTCTTTAAATGTACTAATGAGATTAATATTACAATGCTTTTCTGAACATTTTACGATAAAATTTTTGTATACATAAGCCATGCTTCATTCTTAATTCTATATTTCCTACACTTTTTTGTTTTTATTTAAAACTTTTCCGGTGCATTAAAGCTTAACTAAAATATTTTCTATTTTAAAAAGACGAAAAAAATCGCCACAGGAAGAGAACCTTCTCACGTGTAATCCTCAGCAGGAGGCAAGATCTTTTATCCTCGGCTAATATTTTATTTACCATTCTTTCACCAAGAATTTCCTTCCTTTATTCGCCTCCTTATTTTATTTATATGTTTATTTTATATGTGAGAGAGAGAGAGAAAGAGAGCCAGGTACGTCGGCGTTGTTGCGCCCAGATTTCCAAAGATTCATGCACCATAGGTAAACATCTTAATCTAAATTTGCCAGCGCACAGTGTTATTTTCGTATTTCCTCCGAGATAAAGTATTTTTCGTTATCGTCCCTGAACCTCCTCCTCCTCTCCATCCGAGCTCTCTCTTCATCTTGCATCCTAGCCATCTCTCTCTCCATTCTCTCGCGTCATCTTTTCTTCAAAGGCCAGCTTGTCTCACTTTCACAGCGCCAGTGTTTTACGATTTTATGCTGCTTTTCCGCCGCTGTCGACTAAGGCCGAGATTTAAACGAACTTTGTAAAGATTTCTTCTTATTTATTGATGCCGTGAGTGAGTCGCGCTTCTTATTTGAGAGATGTGAATATTTTATTTGCTGAAAGAAATTGAAGAGCAAACGTCCTCCTTCGCTTCTGCATCAGAGGTGGAGTAAAACTTCCTAACTTTCTCAGCCTGAATAATATTTATCGATTAGATAGTGATCAATAGTTTAAAGGTTTATGTCACTATTCTGATTTTTTTAGACTGAAACTTCTTGTTCGTATGAAAGCTCTCTAAATCAACTTCATATCCTCTTCTCGTTAGTTTCTCATACGAGGACAGGTGAAAACCGACTTTTTCTATTCCTAAGCTTCCTTAAAGCCCATGTAGTGAAAGATTCAGTCTCTATGTTTTTTTACGAATTTATGTATTCCCTATGAAGTTTTGTAAGTTTAAACTTGAGTTAAAAAAAAGCTGTAAGCAATAACGATATAAAAATAAGTTTAACGTTGCTTTTGTTTCATATAACATTCATAAGAAAGCTCTATACCCATTGGCTACGCTGTTTAGGATTTCATTATTGTCAAGCATGTTCTGAACCGTTGAAACAGTTCCTATATTAAGTTAAATAACATATTGAATTTCAACGATTAAAATCGAATGACGTTCTGGTACCTACATATGTAGCAATAAGATCTGAACTCAGTGGGGAAATATATTGTCGTGTTTTTCTAACAAAGTGTAATCTTGTTTTTTTCTCAATCTTTCTTTTTTAACATAACATTTATTTTTATTTATTAATACGAAAAAACATTTTGCACTTTCTTTAAATAATAACTGTTTTTTTATGGCGTGATGCATACATGATTATTCTATTCGCAACTGTACTCACAAATGAACAGCTCGAAATAATCATTTCTATCTTGAAGCATTAATTTGTGCTCCCCACTCCTCTGAAAAAAATTCTCGTCGCCTCTCGTGCATGGAGTTTAGCTTCTCTGACCACAGAACGAAGAGACTTTAATTCGAATCAGAATAAGTTATATTTGCACATTTCCTTCTGCCTAGGTTCCGCTTACATTTATTCTCTTTCATTCACTGACTTCCTAACTGCCTCGAAACATCAATTATAAAAATTAATCAAGCTATTTAGTCTTTATGCAGCAAAAAAAAAACATCGATTCAGGGCTAAGGGAACTTAATCTAAATCCCTGGTCAAGAATCCAGTGCTGTCCTTCCAAACGGAAGGGACAGATAGTGCAACGCTAAAAAGTACCGTAAAGTGCAGATCATTCTGGGTGCAGCGTAATATTTTAAATATATGTTTGGGTGGAAAGTTCACTTTCTATAAAGTTTTTAAAAAAGGGTAATCAATAAATAAATATTTGAATTTGGCCAACTAATAAATATATTAAATCCAGGGGTATATTTTGGGACAATGCTTATAAGTAACTAAATATTTTCGAAAACATAAAAATGCAGGAAAATTTTTAATCCTATACATTTGGAGGGAGGGGGTTTCAACACCCCGCACCCTTAAATGTGTTCCTAGCTGGGTGTGTCATTTGCAATGAAAGCCAATAGATATACAGCTGTCATTTTCTTTTCTTGTTCAGTGTATGTTCGTTAAAGTAGAACTAAATTAACCTTGAATATCATAAATCATTTGGAAAAATGATGTCAAGTAGTTACTACTTGTGTCTAAATCCTGCATCTCGTACATCATTTTTCCGTATATGTGAGTATTACAATTTTTCTTACAAAAGATACTCATATCGTCACATCTCTTCGAATAGTACCACTTTTCAAGGCGTGAGGAAAAATATTAGTGAGATACTTACTGTATCCTTTATTTGCTTCGAAGATTTATTTGCTTCGAAGATTTCTTTATTTACTTAGAAGTACACTTTTGATAACTTTTCACTAATACTGAAGAAAACGTATCAGTACTTACACTAAAGAAAACGAATAAAGTCATTTTATTGGAAGAAATGTAGTATTTTTCTGCTTAAATTAAAATATAATTAATGAATCGGATAAGTTGTTTTAACTATCAAAGTCATTTTGAGCATACAATGGGATCAGTCGAATCAAGAAATCCCAAGAATTCATAACTGGAAAGTAGATTACTAGACAGCTTTTACGAGACATGAAGTTCCCCTGTCAGGGCTTCTTGAACATGCATAAGATATAGCTCTCCTGAACATTGAGACATGGCTTAGCGTCCCATTCGACCGCTGTCGTCTTCCAAATCCATCGGAGAATTTTCATGATCAATGGGAATATAATTTCGAAGCTCTATAATTTCCAAAATAAGCATTTAATGGAAAAATGTGACTGAAGATAAATTAATTACCTTAATCAAATCTCTTCAAATCTCGATTATTCAGTTTTAAAGATTTTGGGAAGCTGAGATATTTAACAATAAATTATCTTGTTTCATAACAATCGTTCATAATTGTCTAATATGTAAATAATCATTATGATAACTTCAAAAGGAACAGCGTGAATTGCATTTTAATTTCCTGGTAATAAAGAGCATGTTGAAATTCTTCCTTTCCAGATGGAATTTTGTCTTACGCCATGCCTCAAGGAGAACGTAGAGGTGTGGAAGTAGATCTGTCAGACATGACCTACGACGGAGTGAAAGACGACAGTTATCTGCACGGAGGTTTGGGTCAACTAACGGATGGGCAGAAAGGGGATGACAACTTCCGTCAAAATGTTACTGGTATGGGGAAAGGTAAGTAATTTCTACTTCCTTTTATCGCAGCACAGTAATTTCAAGTAAAATATAAATACTGTTGTGTATACTGAATTCTCGTTTAATATTGATATCAACTTGATGTTGCTTAAAGGTCCAAGAAATCAGTAGATAATGTCTGGTTTATCTTAAAATATTTTATTGTATGTATATATTGATATAAATTTTATTAGTCTTTCTGTGTATATCTTACAAGCAATTTTTAAATTCTTGATGTTAACCCGCAAAACTTAAAGCTTGTATTTAAAACCAGTGTCGTAGCATGAATGGCAAATGGAAAACAATAGGGAGATTATGGCAAATGGAAACAATAGGGAGTTGATGTTCTGACAGGTCTTATAGATTATTGGTTGATTGATAGATCATGAGAACTGTAGAAACGTCAACTGCACAGTCTCATACTATTCGTATTGTTTCCCTTGGTACCATTCGCATGGCACTATTATTTTAGAAGGGCCATTTTACAGGGCCATTTAACCCATGAACCCTCACTAATAGGGACCCCCAAATATGCATGTCTTTGTTCAAATTATATGTCAAACAAATGTAAATAATGTGTAGATTGAAAAATGTAAAATATTCGTTTCTATTATATATTTTAAATATTTTTCAATAAATGACAGAAATTGTTTTTGAAAGTATCTATTAAATATATATTTATATGGGTTTCGAAATGGAAACAAATAGTGAGGCAATCCAATAGTAAATAGTGAGGCAATCCTCACAATCTACCCGCACATCAAGAAGCCTGATATGCTTCCCATTTGCCATTCATGCTGTCTATCCAATTATGGTTAAATGGTTTATAATAAAACCGGCCACAGGTGAATCCAAGAAACTAAGAAAGGTTTCTCTCACTTACAGTGTTTAACCTCTGCCAACGTGCAGAAAAAATAAACCCGAAAAGCATTTACAATTCGCAAAATATTCAGTTTTAAATTGATTATTTTCCTTTATTATTCCTCGTAAACGAAAAAAAAAAAAGGTTAAACATAAATTAAATTACAGTTTTAAATACGGTTAAAAATTAAATATAACGATTATTTTTTCCTTTTCAACAGTAAAAACTGAAAAGAAATTTCCGAATATAAATCCTTAAAAATTGAAATTCTGTCGAGTCTCAGAAGTTTCCATCATAAGGGGAGGAATTTTTATTGAAAATTACTTCAAGGGAAAAAAGAATTTCCTTCTTTCGCAGTTTTCCGCTTTAAACGGGTTTGGTCCCTGGAAAGATTTATTGAATACTAACTACATCCCTGAGGCGGGGGTGGCTCAGTCGGTAGCGTGCCAGGCTCGTAATCTGAAGTTCCCAGGTTCGATTATCACCTGGACCAGCGTTTAGATTTATCCCCGAAAAACTACCCACCCTGCTCTTGGTCTGTAGGGGACATCGATGGGCTTGGAAAAACCGCAGTCCGTCGGATGGGACGTAAAGCTGCGGGCGGTATGCGGAGAGTCATACTCTGTGCGCGTTAAAGAATATCTGTCTCCCAACAGTTGTCCAGTGGGTTCCATTCCCCCAATATTCTTTGAGATCTCGTAGTCCTTGTGACCTGGTCATTGTGTGCAAAAAAGTGCCGTTTAGAGGTAAACCAACCAACTACATCCACTTAAATTTTGGCGCAAAATGTATCTCCGATCTCCAGTGATAACTATCAACCCCAAAAGTTTGGCACATAATTCTCCATTCAATAACTTTCACAACGCAGCCGAGGGAGACGTCAGCTTCCTCGGCTGCGTTGTCCTCGACAAATGGCAAGGGATCAATCCCGTCTCATGCCATGTAGGGCCCTATCTTTTTTTCCCAATATGGGACCATACAAGGGGCATCCACGTACGAAATTTGGAACTAATCGGTCAAGTATCTCGGGAATTATACGGCGCCGAATTCTGTCCATAGGAAATTTTATGGATTTTCAGTAACCACAGTAAGAGTTTCTCGACAGACTGAAACTAATGCACGCGCTGACGTCACCACGCCGAAAGAGAAACGCATCTATCGATGTCCCCTCTCCCACCCGCCCTTTGAATCGTCCGTTCAGTTACGCCTGTTATTTTTTACGATGATTTTTAGAAATTGAGAACTGTAGTACAGTACCCTCAAAATAATCGAACCTATTTTTTTCACTTTTAGGTTACGAGTGGGTAGGATGGAAGAATGATTCCACTTACTCTCGTCCAGTGGAGATTGTGTTTTCCTTCGACACGGTCCGTAATTTCTCCGCAGCGTACTTCTACTGTAATAACATGTACACCAAAGAAGTGCAAGTGTTCTCCTCTGCCAAAATCTGGTTCAGCATCGGTGGAAAGTACTACAATGGCGAACCCATCAATTTCTCTTACATGCCGGACTTGTTTTTCGAGAAAGCCCGCAACGTCACCATTTACATGCACCATAGGGTGGGTAGGTTCGTTAAAGTAGAACTCACCTTCGCTTCCAGGTGGATCCTCATCAGCGAAGTGTCGTTCAGCTCTGGTAAGTTTCAGAATAATTTTTTCTTATCTTTTCATATAGATAATTTTTTCCCTTCAGTATTCATTCGCTTTCGTTGCATTCTGGATCTGGTTGTTGGGTTGCTTTATTGAGAATCTAAATGTCAGGTTTATGTCATGTTACAAGTACCCCAAAGCTCAGCAGGGAATGAGACTCACTGGATGGCATTTTGAAGTAGGACGGAACTCTCCTTTCAAGGTCGTACAGCGTGTTCTTTAACGTGAAAGAGGTATAGCTCTCTTTTGCACTGTGAGCGAAGGCTTAAAGACTCAGCTGAAGGACAGCAGCTTTGGAAACTTAAAATGGCAAACCACAAATTATGCTAAAATGGCAAACCTAAAAAAGTCCAATGGGGAAAGGAGATTGACATGTTTGAATCTTGTGGAACGGTTGACATGCTTGAGTTTGATTTTCTAGATCTCTCTTAGAAAATATTTGTTACTGAATACCTAAAGAGAGTTGAAGGTGCGGGGGGGGGGGCTATAATCTCCTCCCCAGTTTGGTACACTACTGTGTGTCTTCTTTTTCACCAACAAGACATCGCAGGTTAGAGAAAATAATCTTAAAGCAGTCACAGTGAACACCTAGGTCATGACTCTGGTTCCCTACCTACTGAGCTCTGTCTGTAAATTGTAGCTCGTAAGTTTGATCATTGATCGTTATACTACAACGAATGTACATAAAGACGTTTTTTATAATTACTGGTATTTTAGTAACTAAATATAATTGGCTTTTTTGTGTGCATGTAACTTCATCTCAGAAACTGTTAAAATGCCATTAATGGGTGGTTATGGTAAAATTATATCTGGTTTAGTAGATAGTTGGATCAAACGTTGTTCTGCTTTTATTATCGCTTCCTAAAAAATTGTAACTATGTCATGTTGATGTGAGAATATTTTTTTCGATGCTTAGTAATTTTAGGTTGTTTTGTAGATAACCTTAATAATATTTTGTTGCGCTTGCTGCTAAGAAAGCTGTAAAATCATCGACCTCACAAATTCCATTAGGTCGTCACATATTTTAGATTACTTATCAAGGGGTAGAAAAAAAAAAACCTTCATCGATCATTGCAAATGGAATGAATAGAGAACTCGTTTTATGGATGTTCAATAACCAAAAAAGGGCGTTGCTCTAGATTTTCACATTTTCCGATAGCTTCTAAACGTTGCATATTTCTGTAATATGATTTAACAATTAATCAATCTGATATAATTGTAATATTTAATTACTAACTTATATCTAACTATTATATTAATAATATAATTATAATGAAATTATTATATTGTTACGACAGATGAACGTGTTACAGTGAATTTATGATAAACGTGTCATGAATGCTCGTGTATGCTTCTGCGTGAGAATTATGCAGCCAACGAATTGGAATACAGAACCGATCTGAAAAATAGGAAAGATAGAATTATTATTTTGGAGTTGTGGATATCCGAAAGGAGGCATAATTAGTTTCAGTATGTACACGATGGGTGTGTAAAGTGAAGAAGCATATATTGAGTTATTAATAATGTAAAATGGGATAGCAAAAAAAGCAAACTTTCTTGCTATCCCATTTTAAATGAATAAAGTAAGCTCATGGTGAGATATTTTCAAACAAGTTTGAAGTTTTTGTACATTTCATATCGATTGCAGATTAAGAGGAAATTGATTATCCGGGATTGTGTTTTTCCCATGTAATAATAATCGAAAGTCTACTGTATCAGAGCTAAATCTAGGGAGGGACATACCCTCCCACACCTTTGAGAACGTAAAGCCAAAAATATTAAACTTGTGCATATTCACGTATTTTCCAAGAAATGCTTTTTGAAAGAATTGCTTTTGAGAAAATCTGCAATTGAAATCCAGTCTCTTGCCCCCCCCCCCCCCTATCTGTTATCAGCTTAGTTGCGTCGTTTGCCTCTCTCCCTCCCGTCCTTTATTTTTTCCTGGATCCAGACCTGTCTGTACATATATAAAAAATAAATACCCCCTCAAGCAGCTGCTTGCCACAGAGGTCTGACAGGAGCCTGTCAGTTTAATATGCCATAGTAGAAGGTCTGTGAGGATGGCAGGAACTCAGCAGAAAAACAACACAGACATCCATGCCTTAACCCGGGGCTCGAACCCAGGTCCCTTAGATCTTAGATCAGTAGCCAAGCGTGTTAACCATTCTGCCACGGGACGGCACATATATATATACACTGAAAAAATACAGTACTTCAAAATATTTGCATCGGTTATTTGATCTATATGCTTCATTGCTCTCCTATATTCCACTGTTGAAAGTCAAAACCAGTATCGTCAATGTCCAGATTTCTAAACTTCCTTTTAAAATATCCTGCTATTTCATTCTCACGTTTCATCTTTTTGCAACCGATATAAGCAGTTAGAAAGCAAAGAGCAACCAGTGATATTTATACAGACCATCCCCGTCCTAATCTCATTATAACACAAACTCTCCTCATTTTTGTCTTCCTCTTCCTTTCACTTTTTCTCAGCCTCTTCCAATCCCTTATGCATACACTGTCAGAGGAACATAATAAATGGAAAGCATGAGATGGAGAACAATCTATATCTTTCTTTCCCTAAGTTTCTTTGCTCCCTTTTTTTATTTCATTTTTACACTCGTGAGATTCATATTTAAAGGGTATCTACATAACATAAGCCGCATCTGAAGTTGCATTTGGAAGCACACATACGATTCACCGAGCTTTTGTTGGTAAAGGAATTCGCGGATCTTTGTTTGTTTCGCGCATATTTTTATTTCTACTCGTGTGTCTTTCTCTTTCATTTTTTCTCCCTTCCTACTCGGTTTTTCTATTCGTTTTGCGGTGCGAGGCGCGTTCCAGCGTGACGCCTAAATTAATGACCACATTTCCGCCCTTTTCCTCTTCTCGCTTTTGACAAAGTGTGCATTTTACACGGAAAATAGTTTTCTAAAGTCGAGGCAGCGCCTAGGCAACCACCAACTACCGTTATGGTACGTCATTTGACTCACAGCAAAACTGTTCTTCTTCTGGCCTACAACGCTTCAAAAAGCTCTTCTGCTAGTGATATTTGTTTCTCAAAAAGATGCATTATAGATCTTCAGAGTTAAAAGTGTGTGTGTAAGAAACGAAGGACTGTGATGATGATACTATCGCTTCATCTGATAGCTTTCGTGGAATGCGCGGCTCTTTGAATTGAATTTAGTTTGGTTTTCAGACTTTTAGTTTCTAACTTTATTGTTATTTTCGCCTACTTTCCCTTTCTGATATAATGTGAAAACGTTAAAGAATGACAGTGCTGTACTATTATGCATTCAGAGGAGAGTGCTTTTAATACTTAACAGTCGCGAAACATTCAGATTTAAGAAATGTATTCCCGACAACTGGCCAAGAGAAGAAAGTCATATACTAAATGCAAATGGCAGTTTTCGACTGAATGTTTCACATCCAAAATTGCAGGATTGTTTCTTTAATCCTGAACATTACTTCTTTTAGGACACAGTGGGATAAATTACTAGGTCACAAGTATCCCGTTGCTTTACAAATGCGTGGAGATTCACTGAACAGCTCTTAGGAGCAGACTGTGGCCTTCCATCAAGGCCATCGAAATATTCTTATCATAAAATTCTCCAGCTTGACAAGTCCAAGATTACAATTTTACTGATCAACAACTTTTCTATTTTATAAGTTTTGCAGAGTTCATGTTTTCGACGGACTAAATACCGATGTGGTCTCTTTTCGCATTATATTACTTACTCAGGTATAAATAACATAATTCTGGGACCCTTGGTATCAAACTATCTTGACCATCAAATCGATTATACAAACTGAACTATTATATATGTGCGCAAACAAAGCAGTCTAAAATAGTATTTAGTTATATTTTGACGAGTTGCTAAAACAGCAACTCGTCTAAAAATAACTATTCTAAAATAGTTGTATTATTAATTATTGAATGATCAAATGATGAATGTTATGTATCAATAAATTAGTTATAGACGCATTTTTGTTTAAAGGAGATGATCCAGCCAGTTTCAAACTAAAGAAGCACTTTTTTTATGAATTATATATGAAAGTTGAAATAGTTCATGCAGCAGTGTATGCATAAACTTATAATTTTAAAAACACCTATACATATGAATTAATAACTTTATTACAGACTTATCTGAATATTTGAGCTTTGCAATGCTTCTTTATCTCTCACACTAATTATTTTTACACTCCTAAGAAAAATATAAGAAATTATCTATGAAATAATAGTATATATATAGCTAATTGTTACAAGAAGCATTAAAGTGACTTCACAGGTAGGGATTTCGTAAAATATCCCCTTCCAAAATGACCTCTCACTCTTCCAATAGTGTTTCTATTAATTTTAGTTATACAACATTTAGAATATGATCGGATCAACAGTCACACATGATCCATCACTCGTAGAATTTCAGTTAGTATCAGGAAATGTTTGATATTTTTTCACTTCTAAGCGCATAGTTTAATGCTGATAGAGATAAATATAAGAGATGACTAATTCCGCGCATTTTAAATATTCTTATTAAAGATTTACAATTCAACGACGTAAGAAAACATCAAAACACATAAAAAACTGACTGTCAATGCCCAGCATGAGGAAACACATACCAAAAATGTAGAGATAAAAATTAAACTGGAAAATGCACGTAAACATTTCGAAAAATATTTGGTAAAAAGGAGAAAGAAGCAATCAATCTTTTCCGAAGTTCTGCTTTCTCATTTTCGTTCGATAAGTTTAAAATTCTTATATTATTCTGTCCAAGGCAAGATGAACGTTACATTACTAATAACGTCAGTGGCGGCGCAGTGATGTACGACGAAGACAAGGATGAAAAGGATATGAATGTAAAACAAACAAAAAGACAAAATCTTTCACTTCAGGTTTCATAAGTGTTTTCTTTCACCACGGGACACTTGCATCATCTCGTTGTCCTCTCTTTCCTTATAGTCGGCCACAGTTTCGTTATACATCTGACAAATGGTCGCAGTGTCAGCTAAATATTACGATAAAGCAAAAAAATATATATATGAGGACCAAATTACTTAGAAATGAATGTCATTTCGAACGAACTGGGTAATATTTTTGCGAGAAATATCGTTTTCCCTTCTCGATCAGGAGAGAAAAAAAAGCGCAATATCTGTCATGCGAAGTTAAGATTTCTGTTTGTCATCTGGCAATACATCGGAACTGTGCTTCAACTAGCGCCATCTACTGATGCTGTAGTTTTAAAACGACGAGGATATTACGAAGAAAGAATTGAAGGAAACAATAATCTTTTTCGATTTTTCTTCGAGGTTTCTTCGCTCGCTTCTTTGGCATTCATCAGTACCGACTCAAGACAAAAAAAAATCCCGAAATAAGGGAACAAAATAACGAAGGGAATAGAAACGAAACGATTTCGTCTTCTGAATATATATATCTCTCTCTCGTTTTATTGTCCCTTCATGGCGAACCATCCTAATAATGCTTTTTGGACAACAAAAACAAAAAAAAATAAAAACTTAAGACGTTTATATGAAAATAAATCCTCAAGTCTAGACAGTGATCAAAGTGTTCTTCGTTTGGGTTTTTTTTTCTTTTGAAGTTTATGATGATTATTTTTTTTTACCATCCTCTCTGAAAAAGGATACTCCAAACATATCAATTGCCTTAACCCCAACATCTAAGATTGCCGAAGGAACTCAAATTCGAATTCGCTGGATATGAGAGTGGCCTTAATCATGAAAATAAAAGAAGCCAGCGGCACAACGCACGTCTCGAAACACCCACAAAAGTGCAACGACAAAGAAATTGCCGTGAAATTCTAACGTTGTGGCCCTTTTCTTCCTTGCTTGTTGTTATACTATTTAGGTGCTTCACATCTACATCCCTTTTCTTATGTGCAGCACGTGCACAGCTGGTGCTGACTGTTATTAATGTGCAATGAAAGATCGATTTGCGCCTCACCCTCTGCATACAGTTGAGAAGAGGGAGACACGGCTTACGATAAGACGTGTTCTTACATGTGTCTGTGGTGGTTGTATGCCTCCAGCTGTCAACTATTGCCCATTTAGATACTTCAACGGATGTTTTTGTTAGGTCTAAAATAATGGTACACAAAAAAAATTATTGTATTCCAAACATAAATGCCATTAGCATCTAACTAAAAGACTTACTAGCATTCTCAAGAGGGCCATGCCTCCCCCCTCCCACCTCTCCTATTTTTTCTAGATCCGGACCTGATTCAGAGTATTTACTGGAATAAAAGGAAAACCGGACAAGTATAATCAAATATAGTTTTATTATAATGTTCTGAAAACTTTTTTTTTATTTTTTTTTACAAAAGTAGCGCTTAAAACAGTTTTTGTAGATTCTAAAGACAATAGAATCAATTCTGTGATTTTTATGATATATATATATATTCTCTCATTAGTATAGAGTAAAAGTTTTCTTGAGCTGGGTGGAAACTTAACTGAACCAGTAAAAAGTAAGAGGGCTGGGGGAGCAAGAGACTGTGTTGGTTCCTGGGGGTTGGTAGAATATAATTGATCCACAGCACCCACAGGTAAGGACGTAGATTTTGATTCGTTCTGTATTGGGCTTTCGACGTTTGAGAATTGCAGAAAGATAACCAACTCCAATTTTAAAACAATAACAAAAGGTTTATTATGCAAAATATATACAGAGTCTCTCCGAGCACTGACCTTGGCTACTGGCTAAGTTGGCTACAAACAATCATATTCAGATTGCTTAACAGGCTGCGACTCTACGCACCTAACAGAGGAAAACCTCTCCTGTCGTGAATAGATATTCACCGAGCAACTCTACGTGTCGTCTCCAGCCAGCGTCTCGTTCAGAACTGTTTTGACCTTCTCACGGGCCCTACGACGTCAGGCGCTGACCTCCCTGTCCCACGGGACGGTCATTTGGCATCGCGCTCCTTGATCAATCGAGCTGGGCTGGAAAAGGGGCCGATCACAGGAGATCAAGTACCATAAACCTGTCTTGCTGATGATAGCAAGACACCTTAGCCATAAACAGCCTTTCAGTCAGTGATGGGAGAAAGGAAAGTTTCACTAAAAGGATTACAATGCAAGGTCACATACAAATATATACATGGAAGGACAAAATTTTACCAGGTATCGCATCAAAACCTGACAGACTGCATTTCCATTGCGTATTATGTATGAAATTATGTATAGCACTCCACTACCGTTTTCATTATCTTTAAATATACATAAATTTAACATTTTTTGTTTCTATTAACCATACTAGCATTCTCAAAGGTGGTAGGGATGGCACCATACCCCCCCCCTGATTTGGCCCTGATTTTAGCCAATCAGGCCTAATCAAGTTTAAGGATGATATGTGTAATAAAAAAAAAACACAGGTAATACCTGTAGGCTATGAACAGAGCCTACATGTAATCGGTGGCCACGATAATCAGGATGTCGTTAGTTCGTGTCTTACCTGGCTAAAGGTAATTTTTATTCTATATACAAGATTGTTCGTTCACAGCTGACGTGTATCTGCTTGTTATCAGATGCATATATCTATTTTACAATTTCTAATATGAGCATAAGTTTATAATTTCATGTACTTATACGCAATAATTCATATTTTTATATTAAAATCATAATTTAATTCTTTTTTTTCATCAAGTTCCGGCAGTTGGGAATTTTACTGAAGAAGAACCACCAGCGGCTCCACCCATTGGTAAGTAAGTGGAACTCAATTTCAGGATGAAGCTTTAAGAAATATATTTATTAATGCAGACTCTAGTAGGAAGATACATTTTATAATCAATGTTTTTTTTTTGTAGGGATTTTTTTACATTCTGTATTGCGTTGTTTTTTTTACATTTTTCAATCTGGTTTTTATTTTCTTTGGTGTTTATCTATATTAAAAAAAGAACCCTCACTTCGTTAAGTTTTTTTGCAAATTCCGCATGGTCTTTTGTAAGACAGTGTCATGAATTGATTAATAAGAACCAGCTAGCACGGTGAATTTTTCGTTAAATTTTTTTGAGTTATTTTCTTTATTAAGAATTACTTTTTGAATAATAATTATCTCCTTTTATATGTGTTCATAAGTTATATGAGAAAAGAGGACAAACTAGATAATACTTCTAGGTTATCTACGTAATTAATTATAATACCTTTATTATATAGTAAATTCAATTCCCTTCTCCAGTTTTATTTTTGAAAAATTAATTTAAATATAATAAGAGTAATAATGAATTATTTCTGAAATATTGTGTAATCATGTTGTTTATTAATTTTATTAATGCTACTATAATTTTGTTTCTGTATTATGAATAACGGTATGCAATTGATCCAAACAGAGCTAGCTGATGCTGTGAATATTTTAGTGAAATTTTCTCAAACTCAAGGGCTGATTTTTTAATTTTGGGGCTGTTTGCAGGGCTAAGTTTTAGTTCACTGCTTGTTAGAACTTGTTCGTTACTGGTGTTCAAAATTACAGATTAATAGACAAAAATGTATCAAACTCAAATGTTTTTCCGTAAATAAAATTGAATATCATATGGAAAGGTATTATGGCATGACTGGGTAATGACGAAATCCTGTAATAAGTATGAGCGCTGCATAGAGAATGTTAATTCCCTTAATGGGAGTGCTGTAATTAGGGGATAGGTCATGTGAGTAAAGCCTACGATTCCCTCTTACTGCCATAGACCAAAGAGCCAAAACATTATGACCTGCTCGTTTTATTCAAATCGAAGCAACTGCAGGTAAACAACGGAGCGTGTAAAAGTCATGAAACGGTATAAATAACACCTGATACTGAGCTCTGATAATCAGTGTTATTTTTGTTCTTCAGATGGGAAAGGCAGCGGCCCTTAAGTGAGTTTGACAAAGATAAAGGCCAAATTATAATGGCCAGACGACTGGGTCAGAGCATTTCCGAGACGGCATGTCTTGTAGGGTGCTCAGTCCGTGGTTAGTACCTTAAAAAAGTCGTATGAGGAGGGAAAAACCGCGAACCGCCGGCAGAGTGTGGGCCGACCACAGCTCATCGATGCTAGAGGTGATTGAAGGCTATCCCATATGGTGTATGAGGCAGCAGAAGGGATACTATGGCACAACTCGTCAGTAATTTGAATGCTGGTGACGGGAGTAATGAGTCACAACACACAGGAATCGAACCTGTTGAAAATGGAGCTGCGTAGCCACAGGCCACTCCGAGTGCCTATGCTAACCTCGGTTCACCGTCGAAAGCAGGCGAGCATCAAAACTGGACCTTGAATGATTAGAAGAATCTCGTTTCCTGTTGCACTATGTGGACAACCAAGTAAATGTGCGTCGTTTACCTGGGGAAGTGTTGGCACCAGGATGCACTGTGGGACGAAAACAAGCTAGTGGAACAAGTGTAATGCTTTGGACAATGTTCTGCTGGAAAACCCTGGATCCAATCGTTCATGTGCAGGAAACTATGATGTTTATCACCTATCTAAACATCAGTGCAGATTAGGTACATCCTTTCATGGAAATGGTATACCCTTCAAGTAGTGCCTTCTTTCAGCAGGGTAATGCGCCATGCCACACTGCCCGGATTATTCGAGAATGGCTCGCAGGACATTAGGAAGACTTCCAGGTGTTACCCAGGCCTCCAAATTCGCAGACATCAATCCAATTGAGCATCTGTGGTTTGTGTTGGTACAGCAATCCGATCTGCTACCACTCAACCACCTAACTTACAAGGGTTAAAGGATCTGATGGTAACGTATTAGTACCAGATACCACAAGACACCTTTAGAAATATTGTTGTGTCAATGCCTTTGCCGGGTAAGAGCTGTTTTGGCGGCACGTGGAAGACCAACATCAGATTAGGCAGGTGGTCATGATGTTATGGCTCTTCGGTGTATAACTCACATAATGAGTTCTAATATTGCTGAGAGAGTCTGTTGATTAAGTTTCGGTTATAAAGTCAACTCCTCTACAAATACAGATCTGATATCATGGATGGTTCTGAGAGGTGCTGAGCTCTTCAATTCATATACATAGTACTTTCTACACATCCTCAACTGGATTTGTCGAGGGATCTGGCTGAAGATTCCATCCTATGGCTTACTTTCAAGGAAATTGGCGATCACGCAGGACCTTTGAGGATGGACTGGGTTATTTTGCTTCTGAGAACCACTTCTTTGTACACAATGAGCTAAATAGCAAGTTCACTAAATGGCCACGTCACAAAGACTCCAACGGCTCAAAGAAAGTTGTGGGAAGGAGACACACTGGAGAGCTATTACAGACGGGAGCCTTCCATCAAGGTAATGCAGCATGTTCTTTAACGTTCACAGGGTATGGCTTCCTCTCATGAACACGGGGACACGGTCCCACCCGGTGGACGGCGTTTTTTTCCAAATCCATCAGTGGCCCCTTTTTCACCTAGGGCAGTGTGTTGGTATAGAGGAGAGAAATCTCAACGCTAAAAAAGATGGGACTCGAACCTCTGAACTTTAGATTACTATATTGGCACGCTATCAACTGAGCCAACCATGCCCTATGAGGATGGACATTATTGTCCATAGATAAGAAATAACGACCGAAATGCCCATGAAAGCCTCGCACAGAGAGCAAGAATCTCGTTTTCCAGAGCAGTCAGAGTGACTTTCTGAAAGATGCGAGACTCTGTATTCTTAATCATCATAATGACAGCTCAGACCATCACACTACCTGCAATAAAATGGTCCCTTTACCAAATGTATTATAGCTGAATATTTACCTGATGTTTATAGCTGTTGCGGCGATTTTTTTGTTCTATCCAAACGAAAGAAGAATCAGTTTCGAATAACGGTAGAATATGGTTGTTGTTGGGTTGTTTTATCTCTGTAATGAATTTTTTTTGCATACAAACATACTAAACGGCAACGCCATAAAGACCCCAAGGGGTCAGAGAAAGTTCTGGAAGTAAATCCATTGGACAGCTGTAAAGGAGACAAATGATAACTTCACGTTAAGGTCATCCAGTGTGTTTTTCAACGTGTACAAGGTGTGGTTCTCCTACACATTGTGCAATGGCTTAACGTTCCATCCAATGGAGGAGTCCTTTCTAAGCCTATAGGTGTCGCCTTTCTGATCGAGAACAGAATGGGGTTTGTCGAAGAAAAATCTTATCGCTGCCACACTTCGGACATGAACCTGAGAACTGAAGATTACATTCCTGGCACCCAGTAAAGTTTCTGAAAGGGCGGAATAATAGTTGAAAGAATTCCACTAAGCGATGTCTTTAATTTTCATCAATTAACATGAACTTTGGGTGCTTGAGACCTGGTCACTTAAATTTTGAAGGCTGAAAAAGAAAAATCAAAAAATTTCCAGGACTAAAATTATTCATCCTAATATTCACATTTATCCTAATATTATCCTAATATTCACATTTATATAATCCTAATATTTCATCCTAATATTCACATTTATCCTAATATTATCCTAATATTCACATTTATATAATCCTAATATTCACATTGATAAATGTTCAATATTTGTATTATAAATTATTGTTTCCAAATATTCCTTCCATTTTTATTGTCATCTTTAAAAATTACAATATATTACAAAATGTTTCCGAAGATTTCCATGTTGTGTGAATGGAAAGTCACATTCAGAGCTCTTTAACTTTGAGAATACGTTTTTTACGGAAAAATATCACTGGAGATAGACTGAAGATGTCTCTAAAATGTTTCAATTTATTAAAAGTTTTTGATTTTCAACATTATTCTTTTAATATTCGCAGAGTTAATAAGTTAGAAACATTTAACAGCAAACGGTGATGTTATACTCGTTCTAAACATTTTCAAAATTAATTGGAAGAATCATTACACCAACTTCAAAATTAACATTTTTTTCAGCAAGCGGTTTGTTGTAAGAATTGTAATTTGTGTTTTCGTGGGCTTTACGTAAATTGTTATGATCAGTGCTTATTGTTATGACACTGCTTTGAAATACTTCAGTCCCTATAACTCTTTAAATATCACAGATATAATGTTGAAAATGGATAATTAGGAAGATTTAGTCTGAGAACTTTAATTTATCTCCAGTGACATTTTCCGTAAAAAAACATATTTTCAAAGTTATGGATCTCTGAAAGTGACTTTTTTGTTATGTTATTCACATCAGGTGAAAGTATCTGTAACGTTTTGAAATATAATGTGCATCATGATTGCATCCGTGAAATATTTCTAAAAATTAATTTTTCATCACGAGTCATTTCCCTCTTTTCAGTGAGCACTGCCATGAGTGAAGAATCATTTCCCTCTTTTCAGTGACGACTCTTTTCATCACGAATCATTTCCCTCTTTTCAGTGAGCACTGCCATGAGTGAAGATGCCTTATCTAACCAATATGTGGGACTCGTCATCGGAGTCCTCGCTGCTGTGATCCTTCTGCTCATCATTGTTATTTTCATCATCATTGCCAGGAATAAGAGGAGGAAACATACCACACCACACACCATGCTCAAGCCAGTTGATAACAGGGTCACAATTAACATGAAGGTTAGTCGGAAACTTATTATGAATTATGAATATATTTCATGAAAATATATTAAGTTTTATTTGTTTGAATTTTCATCAGTGTCAGACGAAAGGAAAAAAAAAATTTTTTTTCAGCTCTAATTTCGCCGATAACGGAAAACTTTTTGGGGAAAAATTTTTTAACGGAAAAATATTTGGGGAGAGGCACTTTGCCTAGGACAGGCAGTGGCCGTATGTAGGAAAAATTTTGGGGAGATGCCTGATATTAAATTCAACCGAATCAGACTGAAAAGATATTCCATAATGTATATAGTCTTTTTTTTTTCAGTTATTCCCGAAATGCATCATTTAACAAAAAATTTCTAATAAATAACAAACTCGAAAAGGAGTACCTGACCTTTCAACTTCAATTCAGTATTTTGCCCTTCCCGGTAATAATTAATATATATATATGCATTTTTTCTCTCCGTTCTAGTTATATTAAAGAAAAAGCATTCTTTAAAAATATGTCTAATATATATGTGTACTATTTTTTTTTACTCCCGATTATACATTTGTGGTCATTATTTGAAACTGAATTACTCATCATATATTATCACCTGAAAAGTTTTTTTTGGTTATATTTAATTTACAATATTAATTTATTATATACATATTTTATTATATTTATTAATTTGTTTTACAAAAAATTGTAAAAAAATGATATGGTAATAAAGTGAATTATGAGGAACGGACTGAAAAGAACTATGACAGCTTCTGGGATCAAACTGAAGAATTTAAGTTTTAAGCCAAAAAATGCATTTAGTTAACTGAGCTAAACGTCGCTGACAAAATGTTATGTTAAAATATATTATTAGCATTCTCTTGCAGAGCAAATGTTCAGCCCATTTTATATTTTGTTATCTAATATTTTTCTTAAACTGTTCATATGCAAATAGCCATCCCTGGCAAAATAAAAAGTTGACAACCAAGTTCAAACAAATATTGTCAGGAAAGTTTATGCCTGTTGAGTCACAGTCAAACGAAGATTTTCGTCAAGTAAGGATATCTTCGACTATTGGTTGCTTTGGTAGAATCAGTCAATCAAGTATCGTGGGCCACTTTAAAGTGATGAACCACTTCCTACAGTTCATCGTCATTGCATTTCAGCACATACGCTTTTGTATCATCTCTATAATAGTAATGTTAGGATTCCGGGCGGGGGCGGTAATAGAAAAATTCATAATGTATAAACTAAAGTAAACAATGCAGCACTGATTCACAGAGTAAATGCTGTAATTATCTACATATTAGGACAAATACGAAAGTAATATGAAAACGATATGTTGCTAAGGATACAAGAAATGATGAATACTAAATTTGAAATTCGTTTATAGCTTCTTGTGATTATTTCTGGTGGAGGAGTGCTCCAGGTGATCTAATGGATGAGCTACCCCTGTGAATGATGATCTTTAAGTATAAAAAAAAACGTATAAAAGATATTCCAAAGAAGAAATGTGTTAATATATTTTAATATTTCTTAGAAATAATTATTTTTCTCCTTTTTAAATTTTTTTTTAATTAGTTATTAGATAATGAGCAGTGTTATTATATATATCTACAAATAATACTGAAAACTATTTACTTTTATATATCTACAGCCAAGGTCAACATAAACCAGCTTAACCGATCAAACAATATAGAGTGTTGTTAGCTTTCAATAATATTTATTGATTATTCTATTGTATTGTAAACGCAAAAGCACAGAAATCATCATCATCATTCTCAAGCAGCCATGGGCTGTGGAGGTCCAACCAGATCGGGCAAAATTTCTCCAAAAATATCTATCCTGAGCTACATCTGCTGCATCTGGCCACTGCACACTAATTCTAACAAGGTCCTGTTTGACATTGTCTGCCCACCGCATCCTAGGTCTCGCCCTCTTTCTGAGACATTTAGGCACACTATTCATAACCCTATTCGCTAATCTATGATTATCAATAGGGGCAACATGGCCAAACCAAAGGAGTCTGTCTCTGCAAAATATATTTCTCAGAGAAGGTTGCCAACTCCTTTGCCTACCTTCTTCATTATACAAAGTTGAACCACCTAATACCCAAAATACTGCATAAACATCTAGAATCAAAAACACCTGGTTTCCTGTTATCTTGTTTACAAAGCATCCAAGTTTCACTATCATAACTAACCTTAGAAAGAACCAAATGTTATAGTCTAAATTTAGTCTTTAGGTGTATAAACCGATTTCTCTACACTCTCCATAGATTCCTAAACGTCCCAGAAATAATCCCTATTATCCTGTTAATCTCATGCCGTACATCACCAATATCTGTTACAGAACTCCCAAGATAATTAAACTGAGACACTTGCTCAAGGGGCCAAATCATATGATCAACTAGGCCAAATCATCTTCATATTCTGAATCAGAAATTTTGAAATCGCTAGACCATTTAAGATCAAAATCTTTTCCTTGCAAAGAATTTCTCATAATATAATCAATAACCAAACTAAAGAGAAAAAGGAGCAAAATACCCCCTGGCCAAATACCAGAAGCAATGCTAAACCAATTGCTACAAGCCTTACCAAATCATACTCACGACTCAGTGTTATTATAGAGAGATTTCATTTTGTTAACTAACTTCTCTGGTATGCCATACGATCTCACAATCAACCACAAATTATGATAAGCAACAGAGTCAAAAACCTTCTTGAAATCAACATAGCTAGTAACCAAAGGTTTCTGAAACTCTAAACATTTCTCAAGAATCTGCCTAAGTGAAAATATCTCATTTACACATCCCCTACCTCTTGTGAATCCCCCATTGCTCATCACGCAATTGACTGTCAACCACATTCTTAATTTTATTAAGCACAATAATGCAAAGAACTTTACCTGGAACAGAATGTAGGCTGATACCCCTATAGTTATCACAAGGATCTTTTTTTAAAAATACGGTTAATAATAGCTCTGGTAAAATCTTTAGAAACCATGCCTTTATCATAAAAGGTATTCAAAATTTCAGTCATCCAAGTGGTAACCGAAACATTCCCAGCTCTAAGCATTTCCCTAGTAATTTCATCTACTCCTGGGCATTTACGTAGTTTAAGTTTAGAAACAGCTAAAATAACTTCAGACTGTGTTATAGGGCCAACATTAAAGCCAGAAATTCATCTATCATAATTACAAACAATGGGAGTAGAACTAACCACATTGTATAGAACATGACTGAAATGCTCAGCCCACCTAGCCATGACAGAATCCTCACCTTCTATAACCTTACCTTGTTTATCCTGCAATCCTTGTATGCCTGTCCGTTTTCTACCACATGAAATATTAACTATCTGGTACAGCTCTCTGCTGTTGTGCTGCCTAACTGCTTCCTCAGCTTTGTCAACCAAGACATCAAACCAAAGATTATCAGCAGCTAATTGATCCTTCACATGTATATTAAGCACTCTGTAATGCTTTCTATTTTGACTAGTAGGGTACTGATTAAGGTCATACCTACAGTTCATTCTTTCTGAAATAAGCTCAAGTGCCTTATCAGTCAAATAATTCTGCCTCCTCTGCACCTTTTTTCCTAAAAGAGTAAGCTACCAAAAAAGCCTGTTTAAAACTGTCCCATTCTTCCTCAACTTTAGTAGTAAGCAAACCATGACTGTCATAATGACTAAGTAACCTATCATAGTTAGCTTTAGTTATAACTGGGTCTTTCAGGGCTTCAGTATTAAAGGTAATTTTTTAACCCTAGCACAACACTTTTTAAGTTTAAGTTGCAAGACACTTTTAACAAGGTAATGGTCAGATCCAATTTCAGCTCCCCTATATGACCTGGTATTCATAACAGAACTAGCCCATTTTCTATTAATTAATATATAATCAATCGTATTCTTATGCCGCCTATCTGGTGAAACCCACATGTACTTAATGTATATCGCGGTGTTTGTAACAAGTGTTAGTTATTCTGAAATCATTAAGTTTACTTACCTGTAGAAGACATTGCCCATTGCAGCTACCATACCAAAAGGGCCTATCACCCCTCCCCAAAGGTCAGAGTCAGTACCAACTTTGGCATTGAAGTCACCTAGAACAAGAATAATATCTCCTTTCTTGACAGAATTCAGGATATCCTGAAGTTGTCCGTAAAACCCATCCGTATTAGTCTCATCTGCATTCTCAGTGAGGGCATAACGGCAGAAAACATTCAAGTCTTTAATGCTTGTCTGAAATTTTGCTATAAGAAACCTTTCATTAACGCATTCATATCCTGGAAGAACATCACTAGTGTGCCTGCTGAGAAGCAGACCTATGCCTTGGTGATGCTTATTATCGTCCCTCCCTGAAAAGAGAAATTTAAGATTATTTTTAAGAATCTCGCCTTTATTTTCCCATCTGGTCTCTTGCAACCGAGAATATCTAATTATAATGGTGGAATTCTCGTGTGAGGACATCAAGAGAATAAGCTATGTGCAGAGTCCTCACATTCTAACTACCTATGGAAAGAAAATGGTTAGTGGGATATTTAAAGAAACTATGTTTATTTAGAGAGGGAACGCCGACAATATCAAAAGCCCTCTAATCGCAGGCATGGGGCACAGACTCGTTCCCCCACCAGTAAAGGCTGAAGCCATCTACACTGGAAGACTTCCTCCAATGTAGAATTTGACGATGCCAATAGAAGCAAAGAGTTTAGGTGCCTACGATGACCTATGCTCAGGATTATCCACCAGCTGATAAACATATCCTGTGAATCTATTCACTTGGGGCTGTCAATCCAGAAACAAACAGAAACCACAGCGGAAGATTTTCCCTCCACAGAAACCCACCAGTGAAGCAAATTCAGGATCCATAATCAAGCTCAGAACCTGTTTCCAGTCCATTATGTTTATATGATCAGCATCAGGACCCTGTGTGGTTAATCACTCCTCAGCAGGGTAGAAAAAAAAGAAAAGTAGCCTTAGTTAAAACTTCTGAAAAAAAATTATCGCTGACGCTGCGGTCCTCTCCTGAAGTATAGATGGCACAAGGTCCGCCGCATCTCAGCGAAAGATTTATAGGTCTTAATTTTGAAATATTTCAGCGTCTGATGCCTGTTGTAACGGTAGTCCGTTCTGGCATGAATATAGAGAGTTGTGGGTTCGATTCCCGCCGCATCAGCGATAATTGTTTTCAGAAGTTTCAACTTTTGTTGAAGTCTAGTTTACTTTTTATGTAATTGTATGGAATATAAAAAGATAAATACTTTCCATACAGCTTATGACTGGAAACCTAACGTTCCGTAATGATCAGGATATTTCGTACATACATGTACATTTATGAAATGTTAGAACTTCATAGTAGAAAACTCAGCTAAATATGCGTCCTAATTCTTTTTTTTTCAAGGACTTGGGTCTGAGCTACTCTCCATGTTCTCCGTTGGCATGTCAACCAAATGGTACAATCTATGGTCATCAGGTAGTACTTGATGATTCCGACCCGGACAAGCTATTATATCAAGAACCACAGGATTTTAAAGTTCCTTATCCTGGAACTTACAGTAATGGTACGTACAGTAATGGTATGTACAAGCATTCAACAGACTGCAAAATTATGCATTATTATTGTAAAATCTCTATTTTACGTTGCATGCAACCTGAATGAATTCATTAATATATTGTTATTCTTCTCAAATGTTATCGTTTGTTTCGATTTGGTCATTTATTTCTACGAATATAGCATGGAAAAATATGCAAAATATATTTGTACAACTTTAATAATTAAATTATATCATTAGTGACAATATCTTATTGATATATTGTAAATTGTCTTGGTCCAAAAGCTTTATGTGTTTATGTTGCATGTGAAATTTTAGTGTGAATTTTTTTAAGAATCCATTATTGCAAGAATTATTTTATTATCATAATGAAATATATTTCTAAACAATAAAGCCCCTCCCCTTAAAATAGAAAAAAAGGTCGCACTTAGGTGAAAGATGTGAGGGTGACATATGTTCGTTTTTAACTTAACCGTTAACTAATATTAAATAGGGAATAAAATATGCTATGCCATTTGCATAAATAAATATTTTAACAAAGTTTTTAGCCATATTGTAAGACAAAACACGAGTTAATTTGATATCATTGTCAACAAAAAATACTTTTGCAAATTCCTCAAACAGCCAATGACTAAGGGTAAATTCGATTTTTTCCTCAAAATATTTCTTTCACGAGCAGCTGATGCATTTCGCCATTAGAGTTCAGTTCTTAAAAGTTTATGTTTGACATTGTCAACCCACATCCTCGCTTATTCAGGGGCAGGGGCGGGGGTGGCTCAGTCGGTAGCGCGCCAGACTCGTAATCTGTAGTTCCCAGGTTCGAGTCCCAGCTGGGTCAGCGTTGAGATTTATCTCCGCAAAATTCCCCGCCCTGCCCACGGTCAGTAGGGGACACCGATGAGCTTGGAAAGGCCGCCGTCCGTCGGATGGGACGTTAAGCCGTGGCCCCGTGTGCGGGAGAGACATACCCTGTGCACGTTAAAGAACACTCTGGATGGCCTTGACGGGAGGCTACCATCTGTCTCCCAACAGCTGTTCCAGTGGGTCCCCTCCCCCAACCTTCTCTGAGCCTTCGGGGTCCATGTGACCTGGCCATTTAGCCCATGGTGTGCAAAAAAGTGCCGCTCAGAGGTAAAACAACCCAAAACAACAACCCTCGCTTATTCCTCAGGATTTTAGGAACCCTCTTCATAACATTGTTCTGCAATCCTGCATTTGCGTAACGGGGCCAAAAATAACGCAATCTTTTTCTACAATAAGATGCTGCTTTAAGAAATTACGAACCTGAATCTTTCATGTGCATAAGTCATATACACTGCCCTACCAAACCTTTCAAGACATATACACTACCCTACCTAAATATTAGAGAATTTCCATGTTATGTCAATGGGGATCGATCTTCGAAGCTCTATAACTTATAAAATATGCATTTAATTGAAAAATCTGACTGAAGATAAATTAAATATTGCGATCATATCTATTCAAATCTCGATTTTAAACAATATACTGTGTTTAAAAAATTACTGAAACTAGAATATTTCTCAATAGTAATGCGTCATCAGACTTGACCTCAGAAATTAATTAAAATTTAAACAATAAGCATTGTTTCAAATCATTTAATCAAATAAATATACGGTTTAGAAGTTTGCTGATGATTATTTCAATATTAGAAAACTTTAAATGATAATAAATAACGTAAGGTTCTATAGCGTTGAATATTCCAGCTTCATAACGCTTTAAATACCGAACTTAATATGGTTAATTAATATGGAACTCTTAATATGGTTAAAAATCGGAATTTAAACAGATTTGATTATGATCTTTAATTTTTCTTTAGTCACCTTTGCCCATTGAATGCGTATTTTAGAAGTTATAAAGCTTCGATAAACTTTATGTCTCCAAAGTCTATAAATACTTATTGTTAGTTTCTAGTAATACGTAATTTCAAGCAGTGAATCTGTACCCCTAAAAATGCACCTTCAATTAAAAAAAAAGAGCAAAAAATAATTTTAGAACTTACATGAGTTTTTGAGAATATTTCATAGCCCTTAGTCCCACGAAGTACAAAAAACAAACCCTGAGAAAATATATGCATGAAATAGGGAAGAATCATTGCATTTATTTTCTGAATAAATGTCATATTTTTATATCCTCAGATTCTACCACTTCAAGGGAGTATGCTGTTCCTGACGTAACAAAAAGTGCAACACCGACACCTCTAATGCCAGGTCATCCACCACCAGCACCAGTTTCGAAGCCAGCCTTTCCACAGACGCTACCGAAACCACTGCAACAGCCTTCTGAGCGGTACTATGCGGCCACAGATGTTGTGAAGCTTCCTAACATTCAAGGAGTGAGTGGAAATACTGTATACGCTGTGCCAAACGTAGAATTGCTCAGCAGGGAAGACAGTCCAGTCCGGGAGATACCAAGACATAGACTGCATTTCCTGGAGAAACTCGGGGAGGGGCAGTTCGGAGAGGTGAGATTTATTGGCCTGTTATTTTTCGTTTCTCCTTCGTTCCTCTTCGTAAATAACACTGTTTACTATATGTAATCTTCAGTACTGATTGAACAGAAAATTGTCTTTTAACGGAAAATAAACCCTGATTTCAAAATGTTTTTTTTTTTATGTTACTCGAAATGAATGCTGTTTTTCATTTCAAATCGTACAAAAGAACAATCTTTATCGTTCCATAAGAAGACTAATTATTAAGATAAAGTTTTATATTTTAACAAGTCTCCGCCTTTAAAAAACAAAACGTATGTTTTATCATTATCTCCTCAAACTCAAATATACAACTGAAAGTTAAAGTCAGTGTGAAAGTGTAGAATCATGGTTATTTTATGAAAGCACTTACTGCGGCTACAGCGTTCTTATATAACTAGTATCGTCAGATCTTATTAATTGTCATACGTTATTATTAAAAGGTAATAGCACGAGTTTAACAGAATCTGTCGCTATTTTTCTTAATTTTGTAGAATCAGTGATAAATATTTCGCCAAAAACATTTACCAGTTCATTGTGAAATATCAATCACCTGAATTCCTACACTTAATGAGAAAGTCCGATAAGGTTTAAAATTGTACAAATCCGTCAGTTATACCTGAGAATAGAAATATTCCTTCATCACCAGTGTTTGGATCTCTTAGGTTAAACATACTTAAATGAAACCAAGAGAAAGAGAATCATTCAATAGAAAGACAAACAAAAATTCTTTAGCTCTGATATGAACCCAGGTCACTTCGCGGTATTCCCAAACATCAAAACTATCTTTACTACTGAAACTCCGCCCTAATTTTGGAGTGTTCATCGATGGAGAATTTTTCAGTCTGCTATGTCTATATTATAATATTTTTATTTCCAGGTTACAATAGCAGTTAGACCCAGATCTAAAAATAAATTGCGGGGGAAAAGTGATTTATAAGTAATATTTATATTTTTATTTTATAAAAAAAATAAGGGTTTTTATATATATGCTTAATAATATTTCGGTTATTAACATTATGAAGGGGGAGGAATAGCATTTTTCCATCCTCTTATTTGGTCCGCTACTGACAACAGTTGCAGTTTGGAATTCTCTCTAGCAGAAGGTGAAGAAAAAATGCACATCGATTTGTCAGCTTCTTCTCGAAGCCATGATATTTCGATTATTACCAAATATTTTTTGCTAGAAGTCATTTCCACCTGAGATACAAAAAGTTTGCTAAGACAGAGCTAAGTATTCGTCAGCTGTGGTATTGAAGAAGTTTGGTTTATAGTTGAAGATTTCCAATTTTCTACTGCAACTTTTTCTTTATGTCACTGTATAACAGTACATTGTGGGGTATTCTAAATCAATCACTATATAACAATACTTATTCGCTATCTTATTCCATTCCGTATATTCCTATTATCTTCTATTATTATACGCATGCTTACATTGTATTACCTATTAAAGCGTTCGGTTTTTCAATTATGTGAACCAACTTACTAGTGCATCAATTACTTTCTATCTGATATAACACATTTTTAGCATCTACGGTTTCACAGTTTCAAATATCATATATTTTTATATACAGGAATAATATATAGTTCTCAGTTAAACATATAAGGGTCTTTAAAATGAAACGTAAACAAATCGGAAATGAAGCATAAACGATTTGTTGATGTGTTCAAATTCACCTGCCTATTGATACATTTATCCCAACATGAAATTAGCATCATGATATCCTCTATCCTATAACCATTTTGGCTGTTGTATGAGGAAGTCTGTGACAATGAACTTCCTTTTTATGGCGTTTATTAGGTGATTCGAAAATTTGAAAACCTAATAGGGAAGATGCTAGGACTATGGGTATACGATGTTTCAGGCATTCCAAGCTATATATGTTCAACGATGTTATTGCTACTTCGGCAGCATGAGAACAGACATTGTCATGCAACAAACAACAGTTTTATTGAAAACGCCTGGGAGCTTCAATTTTATTGCCTGTCTTAAAATGCCCATAGTTTCTTAATGTTGTTGAGAGTTAATATTATCATTACGGTTCCAGAAACTGAATTAAAAGTAGACCGTGATCAGAATTAAAACGACAACATATCACCCTTTGAAGCAGCTGCATTCCACAGAGGTCTGACAGGAACCTCTCAGTTTATATGCCATAGTAGAAGGTCTGTGAGGATGGCAGGACCTCAGCAGAAAAACGACACGTACATCCATGCCTTATCCGGGGCTCGAACTCAGGTCCATTAGATCAGTAGCCAAGTGCGCTAACCACTCGGCCATTGGATGGCAAACATTGTTTAAATTTATATGCTTCTGTTGAGAGTTTATCTGGAATCCACACAACATCTATCACGTTCGAGTCAATTCTTGCCACTGATTCTGGTATTTATGAGTTACTTCAAATATATACCCATTACCCTACGTGAGGGCATAAGAATCATTCAGTCTATTACTTAGATAAAGGAAGTATCCAATTTTCATTTGAACGACCCTGATTAAAAAATGTTATCTACATTTGAAGATCAAAATATTGTAATCATATGCATGTATTCAATTGAAGAATTATGAATTAGCAAGATTTTAGTATTCTACAAAAGTATTTAGTGCTTGACTCTAAACTAAAAACGTAATGACTCTATATCTTGCATGTATGTGTACTGAGTAACCTATGCTTGCATTTGAAATATAGCAAGTCACACTAATCTTAATTATTATATTAATAAATATTGTTGCTGACAATTACTCTTGCTTTAATGTTTTTACTGTTGCTGCTGGTAATGCTTTTAATGCTTGTTATGACTGAATGAATTTTGCTTTTATGGAAATAAAATAATATTTCGTTCATGATAATTCAGCCTGCTTTTTTCCTTCTTGACATTTATTACTAACTTTTTTCTACTAATGTTTCAGTTAATAGTAAAAGGGCACGATTATTTGCTGAATTATAAATACAAATATAAATAAAATGTTCAGTATTTTTTTTTTCTGTTTAACCCTACCTCAGAGATATTTTCTTTCCTAAGATGTGTACAAACTATTCACTAACATTCAGACAGAGCAATGATTTACAGCCAATTATGCTATTTACGATGTATTACATTTCAAATATTCTATAAAAATCAATTCAAACTAGTATAAAATTAGTATGAATAAGATTAAGATAACAGGGAAAGCAAAAATAATTATTGAACTGCGAAATTAACAAATATTACATTACAGAAATACAATTTATTTTATATTCCAAAATTGCAATACATACTGGGTAAGATGTTTTAAGCAACATTTTTTCCCTGCATTGTTATGCAAAAGTTTACAAAACTTCTGTTTTTTGCAATACCTTAAAAATAAACGCTTTAAAATAAAAATGAAATCAATAATTAGACAATAATAATTTTGTCTTTTGTTGATAACGTGCACATTGAGGTTACTATGACAGTGCACATTTATTTTGATAATAAACCCCAAAAGAGATTCTCTGTAATCTAAGTTGTGGTTTGTAGAAACATCACTAGTAAAAAAAATAAGATCACATGAAAAAAAAAATCAACTACTAGTTGTAAAATATTGAGTACCGAGATCTTTTTGTTTTAACAAACAAGAAGTAATGAGATAGCTTAGAGCTGTACAGTTCTTCTTAAAACATGTTTACTATTTTTTAACCAGCCTTATCTGGAAGCAGCATTTCTTTGAGTTAGTGACATAATTAGAAATTTTGCTTCAATTAATCAAATGGTTTTATCGAAATACTGTAATGAAAATTTTGCCTTTTTTGGCAGACACTCTACCATTATTTGGGAGCTACATTCACTGGTTGGATTGGAGTTGTTATACCTCTGAATGACACTTTTTTGCACACAATGGGCTAACTGGTCAGATCACAAAGACTCCAAAGCACAGAGAAGGTTGGGAAAGGGGAACCAATGGACAGCTTTTAGGTGACAGAAAGAAAGCATCCCATCAAGACCTCACAGCATGCTCTTTAACTTGCAAAGAGTATGGCTCTTCTGCATAGGTTATGACACTTTTTTGTTCACACTGGGCTAAACGACCAGTTCACAAGGATACCAAAGCTCAGAGAAGGTTGGGGAAGGGGACCCACTGGGCAGCTTTTAGGAGACAGATGAAAGCTTTCTGTCAAGGCCATTCATCATGCTCTCTAACGTGCACAGGGTATGGCTCTTTTGCACCCAACCCACGGCTTAACGTCCCCTCCAACGGATGAAGCCCATCATGTTCCTTTTCTCATCGAGGGCACTGTGGAGTTTAGCAGAGAGAAATCTCAACATTGGCAGGTGTGGAACTTGAACATGGCAACTGCAGATTATAGCTACCGATTGAGCAACCCTCGCTTCTCATTCACTGGTAGACTACTGAACTATTATCAGAGTACTAATCCAAGTAACAGATGAACGCCGCCATTAGCAACCACCGTGTCCTACCTCTAAACCAGTGGTTCTCAACCATTTATGCTTCACGTACCCCCTGAAAATGTATATATGCAACTGGCGTAACCCTTATATATATAAAACTATAGTTATAGCATAATAATGTCAACTTTGCTACTAGATCTAGCGATCTTTGAGCTCTCACGGCGTACCCCAAAAAACTTTACCGCGTACCTGACGTTGAGAACCCCTGCTCTAAACAATACCTGAAAGCCAATCTTTACCAATACTGATTGTCCAGTAAATGCAGCTCCCCGATGATATCAGCAGCAGTGTCTGCCGAAAGGAGAATTTCGAATAAAAAATTGATTTTATTTTGTCTTTTGCAATTGCTAGGACTTTCTCAATTACTTAATAGCAAAGACAATCATGAAACCAGTTATTTTTGATTATTTAATATTAATTTATTCATTATTTACTAAAATATCGAAACATCTTCACTCTCGTCATTCGTATTGCTCTGATGTTGCTAATCTTATGATAATTTCTTCCCCAAAATATTCAAGTCCTGGGTACCCAGGCAATAAATTTAGATGCTGGATTAATTAAATCTAATTATTAAAAGCTTTGAAAGGTAAGCATTGGTTTTAAAGTTTATTTTTAGCGACACCCTCACCCTCGAAGGAATAAAAAAGTGAAAGTAGTTATTAATAATAATAAATTATTTAATCGCAAAAACATTATTCACTAACTTCTTTTTTACAGTCCATACAATGATATTTAATATGGCACAATCCAAATTTCATTAACATGGACAAGAGAATTTCAGATCATTACTTACGCCAGAGTAAACTAAAACAACTTTAGTGAATTCTTGGCAATTGGATCGGTTATATACTGTATTGAATTACGCCGTGGAGTCTACAAAGAAATATGTTTAATTCTGATAGTTATAAGTGCAAGCAACTGATACTCAGTGGTCGAAAATGAGGAAAAAATACCTTCGGAAAGAAATCTTCAACAAATATTCACTTTTGCTTGTTTCAATTTACTGCAGAATTGTGAGACTGATGTGACTTTTTGTGTTACATCAAAACAAATAAATGTATATTGTTATCAGACACTAACTAAGGTGGACAAGCGAAAAAAAATGCTACAATTGTTTAAAAGTTTCATTATTAGAAATATATTTCTGCAATACAAAAATTAATTTTTTTGGTTAATTCAAAACTTTTCTTCTATTTTCAAGGACATGTGTCTAAGTTCATTGCTTATACCTAATATGTACTTTTTATTTATTTATTTTTTTGAAAAGATCCAATTTAATCGAATAAACAGCAAAACCAGCAGAAGAATATAACCATTGTGGGAGAAGATTTCCAAAGGAATCAGGAGTTCCTCCAAAGTGGAGTTTTCATTTGTCATGAGAGTTTCTACGTATAATACCCCACCAAAAAATTAATTATAATAAGTTTTATCCTATTCTGACATTGAAATCTTTAAAAACACATGGAAAACAAATAATTATCTCCTTGTAAAATCTTGTCTAGTTTCATTTACTTTACTTATAATATCTGAAATTATTGATTTTTGGATATTATTAATTATTTTGGATATTGTTAGAATTATGTAAAAAAAGCGGGGGGGGGACGATCAGTTCCACATATCGAGCAGCATTAACTACTGCAATCGAAACCAGAAACTTCGTGTATGTCACAAAATTCTCATGACTTGAATTTCATTTTACAACTATCAAATCTGGAATAGAAATATCATCTTTCCTTTTCTTCTCTATCAGTCTTTTTTCCAGCTATGCAAAAATAACGTTGAATGAATATAAATATAGATACACAATCTTTATATGTACATAAATTAATCCTCTACTGTAGGGGTTCTCAACGTGGGGTACGCGGTAAAAGTTTTTGGGGTACGCCGTGAGAGCTCAAAAATCGCTAGATCTAGTAACAAAATAAAAATAACAATTGTTATACTATAACTATAGTTTAATCTATCTATACAAGGGGTACGGCTGTTACATACGCATTTCCAGGGGGTACGTAAAGCATAAAAGGTTGAAAACTACTGCTCTACGTTTTTTCACATAACTGAAGATCTTGTGCAAAAGCAATTTGTACAATCATAACAAATCGATGCGATTGTCTGTAGCAAATCATAGCAATAGCTTTTTGAACGTGGAGTAGAACATGACCATATTTTTTTGGTAATGTATTCCCTAAGCATCGTTCCAAGTATTGTGATAACGGTTCGATGTTTGTCATAAACATTTCGCACATGAAATGACCATTTTCGCCAACTAAAGACATAATATCTGTAATATCAAATATATATATGAACATAATCACTACATGAACTAACCGTAAATGCTCTAATAATAATCGGGGCTACAATTTCTTGCTTGTAATCAACTACACTTTGTGCCCAGACTACTATAAAATCCCCGGCTACAATATAAATTAGAACTAACTGAGACCCGTTCAATCATTGTTCAGAGTTTTTCAACTAATTTATGAACATGTGAAAAAATTATACAAAACTGTTCCAATTTTTTTATAAAAAAAGTTTTAGAAATATTTCCATGTCAAACCAAACACTTTCCTAAAATAATTGTACAATTCGGTTTTCACGAAAAGGAAATCCGCACATGAAAACTAATGTTTATCATCCCAATCTGAGATTTAGACACTGTTTACAAATTCTGCGCTATTACCCTACTACAATTCAAGCACAGACTACTATTTCAGTACTGGCGTTTAGTATGTCATTAATATATATATTTACAATGCTTCCAAATTTACTTTGCACTTGACATTATTGTTCTTCTACAGTGAACACTAACTTTTGGAACTCCTTTTGCATTACACTTCCCATTGCTTATTTCAGTCTCAACCATCAATTTATGACAAAATACAACACGATAAGTTAGCTTAGAGCTTCAAATCAATAAAGATACATTTTTATGCTTTCTCTATCGGAAATGGGCTTTGCAATTTGTATGAAAACTTTCCTTCTTCTCAATATTTCTGAACAGTGTATTAACAATAATTTAAAAAAAGGAAAGAAAATCGAAAGAAGGTTTAAAATAGTCTTTGATCTCCATCTTCAAGGTGCATCTGTGCGAGGCTGAAGGTATACCAGAACTGGTAGACGTGCCTTGTTATGGGAACAAGACCCTAGTGGCTGTGAAGGCATTGAGGAAGAATGCAACAGAGCAGGCACGGGCAGATTTCTACAAAGAAGTGAAGATCTTGTCGCGACTCCGCGATCCAAACATCGTGCACGTGCTGGGCGTGTGCACCAGAGATGAACCTCTGTGTATGATTGTGGAGTACATGGAGAACGGAGATCTGAACCAGTTCTTGCAACAGCACGTTCCCGAGAGCACGCCATTCAAGCCGACCAGCGCCAAGGTGCTAAGGTAGGTTTCAGTTGTCAAGAAGAGGAGATGTTCAGAAGAGGTGTACACTTATGGTCAGTTTATCAGGGGAAGAGGGGGGGCACAAGGTAATAAATTTCTCGAAAGAACTCGTAGATCAATAACACAAAGGAAAGACGTACAGTGCGCTACCAAAATATTAGAGAATTTTATGTCATTAGTAATATAACTTCAAAGTTTTATGTCTTCTAAGATATTATTTAATGGTAAAATGTGACTGAAGATAAAGAGCATAACCAAATCTATTTAAATCCTGATTTTGAACAATATTCGTTTGGTATTTAAAGAGTTACGGACGCTAGTATATATCACAGCATTAATGCATCGTAAGAATTTACCTCAGAAATTAATTAAAACTCTAAATAATAAGCATTGTTCAAAATCATTTATAATATTTGATCATTACGAATGATTTCTGTAAAACAAGATAATTTATTTTTGCATATTTAGCTTTCAAATCTCTTTAAATACAGAACGGAAATTGTGCAAAAGCGAGATTTAAATAGATTTGATTATGATTTTTAATTTATCTTCAAAACATATTTCCATTAAATGCATATTATAGGAATTAAAGAGATTCAAAGTTTGTTTCCCATTGATATAACATGGATATTCTCTAATACTTTGGTAGGATAATGTATAAACTCTGGTAGCTTGTCTGTGTTTCTCATACTGCACAAACAATGACACAAAGACGAAATCGGCCATGTTTTTTGGGCGGGTTCGTGGGTTTGGTGTTCATCAATCACTTATCAATGAGAAATATGATGAAAATTTATGTGTTTTTTTTTTCACCGTAGTATTGGAAATACTAACAGCTGGAGGTTGTTTATGGGTATAAATAAAAAAAAAAGTTCTCAAACAGCTGCGTACCACAGAGGTCTCACAGGATCCTGCCAGTTTATAAGCCAAAGTAGACGGTCTGTGAGGATGGCAGGACCTCAGCAGAAAAACAACACAAACATCCATGCCTTACCCTGGGATCAAACCTAGGTCCCTAAGGCAGAATTAAAATGAATTCCACTAGAAAGCCTATAAAAGTTATTTAATGAAAATTAATACAAAACTTATCATTGGAAAGTTATTTAATGCACATGAAGAAAAAAAGTGTCTATGGAGTATCTTGAAAGCAATCCACGCAAATATATTGAAAATGATTCGGAAAAAAACCTGGCGAAATACTACTATACAGAATTTATTCCCGATTATGTGTGCACTCTCTACTGAAGATCTCTTTCAGTTTCTAATTTTTTTTGCTGTAAAATATTCTTTATCTGAACGTTAATAATATATTTTTTGTGTGAGTTATGCGTACAGATGTTTGGCAAGCTACACTGTGATTAAAAGGATCAGGATTAGAAATTCCGATTAAGTCATAAATTAAATCATCTACAGTATAGTAGGCCTGGATCTAGAAAATTTTATTATGGCATAATACACGAGCAGTCAATTTTTATTATTCTTACTGTGTTCACTCGTAACATATTCAGGTCTGCAATAATTTGCACATGATACACTGATTTTGAGGGTTTCCATTTTGTACCCTAATTGCAAAATAAAAGGTTATATTTTGCAGTTCGGAAGCCAAATATTTATAATACAATTAAGTAATCAATGTCTATATTATTCTATAGTAGTATATGTGGCAGTAGGTTTCTAATAGCGTTTTATAAAGCAATGTGAATAACTTAAAAGCGAAGCTTGGCAAATATGCATATCTTTACAGTAGTCTCTCAAAACTCTTGTTAAGGATGAGCTAAACTGTGTGAATTATTTCGATTCTCATAGCATTTCATATCACGTTACTGAGTTTTTTCTTTTTCAGTTTTCTCTGATTTCACAAAAGGTTTTGGTTATTTCGGTTTATTAACATTCATAAAATCCCCAATTTAAATCCTAGAATCTTAATGGCATCAGAAGAAACCATTGAGCCCTACATAAGTTTCTAACAAAAATCATTGTTTAAATTTTCACAGAATACTGAAAAACAATTCACTGTGCAACCGCAAAAAAGTTCATGAAACGAACAAACCTGTGAAGCAGATTATTGCCGAAATAGAAGAACTGTTTACTCTTTCTGATTTTGAAAAATTCATTCAAGGTATTTACTCTTTCCAACCCCTGTCAATTGTTTTCGAGTACGCTGATTCCAAAATGGTTTAGTTTCTTTTTTTTTTCTAATTAGAGGAGACTTTTAATGAAGTACTGAGTGTTTTCTGATATGATTTATTAACTTCCTTGCTTCGATTAATTCATATCAAAGGCCTCGTCAGGTATCTCTTCGGTTTGATACGAGAATCTGGGTTAGGCTTAGTCGTTAACGCTCCAGTTGCAGTTGAATAATGTTTCAAGGCTTAGTTCCCACTTTGAATGCGTTGAGAATTTCCTCCACTAAAACCTGCTTCACCCTCGGGACGAAAAGAGACATAAATCGGTTTGGAAGAGTCGCTGTTTTACAGACGAGATGTTAAAACGTAGTCCATTGAACAGGAGACCATATCCAGTGCACATTAAAGAACATGTGGGATGGATTTAATGAGAGACTCTCATCAGTTTGCTAGCATCTATCCAGTGATTCCCCTTCACATCTCTGTGCTCTTATGGACCTTAAGACCTACTCATTTAGTCCATTGTAAGCGATGAAGAACTTATCATAGGTAAAACAATCAATTTGCTTTTTTCCTCACCCAGCCCGTCTTGGGAAACCTCACTGGTAAGATCTCAGACTCCTGGTACCATGCAGTAACGATTAGAACTCATTGTAATTGCCATATTAACATGGAACCTTTTCCTCTTGTAAAGTGTACTGTGGACACCCATGTCTCATTTACTATTTCACAGGCTATGAAGTATATTAGACTGGTATGAAAACTTGAGATTTGAGCATACGATGATTGTGCACATATTATAATGGTTATTGGATCGGAAATTCTGCTGTCAAATGGGCAATAACTAGAAATATGTAATAATAATAATACAACCCCAGTTCTGTCCTCGGTGGCAAAAGGGACATTTTGGACTTGGAAAGACCTTCATTTGTCAGATGGGACTTAAACCTTGGCTCTTGGGCAGGAGAGTCATACCCTATGCACTTTAAAATACGCTGGATGTCTTTGACGGAAAGCATTCATACATCTCCTAATAGCTGTTCAGAGGGTTCCCTTTTCCAGTCTTCTATGAGACATCGGGGTACTTGTGACCTGACCATTTAGCTTATTTCTGTGAAATAAGTACCAGTCAGAGGTAAACAACCTAATAACAACTGGACTACCAAGATGTCAAACTGATAATCGATACAATATTTTATCGTAGTGGATAACATCAACAATTATTGTTGGAATTTGAGTAATTCGTTTCATACATCATGAAATAAGAGAAGTCAACATATTTAAAAAGTATGACAAAGGAAACGCTTTATTCCCCCAGTTGCATTTATTAACACAAGATTAACAAGTTAGGCACTAATTTTCTAACCTTGTATTTGTAACTCTAACCAGCAAAATGAAACGTTCGCTTTGTTATACGTTGTTTTTGATGCCATGAAATCGTTGATCTATTTATCACTTTCTTTCCTGTATTGGAAAAGGGAAATAAAATCTAACAAGATTGATAATGCATACTTTCTTTAATTTTGTTAAACTAGCTGAAGTGCTATAATAATAACGCATTAAAGCATTAAAATATCAATACTCCTTCGCATAGCCATTCTCGGCAGTGTTTTTTACTTACTTCCTTCATTTCATTCGTCTGGTGCTTCTCAGATCCTCTCCGATATCTTTTGTCATTTGGGCCTAATGAAGATGTCTCAAACTGCTTTGAAGTGCCTTTGTACAATCTCAAGAACCTCGAAACTCTATGGTTTCTTTCGTTTGGAGTTTGAAAAATAAAACAATTCTGTTCAAAAGAGTGTCTTTCAAGTATTCATTAAAATTTTGTCCTCTCGTGTCCTTATTAAGTGTGGCTATTAGTACATAACAAGGGTTTTAATAAAACTAAATACCTGGCAAATTTTGGTTCTAAGACTTCATGAACTAAAAAAAACAAGATTAACACTTAATACATGAAGTTCAGACGATGTGCGATGAATGATAATAAAAAACGCTTCAAAGATATTTGAAGTTTGTTTAAATTTTATTATACAAATTATCTCCCACATCGTTGCTTCTACTAACGTCGTTTTTCAATTACCACTGTTACCCCGTTGTCGAAACGATTTCTCACTGCCGTTGGTTTCATGAGTTTTCATTTAAAGACATTCCCACACAACATACCTAGAAACAACAATCTCTATTTTAGAGAGGGGGAAGGGCTCAGTCGGTAACTCACCAGGCTCATATTCTGATGTTTCCATGTTCGAGTCCGAATTGTGCCAGCATTGAGATTTTTCTCTATTAAACTCTTGCTCTCGGCCAGAAAGGGGATGCCAGGGGTCTTGGAAAGGCTGCCGTCGTACGGGACACTAAGCCGTGGCACCATGTTGAGAGAACCATACCCTGTGAACGTTAAAAAACTCTCTGGATGGCCTTGACGGGAAGCTTTCATTTGTCTCCTAATAGTTGTCCCGTGGGTCCCCTTCCCCCAACATTTTCTGAGCCCTTGAGTTCCTTGTGGTGTTATAACGTGACCTGGTCTTTTAGCCCATTGTGGGCAAAAATGTGCTGCTCAGAGGTGAAATAACCTTACTTATGACTATGACTGCCACCTACTATTTGTTTCAACTTCAATACCTTTTTAAATATTGAGCGAATATTGTTAAAAATAGAAATTTAAAAAGATATGATTTAGATTTCTATTTTTATATTTAGTGACTTTTTTCGTAGGAAGTTTATTTTCAATGTTATGGAGTTTTCAAAGTAGCTTTCCAATAGAATAACACAATAGTATCTCTAGAAATGCTAAAGCTTAGTGTATATCTCAATCGAAATGTATTTTAAATTTATGTTAAGACATATCAATACAAAATTACAATAGAAAGGATAAACACATATTAGCATTCTTTTTCTCAATATCAATGTAATAAACAACTCAAAAATCATTTTGATGAAAGGATTTTCCAATTCCCTTTCTTATATATTATTTATATTCAGATTCAACTCTTTCCCCTTCAAATGTCAGAGTGTTTTTTATTGAAATCCAGAGAAATTGCTCCTCTCCATATTTCATCATGTAATGAGCAAATATTAGTTTTCTAATAAATGTTTATTGAAATCACCCAATCTCATTCAATGTTTCAGTCAGTGATGGTTACACATACAATATTTTAATCATTAATTCACTTCATACTGTCTGCCAAATTGAAAGGAATCATTTGCCATTCATTGATTTCGATTACTACATAAAAACTTTGTTTTTCAAAAAGTCTTTTCATTCGAAGAAAACCAACATGTTGCTGAGGAAACTCTCTCGACATTCTACATTCACGCCGAACTAAAGTTGTAATTTAGTCCTCTAAACACATCTAGCCGTCCCATGGCCGAGTGGTTAGCGCGCTTGGCTGCTGATCTAACGGACCTGGGTTTGAGCCCCAGGTAAGGCATGGCTGTTTGTGTCATTTTTCTGCTGAGGTCCTGCCATCCTCTCAGACCTTCTACTATGGCATATAAACTGACAGGCTCCTGTCAGACCTCTGTGGCAAGCAGCTGCTTGAGGGGGTATTTATTTATTTTTTTAAACACATCTATCCTGAGCAACAGCTGCAGTATTTGTCCAGTGTAGGCCACTTCCAACAAGATTCTGTTTGTCTTCCCACTGCATCCTAGGTTTTCTCCTTTTTCTAAGGCCGTTAAGCATACTCTTCATACTAATTTTCATTTCATTATTTCACTAATTTCTAGTTGTGTGTAAGGACAACATGTCCCAACCAATGCAGTCTCTGCCTACAAAATATGCTGCTCAAAGCAGGTCACTGCTTCCTTCGGCTAACTTAATTATTCCTTAGGAAGTCAAAATACCTAATACCCAAAATACTGCATAGGCATCTGGAATCGAAGACATAAAGTTTCCTGTTATCTTACTTACATATTATTTAAATATAATTCTCGAAACACATAAAGCAATACAAAAATTCAAAGACTTTTGCGTTTTCATCAAGAAATAATTCTCTAGAAATACCATATTTTTATTTGTATTGTACCTTTGGTCTATTACTAATTAAACATAATTAAGTAAAATGATGATGTGTTATGAGTGATAATAATAAATTAATATTCATCTATTAATATTAATCTAGCACATAAATTTCGCCATTTGAGAGAAAACTAGATTAGCTATGCATCGAACAAACAATGCATGTGAATAATACAAATTAATTGACTTGATATTTGATTGAAATATTTGTAGTTGCGTTGAATGAATGTGTATTTTTTGTTGCAATCTGTATATAATATAGCAGCAGCAGCAGCAGCAACAGTAACCAAACAGATAATATCATTTGGAGTTTTATTAATTAATCCTTGCAATTTTTGCCTTCAGATTAACAGGTAATTGATGCATTATTAATTACAAATTATTGAATAATTATTAATTATAAATTATTGAGCAATTATTAATTACAAATTATAGAGAAATTATTATTTACAAATTACTGAATAATTATTAATTGCAATTATTGAATAATTGTCAATTATAAATCACTGACAAATATTCATTACAAATTATTGAAAAGTTATTAATTAGAAATTATTTGAAAATTATTGACTCAAAATTATTGAATTATTATTTAATTACAAATTTTTTGACAATTATTGATTCCAAATTATTCAATAATTATCAATTCCAAATATTTGAACAATTATTAATTAAAAATTGTTGAACAATGATTATTTTCGAATTATTCAACAATTTTTAATCACAAATTATTGAACAATTATTAATTCCAATTTGTGAATAAGGATAAATTAATTTTACTAGGATCATATGTTATTAGTTATTAGTTAAAATTTTATTTTTTTTTTCAAAATTATGATTTCTTCTATTTAACATTTTACAATCAATACTGGAGCAACTGCCTGTAATCACAATATGCGTTCAAATACATTAATAAAAAGCATCTGAACTTTTTTTTCATCGTGACATAACATCTGCTATCCAAATTAATTGTAAAAGCTAAGTTCACTCTGAAAATGTAATGATGCTATTTTCCTTAGCAAGTACTTATTTTTTTTAAGTTTTATGAAAATTGAATATTGGCTTGTTAATGAATTCTAAAGATGAGAATAAGTCTATAAAAAACTTGTTATTGCGCACACTATTTTCTCACCTTATTAATAAATTCTATCCTGTACTAAAATATTTATGGATGTAGAAAAATGTAAGCCTTCTGTACAGAAGAGATTCGTTCTATATGATGAATGTTAAATTTTAGATTGAACTTCTAAGCTAACATTTGTATATACAATGTATATATATTCTAAAGAGAAACCCTGTTTCCCAAAAATCCAGAATACTGATACCATTTCTGGGTTATTAATAAATCAATGTTTTAAATAATAAATCAGTTCGAAGCGCATTCTACACTGATTTCCATAAATTAAGAAACAACATTATGTTATGTCAAGGGAAGCTAACGTCGAAGCTCTATATGACTTCTAAAACATGGTTTTTTTTGCTTGGAAAAATGTGATAGAAGATTTCAACGATATTCGTTCAATATTTATTGAGTTATGGAAGCTGAATATTTAAATATTTAACAACAGCAATGCCAGTCTTAAGAAGCATGTACAAAACTGATGAATAGTGAAAGAATTCTTTACACGAACTTCTAAAATACACATTTATTTCATTATACACTTATTACTAACTTAATAACAGTACTTAATACTAATTTTCAACTTCTGAAGTCATTTTTAGTGACTGGCATTTTTATTGTTAAATATTCAAACTTCTATAACTCATTAAATACTGAACGAATATTGTTGAAAAATCGAGATATTGATATAATTGATTGAGATCTTTATATGCTATCATTTTTCGAAGCAAAAACTCTTATTTTAGAAGTTATAGAGCTTCGACATTAGTTTCATATTGAGACGTAACATAGGACTGTTCCTTAATTTATGAAAACCAGTGTAATTAAATACAATTAGTCATAGAAACCATTAGCTCATAGTTGGGCAGAGACTACAGCTATTGTATATAGATTTCAAATCGTAACCATTCTAAGATTTCCCCAAATTAAATTTTCATTGATTTTTCACTCCGAATTCTTCTTGAACTCACCCCAAGTCGAAATGTATAATGTCCGTATTATTATAGACATTATCGAGGAAGCCAGATAAAGTATTCTCTAGCTATATATCTGACACACACACACACATATGGTATTTATAAATCATCTGAAACACAGATGGTTTATAAGACTAATAACCCCTCAAGCAGCTTCTTGACACTGACAGCAGCTTGTCTCTGTAATGCACCATGGAGAAGATTTTATATGAAGGCGAGACCTCAGCAAATAGAAAACACGGTGAAAGAGCAATGTCGTCTACGAGATACGTCAATATCAGGTTCCTCTGATTCACAGACGAGTACGCTAATCATTTGGTCACCAGACAGCCAGAGTGTTCACTAACTGAACATTAGAATAAAAGTCGTTTAATTAATAGTTTGCTTTTGTGAGCTATATCTACACAAACCATTACAAACCCATTGACACATCAAAGAGTTTGTAAGTGGAAGAATTACGTTTTTTTCTTTATGAAATAGCTATTTTATTATTCTTACACACTTTGGCACATCCAATACAGATCTCATTAAAATTAATTGTTTAATCTTAAAATTAATATATTCGTGGGTTGGGTTGTTTTACCTCTGAGCGGCACTTTTTTGCACACCATGGGCTAAATGGCCAGGTCACATGGACCCCGAAGGCTCAGAGAAGGTTGGGGGAGGGGACCCACTGGAATAGCTGTTGGGAGACAGATGGTAGCCTCCCGTCAAAGCCATCCAGAGTGTTCTTTAACGTGCACAGGGTATGGCTCTCCCGCACAAGGGGCCGCGGCTTAACGTCCCATCCGACGGACGGCGGCCTTTCCAAGCCCATCGGTGTCCCCTACTGACCGTGGGCAGGGCGGGGAATTTTGCGGAGATAAATCTCAACGCTGACCCAGCTGGGACTCGACCTGGGAACAACAGATTACGAGCCTGGCGCGCTACCGACTGAGCCACCCCCGCCCCAATATATTCGTGTATTTTTTTTGAATGGGAAAAGAGGAAGCGGGTGCGCAAAGGTGTTAGCTTGACCAGGGGCATCGTCATCAGAAGAAGGGGTAGCAAGAGGCAGTATTATCTCCTCTCTCTAGGAAAAATTGATCGAAAAATATATTTTCCTTAAATAATACAAATTTACCCAAATTAATGTCGTGTTTTACCTTAGCGAAATGTAATCTTGAATTTTTATGTTTTCTTCAGTTTTCGGAAACATATTATTAATATTTATTTATTAATTTGAAAAAACCCCATTTACATGTATTTTCAATAATAACTTTCGATATTTTCGTTTTGACTTCAGGCATCCTTAATTGTATTATGATATATGGATGGTTTTTGGATGGTTCATGGATTTTTTGGATGGTCATGGATTGCTGCATACACAACTGGGCTTATTATTGAACTGCTCGAGCTAAATATTTCTATTTTGAAAAATTTTGTTTTTTGCCCCCACCTCTAAAAAATTTCCTGCCGTCGCCCATGAACATGACTTTGATTTAATGTATATCGTTTTTAGTTTCAGAACGAATCATTTCTTTATAATGTAATAGCTTTAATACTAAACTTTTCAATTTTTTAGTGGTCAGTTTCCGTCTAAGGCAGTCGTCTGGAACATTTGTTTTTTCAAGAACCGCAACAGGAAAAAAAAAACAATTTCTGAGAGTCATAAATCAAAACCTTGGTTTGGTCGAGAGTCATAACAGAAAAAAAGAGCCACAATTATTCCATTAAGAAAACTACTAAAATGTAGCATATAATTTTAAAATAGGTGTATTTAAATAAATATAATAAAACTGTATTGGAAAAAGAGTACACAAAACTGGGATTCATCAGTTTGACTTTTGAGTTTGTCTTCTCGACCAACTAATTCAAATTTGTAGTATGTTTAGAGCATTAGAATTGTATCAGTAGAACTTTATCAGGTGCTTGATTTTTTTTTAAATAAAATTAATGTAGAAAACAATTAATCACAATTAAACGTTGAATCAAAATACATAGATTTTTAACATGCTCGGAGCAGATGGTGGACCTCTGGTCTAAAGTACTGTCTTTCTCAGTTTTAGTAATAGGTTTAAAAATTTGCAAAATGTTTGCAAATAGACGATCAACAGATTAGTTTAACACTTATTTCTTCTTCCCAAGGACATAATAACAGATAATCTACCTATCTTTTTTACTCGAATATTTAAATGCAGCACTAGCTTCTCTGCAGCTTTGCAGTAGGAAACTATTTTCGAGTGATATCAAGCGTCATCAATGCACATCTCATTATATGGCATATTATACCAGTCGATCCTGTGATCTTTGAGGAACCTGAATGGTAATTTTCGATCTGCCTTTAAAACTAGTTATTTGGCTACATAGTGCTCCTGAGGGTCAAATATGTGAGGTTAAAATATCCGAAGTTTTAAACTTATTTGAGATGATTCGGAATAAATTTTAATGGCATAACTTTCGTATTAAAAGTTAAACATTTTCTTTTACTGTGTATGAAATTTGCGGTAAACAATAAATTCTGTGTTGATGTTAAACCAATGGACATTCAGCAGGGTAAAAGGTTAGTGGTGACTGAGTGTTTAACACGTTTGGCTGAGGACAGGGATTATAGAGTCCCTGATAAAGCATTGATGTTTTTTTATTGTGTTTGCCGTTGTGCTGAGGTCTCACCTTCCTCAAAGACTTGTTGTATTACATCGATAAACTTTTATGGCAACCAGCTGACTGATAGGCAATTTGTTATTTTTTATTGTGATTTATTTATTTTTGTTTTCATATTGTGTCGCAAAATAATAATAAAGAGCTTCGTATTACACAGATAAACATTTGTGTCAAGCAGCTAACTGATTGGGTAAATTATTATTTTTTTAGATTTAACTTATTTTTTTTAATATTGTGCAGTAAAAAATAATTAAAAGCCATTCTGTTGTTTTTCTGCTATAATTATTCGTGTTTAATCTTTGAAAATCATCATTTAAAATATTTGAAAGGCAATAAATTAGTTTGTACCTAAACAATATTTAAGAAGACGCATGTGTGTCTAAAAATGCTAACTGTTACAATTAGAAAATAATCGAATTATTCTTCAGATTTTCCGTCCTGTCGTAGAACTCTAACAAATGACAGTTAATATAAAGCTCCGTAGAGATCTGCAAGAAAGGCGAAACTTCAACATAAAGACAACATCAGAAATACAACATTCAGTCTTTATCTGGTATTCCAACTTAGCTTCTTTTTTTCCACAGTCGAGCGAAATAACCACAAGGGGACTGATAATATTTAAACTGCTCACATCGTCCATTTAAAAAACCTTAAATGAAAATGTTTGCAAACTGGACAATTTAGCACTTTCAATTTTTAGAATAGCTGTGAAAGTAGGGCATTTATTTGAACTTAATGGTGTGGGGGTTGGCTCAGGGGACACCGTCATGCTGGCAAGGCCACCGTCCATCGAATGAAACGTGAAGCTGTGGCTAGTGTTCGGGAAATATATATCTACGCATGTTAAAAAACATGCTGAATGGATTGATGGGGGACATTCATCAATTTCCTAACAGTTTTCCAGTTTGTCCCCTTTCCCCCAAACTTCTCTGAGCCCTTAGGGTCCTTGTGAGCTGAACATTTCACATATTGTACTAAAAAGTACCGCTAAAGGTAAAATAACAGAATCTATGAATTTAATGGTCTAGGGGAAAAATTATGATATTTTATTCTATGATCTTGGAAAATGCGATTTTTCCCGATATGAGTTTGAAAAAAAGATACTCTTTGATTGCATAAATCTCGAAACGGTTTCAAAGTATAACAGACGTAGACGTAAGTACTAAACGATACAGATATGAATATTATATTACTGTTAGCATTACCAAAAAAAATATATTTTCTTTTTTCCAGCTATGGCAGTCTGATCTTCATGGCTACTCAGATAGCCTCCGGTATGAAGTATCTGGAGTCCCTAAACTTTGTACACAGGGATTTGGCAACACGGAATTGTCTGGTGGGCAGGGCGTATACCATAAAGATAGCAGACTTTGGAATGAGCAGGGATCTGTACTCCGGAGATTACTACAGGATCGAGGGACGAGCCATGCTACCAATTAGGTGGATGGCCTGGGAGAGCATATTGCTGGTGAGTAGATATAAATGTTGTAGTTCAGTGTATTTACGTAGTACAGTATATATTACTCATTATATTACGTAAATACGAATTGCATAGCACTGAATGTAGTGATCGCTTTCAAGTAACTAACGTTTGTTGTAAATCTAAGCGATTATCAGCGGGGATAGCAGGTAAAATATTCTAACAGTTTGTGGGGTATTAGTTAGGGGGGCAATTAGTGGGGCACGAAAGCGATTCGAACGAAGAGGAATACTGATTTCGCATATTATTTTAGAAATTAATATCTTACTGAGTGGCTAATAAAGTAAGATTACCCCACCCCATGCTCAAGAATGAAGTGGGTGAGAGCAAAACAATCTGATGTATGCCAACAGTGGCAAAGTCATCATGCGCTCTAGTGCAAAATATTTTAGTGAATGGGGGATCTACAGCCCCAAATAGGTCCCAGCACCATGGTGGCTCCCCTGCGTTGCATCGTGTGAATTCAAAAGTGTCACAAATAATGAGCTAACGGCGATATTTGTGAACATTTCAAAAGCATTATTTGTTTGTACCAGTTTAACTGGAAGGTGAGCTCTGAGGTCTTGAAAACGTATGGTAGGTAAATATTACTGTTATGTAAAATATTATATCTGCAAATTATGATTGAATTAGACATTTGACAAAAAGCCATTAAAGCTACATATTAGATGGTAACAATTTACAGATTCTTGGTTCTAGAAATATAATTTAAACTTCTTATGAGAGATATATTAAAATAGTTAGGAATCTGAAAATTATGACTCATTGGCTAATTTCTACTTATATGATACTATTCTCTGCTTGTAGTGACTGATTTGATTTCATCTAATCAGATTATGATCATTAGTAAGGTAATTAGAAATTTCCTACACATACAAGGATAGATGCAGTTTGTGTGTGTCATTCTGAGGAAGTAACAGCAAAGAGCACTGAAAAATCTAGGCTGAAATTGAACTATCAGTCAGTATTAGTTACTTTGCAGTTTATTTACGCGGAGTAGAAATGACACCAACTTAGCTCGGTCAATTTGGTCACAACCAGACTTTCAACGGTGATCATTAATGGAGAAAAAAAAAGGTTAAATTCTTCTTCTTTAAAACAAAATATTAACATTCCACTTTGTCGTCGATATTATGCAAAAATATTCAAAGCCGCATTCATTTATCTGTATTTGCAATTCCACTATAATTAGAAAACTTTTCCTTGCGAGGGTAAATTAAAACCTCTCAGACTAGAGGCCTTAGGCACGTAAGGGGCCGCGCACAAATCCTCACTCCTCCCGCACGACGAGAACCGCAGTTGGTCAATACAAATTCTGCTGCTCCCTCACGGAAACAATCTATTGTTTTAGTGGTAAAAAGTTAATGAGGATTCTGAAAACACGCAACGAGTGTAGAAAGAGACTGAAGTAGCCTTAGCGATAGATGGATAGAGAGAGAACGAACGAGAAAGATACCCAAGAACAGCTACTCTTGAAACTGATGTTGTAGCTTCGAAGATAATCACAGGACTGCCTGACCTTATCCATTATTTAGCATTGTCATTATTAGCGCAGCTCAGTTATTTTTTTCCTTCCTCTTCAGCCAGTTTTTGTGCTCCTTGTTTGTTGATAGGGACTTAGAAGAAGAGATTTAATCTTTAATCACCGCTGCCAACCAGATGGACCGCGAAGTGATCTCCAGTAACCACCGAATAACTAACGCGAGGACCAGAAAGCCTTCTTCTCATTAGCTCACCGAGGAGCAGTTCGCTCACAGTCGATGCTGTCGAGATGGACGACGTTAATTGGACATGGGATCGGGTCAGGTGTTGGCATACGTTGTCTGTCGACGGCTTGATATTCCTCGTTCATTGGCTCTTGAAGATAACTGCAACGAAACTATTGATTACTTTAGAAAACACAAGGGAACAAAAAGGAACCAAGGAGAATAAAAAAATAAAAGTAAGGAACCACTTATTGGTGAGATTATTAACAAGAGTGTCACATCGAAGGACAGATTACGCAATTCTGAAAACCAGGGGCCTTAAGAATTTTGTGGGCGTTCGTTGTGCTGGCACTGAATAATGATTATATAAGAATAATAATTCACTTTAGTGAAACTTGTTTTTTTGTTGGTAAGCACCCTCAGTTTTTGAGTATAGCGAAGTTTTTAAGATCACTAACACTTTGAGAATGTAACTGACAGAAAAATAATAATTCATAGTTATAATTAGCAACTCTGTGCAACAACTGTAAGGTTGTTTAGGGATCACCTTACAGTTATTATCAACTTATGTTAATTTCATAAATTTATTTCCTCGCTTTCAGTAATTTTAAACTGAGCAAATGTTTCGAAATTTTGTTTACTAAAACTCCACTGATGATCTAATATTTGAGTGAATTTGTGGTGACCTGGGTCTTGAGGACTTGAAGACTTCGCAGTCATTAATTAAAACAAAGAGAATTTTCAAATACATTAAGGATTTTTTTTTTGTCTTGAAAAAAAATGGGGGGGAAACATTTCACTGTGATTGAATCCAAAATTTATATATATGTTTTGTGAGGACCATAATGAGAGTCGATGTGCAAAATTTGAGGTCAATAGGATAAAAAATGGCTTCACAGATATAATTAATAGTCAATAGACAGAATATGCATTTAATGGCTTTAAATGTCAATTATATGCATGATACGAATGGATTTGAATGAATTGCATGAATAATATATATTTTCCATATTTCATTCAAATCTATACTTTGTATTATTAACATTAATATTACAAAGTTGTAAAAGTGCTGAAAATGAAACCAATGGATATAATTATGTTTAATATTGGTAACTTTACCCCCCCCCCCCCTCTGAAACAATTCTTTCCGACCCCATATTAATATCCTTTGTAGAAGGTTCCCATGTGTTCCATATAGTTGTTTAATGACTCTGTAGGGACTCAGCAGCTAGGGCAGAAAGCGTGAGAGCCAGAATCGCCATTTTGGTGGCAGGTCCTTTCTGCCTAGCAACAAAGCGCCGACAGAGGATCCAGTTTGGGGACCTGGGTGAAGAAAAGCGACGAGAGTCCACGTGGCACTGCGACCATGTCTATATCCCATTGGCCAAAACACCCTAATGTCCTCCCCCCGAAGAAACATCACATGGCCTCATCTGGGAGGGGGGGCTTAAGAAATGGGCTTAAAAATTAACTGCAACGAAACTATTGATTACTTTAGAAAATTGTAAAAAACAAAGAAATTTGTCAGCATGCAAATTAAAAATTTGCATGCTGACAACGAGACCTTCCGCATGTCAGGCGGATTGTCTGTTCTCTGCTCAGCAAGTGACTGTACCAGGTGGGAGTCACTGTTTGTATATATTATAAATTGTAAATTGTGCAAATAAATGTATATATGAAAAGACACCTGAGTTTGTGTACCTTGGCCACCTAGATAGATAATCCTGACAAGCTAGGAATAGGTACCCTTCTGCACACACTCTCGCACACAGTCAGAAAAAACAACCCAGCCCAGACAGGCTCCTTCTACAACTTTCCACTGAGCATTGGAAACCATGTTATCTGCCTATTACCTCTCAACACATCTAATGTATCTGGAAATTCTACCTTACCAACATTCTAATGTATCTGAAAAAATTTTTACAAGATGCTCAATGTGCATATTTTATTTATTTGCTACTCTGCATATTAAGTAAAATCTCAGTAGGCTGAAGAACACATTTTTATCACTGTTTTGTATAAAAACTGTATTAAGATTTTATTCATGTTTTCTAATCATTGAAATTCAACATTACAGATGTATTTTGATTATTAAGCTAGCTCCTTTTCTGCAACGAATGTTAGTAATCATAGCAATGCATTCGGAAACACGAGTGCAAGTGTCCAATAACATTTTGTTGTTTATCTTTCTCTTAATGTGTTTATGCACAACATTCAGATTACTATTATATATTATTCGCCCAACTTATCGTTAGTGAGTACTGCCTAAACATGTTTTCTAGGGTTCAAAACTTACATTTTGTTCCGAATAAGGACTTCCATGCTGACAGCCTTTCTAATCAGACAGTGGTAACTTATATTATAAAAGGATACATTTGAATGACCATTACAGAATCATCTAATAAAACTCTAGTACTTTACAAATCGATTAAAATAACATACCACTGAGTGGCACTTTTGCTGCATAATAAGCAAAAAATGACGGCCTTAGACATCCTAAAGTTTAGAAGATATTTGGGGAAGAGACCCATTGTATAGTCAGTAGAGACAAAGGTCAGTTTGAGTCTGTCAGAGTTTACCTCTGAGCTGCACTTTCTTTCATACAATGGGCTAAAGGATAAGTATGCAAAGCTTAATAGAGGAAGGGCATTCACTGGATAGCTGTTAAGAGATAGACACCTACCATGAAGGCCATCCAATGTGTTCTTTAACTTGAAGAGGGTATGATTCTCTTGAAAAAGGGGCAGTGAGTTAATGTCCCATCCAAAAGATAGTGGTCTTTTTGAAACCAATGGCGATACATTTCACACAGTATAGGGTTGAATATAGGGAAGAATATCGGAATGCACAGAGGTTAATGTCAGTTATATGCATGATATAATTGGATTCCACGGCTTAATGTCTCGTGTGATTGAGAGCATTTATTAATTTCTCCTTTTCCATAAAGGTCAGAGCAAAGAACCATGACCCTGAGCAATACCAGATCATGACCCTGGTGACTTATAACTACAATTTGAACAACCCCATAGTGTATGCATGTTATAGAAAACAATGGATGGCCTTGATAGGGATCTTGCATCAATCTCCTAATAGCTGTACAGCCCCTCCCTCCATACAGCTCTGAGGCCTTGCAACCTAGTCATTTAAGCATGAATACGAAAGGAGGCTATATATGGTATGAACTAATGTGACTATTTTAGTGCAGGTTTGCAGGGTGCTTTCTGAACATATTTCATTATTACACTACAAAAAAAAACACTCTCTTTTCCCCTTAAACTTAATGTGAAATCTTATATCTTTTATTTTCTTCATTGAATGATATTACCTACTTCTCTTCCTTCCATTTAGGGAAAATTCACGACCAAGAGTGACGTATGGGCTTTTGCTGTGACCATGTGGGAAATTTTGACTTTTGCCAGGCAACAGCCTTATGCCGATCTCATGGACGACAAAGTGATAGAAAATGTCAGTCGCTTCTATCACAACGACGGACTTCAGGTGTATCTTCCGCAGCCTGCCAGCTGTCCAAAGGAGATCTACGACCTCATGAGGGAGTGCTGGCAAAGAAACGAACATGATAGGCCGAACTTCCGTGAAATACATCTCTTCCTGCAGAGAAAAAACTTGGGATATGCTCCTCACGTGTGATGTCAAGACACTGATAGATTAGTGTGACAAAATATTCGACGGTATTCATCACAATGATCGTGTTGCATAGCTGGCAGACTGACGAAATGATGAAGCAAGTGATTTAAACTACAATGTAGTCCAAGACTTCGCTATTTTTTCCCAACACGACGGAAAGGCGTGATCTCTTTTGTGCAGAATGGTGGCCAAAATATTTTAAACCCATCGGTGCTAAAACCTTCCCACTCCTGCTGGAGCACCATACCCAGCAAAACGAAACAAATTTTGTGACCATGAGCTTGTGAATTTTCTAGAGAAATGTACGGTTCATCTTTTTTTTCTGTTGAACATTAGTTTTTGTTTTCCTTCTGTGCAATGATGGTTGATAATCGGGAACTGACTCGAACCAGTATCTTCCGAAGTCTTAGGGATCACTTGCCTGCAGTTTTGCTTACTGGTGATAAAACTTCAAGCCTATGGCCATCACAATAGCAAAGTAATTTTTAGCTTTATATTTTAATGAAGAATTGAAGTATTTTCACGCACTCTTCTCATTCATTTTGTGGACATCATATCACTCTTTCCGTTGAAGCTTTCAGTTTCTTGCCAAACATTGACTGTGTGGTAAGGAGGCAGGCATTTAGCAGTCATTTCTACAGAAAATTTTGTACAGATACTTTTCACTATGAGTGCTAAGATACTAATATGGATGCTAACATTAACTTTAAAGGACATTAGTTTCTACATTTGATGAACAACTTCGCTGTAGCGAGCGAAGGAAACCACTTGAAAGTTGTATTTAATAATGGATTCTGTACTTAAGGAAACAAAATAATAATGACTGGTCTAACGAACTGATTTATAGTTGACCATATGTATATTTGTAATGTGTATTAGTTGGTTATAAAGAAAAAGCTCACATCACCTAAATGAACGAATATGCACATTTTGCACAGTCATTTTTATATCTCACTTAACCCACACACTAAACGAAAAAAAAGAAACTGTTATTAACTTTTCTCATTGTAATTTGTTTTTGTTCTATAATATACTTGTCATTCCTATTTCCTACAAGGTATTTCTCTCACCAATTAATGTGGTGTTTTTGCAACTGATTTGTTACTAATTCTTAAAGAAACACGATTGTTAACTTTCTTGGGAATTACAGTTGTCAGAAGTAAATCGAATCAAACCCAAAGCCATAATTACTTCTACTTATATGCAGTTTAGAAACTATCACAGAAAAATCGTGTGTTATGCTTCTTTGGTTCTGTTGCAAAAAACACCAAGTTTAACGGTTTTTAGAATATACAATGATTAATTGAAAAGCATATTCTTTTAGCTGGGTTTATATATCTCTGAGTAACACTTTTTTTCACACAATGGGCTGCATAGCCTGGTCACAAGGACCCCTAGAGCTCAGAGAAGGTTGAAGGAAGGGATCCACTGGACAGCTGTTATGAGACAGATAGAAGCCTCGCATTTTATGTCTCACTTGATTACCTCAAGTGAGATATAATATGGTCCATACAGCATGTTATTTAGCGTGCACGGAGAATGGATCTCTTGTACAAAGAGTCCCAGATTTAACGTCTCATTTGACGGACAGCAGTCTTTTTCCAAGCTTATCGATGTCTTTTTTCTCACCTAGATCATCGGTTGACGAAAATAAATATAAACTTTGGCACAATTAGAACTAAAACCTGGTAATTGCAGATTATTCATTTAGTAATAAACATTTTGTTGTATTCTACACTAATTAACATTCAAAGAAAGAAATAACTGATTACATGTGACTACAATATCGATATATTTTAAGGCTCTGAAAGTTTTATTAATATCTGATGTGCATCTGATCAGATAATATGCATTACACAGATCATGTTTCATAGTGGAATTAAAAATAGTATCGAATTTACTTCACGATAAGCTAGCAAAATTTGTGAACATTTCTATAGGTTGATTCGATTTACACGTCGACAATTGCAATTTAGATTCTTATTTGTTTTCAGTGTAGATAACTATGATTAAATGCAAGAAAGAAAACTGTTGTTTCAGAGTTGTAGATGGAAACTTCAGTAGTAATGTGTGCACCTGCTCAAATTATTAGCACATGCTTTTCTTCATCTCTGTGGTTTCATAGATGTTTCTACTATCATTTTATTTAATGTACGATTTAAGGAGAAAGTTTCTTTAGAGAAAAGTATGCGTGTACAAATAATTAGATAAAGAAGTTAATTACATATTTATTTCCGAATGCTTTGTTAATTTAAATAAGCTGATGAAAATTTATTAATTCCGGATAATATTTTAATCGTTTTGAGAATTAATGGCTCATATTAATAATGCACTCAAAGAAAATATCTTTTTATGTATGACATGGTGTGTGTAACAGATGTGCTTTCAAGATGCAAAGCTGCCACCAGGAAAAAGATTTTTTATAAGTATGATTCATTATATCTATAAACTAAAATCATAAAGTACTGTAATATTTGCACCACTTAAAAAATTGTAACACCACATTTCTTATCACAGTGTTTTTTTAAGAGTTAAACAAAAGTTTTTATTATTTCTGAAACATAAAGAGGTAGATATCATTTATTCATTTGCCAGCTAATATTTCAACTTTTCATCTTTATGATTTCTTCGGCCATTCTTTCAAAGGCCCGAATAGATTAAAAAAATCTTCTTAATTCGAAACCTAAGAAAAGGTAAGGAATGCAATCTACGCTTGAAATCCGTGTTTGGAAGTAATTTAGAAAAAGAACACGAACGCTTGCCTGTAGAAAGCTTTAACTTCTCTGATTAACTATGGAAAGCAGATCACTCTCTTATCGGTACTCTGTTTTAACGTAAACAATGGTGCGGCAAGTTCTCCTCAAATAGTTTCTAGTCCAGTGGTCGCCTAGTACTTTTAACAACGAAAGACAATGAAAAGCAAGATGTGACGCGTGAAAATGCAATGATCCTATCTCGTTAGAGAGCTTCTACGATAAATGTTACAATCGCGAAGGTGTGGGTGTAAACGAAATTATGCTTCATCTTGTACTTTACAACATTTCTAAACAAAAGAATACAGCCTTTTCAATTGCTCACTTTCATAAGCTAATAGATATTTATTTCTTGCACGGAACTTGGGACTCTTTTTTTGCTGTGGCGGAATCTTACATCTCCAAATCTTGCTGTAACTCATAAGGATGTACCATCTTTTCTTTGGTTGTTAACACTTCAACTTCAGATTTAACCGCTCCGTTCTTCGTGTGAATTAAGTATAAGTGTCAGTTCTATTGAAGCGAATTAAAAATTTAATTAATATTATGTTTTTTACCATCACAGAAAGGATCTGTGATATGTTTATATAAGATAGTTACTCTCTTTCTAAAGACGAAAAAGTTTTTTTATTTAAAAAAAAATATTTTTTTCCCTTTTGAAAACGTTTGAAAAAGAAAGTCATGATGAATATAAGCTGTGAATTTTTGCATTGATTACTTTTTCTCTTATTTGTGGTTATAGACTATTTAATTTCGAAAGTACTTTCGACCTGAATTCTCATTCCTTCACCGTAGAAAAAAATAACTTTGATGGCCAAAACCAATATCTTCAAACTGTATTCCACAGAATCACGAAGTTCCGTGAAGCTATTCCACTGGTTTAATATTTCATGAAGTTGTTAATTTGGCTTTGGGAGCTAGGCTGAATGCTACCCTTATCCTAGGCATAAACTTTGTATTTTGCTTTGTTTTGATACCCAATTTAAGATTATTTGCTTTAATTTTTTTTGTTTTGAAAATAAAATGCATTTTAAATAAAATTTATTTATTCTAATTTTCTTTTAATTACTCCTACTACTACTACAGAACATTCTAAGGTTCCTAGAAATATAATACTAAATACAAAAATTTATTGTCTCGCGAAATTTTAAGACCACTAGAATTCACTAGTGTCCAAAAATTTGCAATGATGCATAATATTTTCTGTACATTGTGTTCGAAGCATTTAAATTTTTAAATTTAAGACAATTCTTCCAATTGTTTGCCTATAGAAACCCATTTTGCAGAACAAATGGGAAATAAATCAGAAATTTATCAGTGATTTTTATTCTTTTTTTGTTGTCTATATCTGCACATTTTGTGTAAGTATACTCCAATTTTTGATCAGTGATCAATCGTAAACGATAATTAGCATAAAATTCTTTTCTACTGATGGTAGCTATGCATCTCTAACAAAGGAGTATGTAGATATTTATTAAACATATATATATAGTCCTAAGGGAAAAATGGTAAAAATGACAAAGCTGTAATTAATATGAACACGCATTGTAAACAGTCTGTGTTATTGAAATAACCACTTCTATGCAAAATATTGTACTCACAATCTCTCAGAACAGACTACTTCGTTTTATTTCTTTTCATACTATCTCGATAAAAGATAATCTCCAAGACCAAATCACATTTCATTGCATGTAGATTATTCGTCCTGACCTCTAGCAGCATTTCAATGTTTAAAATGTATGCTACAAGTTAAAACTTGGGTCGTTTTTCTGTATTATCAGTTTATTTTCGTTTCTTGATGAAATACTAATCAAAGTGTCTATAGAATGTATTAGCACTTAAAACAAAGAAAGCCTATGTAATATTAAGATGAACACACTCATCAATTGTAGACATCAGACTAGAACTCGAAAATTTTTAAGCAAGTGCTGCTGCAGACACATTCGGTAAATCACGATTGCTATGCATTCATAAACTGCTTCGTTGTATTTGTTCTGTTAAAGGCTAGTATTTGTAATTTCATAATACGAAACGTTTATATGATGTTCATATTAGCTACGTCTGTAGTAACAAAACACCAAGCTGAAGATTCTGTTTCAATGTAGATTTATAAAGTACGTAAAATGTACCATTCTACATTCATCGTCACTACTTTGGGGAACTAAAAACGAAAACGATATGATGTTGATAAATATATTCATTGGTTGAGAGAAAAGGATGAGTTTTTAATCCAAAGGATATGTGCAGAACACAACAGATGACACTCTTCAGGGTAAACAAATGTTTCAATGGTAATTTTTTAAATAACTGGTCTTTTATTTTTGTTAATGATTCCACTTTAATCAGAAATACATAAGGTAGTGCATTTTGTGCAACTTGTAAGATCACAAAGGTGACGTCATTTTCTCATTCAAATGTCATTAGGCATTTTATTACTATCACAAATGATTATATTGTGTTTAATTTATAATTCATATTAAGCCTTCAATATGCATTCTGAAACCTCCTCGTGTGATATTTTTTTTGCTATTTATTTCAGCTTTCTTAAAGTCAGGATTAATCAATTATTCGTAAATGTGTAGATTTTTATGCAAAATGGAGGAAAAGAAATTCATCACAAGCCACTTTTAGTGCCTATTCGTATCGATTCTTAGTTTCTTTTGAAGCATGATCATATACACACAGAACTGAAACTCATTTAACCATTCTTTGTGGTGGGAAAAAAATAAAATTAAGGGACTAAAACGATTCTACAAACCTACAAATAGTATACTCAGTCTATGATACATGCAACCGCCATACGAATGAAAGTATGGGTAAAGTCTGAAATTTATGTTCAAATATTTTTTTTTGCCTTTTTGTTTGTTTAAAAGATTAATCAAAGTATATTACATAAATAATATATTTGTTTAATCGACAAAATCTAATAATACGCCATGTAAATTGTAGTCAATGTAATCAGTGAAAATGCCCGACCAAAATAAAATATCGAATTGATCCAAATGATGTTTTTAATTTCTGGTGTATGAATGGCTTGTTGCAAGTTTTTGCTTCTGTCCCACAGACACTGAAGACTTTTTTTGCGACAGTAATGTTTAAAAGTTTATCAGTTATTTTTGCTTTATTTTCCATCTAACCATTTGTTGTCAAAATATCTAGCCCTGTATTTAATATCTGCTTTGGCTGAACGACAAATTCGCTATAGTTGCATTTTTTTTTTCAGTGCAAAGCTTTATTAATGTCATCAAACCCTATTCATTGGCTACAGCCTTCCATAATCTTAGTTCCACATAAAACCGAGAATATTATTTGTGGAAAGTAAGCGTCCAGTATTTATATTAAGCGTCCAGGCATTATAAAAGAGTTAATTAAGTTTCATGAACTATACACATAGGACAACACTTGAATGAATATAGGTCTAGTGTTTCTTGTTATAAAAGTAATACTGAAAATTTAAAATTTGGTTTTAATTTGCCAAATACACAAGAACATCATTTGCAATGCCGCGAAAAAAATTCAATTTCAGAAAAAATGAATGTGACATACCATTGATATTGTTTTGCCGATTAAGTTTAACGCGCGTTTCCTAGATTTTGTACTAGACCGTTTACAAATTGCAACATATATATTCATTGTAATCAGCAATTGATTACTTAAGTTTCAAATCCTTTCTCCAAATTTCGTTTCAATTTCAATAGTCTAAAGATCATCATCAAAATATCTGTATTATGTTATTTCCTTCGTTTGCAAACCGAATAACCGAAAGAAACATGGCATAATTTTTTTAACCCAATTTATGTTACATGTAAAAAAATCTTTAATTGCAATATTTAGTCTTCTCCTTATGCTTTACTGTTCTCTGTGCCTGTGGTTCTTGCTTTGAAATAAAATGTCTTACCAAAATCGTTAAAATTGCATAAAATTGAAGAATTTTTATTTTAATCATTGGACCATATGATCCAAAAGTTAGTAATTATTAATTACAAAACTAGAAAAAAAACAAGGTTTTACAATGCATTATAGGAATTAAGGAAAATGAAACTTAAAAGGCAAGTATAATTCATACTTAAGAATTGAATGGGAAATGACTAGAGTATATAGGATTACTTTTAAAGTAATTGGTTTAGATGAATAAACTAAATAGATGCAGCACAAAACGTTAAACTTTAACTGTTCAGTTCAGAACAGACTGATCAAGAAAGTTTGGAAAAAATGGCATGTTTTTCAGAACAAAAATGAAAACTGAAATGTTTTGTATCAGTTACAACTCTAGATGTATCCAAATTTTTGTGAAATTTCTGTTTTCTAAAAGAATTTTCTGAAAATCCTACGTAATGTAGAACTGTTTCTGGCCTTTTTTTTTCAGGTACATATATTATGAAAAAAATATAAATGCGCTAAGCAATGATTATAAATTTTGCTGTTTTTCACTTTTTTTGCTACAAATTAGGGACATTGACGTGTATAGTTTTACCACCCTACCTATAATACAACAGATCGCGTTAAAGCAGTGATTCTCAAGCATTTTTTTGCTCATAGCATACTATTTTTTGCAGTGAATACTCGCGGCACCCTAAAAATTTAAGTTGGCAACACTGCGGGGGAATCGCGCGTGCGCAGTTTCTCTCCAATAATAGTCATTTTTGCGGAGTCGTTTGTAAAAACAGAGTTCAAGTTCCGACGTGTATTGAGATTAGTGCATATGTTACCGCTAAAGCTCGAAAGCCGTTAATATGCACATTACCTAGCTAATCTGCAGATTAACTGATTTGCTCCGTTAACGTGCGGAATCAAGAGTTTTCCGCATTTTACCTAGGTAATGTGCACATTAACGGCTTCCGTATCGTTAAAGTTCAAAAGTTTGTTTCTCTCATAGGGGTGAATCTCTTGAATATGAATCTTCGTGTCACGTGATTCACTCGTCCGCATTATAAAAAACGCCCCGGATGAGCGGAGGCCAAGTGAGAACGAATCGGTAAAGTGATTCATTCTTGGTAACGAATCACTAAAATGATTCGTTCTCACTTGGCCTGCTCATTTTGGGGGCGTTTTTTATAATTCCGACGACTGATTCATGTTGACAGAGGGATGACCTGGTTTCAACTCTACTCTCGGACACTAGATAAATAACATTATGTTAATTTAAGCGTACAGAAACGTTCCTGTTGTTCCAGCAAAGATCTTATTTTCACTTTAACGAGTGCCTAGTAGGTAATGTGCAGATTATCCAGGTAATTTGCAGATTACCTAGGTAATTTGAAAAATGAAACAATTTTCCGCACGTTAATGGATCACCCTAGTTAATCTGTACAATACCTAGATAATCTGTAGAATAACTGATTTCTGCACTTTAGCGGTAACACATACGCCGTACATGTTGTGGGCATATTTTGTGTTCATTTTGGTTTCAAGATTTAATATGGATAAATTTTTGATTAAACCGAAAAAGCAAATGAAGAATCAGTAACAGAAAGTAGCAACAAAATGGTTTACAAATTTCGTTTTATCTGCAATATCATCTGAAATTTCGCGGCACACTAGCGAATCTTGCCGCACAACCTTTGAGGACCACTGCATTTTATTTTTCATTTATAGTCTAAAAATGTTCAGAGTAATGAAAACACGCATTCATTTCACGAAAAAAAAAAGCGCCTGAAACAGTTTAGCAACGTGTACTTCACTTTTTCTTTTATATGGCTGTGTATAATTTTGTAAAGTTTTCTGCTAATTCATTTGGATGCAATACTTTAATTTGAAATCTTTAAAGTATTCCCTGCATACTTTGTAAAATTGATATTGTTCAACAAATGAAAAGTTAAAGCACCGAAAAAAAATTGTGAATAAACAGTGTAATGAGCCTTCAGAACAAACGACACTTTCTACTGTAATCTTGCTTCCAGTCTAATAACAATTTTTCATCCGACTACTAATTTTCGTTTCAAATTTTGTTTTACTCAGCTGACGGAACGAAAGCTAAAATTATTAAGCTATCGATTTCTCTCCCAACTTCTTCACTGGGAAAATAACAGACAAGCATTTTTTTAATCTTTAGGTTCAAGGAATGGTACTTAACTGAAAGCTTCTTTAAACATGCATAAATATATTAATAATTATTGTATATAATAATAGGCATATTCCAAACGAGCTGGTGGACGGACATCGATATACGTGTGTTTATTGTACTTCCGTGGTAACGTCATTGAATGGAGGCAGATTTAGGCGCTCTGTAATTCCGTAAATACTTGACCGATTGGTTCCGAAGTTGGTGTGATGGGCCTTCTTGTGTCGCACTTTGCTGGATTAAGAGATCGGGTTCCTAGCTGTTGTGGATCAGAATTAATTCAGTTGCCAATGCCCGAAATCTCTGGAGGCGCCGGTCGCCTCTCCTACCTTGAAAATTGTGAGTGGAGTAGTAGTTATTTGTGGAGTCATACGCTCCAAACAGAAAAGTTATTAATGGTCAGAGTTTTCACTTCAAACTTATGACAGGGTATAGCTAATAATAAATTAAATATTGCGTTGCCAAAAATAAGTAACAGTTCTATGCAATTATACAGAAAGCTTCATAGGTTAATATCATGTAGGTCACAAATTTAACCCTAAAAGTAATTTAGTTTATTTTATGAGTATTTTTCTCCCCTCTACCTCTAATTCCAATAATCGCCCAGTTTATGTTTGCATTTGACAATTTATTCCTTTTAATTTTCCAATTCTTAAAAAAATAAACATCCTTTCGTTTTAAATCCATAGGGAAAGACTGGGGTAGATGTTTCAGCTATAACAGTTTGACATGATGATGTATGAGAATGAATTTTGACCTTGTATTCTTAGAGAATGATTTCGATACAAGCATCAAATCGAATGGATATTTTCCATTGTATAAATTCACTTAGTTTTTGACAGTTCTTTCTAACAATTAATTTATTAAAGATTCACTCTACAATAAAATAAATCAGTGCAATGGATATGATTTGAGCAATCAAATACCATTACTCTGAAGTTCCTCATTTGAAAATTTTTTCAGGAAGCAATTATAACGATTTAATTCTTTCAGTAGCGCAATTAACACTCAATTTATATTTTAATTCAGTTTCTTCAAAAAGCAACTTAAAGTCCATGTTGTTGGAGTTTTTTCAAAACAAAATTTTTAATCATAAACACTCTACTTAGAATAACATGGCCACACTAAATTAAGAGTAAAAGCGTAATAATATAAATAGAACATTGAAATATAGATATCAATATTAATGTCATTAAAATAATTAAAATACTATTATTTTCTTCGAATGCATTAGTTGAAAATCTCTCTGTGGATTTATTGTAAACCAAAAGGTAAAGAAAATGACGTCATGTCAAGATTTCGAAAATAGCTCTGTGAATGACATTGTTTAGCAGCTGTGCCCAAAGGAGGATGAAATGAACCCCACAGAGGAAAACCTTTAAGCGTTAATCTAAATAAGAGAAAAGATGCATGCTTGGTTTCGATATTTTATACATATTTGAAACTTGAAATCGAAAGGATCGTGAAACGTAAATCTATGCTTGAGAATTAATTAGTTGAAAACTCGAATCGATTCCGACGGCTAATGGTGAGCACCTTTAACTACGGTGTCAAGGAACCTGGGTTCAAGTCTCGGATAAGGCAAAAACGTTTCTTTTTATGAGTTGCCATTCTGCTGAGGTACCGCCTTCTGTCACACATATGTCAAATGAATGGTTCCTGTCATCTTTGTTACAAACAGCTGCTTGAGGGATAAATTTCGTTTTATTTTAAAGTGTAATTTGCAATAAAATCTTTAAGGGTTAAGCTAATAAATCCCAAAGTAATTTGGAAAAAACGGCATAAGAACGACTATCAACTCTGAATACTGATCCACATAACTAATTTGGTGCAATCTTCAAAATAGGAATTTGTTAGAACATATATTTCGTATTATATTATTTACCATTACTAACCAATCTACTGGCATCGGTGAATGGAATCTCTGCCAGAATTCATAAAGAAATTTCAAGTTTTATCAATTAATTTTCGATTTGTTGTTTTGTGTCGTTCTGTCGATTTTATCTGCCATAATTTTGAAAGGAAACCTGCTGACAAGCCATAAGGCTTAGCGGGGTAATCTATGTATATAACCATACAAAGGCTTAATAAAGATATTATTATTATTAAAAAAATATGTTTCAAAAAAGCCAATTTAATTAATCGTCTATCTTTAACTCGTAATCATATATAAAAAAATGCATTTACTTTAAATGATAATCGTCCAACTCTCGGTTATATAAATAAATAAATACCCCCTCAAGCAGCTGCTTGCCACAGAGGTCTGACAGGAGCCTGTCAGTTTATATGCCACAGTAGAAGATCTGAGAGGATGGCAGGACCTCAGCAGAAAACAACACGAACATCCATGCCTTACCCGGGGCTCGAACCCAGGTCCCGTAGATCGGTAGCCAAGCGCGCTAACCACTCGGCCACGGGACGGCTCGGTTATATACAGATATATTATACGATTTGTTGATTCACCGTTCCATGATCCAAAGGAATAACATAAAGAAAATTCTAAACAATATAAGCTCAACATTAATAATTCGCATTAAGATTTCGATTAAAAAATTTGCTTTGCTTCAAATTACCATAAACCATTTGAAAAGGAGATTTTGATAGTTTTATTAAAGTTTATTTAAACTCTAGATTTTGTGATTTAGATAGGTTGAGAATGATGATATATTGGCAACAGTTAATTTAAAAAATTACTCAGCACAGGAGTCTGTCAATATAATACGCTATAGAGAAGGGTTGTGAGGATAAAGGAACTCGGAGGAGGTCCTCGGAAAAGGAACATTCATACTTTATGCTGATTTGAACCCATATTCCTTTGATCAGCAGCCAAGCATACTAACCGAGTCGAGGACGATGTTTTAGCAAACCTTTATTATATCAGTTTCGAAGCTCACTATTTGAATTGATTAATTATTCTGAACTGAATTTTATTTAAAAAAAAAGCTATAAGTTTCATCAGATCTTATAATAATCACGCACGTAGAAAATTGTTAAAATATTTTATTACGGGGCAAAATTTATAAACAATTTCTATTGCATAAAGTAGCATTATTTAATATACGTATATCGAAATAAGTCCAACATATTGGAAACTTCTTTGAATAATATCTATAATTTTGCTTGAAAAACAAAGGAATTTATTGTATCAGAAGAGTACCAGCAAATATTTAAAAAGTAGCTTTTTTTTACTTTCTTTTCGATCTATTAAATTCTTTGGAAAGTTTAAAATTGTTATTTCTGCTTTAAAATAAAATTTAATTGAAAATTTAATTTCATTTAATTGAAAATTTAATTGAATGATTTATTAGAAACTGGGATAAAAAAAAAATTAATATTCACCAGTAAAGATTCAGAAAAATAAACTGTCTCTAGGGTAGAGAATTAATTGAATATTGTGAACAAAATTACGTTTAATGACAAAATAAATATGTTAATTTAATTGTAATAAACTTCTTTTTTCCTTGTTCCGTCAGTTGAGGACTTAACGAAAACATTACTATTCCTGTGTTTGTTGTAACTTTACAGTAATTTAACTTATGAAAAGTTTCTATTAGGTTATGTATATCCTAGCCTGTAAATATAACGATATTTCAGGATAAACAAAGGAGTGCCATGATTTAAGATAACTGAACTTGCCAGAGACGGCGAATGCCTTGCCTTTAATTCTTGTGTCACAGGGTGAAGTGAGGACCGGCCAAAATGTTCGTCAAGCCAACAAAAGTCGTGAACTGTAAATGCTCATGCTTTTGGTGATGAAGATAATAATGATAATGCATCCCCTGTAGACAACACTTTAGTGTAAGGAACAAAAAAAGGACTTTGTAAAAAAGTTTGTCTATTTTGTGTATTTGAGAAACTCACCGTCGGCCTTTATTAAAACGTGCTTTTTTCCCACTGGTGATACGTGTTTCTGAGACAATCTTAATAAAAATATGAATTGAAAAACTGCAGATATCTATGCTTACATTTCCTGTGGTAGGAATCATTGGCATAGCGTGCGTGGCAGTTGGGGAGGCTACGAGACTGCGCAGTTGACGCTTTGACAGTTCTCAGAGATCATAGATTGGTTGATTGGTTGATAGGTGGCTTATGATCTGTGAAAAGTGTCAATGCGTTAAATACGCCGTCTCATGGTCTTACCTTAGTCTCCCTGGGTACCATTCACTCCACCAATGATAGGTATTCGTTAACAAATTGGATTAAATTAGATGTCCTCCGTGGTATATGAGAGGCCGCGACACTTTTTTTTAAGATACCAAGGCGCCCCTGGTATTTTTTTTACAATACAACTCAATATTTATTTTCTCATTAAATGATATATTTCGTTACATTCCTTGAACTCAATGGGCGCAAATATTCCAAATGCAAATTTATTGAAATGCATAAGAGTTTAAAAACTCGTGTGTGAATTTTTATTGTGTTTTTGAGATTTTGGAGGAATAAACGAGACAGACGGAAATGAGTTACTGATGAATTTACGTTCAGAGATGCCTAAAATGTGTATTTGAGTTTAAATCTTGAAACGTTCATCAAAGCAAAAACACAATAATTTTTCTGTATTGTTCGTCCCGGTACAATTTTTAGGAATACACTATTGGATGTCCTACAGCCCGTGGTTCATTACTCCCTCGGAAACATTTTAGACATATTTGAGAAACTGTTCGTTAAACTTTAGACCAAAGTAAGCAGCTCTAGATCCATATAAGCTTCAGGCCCATTTGAGCACCTCTAGATCCATTTGAGACTATTTGAAAAGTTTTAGACCCATATTAGAAACTTCAAATATGTTTGATAAGATATATTCATTTTGATAAGATATATTAGAGAAGTGCTTGATTCTCTTGAGAAGTTTCAGATATACTTGAGAAGCACTAGAACCTTTTGAGAAGCTTCAGATATACTTGGGAAGTGCTAGAGCCTTTTGAGAAGCTTCAGAAATATTTGAGAAGTTCTAGAACCTTTTGAGAAGCTTTATGTATTCTTGAGAAGTTCTAGAACCTTTTGAGTAGCTTCAGATATACTTGAGAAGCGCTAGAACCTTTTGAGTGGCTTCAAATATATTTGAGAAGCGCTAGAACATTTTGAGAGGCTTCAGATATACTTGAGAAGCGCTAGAAACTTTTGAAAAGTTTCAGATATATTTGAGATGCGCTAGATTCGCTTGTTAAGCATTTGTTCATTTAGAAACCTTTGTAATATTCCAAGAGGTTCGCGATTCATCTGCCAAAAAATTCATTGCACTACCTCCTTTATTATTAGTAAAACGGGCTGCATAATAAGAAGTAACGAAATATTCTTATATGATAGAACGAACAGTTATTGGTGGAAGTAAACAAAACTGTTGACAAATTAAATTTCACTAAACTCTCGTTGCATGTTGATTACACTTATTTTTCACATTAATTGCGTAAAATTAAATATTCTAAATACATGTCCAGCTTACTCTACTTACGCTCATTGTTTTATTCTCAAGAATAGCATGCTCCAATAATCTCAAAATTTAAAGTTGGAAATCTCTTTGTGTACATTTTCAAGTTTTTTTTATCATGGTTTTTGATTTTGCACCCGTCATTTTAAGTACCTGCACAAAAAGAAATCTATCAGGCTATTTGAGATCCCCAAAAAGACAATCAAGTTTCTGTAGGTGATTTATTTTAAGTCACAATTTAAATCTGGGAAGTAAACTGAACGTACATTACCACATACTATTATCTTATAGCTTCAACATATATTCTCATCGGTAGCGCGCCAGGCTCGTAATCTGTAGTTCCCAGGTTCGAGTCCCAGCTGGGTCAGCGTTGAGATTTATCTCCGCAAAATTCCCCGCCCTGCCCACGGTCAGTAGGCGACACCGATGGGCTTGGAAAGGCCGCCGTCCGTCGGATGGGACGTTAAGCCGTGGCCCCGTGTGCGGGAGAGCCATACCCTGTGCACGTTAAAGAACACCGCTGGATGGCCTTGACGGGAGGCTACCATCTGCCTCCTAACAGCTGTTCCAGTGGGTCCCCTCCCCCAACCTTCTCTGAGCCTTCGGGGTCCATGTGACCTGGCCATTTAGCCCATGGTGTGCAAAAAAATAACCCAACACAACCCAAAATATATTCTCATATTGCTCAGAGTGATCTATATAGAACTTTATGTAGAACTCTCTGAGTTCAAGTTTGCATTAAATTGTGTCCTGCGTAATTTTTTTAACACAAAGAAGGAGACATAAACATTTGTCTTACGACCCCAACATAAAAATATTTAGACAAGGACTTGCGCAATAGCTTAGCAATAAGCTCTGAGTTAAAATGAAGTTCAACGTCTTTCATTTTAAATGTTTAAAGATTGAATTCAATACTTAATAGGAAAATATAGGAAGCATATCCAGTTTTATAACTATAATAAATTTGTTTAGTACTTACGTTCCTAAAAGAACCTTACTATAATCACAACCTAATAAGATATCAATATTCAAGCATTTATTTAATTATTGATTGTTTAGGAATCTTTTGATAATTACTGAACAGGAGCTGGATAAATCCGCATTAGTAAATTATAGGAATCGCAAAGAGTCGAGAGAGAAATTTGGAGTAACATGAACTTGAAACGGTTGTGCACACCGTGGGCAGGAGGATTAACAAAAAATAATTCTGTATAACATAGGTAAATGTCCTTTTAATTTGATAAAATGGAGAGTTATTCGGGGGTGGGGGTCGGGTTAATCCGAACTAAAAACGTCCTAAAAGCATTTCAGCCACTTTTATCTATTAATCTGTACCAGGCTTACCTGTCTCAGCTAATGGGAGACTATGAAGATAATTCCACAATCAGGAGGTGACCCAGACATATTTTATTAAGTTGTTATTGTTTTTCCTCCGAATGGCATATTTTTGCCTACGATGGCTCTGCGACAATGATTCCAACAAAACAATGGGGAAGTTTATACAGTAGAAAGCTGCTGGGTTGTTTTTTGGTTTTCCTCTGAGCGCACCATTTTTGCACGCAATGGGCTAAGTGACCATATCACAAGGTTCTTTAACATGATATGGTTCTTTTCCCATGCACGGACACGGCTTATCTTATTGAAGGCAGTCTTTCCAAGCTCATAAGTTTCACTTTTCCACCGAAAGTATAACAAAGATTACGGGAGAAAATCTCAATGCAGACACAGTTGGATTCGAACATGGGCTACATCAGATTATGAGCATGTTACCTACTTAGACAGTCCCCACCCCCAATATAATAAAAAATAATATATAAATACCCCCTCAAGCAGCTGCTTGCCACAGAGGTCTGACAGGAGCCTGTCAGTTTATATATTGGGAAAGAAAAGTGTCACCCGCAACTTTTCCTCTTCAAGGCATGCGACATGAACTAAAATTATATTCCGCGTTTATCAAAAATAATTATCCGAACATAGTTATAACACATCTAGAACTACATATCTATACTTGTCCATATGACTTCAAACAAAAATTTACTTTCTAACAGAAAATTCTGAAAGAGTGGCTCAGAAGATTCGAGTTCGAACCAGGAACAACCCACAAGCTAGTAATACACAGTCATGTACTCACTAACTGTAACTGTGATGAGTAGAGGATTTAATAATAGACAAATGCAAATTTGGTTTATACAATAACAAAAAAATTAAATTTATTTAAATTTTAAAATCAACATAATTCCTTCACCAACTTACAAAGGTGGATAAATTCACATTACAATACGTTATCATATTTCCAATCTACTCAACTAATTCAATTTTAAAGTGACAGTCAAAATATTAAAGAAAAGTGACAACAGTCAGATTAATATGAATTAAAACGATTATACCGTGATTGAAGATTTATCCACAACGAAAACGGAGTTCCGCTGGACTACAGTTGTGCACTCGGAAATAATAAACAATTATTTCAAAGACAGGAGACCGAACACGGGTCGTATTAGCACCATCACCCCGCACAGAATCCCTTCGCCGACTGAAGCGAGGCAATAACTCAGGCAACCTCGGGAATTTTCCAACGCTAGGGACCAATCAGATGCCATCCACGGGCAAACACAACGTCCGCAGTTATTACACAAGTGGGACGGAGTCTTGTTGCCAGATCCCAAACGTACAAAAAATGAAATTACAAATACCAATAGGTCCGCGACCCATCAGAAGCATTTAACCTTGTGGCCGTAAATTGTCTTATTCTAGATCGATGACAGTAAGGATATCTGTTGAGAGTGTAATTATTTTCATATTCTTCTCTTAGCACAGAACTGGAGAAGTTTGAAAAACTGAATAGGCTCCTTTCTCTTTGAAGCACAAATCTTTCCAGTTTTCTCTTCAGTTGGTTTATACAAGTCGTGAATTAGCTTCTTTAAGTAATAAAAAATTATAGGTGACCTTTCAGACTATCTTCGATAACAGAAAACTCATTCGACGATAATCTATTTCAATACATCACATAACGTTATACGTAAGGACATCAATATGTTTAAAAGTAGTTTACCCAAAGATACATCATATTTGCACACTAAAAAACAATGCCACATTAGGAAACTATAGAGCCGTAGATAAGATAAATGGGCCACTAATAAATATATGCTATATATGGGATACCTGGCAGCCTTTGGCTATATAGATCCAATCAGACTACGCAATTTAGTTCCCCATATGGCAAGCAGCTGCTTGAGGGGGTATTTATTATATATTATTTATTTATATGTACACTGAAAGCACAATTTTAATATACACACCCATCTAACAACGTGTGAATCCACCTTTCCTCACAACAGCTGCAATGCGTTGTGGCATGGACTCTACCAGGTGTTGAAAACTTTCGGATGGTATCATCCATGATTCCACGACAGATGTCCGTAAAGCACAGAATTGCTGGCAGTGGGTTTCGGGCTCGAATGCATCACTCCACTCATCTCACAGATGCTCGATAGGGTTCGAATCCAGAGAGAGAGAGAGACATTTCCGGTTTGTGAACTAGCTGGAATGCACCTACAACCAGTCTTTGGCGAAACGGGAACGATGAGATGATGCTTTATTTGATTGAAAGAAGGCATCCTTCTTTGGAACCCCGATTCGTCTGACCAAGCTACCTGTTTCCAGTCTTCTACGGTCTATTGGCATATTCCTTTGCCCACTGAAGCATCATAGCCTGGTGATGTGCTGCTGACAAGGGTGCTCGATGCTCGATGTGAGGGTTAGATGTCATAGCCCAGTTCTACCATTCCTACTTCAAAAGGTCTTTGAACAAATCTTTGTAACTGTGCTGTCGTTGAATGCCGATGTTATCATCTGCACTGTGGATATCCATTCTGATGATACAATACAGGAGAGGCAGTGCTATCCACAATCAAGCCCAGTTACGGCCACATTTTTCCTGGCAGCTTCAGGTTTTGACAGTTTGGCGTAGTTTGATTACATGTATACGATGGTTCGCAGGCCGAAATCCTAGAAGTTCTGTAGTTGCGAATATGGGAACCCGCTTCATATTCGCAACTTATGATTATTCTAACAAATCGGGTAGGGGATGATCATAAAATTTATTTTATGAGCTGTTTTACTCTCGGAGTGTATTAATTTTAAGGGGTATATGAGTTTTATTTCCTAGTATAACATTTTGATGATTTATTTTAAGTGTTGTAAACATGTCTGCACCACCCTCTTTGAATTTAGTAAGAGAAATTTAGTTGATAATGAGTTTGTTAAGATGGGGCTCAGGTACCTTATTTGGTTTAGCTTTTCTTTGTGATTTGTTTGCAATTTTTATGTTTTCTTGCACACATCATGGTTGAGGAGGATTGTTTCATCCGATTAACACAATTAATGTAAAATATTTTAATATTGTTTTTATACATAGATTTCTACTAATAGTTTTGATTTTAAAGGCTGATGTCTACATAGAGTGATTGTTTCTTTGTAGTTAAAGAATAAATCAGATTGTGGGGCTGAAGTTTTATCAAGGAAAATTTTTTTAGCATTAGTAAAGTACTATTTTTTTTCTTTTATTTTTATATATTTCTGACATCGTTTATTTTCTTAAAAAACGAAGTAATGTGAGTAGATTATAGTCTTATTAATTTTGGTAATACTTCTATAAAGGTAGAATTAATCATGGACTGGATTTCAATATCTTTTCTGTCTTGAGTTTTATTTGTTTCAGGTTGTGTTTTCCTGTTTAGAATTGAATATATAGAGGGGGGAAAATGAAGGTCGATTTAGATTTTTAGTATTATTATTCGTAATTTCAATATGTTTAATAATTTTAAGAGGTAATATTATTTTTATTTTTTTGGGGTGGATGATCTAGGATTAGTCTCTTTTGCTTTAGTAATTTATTATCAGAACTTTATCCTTTAAGAAAATTCATATTTTGAGGATTCTTAGTACGTTTTCTATTAGTAACCTGAATGGGGGCTCAACCGGTTGATCATCCCTTTGATGACTGTCACGAGTGACAGTCATCAAGGGGATGATCCCCCTCAGCGAAATCAAATGGGGTTCGATTTAACTCAGCTAAACATGTAATAATTCATGTTTAAAAAAAAGTTACCTACAAAAAACATATTATTTTCTGTAAATAAAGCATGTCTGTCAATAAATAGCTTTTTTTTTACAATTAACAACCCCGGTAAAATAAATATAAATCTAACTTCATATGAATCCATCTGAGCAACCCCTCGATAAGATCCTAATGATGAGTATTTAGAATTTGAGCCTCAACCCTATTGCCATTAAAGAAAATACTCCTACTCCAGAACAAAATAAAAAAAGCAAAGATTCATATTTTAAGTCTGACACCCCTTCATCATAGGGTAAAACTACCCATATTATCAATGAAAGAACGATCATTAAGGAAGGACCTAAATAAAAGAAAATAATATTTGATGTTTCTAAAGAAAAAACTCTTTTTTAAGTAACTTTACAGCATCTCTGAATGGCTGCAAAACCACTGCCACTCCTACTTTATTTGGGCCCTACCGGCTGAATATAGCCTAAAAACCTACGCTCAACTAACGTAAAAAAAGCTACTCCCACTAAACCAGTGATTCCCAACCTTTTCTGGACCATCGCCCCCTTTAGAAGAAAACAAAAATTTCAACGCCCCCCTAGTCCATAATAGTTAATTTTATATGAAATATTAAAATATTGTTGCATATTATCTGTACCTAATTTATCTGTTTATTTATCTATTAAAATCATAAAGCAGAAATTAATAAAACGACAACATGAAGAACTTCCAAGTGTTGGCAGTAAGTAAGTAAATCTTCCGGTTTTGCAGAGACTGCTGATAATGTGGGAAAGTGGTTGTATTCACCTCTACCTAGATTTCGTTTGAATAGAAGAAGTTTTCCCGCAAAAGCAGCTATGACGTTTTTTGTTTTAATTAAATTCAACTCATCACCTTGCAATTGTAAATTGACTTGATTAAATATTTTAAACAGGTCTGTCAAATAAGCAATGTCATTTTTTGACGTAATCAGGTTTTCGCGCAATTTTTCGTCTCTGTCTTCAAGAAAGTCCAATACTGAGTCAAATAGATTGAAAAAACGATTCAGACAAACACCTTTAGAGAGCCAACGTACTTCTGTGTGCAGCAGCAAGCGATTGTAATCTTCATTATTTTCATTACAAAGCTTACCAAATAATCGGTCATTCAATGAATTGCTTCTAATGTTATTGATTGCTTTAACCCTTTCAGGACCATAAAGTTTCTAAGAGTAAATATTAGTATGTAACTGTTTATTTTAGTTTGTTTAGACGTAAAATAAATAAAAATCATAAGAAAAATACATAACAATGTGTAGTTTTTTTGGAATTTATGGGAAATATTTTTCCCAATGGACTATAAAGGTAACACAAATTATAGTTAGGCTTATTATGCAATGTCTTTTATTTATTGGTTTATTAGAACAAAATGTTAACTAAAATAATACAAAATTATGAAATAAAATTACTATACAAAATGATGTGCTAATTATGATATTCTGCGAAGCAATTTCTTTTCGTAGTGAGGCAAAGATGGACATTACACATAGTACATATATTATGCGTCCTGACAGTTCTGTTTTTGTTTTCTAAACGTTCCCGTTTACGTAATTGCGTTCGGCATACGTTCTATTTTGACATTCTGTATAAAAAATGCAGATAAGGTTATAATTAAATACGACAATCACCAATTTTAAAATGGGAAAAATGTTTCCCTCAGTCGTGAAAGGGTTAATAACGTAACAGAGCAACGTATGCAGACGTTCATTCAAATTTTTTGCAACCAAATGCTGACGATGAATAATACAATGTACAGCGAGTACATTTGGTACTGCTTGTTTCAAATGCGCTATGAAACCCTTATGACGCCCTGTCATTGCTGGAGCACCATCAGTAGCAGCAGACAAAATATTGCAAATAGGAATTTCTTTCTCTTGAAAAAACTTTGGCATAGTTTTAAATATAGATTCTCCCTTTGTATCAGATTCCAAATTTTTAGCAAAAATTAACTCTCCATGAATTTTTTCTTCTTTTGTAAATCGTACGTATGATAAGAGTAGAGCTTCGTTATTTGGTAGAGTTGATTCATCGAGTTGAATGGAAAATTTGCAAGTCTTTAAGTAATCACATAATGATATTTCAACGTCTTTTGCCATTTCATCTATTCTTCTTTGCTGATATCTGACGGTGTCTTATGATGAAGAACAGTTTTTAATATCTCTTTGACTGCCGGCAAAATTAATTCCTCGCCAATTGTGTGTGGTTTTCCTGCTTTTGCGATTAACAATGAAACGTTATATGAGGCTCGTAGTCCATCATCATCTTGTTTAGAAGACGACGCAAAAAGGTTTGACATAGTTGGCTGTTTTAAATATTGCTTTTCCAGTTCTTGAAAATAGGGATAAATCTTTGTTCTTCTTATCAGCATGCATTTTATTTAAATGCTCTTGTAGCCTCGAAGGTTTCATAGCTTCATTTGAAAAAACTTTTCGGCAAATTAAACACATAGGTAATGATTGGTTTGTAGGAGAGTACGTAAATCCATATTTCAAATACTCAATACTGTACTGCCGGCATTTCTTTTTAGTTGTAGATTCAGACATTTTCAAATACAAATTAACTTCTCAACAGATTTATAGATAGTTATAAAAATAATGTTTATAATGACTTCTAACACTTATCACTCACGACTGTTTATCACGGCGAAGCACATAAAAATAATAAAACATTCCTAGAGCTATCGCTTTTATAGATTTGATTTTGTGCACGCATTAACTTATAAGTTTGCGATGCCGGCGCACTTGCTCCGTAAACAAGTCATTTCAAGCTCCCATATTCTTGTCGAAACATGTTAAATTGCATGAACCGCGTGTTTGCCTACCAACTTGCAAGGACTTGTCACCGTCAATCTATTCTAAACTAAAACAAATTAGGTATAGGTATACCTAATGCTAATTTAAAAATGCTTATTAACGCGATAACAATAAGATAATTTACATAACTAGATAAAATATTTATTCATGAAAACAGGTATTTTCAAAGTATTTTATTATATTAAAAATTATAAAAAAATATTAAATATAATAAATTTATTATTATATTATTATTGCATCAAGGTTGATTTGCCTATCAGGACGGACACACATGTCCAACATAATAAGCCTGATATAGTAGTGCATGTTAAGGTATTGAATGAGATTACAATTATTGAAGTAGGAATAACATCTCAGGAAACCTTCAGACAGTAGAGGTTGAAAAGAAGAGGAAGTATGATCTGCTGGCTAATGAGTTGAGCCTAATTCACAAGTGTAATGTTAATATTATACCTTATGTTCTGACGTGGGATGGTATTGTAACTACGTACCATAAAGCATACTCAGAGCGACTTGGAGTGGGAAAACATATTGAAGCTTATATCCAATCTGTGATCCATATCTGTGATCCATATCTGTGATCAATCCATATCTGTGATCTTGAAGAGAACTTTTGAAAGCATCTCAGTCGACTTCAGACGTACCAGTACGCTAGTAGGCGGTAGCAGGGAATTTATTGTCCAAGCAGCAGTTGAAAAGCTGTACATGACGGATGAGGTAGTGGATGACCAGAATCACCAGGAAGACACCACAGAATAGAAGAGATAAAAAGGTTGTCACAGAAAATTCCATTAAATTTATTTATTTATTTGACCGCCCCTCTTGACTGCCTCAACGCCACCCATTTGCCTCTGGATCCGCTACCGCCCCCATGGAAGGCTTCAGCGCCCACTGGGGGGCGGTATCACCCCCGTTGGGAATCTATGCACTAAACTTATTAATAATATAAACAACATCCTAAAAATTTGAATTATTGATGAGTTACCTATATAAAGAACTTAAATCTTTAGCATTATATGTGCCACATCAACTATTAAATAGGATAACTTATATTCATATTCCAAATATGATGCAATTTTCTGCCAATTTAGTATAAACATTAAATTTTAATTAGAACCAATTATAGTTCTCTTTAAGTCCTTTCGTACTACAAATATAAGACTACTCCCGAAGATAAGGAAATCAAGCAAGTAATCCATGGCAGCAGGTAATCAGAGATTGGAGCTTGTGCTCTTTTTGTAATAGTTGCTAATATAAATAAAAATAAAAGTAATCCATCAAAATTAGATCTAATAAATCTTCAGTTCCCTCCCCTAATTAAAAGATCAATTGACAAAAGGAGATCTACATCCCCTACCCGATTTGTTAGAATGGTTAATTCCTCTTACCAGCATTCAATGATTTCAATAGAATGGTTAATTCCTCTTACCAGCATTCAATGATTTCAATAGAATGGTTAATTCCTCTTACCAGCAATCAATGATTTCAATAGAATGGTTAATTCCTCTTACCAGCATTCAATGATTTCAAGTTCTGATAATAAATTACTAAAGCAAAAGAGACTAACCCTAGACCATACCCCACCCAAAAGAATAAACATCTCTTAAAATTACTAAACATATTGAAACTACAAATAATAATACCAAAAATCTAAATCGAGCTCAATTTCCCCCCCTCTATATATTCAATTCTAAACAGGAAAACACAACCTGAAATAAATAAAACACAAGATAGAAAAGACGTTGATATCCAGTTCATGATTAATTCTACCTTTATAGAAGTATTACCAAAATTAATAAGACTATAATCTATTCGCATTAATTCGCTTTTAAGGAAAATAAACAAAGTCAGAAATATAAAAATTTTAGTTTTTTAAATTAATTTTAGTTAATAAAAATAAATGGAAAAAAACAGTACTTGACTAATGCTAAAATATTTTCCTTGATGAAACTTCAGCTCCACAATCTGATGCTATTCTTTAACTACAAAGAAACAATCACTCTAAGAAGACATCAGTTTTTAAAATCAAAACTGTTAGTGGAAATCTATATATAAAAACAATGTTAAAATCTTTTAGATTAACTGGATTAGTCGGATGAAACAATCCTCCTCAACCATGATGCGTGCAAGAAAGCATAAAAATTCTGAACAAAGCATAAAGAAAAGTTAAACCAAATAAAGTACCTTAGCCCGCCCCATCTTAACAACTCATTATAAACAAAATTTCTCTTAATAAATTTAAAGAGGGTAATGGAGACATGTTTACAACACTTAAAATAAATCATCAAAATGTTATACTAGATACTAATGCCGAATTAGTATAAAACTAATATACCCCTTAAAATTATTACACTCCGAGAGTAAAATCACTCATAAAATAAATTTACCAAATAAAATAAGCCAGAGGAACAAATCTCATGTCCTAATATTATAGTTAAACATCCATCCAAGCTATATTTTCTACTTACTATAATTCCCGATAAAACTATCCCTATATGAGCAATAGAGGAATAAGCAATTAAAGCTTTTATATCTCTTTGCCGTAAGCAATTTAGACTAGTTCACACTCCGCCTAATAAACCGATTCTAATAAAATATTCTCTCCAACAATAAATGCTTTCTCAAATTAGAGGTAAAACACGTAAAATCCCATACCCACCAAGCTTTAGTAAAATCCCAATAAGAATTATTGATCCTTCAACAGGTGCCTCTACATGAGCCTTAGGTCATGAACTAAAAAAACTAAAAAACAAATGAACTAAAAATATAGGTAATTTTACTAAAAAAGCTACCACGAATACTCCTCGTCAAATAATATCCCACCTCTCATTGATAATACCAAGGTATAAATAATTCATTGATACATTTGATATAAATACCAATCCTAACAAAAGAGGAAGAGACCCAAACGCTGCGTAAAAAAGCATGTATATCCCAGCCTGAATTCGCTCCACTTGCCCTACAATCCCTAAAATTAATAATAGTGTGGGGGATTAAAACCGCCTCAAAAGCAATATAAAATCCCAAGAGATCAAGAAAAAGAATGCTTCATAGAAGAAATAAACGAATGAAATTAAATAACAGCATTTTACTACCCTGAACCTTAGCGATCACAGTTATAACTAAACATAAAAATAAAGATATTAAAATTCTTATTAAATCCCCCCCAACAAATAAAGACATAAAACTAATAAGTCTCTCTCCCCATTAGTATAAATTTAAAGTTATAAATCCTACTACCATTACAATTCTAAAGAAGTCCCTACTAAATTAAAATCAATAGTCTAGATTAGGGGTTCTCAACGTGAGGTACTCTGTGAGAGCTCAAAAGTCGCTAGATCTAGTAACAAAGTCGTTAAGTTGGCAACACTGCTACTGATTAATTTCTGAGAACTGAGTGACGAAGCGCGGCGCTGTAGTTCATGTCTGTACACGTTTTTCAATCCTCACTTCCCTAAGTGAGAGCCGAATCTATTCGAACAGCCGATCGCCCAGTCAAAACATCCATTCTAGTGAGTGAATGTGCCTTCTTACTGCTCTAGGTATTTGTTGTGATTTATTTCACTTGCTGTGCTTCAAGTTATTTTTAGCCTTCAGTTTACTGTGAAATTAAATGAACGTGTTTCTAAAGAGCCTAGAAACATGGATAAATGGATAATTAAGAAGAAAAGTAATGTGGAGCCGGAGCCGATTGCTTCTACATCTACGACTATATCATCATTCCATGTGAGTAAAGAGGTGGATTCAACAGTAACTAAATGAACGTTAAATGTTAAACAATCAAGTGATGAAAAAAAAAAGATAAAAAAAGGGAATATCATGATTCATATTTACAATTTGGCTTTACATGGACAGGAAATTTAGTAGAACCAAACCCACAGTGCGTTGTTTTCTCTGAAGTCTTGCCACAAAATTCTATGAAACCGTCTCTTTTACGGCGAAACTGAAACAAAACATGAGCATTTAAAAAATAAGTCCTTAATTATTTTGAACGTCTTTTGGAAGACTTGAGTAGTAAAAAACCGTAATTATGCATTTTTCTAGTGTAGCAGAAAATGAAATAGCACTTAAAGCGTCTTACAAAGTAAGCCTTCAAATTGCCAAAGCTGGAAAGGCTCACATAATAGGCGAGTCACTCATTCTTCCAGCAGCGGAAGAAATAGCTTCTTGTATGTTTGTTCAAAACAGAGGTAAACTTTGTCAGACTCATTCCTTTGGCAAACGACACAGTATCCAGGAGAATTAAAAATATGGCCTGTAATATTAAGGAAAACTTATTCAAGTTATTCGATTAGCCTGTGGTTTGCCATACAAGTGGATGAATCGATAGACATAGCTGGGCTAGCTCAATTGTTTATTTTTGTGCGTGTAAAATTACAGGATGCAATATTAAAGATATTGTTGCGGATTACAAAAATGGATAGCCACTGAGCGTGAGTATTAAAAGCTATATTTCAAAACCAAATTCAATGCAAGGTAAATTGTTACAAAGAAAATATGGATGAAGTATCTTATTAACAAGTCATCAATCTTCCTGCGCAGAGCACACAACATTAGCTCTGTCTATTCCACTAAATATTACCTTTTTACTTGATTACCATGTCGCTTGAACATCCGCGTACACATCACATAAACGATACCACTTTTATACTTCCCGCGTACACAACACATAAAAGATACCACTTTTATACTTCCCGCGTACAAAACACATAAAGATAATTCTTTATACTTAACGCGCACTGTCTCAGAACAGCTAACCGTCCATTTTCGAACTCTAAACCGTTACAACACACGACCACTGTTCTTCCTCAAATTCTCCCCAAAGTTCTTATTCGTTGGCTGATACTTTTTGCTTTCGGTTGCCAGATTCCTTCTGTCGTAACAATATTTTATTTTGTAAGCTCTCAAAACTTCTACTACGGGTTAGGATATTTTTAATATGATTGATTAATTTTTGCCGAAAAAGCCTTGAATGGAAAAATTTTATTTCTGTATTTACTGACGGAGCAAAAGGAATGAATGATTATATCACAGGACTAGTAGGTCGTATAAAGCAAGTAGCACCAGAATGTAAGTTCACTCATTTTTGTCTTCACCATGAAGCGCTGATAGCTAAATTTCTCCCTGATGACTTGAAAATAATTCTGGGTGAAAGTATACAAATGGTTAATTTCATCAAAACCTGACCATTGAAGTCTCGACTTTTTTCAGTTATATGTGAAGAAATGGATAGCCTGCATAAGAGATTGCTGCTTCACACAGAAGTACGTTGGTTGTCACCAGGAAACGTTCTTTGCCGTTTATTTGAACTCCACAATGAAGTACGCCTTTTTTTCATGGACCACGAGTTTCTACTTTTTTGAGACTACACTTAGAATGGCCTCTATGATTAACATATTTAGCAGATATTTTTGAAGAAATGAATATTTTGAACTTATCATTACAAGGAGACAACGTTGATGTGTTCTATGTTGAGAAGAAAAACAGAGGCAAAGATAAAAAAAATTCTCTCTGGGAAAACGGAATTTAAAAGAACAGCTGTGACCAATTTCAGCGACTAGATTCATTTCTTAAAGAAAATAAGCAAACGATTGCAGACTTCAGACAACAAATAATCGTTCACTTAAACACTCTTAATAGGCAGTATTTTCCAATCGTTAACTTAAGCACTCTTATAAGGCAGTATTTTCCACCCCCTCAATATTTTGAACTTATCATTGCAAGGAGATAACGTTGATGTGTTCTACCTATGTTGAGAAGAAAACAGAGTGACCAATTTCAGTGACTAGATTCATTTCTTAAAGAAAATGAGCAAACGATTGCAGACTTTGAAGACATCAGGCAACAAATAATCGTTCACTTAAGCACTGTTAAAATTCTTATAAGGCAGTATTTTCTACCCCCTGATGAAACGCAAGAATGAATTCGAGACCCCTTCACATTTGATTTGGAAAAATTGTAAGATTCCATTGTTCAATAAAGAAGAGTTGATTGAGATATCTTGTGACAATAGTTTAACAAGCATTCATTCCAAAAAGCAATTGATTAGTTTTTGGATTGGAATGGAGAAGGAATATCCGACTTTGTCAAGAATTGCAGTCAAATATTTGTTACCTTTCACAACAACTTATTTATGTGAAACTGGTTTTTCATCTTTAACTGTTTTAAAAAATAAATATAGGAACAGGCTGAATGTTGTAGATGACTTGCGACTCTACCTTAGCAAGATAACCCCAACCATTGATGAACTGTGCAAGAGTAAGCAAGCACAACCATTTCACTAATAGTTATATTAATAACTTAATAGTTATATTAAGCAATTATTGCCAACGTGGCAGATAGTTGATGCATTTCCCTTGTATCAACTATCTGCCAATGATGGAATATATGCAGGTCGCCATGTTTACCCATCATAACAGTCGTAGATACGCTATAGAACAGGTAGGTATCTGACCTATTTATAGCCTGAAAGGGTTTTTGGCTGGCAGCATTATTATGACAGAGTAGGGCGGTCTTATGGATTTGTGCGGTGTTTATAATAAATTGTGCGGTGTTTATAATAAATTGTGCTTTCAGTGTGTCTTTCCGAGTTACCGCTGTTGCATTTAACATTATCTGTCCACCACATTCAAGGTCTCCGCTTTTCCTGAAGCTTTCAGGCGCACTGTTCATATGCTGATGTTTCAAATAACTATCAGAGTCAGCTGTTGACTGAATTTCTGGACCTTGTGACACCATCAACTCGCAACGATATTACGAAACTATGAGCATTTGAAGGCAGGCAATAAAGTCGTAACGCCCAGGACTCTTGGGGGTTGGTAGCTCAGTAGATAGTGCGCAAGACACCGACTGAACCAGAATATACAGTTCCCAGGTTCGAGTCTCAGCTGGGCCAGCGTTAAGATTTATCTCCGCTAAACTATCCCCTCGGCCAATAGGGAATACTGATTGGCTTGGAAATGCCGCCATCCCTCGGATGAGACTTTAATCTATGGCCCGTGTTCAGGAGACCAATACCCTGTGCACGTTAAAGAACACCCTGGATGGTCTTGACGGGAGGCTACCATCTGTCTCCCAACAGCTGTTCCAGTTGGTCCCCTCCCCTAACCTTCTCTGAGCCTTCGGGGTCCTTGTGACCTGGCCATTTAGCCCATGGTGTGCAAAAAAGTGCCGCTCAGAGGTAAAACAACCCAACCCAACCCATTGTGTGGAAAAAAGTGCCACTCAGAAGTAAAATCATCAAACTAACCTAGGACTTTTGAATAAGAAACTTGTTTTGTAGCAGTACAGAGTTACTTCCCAAGTAACAATAACGAGAATGTATGGTTTGGAATGTATGGAACATCATGTATAATAATATTCTTATAAGCCTTACTACCATTTTTACTTTTCTGGATCTCTCAAACACGCGATTAAAAAGAAATAGATTTCCTCATGCAGAAGCCAAAGCCTTTCTAGGAAAGAAGATATCATGTTGCTAATTTCATGTTGGGACATAATAAGCATGGTGAATTTGAATAGACGAATTACGCTTTACTTCCAACTAGTCCACTTTTCATTTCAATGTATCTTATATGTTTAACTGAGAAACTGTATATTGTTCCAGCTGAAACATATTAAATTCATTAAATTGATTCATATAAACATATTAAAGAACTTTAAGAGCACCGGATCCCTATTTCTGAGCTATTTTCGGTGCTCACGAAAGGGAGTTTCTTTTACATTGGCCTCTCGCAAGAAATCTAAAAATTGAAGAACGTGGAGGCGGGGGCGCAGTATCCAAGAGAAAGTGGAAGGCCAAGATCACTCTGGAACAGCGTTTCTGTATAATAATTTTCCTTCCGTTTTCGTAGTATTTAAAAAAATGTGAAAAATTATTTATAATATATATATGTTTATATTATAAACATATATATATATATTGTAAACACCGTCCCGTTTATTAGTACTCTAAAAGGGGTTGAGGAGTCCCTTGTCCCCACACCTTCAGACAGGTCACAAGGGCCCCAAGGTCTCAGAGATGTTTTTGGGAAAGAGACCCACTGGACAGCTATTAGGAGACAGATAGTAGTCTCTCATTAGGGCTATTCGGCGCGTTCTTGAATCTGTACAGGGTATAATTCATCTACACATTGAATCACGGTTTAACGTTCCGTCCAACGGACGGTAAGCGGGGGCCTATCTAGTCCATCGTTGTATCTCTTCTGAAAGAGGGCTGGGTAAGGGTTAAGCGAAGATAAATTTCATTGGCGGAACAGTTGGGACTCAAACCTGGGAACTGTAGAATTACGAGTCTGGCTCAATAAAAAAATAAGCCAACCCCGACGCCCTAAAAAAGTGGCTTCCAGATGTAAAACAACCCAAGCCCTCAGAGAAGCCCATAAACGACTCTACCATAGGGTTCCCTTAAAAATTTAAATAATGCCATTAATTATAGTGAGTGTTTTAATTGTTACCTTATCCACATGCATAATTAGTTAAAAAAAGGTAACAACAAACCGATTTCCTCTAATAGGGATTTTATAGTAAACCGCACGTGTACTTCCGTTTGAAAGAAGCGAAATCGCGAAAATTGCAAACATGGAAAATAACAAACAAATAAGAGGCAAAAGCCTCTCTTTGTTGTGCGTTCTTTTGTTTTCTTTGTTGTTCGCCGAACAATTAGACGTGTTGTTCACTGGAGGACGTGATTACAGGTGGAGGACACGAACGGGAACGAGGAAGAGCAAGATACGACCCTGCACCATCACCTCCATAGGAGGTTGAGGACCATTAAGAGGAACCCTTGGGAAATCTTGAAATAAGTACGTAACAGTTAAGGTGAAAGAAGAGGATCGGAACGTAATCTTAGAAGGGGAGAACTTATCTGGCTGATAGTTCCAACTAAGCAAATTACGGGATAATTAGGGAGGATCTAAACAGGATTTAATTGCTCTAGGTAGTCTTTGTACTAGGAGCTGCAGAATGCCTTCTGGTGAGGATCGCATTCCTGCTACGTTCTCTCGAGAGCTGCGGAAGTTTTTGTGGAACTATATTTCGGCACGCAAAACAGCATTGAATTAAGCAGTGTTAACAACGGCTTTCTGCTGAAAAGTTTTCTTTTGACGGGGAAAGAGATTAATTAATAAGTTTTCCTTCACGTCGAAGAGATTAATTAATAGAAAAGAACTGGCGTTTAGTCGATAAAAAAAAAGAGAGAGACATTTCGGAAGTTTGTTGTAATTATTCTGCAGTGTCAAGTGGAAAAAAAAAGGTGAACATGAAATCCCAATGGGGAAAAAGAAAGGGGTTTTCATTTTGTCTGATGTCTGTCTGCCCGTCTGAGACATTCAATTTTTTTTGCTTTTAGTGATAAATTAATAATTAATTTTTTGGGGGAAGGGGAGGGGTTAAATAGGTATTGATGAAATTTTACGAAAAAGCAGGAATAGAAAAGGGCTTGGGATCGAAAGGGTGGTCGGAAAGAGCTAAAGAGGGGGGGGGGGGGGGGGGTCAATAAGGGGTCGGAAAGAACTAGGGTTGACAGCGGGTACAAAAGGACTAGGGATCGAAAGGGGGTCAAATAAGGTGTCGGAAAGAGCTATGAATTGATATCAAGTGCAAAAGGACTAGAGATCGAAAGGACTTCGAAAAGAGTTAGGGTGTCGATGAAGGGTCAGAAAGAGCTAGGGATAGATAGTGGGTAGAAAAGAACTAGGGATCGAAAGAGGGTCGAAAATAGCCAGGGTGTCGATAGGGAGTCGGAAACAGCTAGGGGTTGTTATGGGGTAGAAAATGGCTAGGGATCGAAAGGGGTTCGAAAAGGTCTAGGGATCGGGTGGTGGTGGTCGAAAAGAGCTAGGGTGTCGATAAGGGGTCGGAAAGAACTAGGGATTGATAAGGGATTGATATGGGGTCGAAAAGGGTCTAAGCGAAAACAGGGGTGTACTTTCGATAGTTGATTCATTTTTTTCCGAATCTCTCAAAAATTTTAATTGCGCCCTCTAATTGTAGAAAAAAGATAAAAATTGTAAAATTTCTATGACTGTTGCAAACGACATTTTTTTATGCTAGAAATTAAATATTTGTGATAGTGGAGTGTAAAGCCGTTTGCACTGAGAGCAATGATTCACTACTTAATCCCGGGGAAGTGGGAAAACATTCTAATTAGATGGGACATAGCAATGTTATTTAGGCGAATGAATAAGCCCCCCCCCCCCCCCCCCCCCCCCCCACAGAGAAGGGTTGCGCAAAGGGAGGCTCCCAAGGACCGAAAATCCGCCGCTGAGTACGAACGATACAAATAATAGGAAATACTGGCATAGCATGAATGGGAACTGGGAAGACTGAGTCTGCGCAGTTTACTCTTGGACAGTTTTTACAGCTCAGTGGTTCCCATCCTGTGATCCTCAAAACCTATGGATCCGTAAAGACAGAAAGAATGGATCTGCTTGCTATTTTCAATGTTTCGGAGAGCTCTAACATAAATAATACATTTACCGCAATTGCATGACCGCGTTTGGCAGAAATTATCTAATTTTAATATGGCAGCATTAATGTTAATCAGAAAACGAAATTGGCTGAGGATGATATAAGAATTTCTAGAGCACTGAATTTCTCTACTCAAATGCTTTGATACGAATTGCAAAATAGCCAATACATGGACAGAAGATAAAGAACTGGAGATATGGCCAGTTCTTAGGACTTTTAAAAAGTCCTCTTTGCGAGGATCTGTAGTTTAATTAATGTGTATCAAGTACTGATGGGAAGAGGATCTGTAGAAAGAATAAGAATAAATAGTTGGTTCGTGGCGCCGAAAAAGTTTGGAACATAGATCTGAAGTCAATGACCTATCAACCTATGATCTAAAACAGGATTTTCCAAAGTGGTCGACGGGACTTTGCAGGGGGTCGATTGGGGGTAGAAAAGAGCTAGGTAATGATAAAGAGTCGAAAAAGGCTAGGAATCAATAGCGAGTAGAAAAAGGCTATTGGTTGATGGGATGGGGTCCAAAAACTCTAAGGTCGATAGGAGGTTGAAAAGGCTAAGGGTCACTAAGGAGTCGGGAAAGTTTAGGGATCCATAAGAAGGTAGGAAAGGTTTTAGAATCCTCAGAAATGAAGACTGGAGGTCGAAAAGAGATATGGGTGTACAGAGAGTCGAAAAGGGCTTGGAGTTGATAGGGGGTCGATAGTAGGTCGAAAAGATTTAGGGTTCGATAGAGGGTCGAAAATAGTTATTGGTCAAAAATGGGTCAAAAGGGGGTAGGAGTCGATAGTGGGTCGAAAAGGGCTAGTGTTGGATAGAGGGCCAAAAAAGAGTTAGGAGACACCAGAGGGTCAAAAAGAGTTAGGAGACACCAGAGGGTCAAAAAGATCTAGGAATCGATAGGGGGGTCGAAAAGGGAAAACCGAAGTTAAGACAGTGCAGCTAATGTACATCGAAACACTAAAACATTATGACCACCAGCCTAATATGATGTTGGTCCTCCACGTGCCGCCAAAATAGTTCTTACACGGCAAGCATGGACGCTACAAGATTTCTAAAGGTGTCTTGTGGTATCTGGTACCAACATATTACCAGCAGATCCATTAACTCTAGTAAGTTTTGTGATTAAGCCGCCGAAGATTGGATATTCTGTCCCAACACAAACCACAGATGTTCGATTGGATTGCTGTCTGGGGAATTTGGAAGTCAGGGCAATATGTGAAAGTCTTCCTCATATTCCGCAAACCATTCTCGAACAATCTGAGCAGTGTGGCATGGCGCATTATCCTGCTGAAAGAAGGCACTACTAGAGGGGTCTGCAATGATGTTTAGGTAGGTGGTAGACATCATAGTTTCCTGTACTTGAATGACTGGACTCAGGTTTTCTCAGCAGAACGTTGCCTAAAGCATTACTCTTCCTCCACTGGCTTGTTTTCATCCCACTGTGAATACTAGTGCCAACACATCCCCAGATAAACGATGCACACATACCCGGCCGTCCACATGGTGCAACAGGAAATGAAATTCATCGGACCAGATGACATTCTTTCAATTATTCAAGGTACAGTTTTGATGCTTGCGTGCCCATTTTAGGTAATTACGACGGTGAACCAAGGTTAGCATGGGCACTCGGAGTGGACTGCAGTTACGCAGACCCGTTTTCAGCAAAGTTCGATGCACTGTGCGTTATGACACATTATTCCCGTCACCAGCATTCAAATTACGGGCGAGTTGCTTCACAGTATCCCTTCTGTTGGTTCATAGCATACGGGATAGCCTTCGCTCACCTCTAGCATCAATGAGCTGTGGCGGCCCACACCTTGCTGGCGGTTCGTGGTTTTTCCCTCCTCGGAGCACTTTTTGAAGGTACTAATCACATTTGATTGTGAGAACACCACGAGTCTTGCCGTCTCGGAAATGTTCTGACCCAATCGTCTGGCCATTGCAATTTGGCCTTTGTCAAACTCACTTAATTACGCTGCCTTTCCCATCTGAGGAACAAGATTAACACTGTTTAACAGAGCTCAGTATCAGGCTCATGACCTTCACACCTGCCGTTGTTTACCTGCAGTTGCTTCGATTTGCATAAAGACGCGCTGGCTCTTCGGTGTATGTGCCAATCAGAACCGGTTTCTTAGTAATTCTATCTAACAACTAGTCTTTACTCTATCCCCCGCATGGAATAAATTATTAGTATTATTAAAAATATCCGAATATATTGCATAATGAACTCTATGGTAATGATATCTCAACATAGCGACTGCAACTTTACACACCATCTAGCAAAATTCGAAATTTTTCAACCATTTGCAACTTTCCTGCATCTTTTCTGTCTCCCACAAAAATCACAGGCATAAAGACAGCCGATGATAAGATTCTAATAGTCAATGCTTATAAAGAAATTACCTTTAAAAAGCTCAATTTTGTAGTAATGCAACAAACAGTGATAAAACTGCAAAATTCGTTAAGACCTCCCTATTCGCAAACAAGGAATCATCTAATACTTGACAAAAAAGAGAGAGCAGCATCCCCAATCATTTCCTGTAGTGAGAGTGTTTCAAAATAAGAAAGCAAACAGCTGAGCCATTGCAAAGTAAATTCCCTCCACTTGCCAACTTCCCATAGAGTGGAATTCAGCATTTATTTTGTCATAAATGCGAGTTTTTGTGACTCTTAACTCTAAAAGAGGAGAGGAAGCATTTCTATTTCCTCTGATCTCCGAGTTCATAATTAATCATTAAGCTAAATATGTTTGCATCAAGATGTTGCAACACCCAGATTGTTTGCTTCCCACTGCAACGCAACTGCCAATTCTTTGTGTGCTTTAGAAGTGCAACTTAAAAAGGAAAAAAAAATGAAATTATGTTCCTGAGCATCTCTCTCCTGTTTGAAAAAAAAAAAGCAGAAGAAAACGAAGCAATTTTCATTTTCTTGCTTGCTTACTGAGGTATGCAATATTTAAAACATTATCCCCTATGTTTTTAGTTCTTTTATGTTCGGTATATCATCATCTATCATCCAGTTAATTTAGATAGCTGTTTGCATTAATTTAAACTTTTATATCTGTTTTGCAATTCCAATGATCTTTTATTTATGGTGACGTAGGTAAGTACAAGTGAAGGGAAGCCGATCTACATAAAGCTAGTCATACATACCATCTAGTGATGTCAGATGGGTTGTTTTACCTGTGAGCGGCACTTTTTTTGCACATAATGAGCTAAGCGTCCAGGTCACGAGGACTCCAAATGCTCATAGGTAGTTAAGGGAAGGGAGCTTATCGTATAGCTGTTAGGAGACGGACATATGTCTCCCGTCAAGACGATCCAGGGTGTTCTTTAATCTGTACAAGATATGGCTCTGCTGCACAAAGTGTCACGGTTTAATTTTCCATCCGACGGATGGTGACCTTTCAAAGCACGTCGGTGTCTCTTTCCTGACCAAGGGCGAGGGGGGGGGCGGACGCTAGCGGAGATAAATCTCAAATCTGGTAGAGGAGAGTCGAACTTGAGAACTGTAGATTACGAGCCTGGCATGCTACCGACTGAGCCCCCCCCCCCCTCCTCAATGATGCAGGCTTCGAATAGAAAGATAAAAATCATTATCTCTAGTCGTTTTATATAGATTTCTATTGGGATTTCCTTCGACTCATTAGCAAGGGATTTGGTTATGATGTAGATAATCATAATCTCCAACTCCATTCATTGTTAATCTGAAGGGATCTCTGGTGATGAATGGATTCTGGTTTTGATTATCATACTGCATTCTCATTCATAAGGATTTTGGTAATGATAATAATCTTAAATTCTAATCTACTGATATGGTGTTTGATTACGATGATAACCTTTCTCTCCGATCCAATGATGTGGGTTTTTATTATAATGAGGATTATGCAGTTACATCCATTGATATGGATTTTGGTTAGGATGATAACATGCTCTCCAATTCAATGATATGAATTTTAGCTATAATGATGATAACTTTTCAGTTTTAATAATGACATTATTCCAGTTCATTGATATAGGCTCTAGTTGTGATGCGATGATAAGGAAGCACTCCTATATTTATATATGTTATATACGGATTTTTCCTTTTAAGAAAGTTATGAGGTCTCATCATTTAATATATAGTTTTGATTTCGATAATATACCCTTTAATCCATTGATATGAGTTCTGGTTATGATGATAATTATGCACTACATACATACACACATACATACACACACATACATACATACATACCTACATACATACATACATACATACATACATACATACATAGGCTACGGAGTTCAACTAGACTACAAATTTTAGTTCTCTAAACATGACACGTCTCCTGAGCTACAGCTACTGCATTTAGTTGCTGTAGTCCAATTCTAAGGAGGCTCTGTTTCACATTGTCTACCCACGCACAACCCCTATGCACTAACACCACGATATTGAATTTGATTAGGATGACGGTTATGCCCTACCACCACTGATACTGAATTCGGTTATGATGATAATTATGCACTCTCATATCTTATGTTAACTTCGATTATGTTGATAATTATGCGCTACCCATCAGTGACAATGAATTTGTTTAGGATCACAATTATGCACTATCATCACTGATACTGAATTTGGTTATGATGCTAGCTGTCATCTATTTTTTCGATATATACTGCTCACAAAAATTAGGGGATATTTCAAAATGAATATGAAGCGATGAAATATCCCCTGATTTTTGTGAGCAGTATATTTCCATATATTTATATATATATATAATTTGATATAGGAATTTTGACAATATTTAATCCTAAACCTTTGATATAATATTTTGTTACGATGATAACCATTTCCTCCAGTGTTTTGAAATGGGAGTTCTTCTTTTTGATAACCATTGCATTCCCATCGATATGGTTTCTGTTTACGATGATGACTACCACGAAATACCATACTTCGTGCAGCCAAAAAACAGTTTCTATCAGGATTCAAAAACCATCCGCTCCAGTGGACCGGAAAACTCGTATAATCACTATTTTTGTTTTAACATTTTCCCTGAAAACAAACTCCTTTGAAGGATCTTTGGGTTTAAACCACCAGCTGGCAAACCGAGCATCGAGAAGCCGTTCGATCGATTGAGTTCTTGACTCTGTACAGAATATGATAGATGACCGACACTTTGGTTATCGAAACACTCCTTGACAATTCAGGTAGTGTGGAGTCTTACTCCGCTGTAACAAATAAAAACCGATTCTGTAACAATGCTTCCCAGACTACGATTTCAACGTTCTTGATTCAAAAAGGTTATGGCCACTTTACGTTAAGAAAACGTTGACAGTAAATAACTTCAAATCGAAATTGTTAACTTTTTTTTTTTTGCATTGAAGTACCAATAATGTAGTAATATATAGGCCCGGATCTAGAAAACCATAAAGGTAAAGGGTTTGGGGGTTGGGGGGGGCAATATTGAGCTGGAATGAACCGGAATGCAGATCGGTATACATTTTGTCCCTCTATGTTATTGGTTTTTAACAAATTTCTTTAAAGATACGGGTAATTTACTGCTAATATTGAAAATCAACAAATAAGTTCTTTTTTGTCCGTTTACAAAACGAGATAGTTTTAATGTTTTCACTTTGTCAGCTCTCTACGCTAACTTTTGTTTGTCTATCCGTCTGTCTGTCTGTCTTTCCATCTGTCCATATGCAGACATTCAACTTTTTTTGCTTTTAGCGAAGAATTAAAAATTCTTTTCGGGTTGGATACGTATCGATGAAATATTACGATCCGCAATTTCTAACTGTTCCCATAACTTTAACACGCCTTCTAGCGATGGAATAAGATGCAAAATGCTAAAATTTTAAACGAATATCACAAACGATATGTTTACTCTGGAAATTTGAAATTTTGTTAGTAAAAGGTCATGGTCAAGAAATTTACATTGACAACAATGCTTTGCCCTCTTACCCTCTGGGAGGGAATGAAACTTTTTTAATAAGGGATAAATGAAAAAAAAAATGCTTTTTATGGATACTAAGCAGCCAACGTCAGTACCAAGCTGAAAACACCTGTTCTCGTCCGATCACCGAAGTTAAGCAGCTTTCGATGCGGTCAGTACTTGGGAGGGGGTGACCACCCAGAAACACCACGTGCAGTTGTCAAAAAAATCTGCTGAGGACCCGACATCCTCACAGATCCTTCTCTATGACACATTAAACTGAAAGGCTCCTGTCAAACCTCTGTGGCAAGCAGCTGCTTGAGGAGGTATTTATTTTTTTAATAAAATATTACTTTTTTCAATCACCAACAGTTGGAATTCGTCTTATTAGAGTGCTAAAGACGGGTAATAAAAGCTCAAACAGCGGCCTCTGGTGAGAAAACGGAAAAAGTTAGAAAATACAAAATATTTAAATGAATATTGCAAACGATCTATTTATGCTAGAAATTTAAAATTTAGATGGTAGAGTGTAATGGTCAAGTCGTTTGCATTAGTAGTAATCATTTGTCCCCTTATACCAAGGGGGTGGTTTTAAAATGCAACTTTCATGTTATAACAGAAAAATGAAAATATTTTAAGCCGTTTTCTATAACAGGAAGTGAATTTTATTATTTTCAACAGAAATTACACAGTGGTTTCAAAGAGCATTTTGCTCCCAGAGATATTATTTATTATTATTTTATAGAAATTATGATTTCATATTGAATATGATTATTGCAAAACTACTAACACTAAACATTCATTCCTGTATTATATGAACTTTAGCTTTAACTGCTTACGTAATTTGTCTTTATATAATATATTGAAACTCTTTTTAAAAATGTTACTGAAATACGAATAAATGCTTCGAATATTTTTGGTCTGTAAATGGTAGTTAGGTAGTCACTGGAAGGAGAGCTATGCACCAATCCCCTGTGATGATGCATAGAACCGGCCAGGCCTAGCACCTAATGTCCGACCCCTTCTTCTCGTGGTGCAGACAGTTAGTACCTTTCAAAAGAGATACTCTTTTGTGGAAGTGAACGGAAGGGGAGGGCTGCCAGATTAGTGTGGCCTACTGATCTGGACAACTGTGGCTACTTTTATTTTTTTTTCTACCCTGCTGAGGAGTGATCAACCACACAGGGTCCTGGTGCTGACCATATAAACCCACTGGACTGGATAGATATTGATTATGGATCCTGATTTTGCTGCACTGGTAGATTTCTGTGGAGGGAAAATCTTCCGCTGTGTTTTCTGTTTGTTTGTGGGTTGACAGCCCCAAGTGAATAGATTCACAGGATGTGTTTATCAGCTGGTGGATAATCCTGAGCAGAAGTCATCGCAGGCACCTGAACTCTTTGCTTCTATTGGCATCGTCAAATTCTACATTGGAGGAAGTCTTCCAGTGTAGACGGCTTCAGCCTTTAGTAGTGGGGGAACGGGTCTTTGCCCCATATCTGCGTTTGATATTGTCGGCATTCCCTCTCTCAATAAACATAGTTTCTTTAAACATCCCACTAACCATTTTCTCTCCATAGGTAGTTGGAATGTGAGGACTCTGCACAGAGCTGTTTCTCTTGATAACCTCACACAAGAATTCACCATTATAGTTTAGATATTCTCGGCTTGCAAGAGACCAGATGGACAGATAAAGGTCAGTCTTAAAAATAATCTTAAATTTCCCTTTTCAGGGAGGGATGACAATAAGCATCACCAAGGCGTGGGTCTGCTTCTCATCAGACACGCTAGTGATGCTCTTCTAGGATATGAGTGCATTAATAAAAGGTTTCTTACAGCAAAATTTCAGACAAGGTTAAAGACTTGAATGTTATCTGCTGTTATGCCCCCACTGAGGATGCCGAAGATGATGAAAAGATAGGTTTTATGGACAACATCAGGATATTTTGAATTCTGTCAAGAAAGGAGATATTACCCTTGTTCTTGGTGACTTCAATGCCAAAGTTGGTACTGACTCTGACCTTTGGGGAGGAGTAATAGGCCCTTTTGGTATTGGTAGCTGCAATGGCAATGGGCAACGTCTCCTATAGGTAAGTAAACTCAATGGATTCAGAATAACTAACACATATTACAAACACCGCGACATACATAAATACACGTGAGTTTCACCTGATGCGCTGCATAAGAATATGATTGATTACGTATTAACTAACAGCAAATGGGCTAGTTCTGTTAGGAATACCAGAGCATATAGGGGAGCTGAAATTGGATCTGACCATACCTTGTTAAAAGTGTCTTGCAACTTAAACTTAAAAAGTGTTGTGCTAAAGTTAAAAAATTTACCTTTAATACTGAAGCTCTGAAAGACCCAGTTATAGCTAAAGCTTACCATGATAGGTTACTTAGTCATTATGACACTCATGGTTTGCTTACTACTGAAGTTGAGGAAGAATGGGGCCATTTTAAACAGGCTTTTTTGGAATCTAACAGTACTCTTTTAGGAAAAAAGGAGCAGAAGAGCCAGAATTATCTGAGTGATAAGGCACTTAAGCTTATTTCGGAAAGAAAGAACTGAAGGAATGTCCTTAATCAATACCCTACTAGTCCTAATAGAAAGCATTATAGAGAACTTAATAAACATGTAAAAGATCAGTTAGCTGCTGATAAGAATCTTTGGCTTGATGGTTTGGCTGACAAAGCCGAGGAGCAGTTAGACAGCACAACAGCAGAGAATTGTACCAGACAGTTAATGTTTTGTGTGGTAGAAAACGAACAGGTATACAGGAATTGAAGGATAAACAAGGTAAGGTTATAGAAGATGAGGATTCTGTCATGGCTAGGTGGGCTAAGCATTTCAATGATATTCTACACAATGTGGTTAGTTCTATTCCCATTGTTTGCAATGATGATAGATGCATTGGTGGCTTTAATGTTGGCCCTATAACACAATCTGAAGTTATTTTGGCTGTTTCTAAACTTAAACTATATAAATCCCCAGGGGCAGATGAAATTACTACGGAAATACTTAGAGCTGGGAATGTTTCGGTTACCACTTGGATGACTGAAATTCTGAATATCTTTTATGATAAAGGCATGGCTCCTAAGGATTTTACCAGAGCTATTGTTATCCCTATTTTCAAAAAAGGTGATCGCAGTTCTTGTGATAACTATAGGGGTATCAGCCTACTATCTGTTCCAGGTAAAGTTCTTTCCATGATTGTGCTTAATAGAATTCAGAATCTGGTTGACAGTCAATTGCGTGATGAGTAATGTGGATTCAGAAGTGGTAGGGGATGTGTAGATCAGATACTTTCACTTAGGCAGATTCTTGAGAAATGTTTAGAGTTTCAGAAACCTTTGGTTGCTAGCTTTGTTGATTTCAAAAAGGCTTTTGACTCTGTTGATCGTCATAATTTGTGGTTGATTGTGAGATCATATGGTATACCTGACAAGTTAGTTAGCATAATGAAAGCCCTCTCTAATAACACTGAGTCGTGTGTGAGAGCTGGTAAGGCTTGTAGCAATTGGTTTAGCATTACTTCTGGTGTTCGACAAGGGTGCATTTTGTCTCCTTTTCTCTTTAGCTTGGTTATTGATTATGTCATGCGAAAGTCACTTCAAGGGAAAGATTTTGGCCTTAATTGGGCTGGAGATAAGAAAATTTATGATTTAGATTATGCTGATGATTTAGCTTGTTTGGCAAATGATGTTGATGAGATGAACTCTTTTATTTGAGCTGTTGATGAAACTGGTAGTAGAGTAGGTTTGGTTATAAACAGAGAGAAAACTAAAGTGATGAAAATTGGTCAGGCAGGATGTGATTCAGTTAATCTGAATGGTTGCAGTATTAAGCAGGTGTTACAGTTTTATTATCTTGGGAGCTATGTAACAGATACTGCTGATGTGCGCATGAGATTAACAGACGAATAGGGATTGCTGCCGGGACTTTTAAGAAACTATGGAGAGTGTGGAGAAGTAGGCGTATACACCTAAAGACTAAAATTAGACTGTATAATAGTTTGGTTCTTTCTAGGGTTAGTTATGGTAGTGAAACGTGGATATTTTGTAAACAAGATAACAGGAAACTATATGCTTTTAATTCCAGATGCTTACGCAGTGTCTTGGGCATTAGGTGGTTCAACTTTGTAACTAATGATGAGGTTAGGCAAAGGAGTTTGCAACCTCCTTTAAGCAGTGTATTGTGCAGAGAGAGACTCCGTTGGTTTGGCCATGTTGCCCGTATGAATAATTATAGATTGGCGAATAGGGTTATGAACAGTGTGCCTAAAGGCCTCAGAAAGAAGGGGAGACCTAGGATGCGGTGGGCAGACAATGTCAAACAGGACCTTGTTAGAATTGGTGTGCAGTGGCCAGATGCAGTAGATGTAGCTCAGCATAGACTTGCTTGGAGAACTAAATTGCACGGTCTGGTTGGATCTCCGTAGCCCATGGCTGCTTGAGGAGGAGGATGATGATCTTATTTTTATAACTGAAAACATGTAATATGTATTTTAACATGCAATCTGTATTTTGTATCAAAACTTTCATTTCTTTATAATTGTATGATCACAATATCTCTGATTTCATCTAGGTCTCTCATTATGTAACACATTTAGGAAAATTTAAAAGAATTCAAACGTGACCTTTCAGACAACAGTTCCTGATAAAAAAAAAAAGCAACTACCACATATTCTTATCCTATTGATACAAAATATGTGTCGATAAACAATTTAATAATCGGAAATTTAATATTGAGGGCAGAATATATATTTTGAATTTACCTTTAATTTTTGCTTTTTGGAGTATTTTACAAACATAAGCATTGGAAAGAAATATTCTGGAAGTGGGAACAAATTTTTTGCTGATTCAGTGAAAAATATCATAAGCATCATTTGATACGAAAAACAATTTTTATCACCTTTCTAGCACATGTAGATAGAAATTTGACTTTTGACCTTAAGATGGTAATTTACCTTTAATTTTTGCTTTTTGGAGTATTTTACAAACATAAGCATTGGAAAGAAATATTCTGGAAGTGGGAACAAATTTTTTGCTGATTCAGTGAAAAATATCATAAGCATCATTTGATACGAAAAACAATTTTTATCACCTTTCTAGCACATGTAGATAGAAATTTGACTTTTGACCTTAAGATGGTTACCACTGTCACCTCGTCACTGTCGAACACGTTTGCAGTGGTGTCAAGAACGACTTCATTGGAGGGAGGAATGGCAGTCTGTGGTCTTCAGTGATGAAAGCCGATTCTGCTTAGGAGCGTCTGATGGTTGTTTACGCGTCCGAAGGTGAGCGACTTCTTCCATCGTGCATCCGCCATCTTCACACAGGGCCCATGCTGGGCATCATGATGTGGGGATCGATTAGCTATCGCTCTCGTACATGTCTGATGTTTGTACAGGGTACACTGAACAACAATAAGTAGGTCAGCGACATCGTAAAGTCGGTCGTCCTGACACATTTCAGTGTAATCCCAAATGCGACATTCCAGCAGGATAACGCCAGCCCACACTCTGCCCGGGCAAAACTAAAAACTCCCTTGGCCAGCACGCTCACCGAACCTGTCTCCAATTGAGCATGTCTGTGACTGGATCGCACAAAGACTCCTCCGCGGACCGCGGCAGAAAACGACCATCGCTGAATTACGCGTCCAAGTTGAAAGCGCATGGAATGGTATCCCCCAGCGTGATATCCAGCATTTGTACGACCGATTGCATGCCAGATCGGAAGCTCGTATTGCTGCTCGAGGTGGTTTAACACCTTATTAAAATGTGACTTCTGTAAAATGTAATACACATTAAAAGATAAAATAAACATCGAATCACTTCACACGTGTGATCACTGTCCTTTCTCAACAAGTTGTTTCTAATAAATAAATCTCATAGATTACGCTTCAATTGTTAATGGTGTTCTTTTTTCAATTCCCGCCAGTGTATATAACTCCCTAAGTATTATTGCTACGTGGAAAAATGCAATCACTATTTTTTAAATAATGTTTAAAATGTCACTTTATGTCAAGAAATTTTTTCTTCTAATAGCATAAAGTATTAGACATAAATACCTGTCGCTAATACCACACATAAGTATAATTATATACTATATTGTGGTGTGTTGAAAGTGGTGCTTATGTTTTATATTATCGAAACCGACACATCTTAAAGATGGAAAGAAGCCTCTGACAAATGGTAATTTTTATCGGCTACATGGAATAAGTTCCCATTATAGAGATATTTCATTTGTTATTTATTAATCGGAGTTTAAAATATTAAAACTTAAATAACATATAAAACAATCGACTAGAAGACATGCATTTCAGAAACGTCTATAATCATTCTTTCAGTCTTCATTTATAAAAAAAATTACATCTCAGATCTTCTACTGTGGCATATAAACTGACAGGCTCCTGTCAGACCTCTGTGGCAAGCAGCTGCTTGAGGGGTTATTTATTTATTTATTTTTATACAGCAGATTAACACAAATATCTTTAGGCACGCTTTTTTGCAACAACCAGAACTTTTCAATTCCACTCCAGTACTATAACAGTAGTGTTTATAATTGTTTGTCTTTTACTATTTATGATTTTTGAGTGATTTGAATTAACTATAAAAATTATTGTTAGAGGATTGTTTTATCTCTGAGCAGCACTTTTGTCCATACAACAGGCTAATTGTCAGGTCACAGGGACCCCAAGGGCTCAGAGAAGGTTGAAGGTAAGGACACTACTGTCGTGAGACAAATAGTAACCTCCAGTCAAAGCCATTCAGTGTGTTCTTTAAGGTGCAAGGGATATGGTCTCATGCACACGGGCCCATAGCTTAATATTCAATCCTACGAATGGTGACTGGAGTAAAAGGGTTAGTAGGGATAAATCTCCACGCTGGAACAGATGGGACTCGAATTTTGGAACTACAGATTATGAGCCTACAGTTTTCTCTCAATTTTCTTCATTTATAAAGTAATATGTCTAGAGCAGATGTCCATTTCAATGCCACGCCTTCCCCCATCCCTCTTGAAATGACAGAATTTGTCACTCCCTTCTCCTCCGTTGCTAAGTCTACAGCTTTTACAATGCGTTTATGTTTTTTACTATATATATGTTACCGCTAAAGCTCGAAAGCCGTTAATGTGCACATTACCTAGCTAATCTGCAGATTAACTGATTTGCTCCGTTAACGTGCGGAATCAAGAGTTTCCGCATTTTACCTAGGTAATGTGCATATTAACGGTTTCCGTATCGTTAAAGTTCAAAAGTTTGTTTCTCTCATAGGGGTGAATCTCTTGAATATGAATCTTCGTGTCACGTGATTCACTCGTCCGCATTATAAAAAAACGCCCCGGATGAGCGGAGGCCAAGTGAGAACGAATCGGTAAAGTGATTCATTCTTGGTAACGAATCACTAAAATGATTCGTTCTCACTTGGCCTGCTCATTTTGGGGGCGTTTTTTATAATTCGGACGACTGATTCATGTTGACAGAGGGATGACCCTGGTTTCAACTCTACTCTCTGACACTAGGTAAATAACATTATGTTAATTTAAGCGTACAGAAACGTTCCTGTTGTTCCAGCAAAGATCTTGTTTTCACTTTAACGAGTGCCTAGTAGGTAATGTGCAGATTATCCAGGTAATTTGCAGATTACCTAGGTAATTTGAGAAATGAAACAATTTTCCGCACGTTAACGGATCACCCTAGTTAATCTGCACAATACCTAGATAATCTGTAGAATAACTGAATTCTGCACTTTAGCGGTAACATATATATAATTTTCATTAAATGAGTTGTAATATCAAAGTAAATTAATGTTTACTGACATTGCTTGTCTACTGCAGTTAAAAAGCTATGAATATATGTTTTCTTGTACTTCAATTTGCACATTTGTTTTTTTAATTCTTTCGAAATACCTAGAGCAGGGTTTTCTTCCAGTGAGGAAATCGTAGGAAAAAATATATTTATTTAAGAAATAAATTTTTGCATTTTTATCTGCTAAAGAGACCTGGGTTCGAGCCCATGGGTGTTTGTGTCGTTCTACTGCTGAGGTCCCGCCATCCTCACAGACCTACTGCTGTGGCGTGTAAACTTTCAGACTCCTGTCAGACCTCTGTGGCAAGCAGCTGCTTGAGGGGATTTTTTAATTTTTTTAACCAAAATTTTTTAGTCTTCTTTTTAGTTAAAAACATATTTTATTGCCTATTAGAAAAATATATTATTTACATTTTTATGAGAAATTTTTATTACTTAAGGAAAACTTCTGCGTTTGTATTTTTTTCTTCATTTATGAGCATAAAAAAATTGAATGAAACATTTTTCGAAAAACTTTTTTTTAGAAAATTTTCTAAAACATTTGAATGAAAAAAAACTAGTACTTTAGTTTGGCATTACTGTATACAGAGGCGAAATAACAAACTTATGACGATATTTTTGTCAGATCTGTACTATTTTTCTTCCTCATAAACTCTTTCCGATAAAAGATAAAATTATTAGCAGAATGCAAACTACAAAATGCAAATGCTATAATATTTCATTCCCTTGGTTCATTTGTGTTCATGTAACTTTAAGTTCCCCCCGCCCCCCCTCTACTTTAACATAAAAACAACTGAAAAGAACGGTTTGTTAGTTTTTCAAGTGTATGCGCGCCATTTAGCGAGATATTACACCAGAATATTGGGCAGGCTTTCACTTTCTCATTGCTAGCCAAACTAAAAAACAATCATAAATTAATAAACAATATATATAATGCTGATTCACTTACGTAAACTTTTATTTTTTACTGTTGTTGGGGCATGTTGGAGTTGCACTTCTTTGCACACAATGGGCTAAATGGCCAGGTCACAAAGACCCTGAGGTCTCTGAGAAGGTTGGGGGAAAGGGACACACTGATCAGCTCTGTTAGGAAAAGACACAAGCCGCCTGTCAAACCATCCAGAGTGTTTTTAATGTGTACAAGGTATGGCTCTTCCGCACATGGGGAAACGGCTTATCGTCCCATGCAACGGACGGCGGCCTTTCGAAATACAGTTCGGACTCAAACCTGGGAACTGCAGATTACGAACTTGGCGCCACCCCCACCCTTCCTTTTTAAGACACTTTTATGTCCCTTAATACCCTTAACAACAAACTGAGAGAAAAATATTTTATACATTTCATAGCTAATTGCTTGTTAAATTTTATCAAATTAGATCTGTTTCTTCAGTTTATTTCATTGTTGCTAATTCCAAAGGCACAATGAATTTCGAATTAGTTCCTCATCGCAAGGTGCATACAAGGGGCAAAAAATATTCATTTCCATTTAAAATCCTACTAGGTCTTAGCAGTTACAGTTAAGTACCCCCTCCCCCAAATTCTCACTTCTTTCTTGCGGCTTGGGCTCCCTAGGCCGCTATCGTAATCCCGTCCAACTCAAACTTTTTTTTTATAGACTTAACGGAATTAAGAAAAAGAATCTTTCACACTCTGAGTCAGTCTAATTTTTTCCAAACAAAACATTTACTTTTTGGTGTAACTCTATTGCAATGTCTGGCAACTTTAGAAACATCGTCATCTACGCTATCAAATCAAATATTCTCTTTTAGTGACCTTTGTATGCTATTCAAGTGGCGTCTTGATGTTCAGTTTCACCTTTTTTTGTTCTGGAATGTACAATATGGATTATTTGAAGGTACACATTTCACAGTTATAGCTTAAAACGTTCATAAACCTTCATTAACATTCATAAATCAAGAGCCATATTATGGCAATGGTTTCCGAAGTGTGGATCGGGAACTCTTTGGCCGGGGATCGCGACGAGTTGGTTACGAGTGGGTGGGGAGGTCACCGGATTTTCTAAGAAAGTTTTACGGTAAAGCTGAATTGATTATATTTGCAAAAAAAAAAACGATTGTTTAGCTTCGTGCATTGGTAATCGAAGAACAACCCTTGCAGCTACAAGATCACTCCGTTCAATTTAAAGCTTTCTTCAGTCATTGCATCTCTTGCACGATTTAAAATTCAACATCACAAACAGCAAATGTTGGCTCTTTGTAGTTGGCAACATTGTCGCGTGCATTTTGAATTACGTTGCCCGCCAACCCTGTCTCAAAAACTGGCATTCCTTGTCAATGCGCATACTGAGGGTGGAGGCGATATTACCGAACGAGAGCGCGATGATAACTTTGTTCAGCTGAGAGGACGGAAAACCACTGCATTATGGTATATGCAGTGTTTCTAAATTTGGTCTCAGTTTTAAACAAATGTATTCTTAAAATGAATTGAGCTATGGATATGGAACAAAATGCATTTTATTGCTAAAGAACAGACTCTTTCTTTCCCTTACAATGTGCGGTGGCTCAGTCGGTAGCGCGTCAGGCTCGTAATCTGTAGTTCCCAGGTTCGAGTCCCAGCTGGGTCAGCGTTGACATTTATCTCCGCAAAATTCCTCGCCCTACCCACAGTCAGTAGGGAACACCGATGGGCTTGGAAAGGCAGCCGTGGCTGGGACGTTAAGCCGTGGCTCCGTGTGCGGGAGAGCCATCCCTGTGCACGTTAAGAACATGCTGGATGGCCTTGACGGAAGGTTACCATCTCTCTACCAACAACTGCTCCAGTGGGTCTTCATCCCCAACCTTCTCTGAGCCTTCGGGGTCCATGTGTGCAAAAAAAGTGCCGCTCAGAGGCAAAACAATCCAATCCTTACAATGTTTGCAAATGTTAAATGTGATGTTCTTGCGTAACGAGCACCATGTCCCATTTGCAAAGAGTTCCACCCACACAAGAATAAGCATGTAAAGGTTAACTCTGGTACCGGCTATAAGAAACCTTTAGTATTGTAAAAATGGGATATAACTCTACATACTTTAGATTTCATAAGGATTTCATTGTCAGAATTTCGTGTTTTTTATTCTTTATAATGCAAAAAACACACTACACTGCAAAAAGTAACCTGACACTTCCATGTTTTGTGAGTAGAAAATCACATTCGAAGATCTCTGAATCCCTCCTTATTGTAAATAATCTTTTTTAAAGAGAAATGTTAACAAGAGATAAATTGAAGATGTCACTGAAATCTCTCTAAACTCGATTTTCAACAATATTCACCTAATATTTAAAGAGGTATTGAAGCCGTAAGATTTAACAGCAGGCTCCACTGTCATACTCTTCTTGAAGATTTCCCCCCCCCTCCCCGAAAAAAGTGATGAAAATTAAAAAAAAAAACGTTTCACACACTTGGGTATTGCATTTATGTTATTGAACAATTTGCCAAAAGAGTTATTTTAATCTTTTGAAGTAAATTTTTATGAGTAGAAAAAGTTGCAATTAAATGTTTCAACTTCCATAATTATTTAAATATTAAAAGAATAGTGCAGAAAATAGATATTTAGAGATTTGAGTGAGAGTTTCAATTTATCTCCAATAACGTTTTTTCATAAAGAAAAATGTTTTCAAAGTTAGGGAGAAATGTCCATCGAGAAATCAAAATTGTTTTAAACGACGTTCATTTATCAAAGGCAAATAACAAATAGGACCATTCCAAAAACATTTAAACACCAGTTAAATCACTGTGGAGAATGAGGCAAAACTAGAAGAAATGCAACACAAAAATCATTAAGTAGATAAAAGCGTCACCACTGTTACGAACTTAATATTCAGTAGTTTCGAAGCTTCTCCACGAGTCATCGAAAACCTAGCATCGAAAATTTTGATCTGCGCATCATAGTCTATGAACTACTAGTCTGGCACACGTGCGAAGCCAGTGCCAAATAGAAAGATATCTCAAAAGGTAACAATAGCAATAAAACACGAAACAGAAAAGAACAGAACAACAACTACTTGAATCGGTAAAATTCTGCTTGTTGAGCGACTATTATTACAGTTGTTGTGTTGCTTCGCTCAGCTCTTTGTTGAATGTAAAAGAAAAAGAAGAGCGGGTTCTGTTGTATGGCCCAACAAAGCATATTGTTGTGGTCCGAGGAACAAGCAATCGTTAAAGCAAAATTACCGAAGCAGAGAGAGGGATACAAGCAGATCAATAACATCGATTTTGTGGTTATTGCGAATGTCAGGAAACCATCGGCGTTTGAAGGATTGGCCTGTCTGTATCCTGGGCCATAACAACGACTGCGCCGTTCGTAAAGAATAAAGCCACAGCAGCTGCACCCTCGTGAAATGTCGCCGTTTCGAATAGAGAGTTGGCGACAGTTTTCGTATTAATATCTCCGTTGTCTGGAGTAAAGAAAGGTCAATTGAAATCGAAGACATTTTACCAATTGCAAGAAGGGACCAAAGATATTTTTTTAGATGAGTGATTAATAATTGTTAAGAAACAATTTGATAATCAGAATGAAATGTATATTGTTGGAAGAATACTAGAAGAACGTTTTAATCGTTATGAATTCACTAATGGGTGTAAAACAAATAGACCATGTGTAATTTCAGTTACATACGAAAAATATTTGGGGTTAAGTTGTTTTTACCTGTGAGCGGAACCTTTTGCACACTATGGGACATTATGGACTAAATGACCAGGTCACAAGGATCCCAAGGTCTCAGAGAAGGTTGGGGGAAGAGGACCCACTGGATAGCAGTTAGGAAACAGACTCATTCTGTCAAGGGCATCCATGTTATTTAAGGTTCTCAGGCTCTTCTGAACACGGTGCCACGGCTTTACGTCCAATTCGACGGATGGCGGGCTTTCCAGTCCCATCGGTATCCCCTTTCTGACCGAGAGAAAGGTGTGTGTGTGGGGGGGGGGGGGGAGGTTAGCCGATATACATCTTAACGCTGATCCTGGTTGGACTCGAACCTGGGAACTGCAGATTACGAACCTGGAGCGCTACTGCTGAGCCACATCCCACACCCATCATTTATGGGAGTCCTGTGAGTGCTAATATTGACCTAATAACCAATCTACTAACAGTATTCAGTGAAACTGACGGCTGAGTTGGTTTGATTTGTTATTCCTTTTGATGGCTCGTTTTTTTTACAGATATAATGTGATAAATGGCTGGGTTAGAAGTACCTTAAAGACTCCTAATAGAATAGGGGTGTAGGATCTACTGAATAGACGGAAGCCTTACTTCACGGCCATCCAGTGTGTTCTTTAACCTGCACGGGGTATGGCTCTACTTCATACGGAGATACTGAAGCCCTTCCAATCTCCATCAAACGAACAGGGCCTTTCCTAACCCATCGGTGTCGCTTTTCTTACCGACGACAAGGCCGAGGTTAGCGAAGGCAACTCACGCAGAGTGATAACTCGAATATGGAAACTACTGGAGATAAACTACTGGAAACTACTGGAGATAAACTACTGGAAACTACAGCAGAATAATATGATTAAAATGCAATGGTTTAATTTTTTTTAAATTATCGTTTTGAATATTGATTGGAGACAGACTTAGATCAGATCGCCTTTGAAATGTGCTTTTATATAAAGAAATATGCATTTGTAAAAAAAAATGAGTACTATTTATGCAACCTTTTTACGAAACAATAAACAAATTAATGAAAAATGACAAATGGTCAAATGTAATCAGAGATCTTTTTCATTCAGAAGTCTCTCTAACTGTAAAAGCAAATGTAAGAAGTATGTCATTATCATTTTTATTCTTCTTTAAAGATGATAGCTAAAGAGTATTAAACTTTTGTAGTTAGATCTATAAAGATTTTTATATGTGCCATGTTCCGCTTTTTGTGCGTTTTTTTTCCTTTCAAATGGGGGGCGGGGGTGGCTCAGTCGGTAGCGCGCCAGGCTCGTAATCTGTAGTTCTCAGGTTCGAGTCCCAGCTGGGTCATCGTTGAGATTTATCTCCGCAAAATTCCCCGCCCTGCCCACTGTCAGTAGGGGACACCGATGGGCTTGGAAAGGCCGCCGTCCGTCGGATGGGACGTTAAGCCGTGGCCCCGTGTGCGGGAGAGCCATACCCTGTGCACGTTAAAGAACATGCTGGATGGCCTTGACGGGAGGCTATCATCTGTCTCCCAACAGCTGTTCCAGTGGGTCCCCTCCCCCAACCTTCTCTGAGCCTTCGGGGTCCATGTGACCTGGCCATTTAGCCCATGGTGTGCAAAAAAGTGCTGCTCAGAGGTAAAACAACCCAACCCAATCCTTTCAAATGGATGCGTGGATAGCTAAAATGGGTTGGTGCCACCAACATAATCGAAAGTTCAAATCCTTCGGGTTTGTACAGAAGTCACTTCATTCTTAGACCCGAGAGAATGTTAACAGATGATAATCCTTCGTTAGGTAGTTCTGAATTGACTATAGGAAGAGATTCTTTCATTTCTTCTCTTTCTTCTTTGACCTACACAGTAATTAGTAAAGTCGAATTCTTATAATATGTCGAATTTTTGGTAACATAAAAAGCAATTGCGCAGTCAATTGGGAAGTTACCAATCAACCTCCACTGGAGAAATCATATATTTTCAAGACATCATCTGTTCATTAATTTACATTAAAAAGAAAGCATTAACGACTATTAACAGTTAGCTGAAAATATTTAGTTTCGCCTTAAGTGGAACTTAAATCTACGTCCTCCAATTACATGCCGGGTATTCTGACTACTAAGGTATCAATGGCTAATTCTGTCTCAGCCAAGTGTGACTATAAACTTATCCCGTTTTTTCCCCTTCTGATTCCGCTCATGCGCTATCTATTATCGCGAACGGACAACCAGTTGCCTCAAATGGCGTTAATAAATATATAGTCAATCACGCTCTCGGCATTATATCAATAGTTCAATAGTAGAGTATCACAGAGATATCCTGTAAACATGGGACTCATGAAATTTGTCTGAAAAAAATGAGTAAATAAATTTTGCTATGAGTGCGACTCCAGTCCACTTCTTGCAGTTATATGCCGGGTATTCTCACTACTAAACTATTACCAGCTAACTCTTTTTCTTAACTTTTTTTATCACTTTTTGCGGCTGATTATTCATGAATTTCATTTTACAGGGTATCTTCTATGATACTCTGCTGTTAACGAGTATTTCACGTCCTCTCGTTTTACGTATCCTAACCACGCCGCTGATGAAATGTGATATTCGTGCATTTATATTTCGAATCGGTAATTTTTACTACAACTTCTACAAATCAAATGCTTTGGTTCTGAAATTGATGTTTATTGAACAACCTAAAAGTGGAAATTTAAATTTTCCTACAGTCGTAATGAACCGAATTAAAAAAAACAATATTTACACCAAAAAAAAACACCAAATACTTATTTTTAATATCGAAATTCAGACACATTCAAACATACAAAATCTTCAAGCTCTAATCAGATACGAATGCCGAATCAGAATGACCGATTTAGTTCTCCAAAGAGGGTTGGTTGGATTGTTTTACCTCTGAGCGGCACTTATTTGCACAATAATGGTCTAAATGGTTAGGTCGCAAAGATTCCAAAGGATCAAAGAAGATTGGGGGAGGGGGACTCGCGGGACTGCTGTAAGAAGACAGATGGTAGGCTAGCATCTCTCTCATAACAGTTGTCCAATTGGTTCGCGTCATCCAACCACCAGTTCAAGTATTCTCTAGTTCAGTGGTTCTCAACCTTTTATGTTTCACGTACCCCCTGCAAATACGTATATAACTGGCGTACTCCTTGTATAGATAGATAAAACTATAGTTATAGTATAACAATAGGAATAAAATAAAACATATATACACAGTCGTATCAGCATAATATGACCACTAGAAGTCCTACAGTCGTATCAGAGTATTTTCCTACAGTCGTATCAGAATAATATGATTAAAATAATATACACTACGATATAAAAGTAATATACACTAAGATGATGTATAATACATATGCTATGATAGGTGGTCATATTATTCTGATACGACTGTGTATATATACACATTAAATTTTGTACTTAACTTACATCTAGCGATTTTGAACTCTCACAGCGTACCCCAAAATATTTTACCTCGTACCCCACATTGAAAACTCCCACTCTAGTCCATTCATCATGTTCTTTAACGTCACAACCTATGACTCTCCTGCACACGGAGACACGGCTTAGCATTCCATCAGATGGACGTTCGCATTTTCAAACCCATTGGTATTCCCTTTCTCACAGAGAGCAGGATTGGGGTTATAGGAGATAAACCTAAACGGGGACACAGTAGCAACTTCAGATTATAAGCCTGTCGCACTACGACTGAGCCAACTTCGCACCTTCTCCAAAGAGATCTACCTTAAGCAATACTGTTACATTTGTCCATTCAAGACCAATTTCAATAAGATACTGTTTAACAACTGACTATCTATCTCATTCTAAGTTTTGGCCCCTTTTCATCAGACCTTTAAGTAATCTCTCCCTATTCAAAACGATACTTGAGTTGATGATTTTTTCGTCCAGCCTCATCCTTATTCGCATAATCGACTTTCTAGGACCACAGATACTTCCATAACTGTAGGAAACCCAAAACATCAAGTTCTCTGTTATCTAGTTTACAAAGAGTCCAAATTTTACTACCACAGAAAACTAAAAAGAAAATCCTACACAGCTTATGATTTGCTGGACAATCAAATTAGTTTTGCTAAGCATAACGATCTGTACCTTTAGCAATAAAAGCAGAGTCATCACAGTTTTTCTGTTAGTTTCTCAATCCGTGATAGGCAACAAAATAACTTTTACAAATAAAGAGTTACAACAATTATAAATATGCATTTTTGGTACCTATCAACACCAAACTATGGCACAAGAAAGAAAAAAAAGGAATTAATTGCGTTTTCTGATATCAAGCCCAAGATCCCTTTTCCACTCCGGAATGTCAAGTTCAGCTTTCCAAATTACGTTTAATACGAAAAGAGACATAATGAGAAGTTTGCAGGCTCTACACGAAAAAGGGGCAGAATCTACCGATGTTACTGATGCTACTGTTAATGCTTCGTGATGCTGATCAGAACAGCTGGAAATAATTAAACCGACAAGTCCTTCTTCTTTACCATCTCTCCTCTTTCTCTCTCCCCCCTCCCTCTCCTACAATTTCTGCTCCTCCTCTTTCATCCTTGCGATATCACAACAGTTACTACAAAGCTCAGAAACTAGTGTCAGGAGATGTTCCGAAAGAGAAGTCTCACCGTGAGGGAGGGATGCAGAACAACGACCAAGAGGGAGGTTGAAACAAGACATAAGCGTCTATGACATGGACGACGTGGTGTGGCAGATGTTTGCGAATCAAGGCATAGCTATCAAGAACAATTTCCTGAACTTAATTATTGCCGTTACCAAGTCGCCTGTTGGGAAAGAAAATCAAATATTTGAATTTCAATGGACACCAAGGGGAAACGAGGAGAGGATGCATTTATATATGTGCGTGTACGTGTGCAGGATGTGCTCGAGTGTGGGGGAGTGGGGAGGGGATGGGGTTGCAGATGCGATGGAAGGGAGCGGAGAGTCGTAGTCAGTGCTAAAAGTACGTGCTTGTATGCTTTCGTCTGAGTGTGTGTGCGTCATGATGTTATGTGTTCTGGAAGCAGATATCGTCCATGGGAAGCAAATACTAGCTAATTGTGCTTTTCGGCAGAAATGAGTTTAATGAAGGCTATTGAGTCGGACAGATCAAAGGATAATTAGTTTCTTCTCCTGAACTTCGACACTTTTTTACTTCTTCTTTCATTTGTTTTTTTTCTTCCTGTCTCTCTCTCATGTTTCCTCTAGTTTCTATAGAGAAACAACGTTGTTTTTACACTGCGAATTTTTGAGGTGATTCTGATGTTTGTTTTCATCTTCTTATTTACTCTTTACGTAGTCTGTTTGTTTAGGTTTTCCGCTTTAGACCAAATCAAAGAGTCGTGATTTTTTTTTTCTGATTTCGACCCCGATCCTTTTTAAATGAATTTGAAAGAGAACCAAAGATCTGAAATTCGACGTGAAGAACTTGATACATTTGTTTGCTTTTCTATTCTCCTCTTTTGGTATTAGTTTTCCTTAAATAAGATGACGAGACGCCTTCGATCTACTGATTTTATAAAGTTACTATGTGCATTTCTTTCAATTGTATTTTTGCAGTTAATTAATTTTCTTTCCATCTTAGAAAAACTTAATTAAAAATATTCATCCATTCGTTTCTAATTTTTTTTTTTACTTATTTTCGTACCAACTCTATACCCGAAATCTAATTACTTAGAAATTTATTTGGAATGGACAAAATGTAATAACAAATACATACAAATTCCGCAGTCATATATCTGCATAAAATAGCTGATTAATCGCATATACATTGATGGGTTGGATTATTTTACCTCTGAGCCCCATTTTTTTGCACAAAATGGGCTAAATAGCCAGGTCACAAGAACCCTGAGGGATCAGAGAAGGTTGTGGGAGAGGACTCACTGGACAGCTCTTGGGAGACAGATGGTAGCCTCCTTTCAAGGCCATCAGCGCGTTCTTTAACGTGCACAAGATATGGCTCGCTCTCGTATACGGGACAACGGTTTAATGTCCCATCCGACGGACGGGGATCTTTCCAAGCCCATCAGTTTCCCCTACTGACCGTGAACAGGGCGGAAAATTTTGCGTAGATAAATATCAACGCTTGCCCAGCTGGGACTCGAACCTGAGAACTGCAAATTATGAGCCTGGTGAGCTATCGAATGAGCCATCGCAGCTCCGCATTGAAGGTGGATAATCTTCCTGTAGCTCTATTGGTCGTCAAAAATTACATATTAAATATTGTAGGGTGATTTCTTGCCTCTACTTAGGTAGCGAGAAATATACCAGAAAGGTGTGGAGTAGCAAGTTGTAGGAACTCATTACTGTGTATTAATATTATGATAGAAACGCTTCCGAAGCATTCGACAATTGTTAGCTATTTTCAGGGAAGGGCAAAAACACTTTTGCAATAACTTTGGTACTTCTCTGAATAATAAATTACAATTGTCGAATGCATCGATATATTTCACAATATGGATATGTGATAAAGAGTACCCACAGCCTGACATCATTCAGCTTTCAAGCCTTTTTCTCGCTACACATGCTTTAGATACGAAATCACCTCAGAACATTTAGTATGTAGTTTTCGACGACTACTCGATCTACGAGGATACTATGCATCATTAATAGGAGATTTTTCAAGCTATTGCATTTAAAACTATTGCATGAAAATTGGGTGATTAGATTTAAAAAAATGAAATGGCTGGTCTAGGGAGCTTCCTTTATTTCGAGTTCGCTGTTCGAATTGCCGAATCTGAAGTATCCATCATTCTGACATTACCACACAGAAGCTGTTTGGATGATTATTTCTGATGGAAAGCAATTAGGGAGCATGAAGGCAGGACAAAATCAGGAGGAAGTGGCCAAATGGTTAAATGCCAGTCACAATGTTTATGTAGATTGTAACATTGATTCCAAAACGCTAACAATGTCTCTCAAATACTTATTTAATGCCATCTTAAGGTACCCTTAAAACGATTGTTATTCACTCTAAATGCGAAAGGCCATGAAGAGTCGTCAGTATGTCAACTTGTGCCAGAGCTTCTTGCATCTATAAGTAATATCTGCAAAAGGATTCATGAAACGTGTCTTTATGCGCGAAGATCTCCTGTTTAGACAACACTTAGAGAAAAATTCTCTATGAATGGGTATCGATGGTATCTCGACATAAATTCAGGAACAACGGGCAATTTACTTTTTATAGATGAATAGGGATTCAGCCTTCAAAATGGAGACTCGACGTACATTCGTAGATGGCTGGAATTAGTTTGGGGAGAACGGGGAATCGGATTCTACACCACTAGCACTAAGGAAAGAGACAATTACGAATATGGTAGTTTAATGGTGTGAAGAGACATTACTATCAATGGCCGCAGGGACCTCCACGAGTTCTGCGGAGGGATATCAGGGTTAAATAGTCGATATCCTCATCTCTTATGTTTGTCTCTTATTTTTTTAAGAAGGGAAAAAAGTACTCCCCTGCACAAAAGACGGAGATAACCTAGAATCTCTATCAGACTTGTCCTCTTTTCTCATACAACATACAAACACACAACCATGTCATCTCGGGACTAGAACCCAGACTCCATCAGCTGCAGGTTTTTACGCAGAAAAACTCGTCTATATTTCTCTTTAATGAGCGATAACACCAGTCCGCACAAAGCTCATCAAGAACTTTATAGATATTTTCAGAATGGGACTAAACCATGTATGCATTGGCTAGCAAAATCCTCAGAGCTCCATAATTAATGTTTAGAATTCTTTAGGAAGGAGAATTGTTAGTCTCAGCTCCCCATCCTGCCCTACATCAGTAGAGGACACCGATGGACTTGAAAAGACTTCGTCCGTCGGATGAAACGTTAAACCATTACCCCTACGCGGATGTGAGGGAGAACTATACCATGTGCACCTTAAAGAATGCGCTGGATGGCCTTATGGGAGTCTACCATCTGTCTCCTAACAGTTGTCCAGTTGATCCCCCTCTCATCAACCTTCTCGGAGCCTTCGGGGTCTTTCAGGCCTGGCCATTTAGCCCTTTGTGTTCCAAAAATTGTAGCTCAAAGGTAAACCAACTCAACTTAGCTTTTCCCCTTCCAGACGAATGGAATTGGAGTTTGCTCTTGGATGTTATAATCTCTCTCTCTTCAGAAAAAAAATGACATTGAGCTTCATTAACAGAATGAGGAATCACTGTCTAGATTGTATTGACACTAGAGGAAATCAGAGGTCATAATAGTGTAATAGAGTATATTCCCTTAATTCTGGTGCACTCTTTTTGGCCTACTCATGAACTCTTTAATGTAACTCTTTACTTTCGATCGTAATTTTTCCAGTTTATCTACATTATTCTTTCGTATTATAATGCATACCTCACTATAGTTTCATTAAAATCTGCTATAAAGTTTTTCAACTATTGAAATATGCGTATTTGGTCTTTTTGAGCAGCAGTGTAGGTTCATTAAATAATTCCTATATTATCCTTTACTGATTAAAGAAACCTTTTTTTCTTTTTGCTAAAATTTCTTTAGCGACATTACAAATAAGTCTAATTAAAAGGAAAATTACCACATACATTGTAAAATATATCTCAAAGGAAATTTTCCAGTTGAACTCCAAATCATACATTCAAACCTACCATATATACAGTATATAAAAACCTCATGCAGCCATGGACTATGGAGGTTCAACCAGGAAGAAATAAAAAAGGAAACTTAGTTTGCAGAGTTTGTTTTCAGACAACACATTACATTAAATTTCGTATCCTCGTAGCAGAAGTTTAACTATTGAACAATTCGTATAAAAAATAAATAAATAAAGCAATTTTCCTCTGTAAATCAGTATTTTGTATTTTATATCAGATTGATATCTTAGAATCACTATAGGGATATATACATATGTTTCAGGTGTATTCAAATAGAGGGAGTTTGGGGCGGGGGTGGCTCAGTCGGTAGCGCGCCAGGCTCGTAATCTGTACTTCCCAGGTTCGAGTCCCAGCTGGGTCAGCGTTGAGATTTATCTCCGCAAAATTCCCCCGCCCTGCCCACGGTCAGTAGGGGACACCGATGGGCTTGGAAAGGCCGCCGTCCGTCGGATGGGACGTTAAGCCGTGGCCCCGTGTGCGGGAGAGCCATACCCTGTGCACGTTAAAGAACACGCTGGATGGCCTTGACGGGAGGCTACCATCTGTCTCCCAACAGCTGTTCCAGTGGGTCCCCTCCCCCAACCTTCTCTGAGCCTTCGGGGTCCTTGTGGCCTGGCCATTTAGCCCATGGTGTGCAAAAAGTGCCGCTCAGAGGTAAAACAACCCACAACAATTCAAATAGAGAGTTTAAAAAAAACTCTATTCCAAACTTCTTTAATACCATTATTATGTAGCTGAATATTTGTAAAACTGATATTAAAATGTTCATTAAAACCTTAACGAAAAACGTTAGCAGTTCGATTTCTGAAAATATTTTTAACAATTACCTATGATGATTCAGGAGTAGGTGATAACTGAAATAAATGTTAGAAAGCGTTTAGAAAAATCCATTTTTTTTAAATAGATTTTACTAATGATTTGTGGAACTTGATTTTGAAGATTTGCATCAGTGATTGTCAAACTTCTGCCTTTGAGGATCAAGCCTCTAGTAGTGCCGTAACTAGGAGCGGAAGGAATCCGTGGTGAGGCCTAAGGGGTCCTTACCTCTTATTACGTTTGTCGTTGATTTAAAGGCCTAAAACTTTACTTTTTACCTAAATACACTTTACATTGAAAATAAAAATTTGCTATACACTATATGGATTATAGTAATTTATTAAAATATGCATGCAAAATCAGCATTTCTAAATATAAATATAAAATAAAATTTACTGATATGATGCAAAAGACTTAAAAATATTTCTTTTTTTTTTCACTTCATCAAAATTATCAATGATTTCATCGTAATAGAAACGATGGAAATTATCACAATCGTGATGTTTGCTATTTTTTTTTTGAAAAGGTACGAGTTTGATTGGGCCTTCCAGGATAGACCCATGACATTTTGCCACTTATGCCACCCTATTGGTAGGTAGATTGCTACAGTTATTAATGCAAGGATCCCTACAAACATGAAAGAAAATTTGTAATTAAATAAAATAATTTTATTAAATAACGTAGGTATGCTAATTGCATTCACTAAATAACGAATAACACTATTTATATTTTTATTAAAATATATGAAAAAGTTAACGAAAATAAAGCAAACAAAATTAGTTCTAAAATAATCTTTCTCAGGCAGTAGAAAAAGGTTCTCGAAAACCATATACGGCTCGTTTGAACGCCAACTGGCCATCAGAGTTCTATGTTATAAAGCACCTTTTATCACTTCCAAAAACTAGGGTGCTGTCATACTGAAGGTTCGGCAGAATAGAAGTTTCGCGCAATTTTGAGACAGAGGAGGATATGTAATTTTTATATACTTCAGCATGCAAATTCGCCTAGAAGCTGAAATGACAGTGTTATTGGCTTTCGAAATCGCTGTTTTGTTGATTTTTTTTTTCACACGCATTTTAAGCTAAAATAATAATAATATTTTTTGCATATTTGAAAAAATAACGCAATGCATACATAACTGATCTGGGGACTGTGCAGGCTAATGAAGTAAGGAAAACTCTTAGGTATGTTCCTGGACCATCCTGAAGAGAAGGGAGATTATCCTCAGGCAGATTTTACATCACATGGATAGTGTATGGAGCTATTATATTACAAACATAGAAAAATTTACAAACGCAGATAGTTCAAAAAGTTACAGAGTACAGATGCTTAATAAGCAGAATTAAGCGGAAAAATAAAACAAATATTTATAACATAAAAAAAAAATTTTTTTTCGACATGTTTTCAAATAACTAGGTTTTTGTTCTATTTTTGAAAACGCAAAGTAAAATTAAGACAGTAAAAATAATATACAAAAGTAAGAAATGAAAACTAAAAGCTGTAAAATATATTTGATACTTTGTATCATTGCAAATTGCTTTAGAATGATGTAGAGTATTAGATAAATTGCTATCCATATTTAATGTGATATTCATCATTAATCAAAAATTGTTAACATTTATTTTCTGTTATTCGCTGATTTTTTTTTCTAACACTAATTGCGCTCATGGAAGCAAAGAACAGATCCCATTTATTGAGAAATAAGTCTTAAGAAGACTAGTGTTCAGATAATTCTTTGAAAATCGCTAGTAAAGATGGAGAGCAATAAAATCTGACAGTTACGAATTAGTGGCATTTTTTTTTTACAAAAAAGCTTGGATATCATATTGTCAGATCACAAAACTCAATTGTTACAGCATGTGCGTGAAGAACATTTCCGGAACAAAAAAAATACGTTGGAGCACTTAAAATAATTGCCAGCTAGCATTTGAAACTTCTTAACTCAAGAGCTAAACCCATTTCAAATTACTCTAGTAGAGTAAATTATTCCGCACAAAAATCAGTTCCAAGATGAACTTATTACATCCTTTCGAATGCGAAGATGGTTAAAAAAAAAAGAGATTTTATTTCAGTTTTTTTTTTCTTAAGAAATTTGTCAGCCTTTAAATCCAGGGACACTAACAATAAGTGAGTTTTTCATCCACGAGGACGTTAATTAGATTAAAGATAAATAGAAGGCGATTACCTTTTTCTTAGCTATTTTAAAGCCGTTTAAAAAGCAACCCAGTTAATGAAAAGCCGTGAGAGAGAAAAAAAAATGAAGATAGCCTAGGGACACATTGGCACTGATAAGATGGTCACATATGTCAAAAGGATGGTTTCGTGATATTTATTTCTGAGATGAACTTTGTCGTTCATTTGTGATTTTTTTTTCCATGTAGGAGAGTAGGGGGAATTTCCGGGGAGGGGTTGAGAAGAACGAGTGCATAGTCGCTCTTCATAAAACGACGGAATGCAAAACGCCTCAAGCAACAATAGCAGAGCGTGCAAATGCAGTTGATAATTATCCTGAGTGGTAATGAACACGGTAATTGAATCGATCTCTACGGGGTTGTCCACCTGATTTATTCATTTTTGGGAAACGTTTCTTTGCATGAAGGAAAATATTTTGTTTTCAGATTGAAGCGTAGCTTTGAGATGCGCATACAGGTGTCTCTTTGGAGGAAAGTGTTTTGCTAATTATAGGAGAGGAATTCGCTTGAATATCAGTAGCGCCCACGAAGAATGACCATTCTCACGTAATGTACACTGAGATCCATTTTATTAGGTACACCTACCTAGCAGCGTTTTGCGCTACCTCTGGCCTTCAGAACAGCCCGAATTCTTTGGGGCATGGAACTTAAAAGATGCTGGATGCATTGTGCAGGAATGCTGTACCATGCGTAAATGATCGTGTTGAACATTTGCTGCCAATTGGACGACAGTATCGCTGTGAACAGACCTTACCATCTTATCCCAAAGATGTTCGATGGGGTTTAGATCTGGGGACTGTGCAGGCTAATGAAGCAAGGAAAACTCATAGGTATGTTCCTGGAATCATTTGGTGACGATTCGTGCCTTGAAAGCAGGTGCACTATCATGCTGAACGTATGCATCAGAGTGACGATAAATTGTAGCTCTGAAGAGATGAACTTGGTCAGCAACGATGTTCAAATACACCGTGGCGTTCAGATTTCCATCGATGGGTATCAGAGGGACTAATGTGTCCCAGGAAAACACTCCCCACACCATCACACCGCCTCCACCAACCTGTACTGTTGACCTCAGACAAGACGGCTCCATAGCCTCATGTTGCTTGCGCCAAATTCTGATCTTTTCATCAGTTAGGACCAGGCTACATTTTTCCAGTCTTCAATGGTCCAGTGCAGATCCTCCTGTGTCCACTGTAGAAGTGCTTTCGCGTTCTTCGATGACAACATCGGCACTGGACTTGGTCGGCAGCTGTTGTAAACCCATTTGCAACAAGGTCCGATATGTGGTGCTTTCGAAAATGACCTTCTGCACAATGTTTAATTCTGCTGTGATTTGCCTGGTTGTGGCCCGTCTTTTCGTTTAAACGTTTGCCGCCAGTCTCCTTTGACCCCTCTGATACACAAGCTGTTTTCGTCAACAGGATCGCAGATCACTAGTAGTCTTTTGATTTTCGCACCATTCTTGGTAAACCCTTGAAACAATTGTGCATGAAACACCCAGGATGTGACTGATGCCACGTTCAAAATCGTTCAGGTCGCTCGTTTTACGCATTCTGAAGCTCAATCCAAATCTAACTGATGCTCGAGAGTTAGTCTGCCTGATTTATACCACACTCCACGATCACGTTACGTATTAAGTGTTGGAATGAACTATTTATGGGACGAGGGATAGTGTGCTTAATAAACTGGCATCTCAGTGTATAGATATGGTGTAGGCTATATCTATACACTGATATAGCCTACACCATATCTATTTATTATATTATTATAATTAATATTTATTAACCATCTTTTTCTTCGTAATTTGAAATGTTTAGCATATCGAACTCAAAATGATAGATCATCTCCTTTCAAAATCTTTGTTGTCAACCCATAGAAGCTTTTGTATGATTTTGTTATCCTCTTTATGTATTGGGTAATTTCATTAACTTCTATTTGAAGGCGGATTTAATTGTAACGCAACTGTGCCAAAGTTAGATAATTAAATGCTTAATAATCAGTGGGGTAGCATATTAACTAAAACTTTTCAAAAGAAAAATCACGGTCGATGTTACAAAATTTGATTATTAATACATTACATATACACACCATCGATTAACCTACATTGGTTAATAGTTTTCAAAGAGAATTAAACTTTTCAATTTCCTGGAGGGTACCTGGTACGTCCTCCCCTCCCCCTCGAAAATCCGGTCGTTTCATATGAAATCTCAAACTTATCTACCTGCTTTGAAATACCAAACATTTGTCTTTTTATAACTTTATTTTAACCCCATATTTCATGTTCTACACTAAAATTAGATTAAAAAAAAATACAAAATCTTATTTCGTGTAGATTATCATTTTAACCTTCCCTCCTATCCGGGTGCAATAATTTAGTAATTGGAAAATCCTACTCAGGTCTTATTCTTAGACCCCCTCCCCCGAAGAATTTTCGAAGCCTCCCGACTCTGAATTATCGGACTCCCAAAACAAAATTCTTGGGAACTCCCCCCCCCCACCGAAACGAATTCTTGGGAACTCCCCCCCCCCCACCACCACCGAAACGAATTCCTGAGTGTTCCTGCTTCAGATATCTCTGAAATATGCATGACTATGCCATTCCCTTCCTGCATTAACTATGAGATTTCTCTGTCTTCATTCGTTTCTGTGTTCAAACTTTTAAATCGAAAAACGAAGCTTTATATAATATATAGAAATTGACAACACCAAGTTCAAGCAAGTTTATAAATCAAATGCTTAAATATAATATTAACGTATTTATCTTTCAGATTAATGCATGCCGTGATTCAAAAAAAAAACAACACGTGTTCAGTTACAGTTTAAAAATTCAGAATCGTGTTGGCTGTTTTAATAACCTCCAGGAGTTTTAAAATGTTTTTCCTTCGCAGAGAAGAAAGAAGTACATTAAGCGTTTTTTTCCCCCCGCTACTCTTGTTGTTTTTCCTGCTACTGTTGGAAGTTTTTCGAGGAGAAAGTAAAATTATTCATAGACTCAGAAATAGTTTGCAGAAGACGAAGTTTCCTAAGTTTGAAACCGCTTGCCCTTCTTGTAAACAAAGTGTATTTGGGCTGCTAAGTTTAGGCTTTGCACGCGAAATATGCATTCTGAATATCGAGCTTACAGTTCATGCATACTAAAGGCTTTTTTTGTTCTTTTAGTTTTTTCAGCCTCAAATTTTCTTTTTTTCTACTCAAGAGAGATACCAAGTGAACGTGATTGCTCATGGAATATTTGTCTGAAAATTTTTTTTTAAGTTTCATTTAGTCTTTTTCTCTTATATATTATTTCAGTCGAATTAAGAAATATTCCTGAAGAACATCATGCTAGGGACAAATATATTTTTTCTTTATTTTTTCCTACAAAAGCAGTTTTATTTATTATATTTTTCTTCGAAGACGTGGCTAAATCCGAGATTGGTTAAGAGAAGTGCATTTGAAAATTAAGAGTATTTAGAAAAAATAATATTCATTGGTTGGGTTGGGTTGCTTTACCTCTGAGCGGCACTTTTTTGCACACCATGGGCTAAATGGCCAGGTCACATGGACCCCGAAGGCTCAGAGAAGGTTGGGGGAGGGTACCCACTGGAATAGCTGTTGGTATGCAGATGGTAGCCTCCCGTCAAGGCCATCCAGCGTGTTCTTTAACGTGCACAGGGTATGGCTCTCCAACACACGGGGCCACGTTTTAACGTCCCATCCGATGGACGGCGGCCTTTCCAAGCCCATCGGTGTCCCCTACTGATTGTGGGCAGGGCAGGGAATTTTACGGAGATAAATCTCAACGCTGACCTTGTAATATTCATTGAATGCAGCTCATTCAGCAGTTCACGAACTTTGCAGATGCTGAAGAATAAATAACGAAAGAATTTATAATAATTTTATACTCCCCCCACCACCAAATGAAAAATGTCCTTATATCAGTGTGAAAGGCAAAGTGGAAATTCATTTATAATTAAAGCCACTATATTCACTGTATTTTGCTAATACTGGGTACTGTAAAGAAATGCCTTGAGCCGAGTGGGATCCGAACCCACGATCTCCTGATGATATAGAAGGTACTCGGACTGCTGAGCAATATTTCCTCTTTTGATGTTATCAAGTCTCATCCTCTAGTCTCAAGTACATTTCATGATTGCATATGAAGTCTTTACAAATAGAAATCCTTAATCTAATTTCAGTCTCACGTGAGTAAAAAAATTATTCTTCAAGAAATTGAATCTTTAATTTCGCTTTCCTTTGTCATATATAAAAAGTATTTTTTTAATGTTTTCAGTCATTAGGCTTTGCCCAAAAGTTGGACGCGAAACGTCTGTCCACTGAAAACTCTGCACATATAACGTACTCCTCCATTCATAACTTCCATTTACTCCATTCATAAGATAAATGACGTCAGTACCCCCAGACATCTGAAACATAAATCATAGAGGGACAATCAGTTACTTCTCCTTATAAGGCGAGCAGCATTTTATTTTAAGGAATAAATAAATAAAGTATAATCTATTATATAAAACATAGAGGCTGTCTGTTTGCTACACATTCCTTCTATATGGTCAGAACTGGAATCACCAAATTCTTTTATAGCTTCCTCTCACTATAACTTAGTGCACTGTAATGTCTCCGACCCAGAAAGTTAAACTCTCTCCAAAAGTGGCAGCGAAGCGTCTGGCACCTGAAAACTTTGGCATCGATAACCTATATTTAAGTAAGGAATGGTGGAGAAGTGTCTGTCCCTTGAAAACTTTGGCATCGATAATGTATGTTTAAATAAGAATGGCGGCGAAGCGTATGTCCCCTGAAAACTCTGGCATCGATAACGTATATTTAAATTAGGAATGGCGGCGAAGCGTATGTCCCCTGAAAACTCTGGCATCGATAACGTATATTTAAATTAGGAATGGCGGCGAAGATTTGTAAACTTTTCACGGCCAGCTCTCTACTCAACTCTCCATTCATAAGGTAAGCGACGGCAGCGCTCCCAGAGATTTCGGACACTTGCGGCGGGTTTGATCTCGACCCACCACAGCTAGGAACCCGATAGCTAAACCCTCGACACTAATACGCAAGTGAGACCACCACACTGAATTCCGGACCGATCGGTAGAGTACTTGCTGAATTACGAGGAGTCAAAAACTTTCTGCCACGGGTGACGTCACCAACGAAGTCAATGTGTATCCCTGCATGTTTTAAAGAATATGCCTGCTACTTAAGGCAGTAAAATTGAGCAATAAATTCAAATACTTATACACATTTGATGAACTAAAGTATATATATGCTTCAGGTTGAAGATTTCAATGAAAACTCTGATTGGCTGAGAGAGCTAAATAATATCTCTCAGTTGTAGTGGGAAATTTAAACTATAACTTATCCAAGGATAAAGCGACGTTTCAACCAAAAAATCAAGTACAAGTTTACAACATAATGGGATTGTAAAAATGTTGCTAGGATTTTATATAGTTTGCAGTGTAAACTCATTTATTTTACCTTTCTGTTGAAGTGCTTCAAAACGTTTCTCTATTTCATCTGTGTATCTTGTGCAGCGTTATAAAATATGAAGAATTGTCTCCTTTACAAATCGCGTAAGTGCTGTAGGCGATTTTTTATTTTGAGAAGATGGTTTTTGATACAAGCTGTTCCTGTGCGGAACCTGGAAATTTTCATTATATTTTACCTTGAAAAATCCATATTGGTTAAAATAAGTGATATTTTCCTCTAGTGAATATCTGAAGTTATTATTTATAGAACCAGGTACCTTGAAGTATCTATTCAACTCTTGTCTCTCATATTTTGAGAGACAAGGCGTACAGTGGCAAAAATGCAGAAGCTCTAGATCAGGACAGATAAATCTGAAGAACAAAATTACAGTCTGATACAGCCCATGGCTGTAGGAGAATTTTGAATATACGTACGTATGTATGAATGTATGTATGCATGCATATATTTTTCATTTTCATATACCGAGAAAGTTTTATTTCCACGATTTTTAAATCGAAACAGTAAACATTAACACACATTATGAAACGGAACATAACTGTTGAGAACTTAATTTTAAAATAATTATTCTTATAATGTGGACTCAGTGCAAAAATGTTCCTGACGAATAAATTTTATATACATACTTATATTTATTACGTACCTCAGGTCTTTAAGCATTCTATCAAGGAATGTTTTATTGAACATTTAAATATTCATTTATCTTAAATTTCAACTGATTAGATGAAAGTTTTTATTTTGAGAGAGAAATGTTGGAAACAAAAAGTTATGTGCACTGTTCGACATTGGAAGTACCCTACTGAGCGGTATAGATCTGATATATATGTAAATTAGCATGAGTTCAAAGCAGTGATATATCCAAATAAAGATATAGTGGGGGGGGGTGAGCAAGGGGTGTATGCCCACCCCTTCTTTGAGAATGATAGCAAGGGTAATAGAGACAAAGATGTATTAAATTTTTATACATACATTTCATGCCTTTTTCAAGAAATGTTTAAAAACCTCTAAATCGGAAAGGAAATGTTATACTGCAATGGAAACCAAGTCTTGCCTCCTCCTCCCTCCTTATTTCACATATTTTTTCTAGGTCCGGGCCTGATGTCCATGTCAAACATTTGATATCTGCAGGAGCTCGCAGGAAGAACGCTGAAGATTTCGCCAAGAACTCCAAGACGCAAATTTTGGAACAATTTTACAACATTTTGACACACTTTGGTCCTCTGTAACCCCAGTTACTTGGTCGAATGGTCCCGAAATTTGGTACGCCGATTCCCCCTCTCTGAGTCTGTGCTGGGTTAAAAAAACTGCGAGTCCGTGGCTGTAATGGAAGGTCAATTACGACTTCGAATGATTTTGCGAATCTGGGGAGTCTGGAAATGCATTCGTAATGAATTTATTCATTACGAGCCTGCACTCGTAATGAAGAAGTTACGAAGGGGACAAACATGGAGGAGAAATTCGTTTCGCGCCAAAATTTTGGCGGGCTGTATCAAGTTTTAATGTATTTTAAAATCCTGTTAATTTAAAAATGAATTAAAATAGATTAAAAGCAATTTGCATTAAAATTAAGAATTATCATCTTAAACCAATTGATAAACTTAAATAAAGCGAATAGCGATTAAATAGATATCCATATTGAAAAGTTAGTTTTTGCTAATGTGGTTTTGATTTAATATCAAATTAAGACCATTCAGAATGCAAAATAATCCCCATTCTTTCCCCAAAAGTTAGGAAGTACTGAACAAATCCATGCTATTTTGAAAATATACTTTTTTTTGCATTACACCGAGTCCTGAATTTGATTGTGTATTCCAGAGCACGAAATAAAATTCAATATCTTTGAATTATATTTCATTCAAAATTCAACCGAGGTGGTGATAAACAGGAGAAACAAACAGTTGGTGTAAACAATTACAGAACTCTGAAAAAATTTATACACATCTTAAAAAATGAGTTTATTACCTCCCGGCTCTTTTGTATATAATTTTGCAACGGACGTAGAACACTTGGTCTGTGTTAGTAATGGTCCGCAATCTCTATCTGATGTATACTTACTTTAGGCAATGGAAACAGGGGAAAAAATATGAATAAGTGGAAGCAAAGAATAATTTGTAACTTAAAAGAATTGTTCTTTGGAGAAAGAACAATATTTTCAACATCTCCAATCCTACCCCTTCCAGAGCAAGACGCAGAACATTTGTTTTCGCCTAGAGGTCATCGATCACGGACGACAAATAATATGTCAGCCTGCTTCGAGAGTTCGCTCATCCTGGAGAGATTACGCAGCTTCAAATCTTCGCCTGCGGCATTTATCATAGACATCAACACATTACCTTGCTTACTGGTAGAGATGGAGACCGGCGAGACTTCTTTCTTTTCGCTACGACCCGAAGATGACTATCTTTTCTTTGCTCGAAACAAGGGAAAAATATGATGCGAAGTTTTCTTGCGAGAAAAAGAGGACGACTGTTTTATGTTAGGCCAAATGGACGTGTAGGTTACCGTTATTTGTTTCTTGTTTTGAGTAGCTGAGAATATTAGATAAATAGAATCGCAAGGGATTAGGGAAAAAAGGTTTCTGTTGTATATTAGTCAAACCTGCGTTTTGTTTGCTTCACGAGTGCTAACAGAATTTGATCAAAACTGTTGATGTCTATGTGACTTTAGGTACATTATGCAGTTGCATGACACATGTATCTGAAAAAATTTTGAAAGGATTAAAATTTTTACTTCAGACATAGCAGCCGGCGGATGGCCGCTCTCCCTCCAGCTAATTCCTATGGCTGCAGTAGAATCCTTTTAAAATTTAGTGAGAAACATGCGTTATATAAATCTACAATAAATCATAAAGAAGTTACCCCCACCCCTCGCCGACCGTTATTGTCGCTTTTTATGAGAGGGGTAATTATATCCCCCCCTGGAAAAACTTGAATAATAATGTTAACCCTTTTGTTTACGTTAACGTCTCTCAGACGTGTTAGAAAATAAAGCCCATTCATACATAGACCTCGCCGATCTCTGAGACCTTCGAGCAGTTGTGCTCATCTCTTGAAATATCCTTCTCTCTGTCAATAGATGAAGTGAGGTGTGAGATACGGTTTTGCAGATAATAAATAAGCCATTGCAGAGGGATTGTTTTTACGAATCAATTGCAATTATCAGATGAGTTATAAAAATCGGCGAAATCCGGAATATCGTCAGAGAGACTATAGGGATTCCCCCACAAAAAAAAACGAGAACCGTTTACAATGTTTTCTTTTTTTTTGAGTAGCTGGAAATATTAGATAAATGCAATCGTAAGGGAATAGGGAAAAGGTTTCTGTCGTATATTGTTCAAACCTGTGTTTTGTTTGCATCACGAATGCTAACAGAATCTGATCGAAAATGTTGATGCCGATGTGATTACGCTATACAGTTGCATGACACATGTAACTGAGGAAAGTTTGCTCCCCCCACCCCAAAAATAAAAGAAAAAAAAAGACGAGAACTAAATACTTTGTTTGCTTCCTTTATTCTGAGTTGCAAGATGTTCTACTCCAAAAAACATTTTTAAATACCGCAAGAAATATTTCAAATAAGAATTCAACAGTTTTTAAGATTATTTTTAAACCAAGAGGTAGGCTCTTATTGAATAACATTAGATATTATCAAAAAAGGCGAAATTGCATTTTATGCATATTTGGTGGCAGTGGTTATTATATAAATCAGGTGAAATTTCAGTTAAATTTCAGTCAGAGGATAAGATGATGGTTAGTGGAGATAAATTTTTCAATTAGACGAAATTCCACTTTACGAAATAGTAATTCTGGTCATGTTAATCTAAAAATATTCGTGAGTCAATGGGTTTTAATGTAGAGTTTTCCTTAAAAATATATTCAATTTAATACACAAATGTAAATGTTGCTGTGAAATAAAGTAACTTAATCCTCGTCGATTTGTGTGAATTTGCGTGTTATTTTGGGGATTCCACGTGCGAGAAAAAGTTTGAGAGACGCTGCCTTAAGATATAATTTAACAACGATTCGGTTTGATATCAAATTTCAATGGTGGCAGTGCACAAAACGTAAGTTCAACTGAGCTTATTTTAAACTTCGGTTTTCTAACGAAAGGTAGGAAAATAATTATCTTTAACAGATAGATTTTACGAGCTTTAGGATTCTAACATGTAGAGATTAACAACAGATTAAATGTTTTTTTTTTTCAAAATTAATGTTTTTTTCTTAAAAACCATATTTTTATGCTTTTATTGTTAGCATATCATTTTTTTTTATTTTTCAATATGGAAAATATTTTTACCATATATTTTAAATAATAAGTTATTAATAATCTTTAAAGTCATGGAATGAACGGCTGATTATCTACCATCACAGATTATTTATATAGAAACATCCAATATAGCGAAATGAGTTAGGAACGAACATGTTGTGTATCAACGGAATTTCTTAAGATGAAAATGGATATTACAGCTCGCAATAAAAATAATTGCAGCTCAATTGATTCAAAACATTGGAATACACACGAAAGCTGACAGAAGTATTTTCTGGGGAGGGGTTTGGGAATATCATTGCAGATTTCTATGGTTAAAAATTAAGCGTAGCTTACATGTCTTCATAAACCAAAGTAACACAGTTGTCCTCTTACAAAAAAATTTTCACACCATATTTCTCGTTTTTCAAAGAAAAAAAAAATCATCTGCAGTTCAAGGCTTCCAACTTCATACCTATTGTAATGCAGAAATAAATATTATTCTGTATTAGAGTAAGTATATATACCAGCACATTCATTTTACAAAAGCATTATAAACATTTACAATAAAGATTGAAATTATTGTTCATGTGCAATTGTTAAAGATTCACTCCCTGAGTCCTCATAGTATCCACAGAATAGTGTAGTTGTTTATTTGTTAAGTAGTGGGATAATTTATCTACGAAATGGTTTACTTGTTTTAAAACATAGCTTTCATTAAGCGGGTGGATATGTGGGAAAGTGATCTATAGTAGTACAGTCGCTCAAAAAAGTGTCCGAACACTATGGTTGATTACAGAATTCAGAAAAAATATCTGGCAACGTTTTTCAGAAATTAGTGTAACACGAAGGTTGCCAGATCACTAATTTCTAAAAAATTCGTTGCCAGATATTTTTTCTGAATTCTGTAATCAACCATAATGTTCGGATACTTTTTTGAGAGACTGTACCTGCCAGCTCTGGAATACGGAATCGTTTATCTTGAGAGGCATTTTTTGTACATAAAAGACTAAAGTCTAGGTCACAAGGACCCAAAGGCTCGAAGAAGGTTTGGGAAGGGGATCCACTGGACATCTGTTAGGAGACAGATGGAAGTCTTTCGTTAAGGCCATCCAACGTGTTCTTTAACGTACACAGAATATGACTTTCTTGCACACGGGTCCATGACTTAACGTCTCATCCTACGAACGGTGCCTATTACAAGCCCATCGGTGACCTCTTTATCATCGAGGATAAGATGGGGTTAGCGGAGATAAATGTCAATGCTGTCACTCGAACCTGGGAACTGCAGATTGCTTTGGTTTATTCTTCTTCTGTGCGGCACTTTTTTGCGCACAAAGGCTAGTTATAACTTTTCTCATTCTTCTGAATCCTCGGAGTCCTTTTGATCTTTGACCAGATCAAAAGGACTCCGAGGACTCAAAAAGTTGGGGAAAGCAGACCCAATGTAAAGCTATTAGGAAACAGATGTAAACCTCCAGTCAAGGCCATCCAACGTGTTCTTTAATGTGCACAGTGTACTCTCCTACTTTGGGCTCATGGCTTAAAATCTCATATGACGGACGGTGACCATTGTAAACCCATAGGTGACACCTTTCTCACCGTGGACAACGTGGGGATTAGCGAACATAAAGCTCTACGCTGGCACAGTTCCGACTAGATCTTAAAACTGCAGAAAACAAGCCTTGCGCGCTACCGACTGAGCCAACTACGTCCCAACGTATTTTTGCTCAATAGTTATTCGTTATAACAAGTTTTGCGGCAGTCTCCTTAGTTTGCAAAACACTGATTTTATTATTTCTGTTTTTCTCTCCTTAATCAAAAGCAATTCGGGAGATCGAACACGAAAGAAGTACTCCACCGCACAAATTAAACATCTTATTTAGTCTTTTAATATTGAACTGACGACACCAAACAAATACAGCATCCTTTCTGAAATAAATAGCAAACTCGCTAAACTCTGTAACAGGGAAAGCTATTATTCTTTCCTGGAAAACTTGCAGGAGCTGCAAGAATCAGAAATAAACACACAATGGCTTGATAACATTTCCTTATTGACGTTTGTTTGAGATTCGCAAGAGAAAACTTCGCAGATATTGTACAACTGTCGACAATGAAGAGCTTTAGGGCTAGAAATAAATACAGATTTTCAATTAGTCAAAGTAAAGGCAGGCAACGCAAACATTTGTAACAACAAAGTTCTGCACTGTTTATTCGGTTCTGGAGCACACACATACGTAAGAGAACGAAGAATAGACAGAGGGTACCAACACCAAAAGAGAGCATGTGTGTTGGTAATTCTGTGCTTCGTGTTAATTAAGCTTAAAGTATTAGAAATTGTTTTCTGGATTACAGTGAGGAATGGTACGTATTAACTGTGTTCAGGTTCCTTTCATATTCTGCTGAATATCCTTAATTAATTATTAAAATGCGTAGAAATAGAACGCGGCGGATTAGACAGGGCAAATGTAATTACGCTTCGACAACGATGCTCAGTCAGTGATGTTTGTGTAAGGTTTTAAAATCAGCTGCATTGAGGCAAAGATATGTACACAAACGTTCATCTCTCCAGTTTTAGTAACTCTCGTCTGCCAGGTTGCTTGTCTCTCTATCTATACACGTTTTTTATTAATATTTCACTCAATCTATTGTTCAAACATATAGTTTTTTAAAAGTTTTACAAAGTCTGTAAACAAGAGAGGCAGTCTGATGATAGTGTTACATGATTCCAAGAGCTATATCGTAATTAAGACTTAAAATTCAAAGGAAAAGAAAAAAAGAAAACTTAGAGCCCTTCGGGAAGATCATATTTTGTTTAGAAATGTTAACGGAAATCAATGAGAAAAATCTCAGGAAGAAGATTATGTTGTTGTTCGTGAAAGGTAAATATGAAGAAATTAATATTGATGACAAGAGGATTATTATTCTAATGCATCTAATATTATATAGCCATAAATAAACATTTTTTTTAATGGAAAAGCATAATCTAAGGAAAAATTCCGTTTTAAACATGTTGGTAAGAACATGACGGTATAGTTCTGCTGTAAGCAAACATCACTAACAAATACAGTAACTTCGCGAGGGTTCCCACTGGAACAGCCGTTGGGAGACAGATGGCATCCTCCCTTCAAGGCTATCCAGCGTGTACTTTAACGTTGGATTGTTTAACCTAATGAGCAGCTGATTTTTGCATACCATGGGCTAAATGGCCAGGTCACAAAGACCCCGAAGGCTCAGATACGTTCTCGTAAACTCTTGTAAATGCGGAATTTGAGATGAATAATTGAATTGAGACCATAATTTACTTGCAGATGGGTTCATGCTCGGCGAAATATAATAGAGAGTAAAGGGGTAAATACACCCATCCCTTGAGTTACACGGTAGACATATTCTGGAAGAACATTTGTTATAATTAAAACGTCCATTAAAAGTGTTATTTAAACATATTTATCTCAAATTTCAGCAGCAAAAATAAACATAATGTAACATTATTATGAACTTTATTTGCACAAATTAGATAAAAAAAAAATACCCCCTCAAGCAACTGCTTTCCAAGAGGTCTGACAGGAGCCTGTCAGTTTATATGCCATAGTAGAAGGTCTGTGAGGATGGCAGGACCTCAGCAGAAAAACAACACACATATCCATGCCTTACCCGGGGCTCGAACCCAGGTCCCTTAGATCAGTAGCCAAGCGTGCTAACCACTCGGCCATGAGATAAGCTTAGATTAATTACTCATGTATTTCTTTTTTAGGCATGAAAAAACTCATTGTTAATTAAATCGAATTCAAAAGAAGGATATTTATGAACTATATATATAAATTTAGAAATTAAGCATTTTTACCAACACTTAGTGCTTTATATTGTAAAAAGGTAATTATTATAGTTGTAAAAAAGTCGTTATATTAAACATTGTACCTATGAATAAACTGTATTTAACCTATATAATAGTCTACAAAGTTGGACCTGTTGCAAAAAATGAGATAAAGCGTGGTTTTTACAACTCTGAAAAATTCAGTCGAGAAAAGTCAGAACTGGCTGCCGATTTAAAACAGACTACATTTCATTAAGATGTCTCGAGACACATTGCATTACAATGGCAGAAATATAATTTTAGCGAAAGAAGGACGATTTTATTAATATCATAAATACCTCCTCAAGCAGCTGTTTGTCACAGAGGTCTAACAGGAGCCTGACAGTTTAATACACCATAGTAGAGGTATCTCTGAGGATGGCGGGTCCTCAGCAGATTTCTTGCCAACTGCACGACGGTATTCCACAGGTGATCCCCCCTCCCAGGTACTGACCGCACCCAAAGATGCTTAACTTCGGTGATCGTACGAGAACCGGTGTTTTCAGCTTGGTACTGCCGTTTGCTTAGGAGTTTACTATTAGCTGTTAATTCTTGAAAATAAATTATATCAATTAAAACCATTTAGCTGATTTTTACTTTGGGATGACAATCTAATAATCTTTCTTGACTCTATACCACTGCTACTTCATAATACGTATTATATCTATATACAGCAGTCGCATTTTCTTGACCGTATAAAACTGGGTTTATCATCGTGGAAATCGAAACTGGTTACATTTAATGACCATGAAAACCGAGACCACTTAAACTGAATAACGTGTAAATCGAGAGATATGTGTATATGATAACCTCTGCTTAGGCCAACAATAGGCTATTCTTGTATGAAGCTAGCAATCTCACGACCGTCTTTCGGACGGAACGTAAAGCCGTGGTCCGTCTGCAGGAGACGTCCCTGTCACACGACAAACTAATTATTGGCTTCCTCGAGAGAACTTTTGTGGTTGGTGGTGGAGCCACTCGTGGTGGTTCACCAGTGGCTCTGTTACCAACTATAAACGAAAAACAAGAAGCAAAGTGAATATGGAGGGTGAGATAATATTTCAAGCGTCATCTGTATTTGAAGCACTGTAGTACATACCGATTGCATCCCTTTTTTAAAAAGAGAAATGGATCCCTTTCTCCAATTTTCGCTGAGGCTTCGGAATCCTTTTGACTTGACCATATAGTCCATTTTGAGCAAAACAAAATGTCACTCAGCAATAAAATAACCCAACCTAACTTATTTTCGGACACCATTGTTCGGCACCATTGTAGAACAAGGGGTTTAAGGGCTGTGGGTATTATCCTGATGCAAGCACACATCTGAGGATCACAAATCTAGATAGATTATTCAGAAACACATCATATTACTTGTCGTGGTTTTTGTCTCTCCTGGTAGTGTTCCGGAATTACCCCTTTATGATCTTAGCATAAAATAAGTAATACGTTTTGGTTGATACATGGCAGCGGACTTTCTTCAGTCAAGGTGAGTCTGTATGGCACCATTCCTGAACATAATATTCAAGAGAGCCATACTCTGTGCACGTTAAAGAACAGCTGGATGGCAATTGACGGGAGGTTTCCATCTCTTCCTAAGATCTCTTTAATGTATCCCTTTTCCAATTTTCTCTGAGGCCTTGGAGTTCTTGTGACCAGGCCATTTAGCTCATTGTGTGCAAAATGTGCTGTTCACAGATAAAACAGCCCACTTAATTTAATTCAGAAGACCAGTGCAGTTCGACTTCAAGCTTGATACCCACTTCCATGTGAAAGAAAAAGGCAGAGAGCAAATAAAAATCAAAGTAATTTAGATAAGTGTTTGCGATTTTTTCTAAATAAACGAATCTAGCAAAGACACAAATAATCAAGAAATGCACAAAGGTTCAATGGAATTAGATACCATCTTTTATCTCGGTTAATTATTTAGATATTAATTGTGTGCAAAAAATTATTAATATTTTTTTTCTTTTTCTGAGCAACTGCAATTGCAATATTTCAAAATTACAGATCATCTGCTGGTCACAGTTAAGGTGTAAATTCGTTTTAGGCAAGCAGAAACCTAAAAATGGCTATTTATAAAATCATGTAAAATAAGAAGAATACCAGATCGCCGCTGGTGAATACGCAATGCTCGTTTCCAAAGAAATCTTTGCACTTTATACCCTCTAACGATGGTTATTGGAACAAATATATGGTTTGGAACACACAAATGGTAATATTTCATTAATACCTATTCAATTCAGAAATAATTTTTAATAAATCACACTTAAAAATTGAGTTTTTCCACACACACAGACACACACCCCTTGAAATAAGGGGTCGTCTTAAATCGTTGCTGTCAATATAAACTCCGTGACAGCCACACTCCACCAAACAAATTCCAAATTTCTACGATGAATAGAGAGTGTACACTAGTTCAGACGTCTCAAACTCGCTGGTGGTGGACCGGCCGCATGAGACCCAAAGGGGTCGTTTGATGTGGCTCGAAGCAATTCATGGTTTTATTAAAATCATGGTGGCGAACTGTGGTTTACTAGCTTGACTCGACTGTGATAATCTCAAGGAGAATATGGTTGTGTTCAGAAGAAGATGACGCCATTACAAAGGAAATTTTGTTTTATGCTTTCATAATAATAGTGTGTAATATTTAAATAATAAATCAACAATATAATAATTATGCTCTGTTTATTATTACTTAAAATAAGATGCGACTAGACATATATTGAGAAGTAAGCGATCTGGTCCGTATGAGATTGCTTTGCCGAGTGGTTAGTGCACTTGATTGGTGATCAAAGGGACCTGGGTTCGAGCATCGGGTTTATGTTGCCTTTCTGAGAGATTTCATAGATCTTCTCTGTCCACCCCAACAAAAGATTATTTCATTTAATTCAAAAAAGCAAAATAAGGCTGAATACCTACAAAAGAACAGATAGACGGAGGACATAGTTTGTTTCAAAAAACAATACAACAAATCATTGTTTGAACAAATACATTTTTACTTGAGGAGTAATTTTTTTCTACGAATTGCACGTTGCATATTTATGGTCTAAATATATAAATTTATCCGCAGATCCTTAAACTCTCTGCACAAAATGATGATATATTTTATTAATTATATACTATTCCTGCCTTCTGAAGGTAAGCATTTCGCAAAGTAATTTATATGTACAAAGGTATAACAAGTTGGGAAATGAAGTAAGTGCCTTCCAATTTTCATACTCATGTTGATTTTTCTTTATTCCCTGATGCCAACATTTCCTAGCTTTTCTTCGAAATGTAATAATTATTCGTATTCTTCAAAACGAAACACCTATTTCTAAGCAATCTACTTTACTGGTGTAATAATAATTACAATTAAACTATGCATTTTCTTTTTATGATACTAGCTCAGTAGATTTTTGTATTCACGGTGATTATGATTCTGTGTTCGCTCTCTTCAACTCTCTAGATCTTACATATCGTTCTTCGTATTTTACAATGCAAGTTTCTTAGTTAAGGTATTAAAAAGATAAAAGAGCACGTCTTTGTTTTTCGACAAGAAACCGCAGAGTTCTGATGAGTAATCTAAATTAAAATTATCGTAGGTGAGTTGTTGACGAAAGAGAATCATTATTCACGATTGTTCCATTTCGATGCAAAAGCTTAAGTTATTTGCATTTCCACTGATGATTCTGTTGTTGTTGGATGTTTCGCATTCTTTAGCTCTTTGTAAGAGTGTTTGTAATTACACAGGAAATTATTCCTCTCATCGAAATTCCAATGAAATTTTAATCAGCAGCGTTTGTTATCCTAATAGACTAAAGCTTACCTAAATGTAAACAACCCCGAAATCTCCTGGGAATCACTTCTCACATGTGGACGGAAAAGTTATTAGTAGTTTTCTCTATTCTAAGAGATCTAAATCTGCATTTTGTGTTCATAATGGACAGAACGTCGCTACTGTTGCTTTTTATTCCTTTGACTTTTATTTTCTAATTAAAATATTTTGAAAAGGTTTTCGTGCAAAAATCTCTAGAGCCTACTCTTAGGAAACTGGAAACGCCTCACCACTGTATTGCTTTTAATAAGCTTTGAAACCTTAGTAGCTCTATTGAAACGACACTAAATGAATAGTCATTCTTTAAGGAATGGTTTTCAAATAGATGCATCAACTTACTTTACACTAAAGATGCGCTGCCTCTTGGAAATTCTGAAAAGGAAATTTCGATGTAAGACTTTGCGTTTTAAAAGAACGAAGTGGACAATAGTCTGGATACAGGAACATAAGCAGCTAATGTAACAGCTTGTTTTGTTTTGAATAACAGATAAGAGAATCTCGGTTTTAAGATTTTTAAAACAACACAAAATATCCGTTAGTCGTGTATAAGTAGGTAAACATCCTTTACCGTGTTGTGTGCTGGAAAATAAATGGATGCTACCAAGTGTAAGATGCGGTGGGATCCGAGTCTTTGAACTTTCGGTTCAATAGATTTCCCCGCGATTTAAACACCAATTTTTAAGCAGGTCCCAAGAGCACTTGAGTATTGAAAGCAGAGTCAGGTAGATATGCAGTGACTGACTTAAATAATGTAAGTTAAGGCTTCAAAAGATTTGCACAAAAGGATGTGCAAGAGGAAATCGAAATACGTGAGCATAAGACATCAAAGGTTTACATTTCAGTGCAACGAATATCTGCAATTCCAATGGTACGGACTTTGTATGTTGAGAGTTAACATCAAAGATGACAGATACATCTTTAGTTTCATAACTAGTTATATTTCAGTACATATCAAACAACTTGAAGAACTGACATGAATAGAGTTATTTTTATACATAATATGTAATGCGGTTTAAGGATACTTAGCTGACTGAATCTATAATCGCCTATGAAGGCATTTGATTGGTTCTTTGCCAAATGCATTTTGCTTTTTGTGCCTTTTTTTCCTCCAAGATATTTATCGTTTTCGTACGTTACCGAATTATTTACGCGTAAACGATCTCATAAACATCTTAAAAATGCACAAAGGCATAAATCAATACTGCAACATCCTGCATGCTGCTAGTGATAGACACGCGTTGTGGTTTTAGTGAAAGATTTATTAATTGAAATATTATTACTTATTTGCATGTGAAACTTCACAGAATATATTCATCAGAATCGGTACAGACATTTTTCTTTTTGCGTCAGAGTCGTACGGGTAGGTACGTCTCTGACGCAAACATAGGCCATTTAGGAGGAATGTTGAAGAGGGGATGACTCTGTTGGTACCGCGCGCAGCCTCATAAACAGCAGATCCCAGGTTTGAGTCCCAACTGTGCCAGGGTTGGGTTTTCTATCCGCTAATCCCCACCCTGCTTCAGTTGAGAAAGACACCAATGGCCTGGAAATCATCCGTCAGTCCGATGGGACGTTAAGCCGTGGCCACTTGTGCAGGCCAAAGAACACTCTGAATAGCCTTGGCTGGAGGCTGTCGTGTGCCTCCTAACAGTGTCCAGTGGGGTCACCTTCCCTCAGCCCTTCGGATTCTTGTGACTTGGCCACTTAGTCTCCATTGTGTGCAAAAACACAAGGAGGACGACTACACTTCTCGACCGATAAAGACGGTGAAAAACGAAAAATCGATTTCACTATATGTAGTGTCTGTCCATGTGACTGTGTGATTAGAATGCTTGGACTAATCAAAAGGATCTAATTCAATCTTTGAGTAATGAATGGATATTAGCAATGTCTTCCTGCTGAGAGTTCACAGATGTTCTCTAGGGAATATAAAACAGAGACTTCTATGCCTAAGTATTTGCTTGAAGAATATTCTTTTTAATTTACATGTAGAGACTAGCAGAATTTTTCGGCATTTCTCAGGCTTTAAAATACAGTAAATGCCTTAAAGTACCAAACTTTTAGGAGTATTCCAAGTGGGTGCACCGACAAGCGTTTCTTGTTCGTCTGAGGTGGCAGAAGTTTTGGCTTCCTGTAATTCGCAAGTACTTGGCCGATCTGTCCCAGATTTGCTGTAGTGGTCCCAATTGTGCCCTCCTATATAGCGTTTAGAGTTCAGGTTCCTGGCTGTAGTGGATCAGGATTAGACCCTCTGAAAATGTCCGAAATCTCTAGATGCACTGTATTCATCTACATTATGAAGAGAGTATGGAAAACTAGGAATTGAGTAGAATGCTATTGATGGAAAAAGTTATCAGTGTAGAGATGTTTCGGGTCTAACTTTTCGGCTAGAGCTTAATTTTATGGGGTCGAAATATTTGCAATGGACTAGGTTACAATGAGATGAAGATGTAGGTGGAATACTCTTACGTTTATAAGTTATCGAATAGATAGACAGGCAAACTCTCTAAAATATATAATAGATACAGATTTAATGTTTCCGCTTTGCATAAGAATGTAATTAGTTGTCCTTATCCAGCAAATAACAATTAAATTTACTTCTGCGGTGTAATTTTGATTAATGTATGTTCTTATATATTTTACTAGATTAATAAGTAATAAAAATCTGTTATATATTTCAGAGAGTTTCTCTGTCCATCTGTCTATCATAACTTAGTGCACTGTAAGGTTTTCGAGCTTAGAAAATTAGACCCTCCCCAAAACGTTGGACTGAGAAACTTCTGTCCATTGATAACTTTGCACATCGATTAGGCACTACACCATTAATAACTTTCAATCCTCTGTTCATGAGGTAGGAGAATGCAATGCCCCCAAAGATTTCGGACAGTTGCGGCAGGCTTAAATCACGGTCCATCTGAGCGAGGAACCCAATTTTTAAACCCTATGCAGAGGGACATAAGTAGGACCACCACATCAAATTTGGGACAGATCTGTCAAGTACCTGCGGAATTACGGGGAGCCAAACATTTCCTCCATGGTTGACGTCACCCAGGACGTAAATGAATGTCGGCGCACACGTTCAGAATACGCCTGGAAGCTTGTTACACTGAGTCATTTTATTAAGACCCAAGCAACACCGGGTAATTCTGGTAGTAATAAATAAAAATAAATGAAATAAATGATTGCAATCACAATCGTTATAGACTAAAAAAAATTAAATATTCTTTTCTGAAACACCGTGACATACATAAGTACACATGGGTTTCACCTGATGGGCTGCTTAAGAATATGATTGATTATATATTAATTAACAGCAAATGGGCTAGTTCTGTTAGGAATACCAGGTCATATAGGGGAGCTGAAATTGGATCTGACCATTACCTTGTTAAAAGTGTCTTGCAACTTAAATTTAAAAAGTGTTGTGCTAGGGTTAAAAAATTTACTTTTAATACTGAAGCTCTCTAAGATCCAGTTATAGCCAAAGTTTACCATGATAGGTTACTTAATCATTATGACAGTCATGGTATGCTTACTACTGAAGTTGAGGAAGAATGGAATCATTTTAAAGAGGCTTTTTTGGACACTAAAAGTATTCTTTTAGGAAAAAAGGAGCAGAAGAGACAGAATTATCTGAGTGATAAGGCACTTGAGCTTATTTCGAAAAGAAAGAACTGCAGGAATGTCCTTAATCAATACCCTACTAGGCCTAATAGAAAGCATTACAGAGAACTTAATAAACGTGTAAAAGATCAGTTAGCTGTTGATAAGAATCTTTGGCTTGATGGCTTGGCTGACAAAGCCGAGGAAGCAGTTAGACAGCACCACAGCAGAGAGCTGTACCAGATAGTTAATGTTTTGTGTGGTAGAAAACGAACAGGTATACAGGGATTGAAGGATAAACAAGGTAAGGTTATAGAAGGTGAGGATTTTGTCATAGCTAGGTGGGCTGAGCATTTCAGAGATGTTCTAAACAATGTAGTTAGTTCTACTCCCATTGTTTGTAATGATGATAGATGCATTGGTGGCTTTAATGTTGGCCCTATAACACAATTTGAAGTTATTTTGGCTGTTTCTAAACTTAAACTTCATAAATCCCCAGGGGTAGATGAAATTACTACGGAAATGCTTACAGCTGGGAATGTTTCAGTTACCACTTGGATGACTGAAATTCTGAATATATTTTATGATAAAGATCCTAACGATTTTTCCAGAGCTATTATTATCCCTATTTTCAAAAAAGGTGATCGCAGTTCTTGTGATAACTATAGGGGTATCAGCCTACTCTCTGTTACAGGTAAAGTTCTTTCCATGATTGTGCTTAATAGAATTAAGAATCTGGTTGACAGTCAATAGCGTGACGAGCAATGTGGATTCAGAAGTGGTAGGGGATGTGTGTATCAGATATTTTCACTTAGGCAGATTCTTGAGAAATGTTTAGAGTTTCAGAAACCTTTGTTTGCTAGCTTTGTTGATTTTAAAAAGGCTTTCGACTCTGTTGATCGTCATAATTTGTAGTTGATTGCGAGATCATGTGGTATACCTGACAAGTTAGTTAACATAATGAAAGCTCTCTATAATAACACTGAGTTATGTGTGAGAGTTGGTAAGGCTTGTAGCAATTGGTTTAGCATTACTTCTGGTGTTCGACAAGGGTGCATTTTGTCTCCTTTTCTCTTTAGCTTGGCTATTGATTATGTTATGCGAAATTCACTTCAAGGGAAAGATTTTGGCCTTAAATGGGTTGGAGATAAGAAAATTTATGATTTAGATTATGCTGATGATTTAGCTCTTTTGGCAAATGATGTTGATGAGATGAACTCTTTCATTCGAGCTGTTGATGAGACTGGTAGTAGAGTAGGTTTGGTTATATACAGAGAGAAAGCTAAAGTGATGAATATTGGTCAGGCAGGCTGTGATTCAGTTAATCTGATAGGTTGCAGTCTTGAACAGGTGTTACAGTTTAATTACCTTGGGAGCTATGTAACAGATAATGGTGATGTGCGGCATGAGATTAACAGACGAATAGGGATTGCTGCCGGGACTTTTAAAAACCTATGGAGAGTGTGGAGAAATAGGCGTATACACCTAAAGACTAAAATTAGACTGTATAATATTTTGGTTCTTTCTAGGGTTACTTAGTTATGGTAGTGAAATCTGGACACTTTGTAAACAAGATAACAGGAAACTAGATGCTTTTGATTCCAGGTGCTTACGCAGTATCTTGGGCATTAGGTGGTTCAACTTTGTAACTAATGATGAGATTAGGCAAAGGAGTTTGCAACCTCCTTTAAGCAGCATATTGTGCAGAGAGAGACTCCGTCGGTTTGGCCATGTTGCCCGTATGAATAATTATAGATTGGCGAATAGGGTTATGAACAGTGTACCTAAAGGCCTCAGAAAGAGGGGGAGACTTAGGATGCGGTGTGCACACAATGTCAAACGTGATCTTGTTAGAATTGGTGTGCAGTGGCCAGATGCAGTAGATGTAGCTCAGGACACACTTGCTTGGAGAACTAAATTGCACGGTCTGGTTGGACCTCCGTAGCCCATGGCTGCTTGAGGATGATGATTGATTGATTGATTGTATTTCTCACATGTTTACTTCTAATAATGTAGCCAAAATTAAAGGCTAATAATTATGATCTTCCTAATAAAGAAAGGTCCACTAAAATATAACGCACTGTATACGTTGCTTCTGATAATGAACGCCAGTCAGATAGGACGTTAAGCCATGGTCCCGTGCGCAGGATAGCCATACCCTGTGCATGTTACAGAACACGTTAGATGGCCTTGACTAAAGGCTTCCATCTGTCTCCACAACCTTCTCTGAGACCTTGTGTCCTTGTGATCTGGCAGTTTAGCCCATTGTGCGGACATAAGTGCAACCCAGAAGTAAAGGACCCAACTCTAATGATGAAAGGCCTACTAATTATGATGATATTAAAAATTAAAAGGCATACTAATTTTATTCTACATTGATTCATATCATATTAACAATGAAATGCCTATTCACTATTAAAGATGCTGCTATTTGTCATAGATAGATTTATACTAATAATAAAAGTCCTGTTAATTATTATATTCTTATTTTTCAAAAGGCTACTTAGTATAACCGTATAATACTGTATTGCATTGCTGGTAATAATTAAAGGCCTACTAATTATGATTCTATTGATGATGAAAACGCTAATTGTTATGCTATTTCGATGAACGGTCTGTTAGTGACGAAATGTCTGCTGATTATTAAAGATGCAACCATTTATCTTCGATCTATCAGTGATTATCATTAATGTTATCAGTTATCTTCGATCTATCAGTAATTATCATTAATTATCTATCTGTTATTATATATTAATGGGTAAATACCAACTATGATACTTCAATAATAAACGTTCCACTAAATGTAAATGATTATGCTACTAATGATGAAAGACCTACTGTGACGTTACTACCGATAAACTGTCTGCAAATTATAAAATAATCATGCTACTAATGATGAAAGCTCACTAAATACGGTTGAACTAACGATGAAAGCTACACCAATAATAAATGACGATGCCACTTGTTCAGATATTTTTTTTATGAATTGTATTTGTTGCTATTATTCTAGTAGATAAGACCCAAATTCCGAATGATAATATATTGTTTTTACTTTAAAAATAGCTATTTTAAATTTAAGTAACGGGTACAGACACAAATGATCAACCTTGTGTAATATATAGAGTAAAATTGATTCATAATGTATCATCATCATCATCCTCAAGCAGCCATGGGCTACGGAGGTCCAACCAGACCGTGCAATTTAGTTCTCCAAGCAAGTGTGTCCTGAGCTACATCTACTGCATCTGGCCACTGCACACCAATTCTAACAAGATCCCGTTTGACATTGTGTGCACACCGCATCCTAAGTCTCCCCCTCTTTCTGAGGCCTTTAGGCACACTGTTCATAACCCTATTCGCCAATCTATAATTATTCATACGGGCAACATGGCCAAACCAACGGAATCTCTCTCTGCACAATATGCTGCTTAAAGGAGGTTGCAGACTCCTTTGCCTAACCTCATCATTAGTTACAAAGTTGAACCACCTAATGCCCAAGATACTGCGTAAGCATCTGGAATCAAGAGCATCTAGTTTCCAGCTATCTTGTTTACAAATTGTCCAAGTTTCACTACCATAACTAACCCTAGAAAGAACCAAACTATTATACAGTCTAATTTTAGTCTTTAGGTGTATACGCCTATTTCTCCACACTCTCCATAGATTCTTAAAAGTCCCAACAGCAATCCCTATTCGTCTGTTAATCTCATGCCGCACATCACCATTATCTGTTACATAGCTCCCAAGATAATTAAACTGTGACACCTGCTCAAGACTGCAAACATTCAGATTAACTGAATCACAGCCTTCCTGACCAATTTTCATCACTTTAGTTTTCTCTCTGTTTATAACCAAATCTACTCTACTACCAGTCTCATCAACAGCTCGAATGAAAGAGTTCATCTCATCAACATCATTTGCCAGAAGGGCTAAATTAACAGCATAATCTAAATCAGAAATTTTCGTATCTCCATTCCATTTAAAGCCAAAATCTTTCCCTTGAAGTGAATTTCGCATAACATAATCAATAACCAAGCTAAAGAGAAAAGGAGACAAAATGCACCCTTGTCGAACACCAGAAGTAATGCTAAACCAATTGCTACAAGCCTTACCAACTCTGACACACGACTCAGTGTTATTATAGAGAGATTTCATTATGTTAACTAACTTGTCAGGTATACCATATGATCACACAATCAACCACAAATTATGACGATCAACAGAGTCGAAAACCTTTTTGAAATCAACAAAGCTAGCAACCAAAGGTTTCTGAAACGCTAAACATTTCTCAAGAATCTGCCTAAGTGGAAATATCTGTTTCACACATCCCATACTACTTCTGAATCCACATTGCTCACCACGCAATTGACTGTCAACCAGATTCTTAATTCTATTAAGCACAATCATGGAAAGAACTTTATCTGGAACAGAGAGTAGGCTGATACCCCTATAGTTATCACAAGAACTGCGATCACCTTTTTTGAAAATAGGGATAACAATAGCTCTGGTAAAATCCTTAGGAATCATGCCTTTATCATGAAAGATATTCAGAATTTCGGTCATCCAAGTGATAACCGAAACATTCCCAGCTCTAAGCATTTCGGCAGTAATTTCATCTACCCCTGGGGATTTATGTAGTTTAAGTTTAGAAACAGCCAAAATAACTTCAGATTGTGTTATAGGGCCAAGATAAAGTCATCAATGCATCTATCATCATTGCAAACAATGGGAGTAGAACTAACTATATTGTTTCGAACATCACTGAAATACTCAGCCTACCTAGCCATGACAGAATCCTCACCTTCTATAACCTTACCTTGTTTATCCTTCAATCCTTGTATACCTGTCCGTTTTCTACCACACAAAACATTAACTATCTGGTACAGCTCTCTGCTGTTGTGCTGTCTAACTGCTTCCTCGGCTTTTTCAGCCAAACCATGAAGCCGAAGATTCTTATTAGCAGCTAACTGATCTTTTACAGGTTTATGAAGTTCTCTGTAATGCTTTCTATTAGGACTAGTAGGGTATTGATTAAGGACATTCCTGCAGTTCTTTCTTTCCGAAATAAGCTCAAATGCCTTATCACTTAAATAATTCTGTCTCTTCAGCTCCTTTTTTCCTAAAAGAGTACTGTTAGTGTTCAAAAAAGCCTGTTTAAAATGATCCCCAATCTTCCTCAACTTCAGTAGTAAGCAAACCATGACTGTCATAATGACTAAGTAACCTATCATGTTAAGCTTTGTCTATAACTGGATCTTTCAGAGCTTCAGTATTAAAAGTAACTTTTTTAACCCTAGCACAACACTTTTTAAGTTTAAGTTGCAACACACTTTTAACAAGGTAATGGTCAGATCCAATTTCAGCTCCCCTATATGCCCTAGTATTCCTAACAGAACTAGCCCATTTGCTGTTAATTAATATGTAATCAATCATATTCTTATGCAGCCCATCAGGTGAAACCCATGTGTACTTATGTATGAATATGATAATAAAAATAATGTGCTATATTCGTAATTTCTTTAATTAAAAATAGGAAATTCGCTCTAGTAAATCCGAATATCTTATTCTTCGAGATATTGCTCGAATGATGAATAAGGACTTGTATCTCCAAATGCAAACTTTCTTACTTCTGACATATCTTCGTCCTTGCCGATGTTCTATTTGACTTGAAGCAATCCAGGGATTTCAAATTTTCGTAAGTATATGACGTTGGTTATACAATATATCAAATAATATTTCTAGGATGTGTTTATCATCATGTTTTTATAATTGGAATGATTTCTTGTAAATGTAAAGAATCTAGAACAGGTAATTATTATAATTTTACGTTTTTCACAAGCATTCACTGTTTTTTCACAGATAACACACGAACTCTTAACTTGAGTGTAATAATAAAGGGCTGGAATATTATGATTTACACGAACTAATTTGCATTTTAAAATTTTACTCTTTTGCCATCTGTTGCGCTAGAAGGGAGATAATTACTGAGAAATATTACGATGTACTGTAATAGTTTATTTTTTTATTACATAGGTAATTTTCTTTGTTATGAGGAGAAAATTTTTAGCGATTTGCTAAATGTTCTTTTTCTTCTTATTATTTATTTTTAATTTCTTTTTAAATTGCATCTACATTTCACTCAAGAATTACGAAAACTAAATCATATTTTTACATGGTTAGAATTATTAATTAAGTATAAGTAGTTGCAGACGTTTCTAACCGTCACACAAATAGGATAATAATATTAGATATAACAGATATAAAAGAGATTTACTCGGAGGATTTTCAGAACTGCGGTCGATGCTCCCTGATTTGTCACTAACAGACAACTCCATAAAGACCTGGGCATCGACCATATGTATAAACATATAAAACATTGCTTACAGCCTCAAAAAGATTTTTTGAGGCTGTAAGCAATAATCCCGATGAGATTATTTCTTCTCTGATTCTTTACGATCATACTGTTTCGAACAAGTACAAAAGGCCTAAAACGGTAGCGTTCTCTGAGGAGACCTACCCGTTTTAGGTTTCTTATACAATTTTACTGCTATTTTTAGCTTTTCTTATGTTTGCATTTAGGGGCCCACCTAAGGGTGGTTTACTTATATATTTTGTTCTTACTCATGCCAAATAGACATATCTTTATGATGGAGATGGTTAGGGGTCAAATTATTACCCGGTACATCGAATATGATTATACGATCTACGAGGGGTGTTCTAAGTTTTCATTTACTTTCAGATATACCATTCTTTCAACTTTCCTATTTTTTTACTCTTTTATTTGGATCTTTCTCAATAATTCCAAATATTCTCCTCCTTAAAAGTCATGCTCTCCTTGAGTATGTGGACCCCTGTAATGCCCGGATTAGTCATTATGTTAATCCGACTCTGATTTTTTCTCTCTAATATTATATATATTGGTTGCCTTTTTCCTGCCCAATTCTCTTTATACTAACAACTTTTACCTCTTGAACAACTGAAGAGGATATGTTTCCTCACTACCCTTGGCTAAGAAGATTTCGTCTGAAGACTTCGCCAAACATTCATATTTGCTCCTGGGATGATAAGAACAGGCTGTAGATTCAGATATAACCAGGTTTTTAAAATGCCATTTTTCTTTTTCATACGAACGTCACTGTTCTTTCTCAGAATAACTGTCTGTGAGTTACGAATTACGGGCTCCCGTCAAGGTCATCAAGAGCGTTTGTTGGGATGCAAGGGCACCACTGTCTTTCCCGTCCTTGCTCCAGTGACTATGCAGATATTTTTTTACCGATTACATCTGTGTTCTGTGCATTTTTCATATGATCCACACATTTTTAATACAGATGTGTGTACTTTTTTATCTATTATTGCCGCGCTATAAAGAGGATGCTCGTCTCGACACCCCATCCCTTGGATCGCCATCTTATGGTTCTCTTACATTTGGAGTAATATCCTTCAAACGCATACTAAAAAGAGAAATTATTGCAGTGTCCGTTATCTAACAGGTACCTTGATGGGAAGTGAACCTGCTCCCATTTATTTAGTCCAGCTAGTGGTCGTCAGCAATTTAGGAACAATTGTTAGTGAACTTTTTTAACTTGCAGTGTGAATAATTCAATATTTCCCGTATCGCGGCGGAAACGTTTCTAACCAATTTTTAATCATGGACGTACTAATGGATGTGGAGAAGTGTAAAAATAGGTTTATCTTGCTCCTAGATTAAAAATAAAGTATTTTAGATATATATTAATCAATGACGAACAAATACTGAGCTCAAACTCACATTTCTTTCTCTCTCACAATATAAAAATTTATCCTCATCCTTTTTATCAAAATTTATCAATCATTTCCCTTGGCCCCCTTCTTTCCCCCCTTCCGGAGGGGCTGGGATTGGCTCAATCGGTAGCGCACCAGGCTCGTAATCTCAGTTCCTAGTTTTAAGTTTGAACTGTGCCTGCGTTGCAATTTACTTCGCTAAATCAAAACCTTGGCCTGGTGATAAAAGGAAACAGTAATGAGCTTGAAAAGGCCGCCGTCAGTCGGATGAGACTCTAAGTCAAGACCTCGTGTATAGTACAGCTATATACCCTCTACATGTTAAAGAACATGTTGGATGGGCTTGACGAGAGGCCTCCATCCATCTCCTAACAGCTATCCAGTAGGTGCCCTTCATTCAACCTTTTCCGAGTCATGAGTCTCCATGTAACCTGACGATTTAGCCAACTGTGTTCCTAAGAGTGCCGCTTAGAGGTAAAACAATACAGATACAATCCCTCCAGGAAATGTGAAAAAAAATATAAAAACTTTTTCTCATTCCCCACACTTTTGATGATATTCTGCCGAAGTCCCTGGTCTAATTGTGATTCTTCTTATTACTAGTAGTAATTAATTTTTATTGCCTCTTATTTTGCTTTTTATTTTTATGCTTTATTTACCAAAAACCTCGAATTTCAATGCACATTTCACTGTTTTGTGATGTTATGCATGTGCTGCCACCTTTAGTCATACCAGAAATATAACAAACACCAAACTGCCGTTTCCTATTTGCATTTGTTAAATTTGAAAAAGCAACTTTAAAGAAAGAAAAATTTTAAAGTTATCGAAAATAATTTGAAAAAGTGTATTTAAACTTTTCACCTTTAATTCCAAAAAAAAAATAAATTCTATAATATAAAGTCCCAAGAGGTACGATTTAATAATAATTTATAGAATTATTTGTTTTCGTTAACGTGCTTGATCGTTTTTTGCATTTCTGGCAATAGGAAAACTGATTTAATACTTTAGAGACGTTTTTCTCTAAATTTGCTAGAAACCTGAAAATTTGATAAAGGAATTTCATTCTTGAAATACTGACTGATATTTTAAACATATCTTGGAATCGCTCGAATGGCCTCAAACATTTTCAGAGCAAAAAAGTCGTAAAAAATAACGACGCAAGCGTAAGTGTTTTTTTTTATGAGCTGGTGCAATGTTTACTCAGTTTCTAAGGTTACTCTAAGCCAGAGGTTCCCACACTTATTTGTCCTACCGCCCCCTTTTCAGAAAAAAAAAATACTCGGCGCCCCTCTCGAAATCTACTTTCTTTAAGCAAACAAACAGAAAGATGCACATATTCCTGCCGATCCATGCTGGACTTCCCGTCAATGCGCGACACGCTGGGCTGCCAACACTTGCTTGATAAGACCTGTCGGTGGACTTGACCACTGATCAGTTATAGCTTGCATTTTATGCGTTTATTTTTTTATTTGCGACATATAGGACAGAGAAGAATCCTAGAAACTACTCCTAGCTTTTTACAGGCCTTCTCATACAAGGACATGCCCTACTACGACCGAAGTCACTGCTGACCACTGCCTTATTTAGAGCTAACACAACACGCAAAGTTTGCCCTGCTGGAACAGTCGCTAGCTGCCTAACCACTATGCCAAATGATCTATGCCAAGATCGCTGCTTATTTGACAATTAGAAACAGGGTGAATGAAGGAAGAGTGGTGTCACTCCGCGAAAAATCCTTTCTTGACGGTCATTGGCTAGGCATTTTGACGTCACGGCGGGGGAGACAACGGTAAACAAAGCTTATAAGAAGCGTACGGTAATATTTATTTCTGTTAGCAGAAAATAAAGTAATCACTACGACTTTAACTCTATGTTACACAACAGATGAAACATGTACGAACGGTTTTTCAAAATATTCATATCTTCCCTCCTTTCTTTATGCTTCCACCGCCCCCTAATTGCACCCGAGGCTACTACCAACCCCCTGGATCGTTCCAGCGCCCCCCAGGGGGCGGTATCGCCCACTTTGGGAAACATTGCTCTAAACTAATACCTAAATTGGTTACATTTGTCTTGGAGATTAAATTTAACTGCTTTGACTAAGCCTACATTAATTTATAGAAACATTATCATTGGAATCAATAATCACATAGATCGTACATATTGATTCTTAATGTGTCCATAATCTTCTCCATCTAATGTGTAGGTCTTCAATGCATGAGTAAATAAAACATAGAACATGAACCACAAATAGTGGGCCCCAAAGGACTAGATAACTAAATAAACAGATACAGTACAAGAGAATTGGGTTCGTTTACCTCTGAGCGGCACTTTTTTGCACACAATGGGCTAAATGACCAGGTCACAAGGACCCCGAAGGCTCAGGGGAGGGGAGCCACTGGAACAACTGTTGGGAGATAGATGGTATCCTCCCGTCAAGACCATCCAGTGTGTTCTTTAATGTGCACAGGGTATTGCTCTCCCGCACACGGGTCAACGTCCCATCCGACGGCGGAGAGTTTAGCAAAGATAAATCTCAACGCTGACCCAGCTGGGACTCGAACCTGGGAACTGTAAATTGCGAGCCTGGCGCGCTACCGACTTAGCCACCTCCGCCCCACAGTACACGATAGATAACATATAAAGTTTACCTGAGAGAAAGCAATCGTTTTAGGTCTATTAAATGTGTTTAGAACCTCATCTGGATTATTTGAAGTTGCCTCGGAATCGCCTTCGAATAACATTTATTATAGGTATGTACAAATGATCAATGCCAAGATCGCTACTTATTTGACAATTAGAAACAGGGTGAATGAAGGAAGAGTGGTGTCACTCCGCGAAAAAGCCTTTCTTGACGGTCATTGGTTAGGCATTTTGACGTCACGGCGGGAGAGACAACGTTAAACGAAGCTTATAAGAAGCGTACGGTAATATTTATTTCTGTTAGCAGAAAAAGTGTAAAATTACAATTTCAGTTCTTTTTTAGTATCCGAGGTCTCTTTACCTATCAGGGAAATATTTATTATCATAGATACACACTCAGCAACCACTTCATTAGAGTTCCGTGCTCTGTCAATAGTAACTGAGATACAGAACTCTGGAACATCTTAAATAATCGTTTTTTGAAAGAGTGTGACTAAAGACAATTTAAAGATATGAAATTTTTTTTCAATCTAGATCTTTAACAATATTCGTTCTCTACTTAAAGTTCAGGAAATTGGAATACTTAGCAGAAAAAACACCAATTTAATCTATTGCTCTCAAAAGTTAATAAAAAAAACTTAAAACTAAAGCAATGACCGTTATGCTAAACTTTACTAATTAAGTCTGTTTGCAGCAGTTCACGTGAAAATTAGTTTAATTTTCGCTAATTACGAATGATATTTTGCAGAAAGAACTAACTTGTTAAGAGTTTTAGCTTTCAAAATTCACATTTCAATAATTCTTAGAATACTGAAAGCATATTATTGGAAATCGAGAATTAAACATTTTTGATTATGTTCATAAAATTATTTCAGTTATATATTTTCATGACAATATTATTTAAGGAGTTAATAAGCTCTGTATATGCGTTACTATTAACATAATGTGGAACTATACCTAATAATATGGACTTTTAAATATATGTTGATATTACGAATATCATAATTGCTTCGTTTGTAATTGATATCGAATTATTATAGAATTTCTATTAGATAATTCTGAGAAATTATTCTGATCTTGTGCTTAAAATTAAATTCGATAGAATCAAAACACCAGATCTTTATTTCAACTTATCTTTTTACCAGCTATGTTAATAATCATAATGAAAATAATAAAAATATAAATTTTCGCAGCCGTGAGTAGTGGTTTAAATTTTGTCCGTTCCAAAAAACATTTACAGTGACCTGGGGTAAATACAGTTATCAATTTACTAAGAAACCTTTTCCTTGTTTTGATTCATTCTGCAATTTTTATTCCGCTGTATTCATTGTTATTAAAGCTATAGAAAAAATATTCAACGTGTATACGAATTTGCCGAAATGCCCCACAAATTTATAAAACACCCCTTTTGAGAATCGCTGATTTAAATTAAGCATCATTTTATTTGAACGGACATGTGTCAGTATCACTCTGTGAAAAAAATATTCCGGTAGCTGTATATATTTACGTTTTTAAACAAGCACATTTTATTTTTTATTTTTATTTAATTTTAAATTTATTATTTTTATTTTTATTATATTTATTATTTATTATTTTTATTATATATATATATATATTATTATATATTATTTTTATTATTTCTAGTTTTAAATATATTAATTTTCATTTTTATTAAATTTCATTAATTTTTATTTGTGTTTTATTCTACTGCTTTTACTTTGATCTTAATCTTGTTTGCAAAGCAGAGATTTTCCTCTGTGGTTTATTTAGTTTTTAATACCAATTTGAAACTGATGCTGTAATTTTCTAATGCGTAGACTATGACGCACTGACATAAGCTTTTATTCCCATGAATCAGTACAGTACAAGCCAATGTCTTTAAATTATCAATTACCTGAGATAATGCTACTTTATTTATTGGCAACACTGTTTTAGTTTTCAGAGCGATGGGTTTTTTATTCCAAAAATCATTTCGTTGTTTCCCGAGATAACAATCGTTTGGTCGAAGCAGAATCGGTAATCGCAACAAGACTGAGTTTTATATGTGAAAGGTTTTTTTAAACTCTGGAATGGCATTATCATTTAATTTACGTTTAATAGGTAGTCCTAAGAGTTCGCTTCATAATTCTTAAAGGCGATCAATCTTAACAGACATCTGAAAATGTTACTACATATTTTGACTCACAGAGAGAGAGATTCACCAAGCGGAGAACAAAGACACGAATGAACGGTGATTATATAATACTTTAGCTGTGCTCTCCCCGCTGTGACGTCATGGAGCACGCCCTCTCAGCGACACTCAAATGAATCCTCTACTGTGTCAGCATTGGGATTTATCACCATTAAACCCTTTCCCTCCCTCAGTCGGAAAGGGAATGTCCATGAGCTTGGAAAGGTCGCTGTCCATCGGATGGGATATTAAATCGTGGTCACATGTGTAAGAAAGCCATACACTGTGCAGGTTAAGAACAATTTGGATAGCCTTAGTGGGAGGCATCCATCTGTCTCCTAGTGGAAGTCTCATTCCCCGAACTTCTCTGATCCATTGAGGTCCTTGTGACCTGGTCATTATCTCATTGTGGAGAACAAAGTGCAGCTCACAGGTAAACAACCAAACGGAAGAAGACAGAGTTTCAAAATTTGATTTCGCCACTCGTCAGTAAATGACACTGCACTGAAACTTCTATCTTGTTTAAGATACGTGAAACACCCCAAGATGTGTAGTGATGTGTAGTGACCTTTGATTTTTTTTTTCCATTCGATTTACCAATGGACTTGAGGAAAATTTTGACATCGTCTGTGAAGCGAAAAATAGTCTTCAGAGAAAAGAAAAAGACAACTTTCCGACTGTTAACACAAAAGTTTATCTGAGATCTTACGAGCAAATCTCATTTTTGATCCATAAAGAAACTTTAGATTCTTGTTAGAAATGCCGACTCTTTCATCTTGTTGAATCAGACATTTTCCAGATCGTGGAGTTGTGGAACGCGACCCCTGTCCAATATTAGAATTTAAAAACGTATGTAATACACATAAACAATGCTTTTGGTTTGTTTTTTTAAAGAAAACGAGATGGTGGTACTCCTATCTTGATAGCGAAGTATAGTATCTTGAAAATGTGTCAGTTTAGATCAATGGTCCGTAATCTTTTCGTGCCAAGTGATTTTACCAATATTATTTTTCTAACTCCCCTTCATGGAAATTAAGTAACATTGTTATTAAAGTTATAGAAAAAGTATTCGACGTTATACGAATTTGACAAAATGCCCCACAAATTTATAAAACACCCCTTTGAGAATCGCTGATTTAGATTAAGCATCATTTTATTTGAACGGACATGTGTCAGTATCACTCTGTGGAAAAAATATTCCGGTAGCTAAACCAGTGCGTTACATAACACAAAGAGCGATATAAATATGTTTTAACCAATAAACTACGTAATAAATTTGAATTTTTTTTAAAGGGATATAAGTACTCCCATACTCAAAAGACGGAGATAACCCAGTAAGTCTATCGGGCATGTTCTGGTTTCTCATACAACAAGTATGCCCGCTTAGGTGTGCTTATCCCAAGACCACCTATGGGCTACAGTATTACATAATACTTCCTTTACTATATAATAATAAACACACTTCGCTTTAAAAACGTAAATATGTAGAAACAAAATCCCCACAGAATTCAATTCTTATAGACCTATCTCTTTACTTTCCAACTCCCTAAAATTATTTGAAAAGATTTTGTTCAGAAGACTAATATGGCAAATAGACAAAAATAATATTTTACCTAAAACTTTTTTTGGCTTTAGAAAAAATCGTTCATCCAAAGAATGTGTTTCATTACTCCTATCTGATATTCAGCTAATAAAAAGAAAAAAATCTTATTGGCCGTCTCAATTGACCTAACCCAAGCTTTCGATACAGTCTCAATTGATTATCTTTTACTAAAGTTAAGTAAAGCAAATATTGATTATAACTTAATAATATTTCTTTCAAAATATTTAAAAAACAGAAATTTTAAGTCAAAATCAATTCTATTTTTTCTAACTCTCATTGCATTACACAGGGCTTATCTCAAGGATCTACCCTTTCACCCATTCTTTTTAACCTATATCTATATGATATTAAAAAAAATTTAATAATAAGTTCAATTACACAAGCTATGCAGATGACCTCACTTTTTGGACCTCAGACAGAAATGAATATGATATACAACATAATACTGAAGAACAACTTAATAAATTAATCAAGTATTGTGAAAAATGGAATTTAACAATAAATATAAAAAACCTACTGTATACATTTTTCTAAAAACAAACATATTAATCCAAAATTTGTTTTAAAAATTAATGATAACAAAATTGCACAAGTCAATCAATGTAAACTTCTCGGATTTTATTTAGATTCAAAATTAAATTGGAATTCACACTTAGATCATGCACACAATTCAGGCTCTAAATTACTTAATATATTTAAATATTTTGCATTCAAAAAAGAAGGTTCCCACCCAAATACATTAATAACTTTATACAAAAATTTAATAAGAGCAAAAATTGAATATGGCTTTGATTTAATAGATTTTCCAAATTTAACTAAACTCAAAAAATTAAATGTGATTCAAAATAAATGTATTAAGATAGCTGTAGGTCTTCCTAGATTCTGCCCCTCACTTGCTCTTTTGGCTGAAACTGCTCTTCCAAACTTTGAAACAAGACATCCTATTTTAATTTTAAAATATTATTCTAGATTACATTATAAGCTTCCTGTCCATCCATTTTATCAAAAATTTAAAAGACTACCTTTTTACAAAATTTTAAAGAATCAACCACTACTTTTTAACTTTTTTAATAACCTACAGAAAGAAGACTTAAGAGGAGATATCACAGAATCAATTCCATTTTGGTGTTTTCAACTTCCCAAATTTTACACTGAAATACCTTTATTACACTCTAAAAATGAATATTCAAATGAAGCCATTTTACAATTATTCAATAGCTTTAAAAAGGAACATTTTGAAAAATTCTTAGAAATATATACAGACGGTTCATATATTCAAGACTCTGGTTCTGCTTCGGCAGCTGTTTTTATTCCATCTCGTAATGTCTCTTTAAAATATAAATTACCAAATCATACTTCAATCTTACATGCAGAAATTTTTGCCATTTTGGCTGCCTTTAAATGGCTTCTACACAATATTAAAAATCAATTTATAGTTATTTTTATTGACTCAAAGGGAGCTATTCTCACATTAACACAGGATCAATCATACTCCACATATCCATATTACATTACTTCACTACTTAAACTAAATACAGAAAATTTTATCCAAAATAATAATAAAATCCACTTAAGTTGGTCTCCAGGACATACTGGTATTAAGGAAAATGAAGAAGTGGATAAGATGGCGAAAGCTGCACATGACCTCAATATATGTTCTCCAACTTATAAATTTTATATAAACACAAAAAAAGAGATAAAAAATTTGGAATTCTCTAGTCAGAAAAAGTTTTTCAACTTAACTCTATGTTTAAACCTAACTTTAGATATTTACTCTCAAGCAAAATTAATTATTTTTCAAATAATGTTTTTAATAGACAAGAAATCAGAGCTCTTCTCCGATTAAAAACAGATACTATATTATTAAACAAGTCAAAATTCCTTTTAAAATTAATTAATAATCCTAACTGTACATCATGTAATTTAAAAGAAAATTCTATCCATATAATCTTAAATTGTGGCAAATTTTACCTTCAAAGAAATAAATTTTTTCATGAACTTGAGAATATTGGAATTAATGAATTTACCTTAGATACAATTCTAAATTCCCCTCATATTTCACTTCAACAAAAAATTAATCGATTGTTATTGGATTTCCTCCAAGAGACAAATATCTGGAATCAAATATAAAAAAAAATATACCAAAAAAAAAAGTTCATAAATACATGAAAAAAAAATAATAAAAAAATGAATGGAAAAAATAATAAAAAAATGAATGAAAAAAATAATAATAATAAAAAAAAAATGAATGAAAAAAAAGAAAAAAATAATAAATAATAAAAAATGGAAAAAAAAAGAAATCATATGAAAAAAATATTTCTTAATTCCCTCAAGAATGACACTTGAGGTTTTGTTATAAGAATTTTCTTACTTGTTCTGGGAAAGCCTGAATAAGGACCTCCCAATTTAGTGTTACGTGTAAGCAAGTAAGCAAGCAAAATACTTCACATAAACGTTCTCATATGCCTGAGTCGTTCATTAGTCAAACAAAAAAATATACACTGAAGTGTCATTGAATTAGGGATAGCAACCTAGTAAGGTGTTGGACCCCCTCTGTCCCTAATAACGGCCGCCACACGACGAGGCAAGGACTTCACAAGCTTCCGTAAATGTTCCACAGGTATGGCGACCCATGCGTCCTCCAGAGCTGTCCACAATTCTCTCAAAGTCGTCACTGATGGGACACGGGGCCGAACACTCTGCTCGACGGTATCCCAAATATTTCCGATGCGACTTAAATCTGGGCTTCTAGGTGGCCAATTCATTATTTCGAAGTTATCAGAATGCTGCTGCAAACCATGTTGTAGCCAACCTGGACTTGTGAGATGAACAGTTGTCTTGAAGATAGACGCCATCTCCACTGCGATGCATGATGGCCATAAATGGGTGTAAATGATCAGCCATGAGTTCTACGTACCGGGATGCATTGAGAGTCGTCGGTACACGTACCAAAGGTCCCACAGACGTCCATTTGAAAACACCCCAGGCCATCACTGAGCCACCACCAGCTTGTACTGTTCCGACCTGACATGCAGGATTCATGGCTTCATGGGTTTGGCGCCATAGCCTCAGTCTCCCATCGGCGTGATGAAGTTTAAATCGGGATTCATCACTCCAGGCTATCCGTTGTCAATATTTGACGGTCCAGTTTTGATGTTATTTAGCCCAGGCAAGGCATTGAGCCTGATGTCGTGCCATTAGAAGTGGGACTCTTGTAGGTCGGCGGTTCCCGAAGCCAAGACGATGAAGTGAGCGTTGACTTCCCAACTGGAACCTGCATTCACTTCCTGCACTGACTTCCCAGCTGGAACCTGCATTTAGATGGGAGGTGATTTCAGATAATGTCTGGCCCCTATCGGTCCGTACGATGCGGGTCAGACGACGAAGCCCACAATCATTCAAGGCTGGTTGTCCTTTGCAGTTTGTCCGGATGCTTGTTTTTTTGCCGGAATTTTCATATTCCCGGAACACTCTTAAAACTGTCGTAGGAGAAAATCCAAGTTCGTTGACAGTTTCGGAAAACGTGTGTCCCATCCGTCGGCCACCTACGATCTGCCCTCTGTCAAATGCATCTAAATCCCGCGCCTTTCCCATTACGCTTCTCATGACGAATGCTTGGGGAAGCCAAAATTTACAATGCGCTGACCGCTATATATGACCAGAGTTTCAGTGACGCATGCGCGCAAATGAGGGACTTGCGGTACTGAATTTGGATAACGTCTCCTATTCCTAATTCAATGGCACTTCAGTGTATAATGCAACCACGTAATTCGAAGTTTCACCAAGTCTTCAGACCATGTGAAGTTTTTAAATATTAAATTGTGACTCGCTCCCTAAAGTACAATAATACCAAGAATATAAGCTTTTTACTTTCAAAACAACGCGATTGGCTAACTGATCAAAGGTTCGAGCCCAACTAAGGCATAAATATTTTTTTTTCTGCGTTGTCTCTCTGTTGAGGTCTTTTCTTCTTCGTAGAGATTTCTTTTTGGGGTATTATACTAACAGCTTCCTATCAGACCTCTGTGACAATCTCAATAAAACTTTTATTATTGAAAAATTGCACAAATCAAAGGATTAGTCAAAACCTTCAAAGTCATCTTCAAAGAATCTTAAATTTCTTAGGGGTGGGTGGGCTAAATTTTCTGGTATGCCACTGACATCACCATTCTTCTCTCCATAAACTTGAGGGGCGGGGGCCCTCAAGTCGGTAGCGCACCATGCTGGTAATCTGCAAGTTCACAGTTCGAGTCCCAGTTGGGCCAGCGTTGAGATTTATTTCCACAAAATACCCCATCCTGCCCACGGTCAGTAGGGAACACAGGTGGGCTTGGAAAGGTCATCGTCAGTCGGATGGGACGTTATGCCGTGACACAGAGTGCGGGAGAGCCCTACGCACGTTAAAGAACACACTGGATGGCTTTGACGGGAGGCTATCATCTGTCTCTCAACAGTTGTTCCAGTGTGTCCCTTCCCCCCAACCTTCTCTGAGCCTTAGGAGTCCTTGTGATCTGATCATTTAACCGATTGTGTATAAAAACAAGGGCCGCTCTGAAGTAAAACAATCCAATAACTCCAAAATCTTTAACTCACATAAGCAATCCTTTACAATGTAAAGGCGCATTGTAAATTTGGGACACACAATAGAGATTCGCTCCTTCCTTTAACTAAATGCATTTTTATCTATGAAAGAATGCTTCCTATTATGCAACAACTTGCTGTTTATTTTTACTCTTGCCGTCCCTGTGGCTGAGAGATTAACGTGGTTTGCTACTGACGAGCAGGACATGGGTTCGAGTCCCTAATTAAGGCATGACTGAATGTGCTGTTCTTTCTGCTGATGTTTTGTCTTCCTCACACATTTTCATTATAACGTATTAACCTGTCAGTCTTCTGCAGCAAGTAGTTGCTTGAAAGGTAATTTATTAGTTTTATTAGCATATTAGTTTCCTAATTTCGACATGTGTTATTAGTACTTTGACATTAAGAAGTTTCCCTCTGAGTCTGAATTGCTTTGCTTACCCTCTAAATCCTCATGTGCTCATACAGCAAGACTAACTGAAAAAATATTTTTAAACAATATAGAGCTATTATATAAAGTATATTTTCCGATATTGTTGTTGTACCGCAAGATACTTACGATTAATAACGATTTTATTTTTTTCAATTTTCGTTTCAGTTTTATTTAATTATTGTTTTTTTTTTGCAGTTTATTTTTATTCTCTCAATTTATATATTTTTTAAAGGTGTTTATTTCGGACCAAAATCAAATAATATCAAGCATTCTTAGATAAACCAAATTAATTTGGCGTGTTTAACTTCTGAGAGGCTCCTTTTTTTGGCACAAAATGGACTGATTGGCCAGTTCCAAGGACCCCAACGGCTCAGAGATGGTTAGAGGAAGAAGACCCACAGGACAGCTATTAGACGACAGATGAAAGCTATTAGACGACCAATTTTCAAGCTGTGTAGGACGAATATGCAGTGTCAAATATTTCTAGCTTCAATAACGCTTTAAATATTAAAGAACTATTGAGATCAGGATTTGGATAAATTCGATTGATATCTAAGTATACAATTTATCTCCAGTGAATTTTCGTTAAAAAAAGCTTACTTTTAAAGTTATGAAGTGTTAAATACGTTTCTTTATTCTCATGACATGGTAGTGTCCCACTACGTTCAAAGATATTGTAATGAATTAAACGGATGAAAACTGAGTGTGAATACAAAAATAGTATTTAACAATTATAATTATAAAATAATGTAATTTATTACAAAAGTATGAATGAAAACATTTATATAAACTCAACTAACATAAATCTATATCAATATGAAAATAAATCTTCAGAAGAACATAACACTATATCATTATTCCTACAAAGAGTTATTTCTCTATAAATTATTATTGTTTCTACTCAAAGCATAAAACAAGTCTTGTACAAAACTCAATAAATTACACATTATATTTGTGAACAAACCTGTAATCTTCCAAGAGTAACGTTACCAATTCTTGTACACAAACTAAAGATAACTATGCATCAAACGATGAACTCTTCCTACATATAAGTTGAGATCAGCTCTGCTTGTTCGACTAACATATAACCTCCTCAGCCACATCTTTAAATGTCCTAAGCATCCGTCTTTTTCTTACCAGTGCACTAGCAGGATCCACATTAATAAACTTATTTAATCTTCCGCGCACACACCAAATAGAATCCTTTCTCTTTCTATACTTTAGTGCACAGACAAAGACAAACTACGTTTTCCTTCACACTCTAATTCCTCTTAATACAACTCTCTTATTCTTTGTTTTTAAGTTAAGTTCGTTCGAAGTGGTTGGTGTCGTAATTCTCACATTAAAGTACATGCGAGCATCAAAATGATACATCAAATCATAAGTTCATTGTAGCACGTTCATCTGTCGTAACAACATGTTTGATATTCTCACAGTTCATATCCTCTGAAAGTTCACTTTCGACCATCATGTGAGAGAGTGCTTTGAACCGCTCTTGAGACATGGATATTTGCAACTAATATTTTATTCTTTCTAAACATAAAAGGGAATAATTTTGCTGATATTTAAATAAAACAAAATATAATTTTGGCATGATGGCGGCCCTATTTCATTGGCGCTCCTAGGCAGAGCCGGTTCTAGGGGGAGTGGATGATCATCTTCACCTTTTTGAAAATTTTATTATTGGTAAAGTAGGCAAAATATTGTTAAACCTGTGCATATTTCACATTTTTCAAGAAAATTTAAAGCTTCTAAAATGGAGGGGAAATGTTTACCCCCCCTTTTACTTTTTTTGTGGATCGATCCCTCCCTCCCCCACTCCCCGCTTTATTTTTTTTATAGATCCGGACCTGCTCCTGGGCAAGTGACTAACGTAGTGTTGCGTAAATATGGCCCTCCCCGAGTAAATTTCGATATTAGAGAACGTCTTAAGTGAAATATTCAGAATAATTTAGGAATACAAAATATGCAGATGGATTCAGGTTCTTTGAAAAAATAAAAGTTCAGTATGGCATCCCGTATCCCTTCATGCCCTGATGTAAAGTTTGAGTTAGGACTTTGTGGCTGTCGACTTCAAAGTATCATTCACCTCTGGATGTTATTAATAACCATTTTCAGCAAAAGATGGCAGCACATTGCAGCCCACTGAAATTCGTCCGGTGTTATTTGAGAGTTCCCATTTCGTTATTAAGAGTTGACCACAGGGACTTACTCAGAGGAGGGGAAGGGGTCAGGGAGTCTGACCCCCCCCCCCGTAATATCAGGTTGCCTTGTACGAAATCTTAAAGTGGTGAAATTTGCTAAACACAATTATTATAAATTTCTTTTCATAATTGTAATAATGATCGTAGAAAGAAATAGAAATTCGTTAATGGAATTACAGGGACTCCCACAGCATATTATATTTATCCTAATGAAAAGGAAACTAAAGTAAGGATAAATAAATTTAAGGAATGTTTTATTAATGTTTCAAAAAAATATATATATATTTTCCGAAATATATCATGGATCCGTAGGATCGTTAAATGAACAAAGCATGTGTTTGAAATCAATATATTTTGAACAAACTGATAATGGTGGAGTTTTAAATATCATATGATATATAAATAACAAAAAAGTAAGCGATTATAATAGTCTATCTGTAGACATGTTGAAAATTATATCTAAATGTAAATTAAATTTAATTTTTATGCGATAAATTTAATAATTGAAAATAGAAATTTAAAGATTAAAAAAAAAATCAATAATTTGACCTATTTTTAAAGGATGAAAAAAAAGTGAGTGACTGAAAGCGAACAAGGGAATGACATTAATTTTAACTGTTGGATTTTACCGAAGGGTAATCTGGGCCGCAATTTCAGAGAAAATTCGAAATTTGACCTCCGGCGTTTCCTTTAAGGTCAAATAAAAGTCAGACCTTAATCTTAGACACGATCCCGTAGATGCAAAGAATTGGAAAATTAGTTTAAAGATAAGTGCTAGAAGCTGAAAAATTAGTTCAAAGTGCTAGAAACGTGAAAATTAGTTTTAAGATAAGTGCTACAAACGTAAAGATTAGTTCGAAGATAATTGCTAGAAAAAGGAAAATTAGTTCAAAGATAAGTAGTAAAAATAGAAAAATTAATTCAAAGTGTTAGAAACGATAAAATTAGTTCTAAGATAAGTGTTAGAAACGCGAAAATTAGTTCTAAGATAAGTGTTAGAAACGCGAAAATTAGTTCTAAGATAAGTGCTAGAAACGCGAAAATTGATTCAAAGATAAGTGCTAGAAATAGGAAAATTATTCTAAGTGCTTAAAATGCGAAAATTAGTTAAAAAAATAAGTTCTAGAAACGCAACAATTAGTTCAAAGATAAGTGCTAGAAACAGGAAAATTTGTTCAAAGATAAGTCTTGAAATAGGAAAATTAATTCAAAGTGCTAGAAACGCGAAAATTAGTTCAAAGATAAATGCTACAAATGGGAAAATTAGCTCAAAGATAAGTGCTACAAATAAGAAAATTAGTTCTAAGTGTTAGAAACGCGAAATTTAGTTCAAAGATAAGTGCTAGAAACGCAAAAATTAGTTCAAAGGTAAGTGCCAGAGATATGAAAAATAGTGCCTAGGTGTGTTTTGGGTTGTAGATCTCAGAAACGTTATGAAATTTTGATGCGATGAATCCTTTACGATCAAAAGCAAAATATCCATATATACTGATGTTAAAGACCCGAAATCTGGTGCATAGGGTTATTTCGAATCATAGATCTCAGAAGCACCAAGAAAGTTCAGATCCGGTGTCGCATTCAATGTCAAATAAAGGTCAGAGTGAAGGTCGATTAATCAAGATGCACGGCTTGATTTCTCGTAACGTATATCTTTTTTATAGAAGAATGGATACTTCGAGTTTGTGGCATTAAAACACACATGCTACATTTAAGCTAGATACTACAGGCAAGAATGCCATTATAAATGACTAGGTGTAATTTAATAAGTTTTTCTTGAGGTGGGGCAAGAAACCATCTTGTTTTAAATCCCATAGCACTCACAAGAAAATGAGAACAGAAAAATTAGTTCAGTTAGTAAACACACAAACTTCTTACTGCATTAATCAGATTTCAGGCCAATAAACATCCCTTCATGTAGTATGTTTACTGTGTCACATACAACTCACGATTTCTAAAATTTGTAATGCATTTATATGGATCAGACGGATATTATCAGTTTTACCTATAACCAATTTAATCTAATGTGTCTTTGATTAACAACATATATTACCTTTTCTGATTGCAGTTACATGATCTGTCAATAGACGGCAAGAACAGTTATTTTTTGCTTTTCTATGAGTTACATATATAGCTAACAGATGGCAGCACTATATGAGGCTCAAAAGTTACTTTTACGTCAATGTGAAAAACCCGAATTTGTTTCATCTTCTGAATAATGTACGAAATATTAACGCTGCCATTTAGGCTTTGATATCCAGAAGTAAAAATTATTCATTTTATCAGAATAACTCAAACACAAAAGAATCATGTCCAATATTTTGGAAACAAACAAATTGGGAGCAGCAAAGGTATAATTTCAATACTACGTTATTATGATTTTTTTTTTCCATATCAATATCAATTTTTTTCTACAATACGTTAAGATTGTATAAAACGTTTTTAGGTTACTCTTCTTTGACAATTTGCATATGATGCTTGCAACATGGACAATGCACGGCGCATGGATCACAAGACACTTGACCCTCCCAACTTTCCCACTCTCGCCCCCCCCCCCCCCCCCAAAAAAAAAGAATAATTCTTCCGCATCTTTAAACAACACTACACTTGAACCTATACTTCCCACTCCCCTAACACTACAATAAATAAAATGAATATAATAGAACTGCCAAAAGAAAATTAGATGAACTTGAAAATAAGAAAGGACGTAGAACTGATATTACAACGGGAACAACAAGAATGCTTTGAAAAATCAAGAAGTGTAATCTTCCAGAGCAGAATAAAAGTACTCTCATCAATTAGTACAGAGATCATCGGAGAGGAATTAGCATAAAAATTTAAAACTCATATCAAAATGAGGTTCGCACGACAAGAAAATGTTAGAGCGGAAATTGGAAACAAAAAATATTTCAACTTTGTGAAAGCCTAACCCACAAAGAAGGATTTCCAATAAAAGTAAGATTTCATGAGACTGACACAAAATTTTTAGAAGGAATTATAATAGGAGTCTCTATTGATGTGATGGGGCACAGGTGGCTTTAGTTACCAGATTCGAGTCCAATCTGGGCCAGCATTGAGATTTTTTTCCGCAAGACTCCCTGCCCTCAGTCAGTAGGGGACAGTGATGGGCTTCGAAAGGCCACCGTCCATCGGATGGGACATAAAGCTGTGGTCTTGTGTTCGGGAGAGCCGTACCTTGTGCACGTTAAGGAATGGATGGCGTTGACGGGAGGCCACCATCTGTCTCCTAGCAGCTGTCCTGTAGCTCTCCACACCCGGCCTTCTCTGAGACCTCGGGATCTTTGTGACCTGGCCATTTAGACCACTGTATGCAAAAAGTGACGATCAGAGGTAAAATCACCCACTCTATTGATATGAAAGAAAAGTATGTTTTAGAAGCTACTAAATCACGAAAAATCAAAGCAGCAAACACATCTACTACAGTGAACAAAACCCATTTACTAAAGAATATACGAAAAATCCCTCAAAGCAGATCATACTAACATTTGAGGCCAACAAGCTCCCAAAGGAGAATCTTCTGAATTGCTTCGTCTTCTTCGTCAATAAAATTAAAACAGCACCAAATGTAATGCTTTAACTGCTGCATATTTGGACACGCGGCTTTCGTGTGCTGAATTCGCATTAGATGCAGAATATGCAGCGAATCACGCCATCATATAAAGCGCCCCAAAACTCATCTACGATGCCCTAACTGTGGAGGATGCCACCAGCTACTTTCAGAAACTGCAAGATTAAAATCTTTGCAATAAAAGGTAAATGACTGCAGAAACTAAAAATATTTCCTGGATAGCAGCACAGAATACTCTATCAGCAAAATCAGAGCATGAAAAACATCCAAATCCCCCCCCCTCCGAGAAGAAAAAGACATTACAATAAAAACGAAGAAATGTACTCTCTTTTGACCACCATCACGAATTTAAATAACTTACCCAGCTGTAGCGATGTGCTAAAAGCAAGCGACAGAAATACACAGAAAACAAAAGGAAATAGGAGAAATGAAGAGAGTGAAACGGAATCATGTGACAGAACAAATAGAGCAGACAAACAAAAACCGTAAACATTAATCAATATCATTGAGCAAACTACAGGGTGATCGAAGTTGTCGAAAGTTGAAGTTTAGGTAAATTGTTTCGAAATAATTCTAATTGTTCTCCTTCCCATTATATGGCACCTTAAAACTATTGAAACTAGAGGTCCTGTGTAGTTAGAGGCTGGACTTCTTCTTATACATCCTTCTTTCTAAGCTGGACCTATTTGTTAGAAAGAAGGATGTATAAGAAGAAGGCCAGCCTCTAACTACACAGGATCTCTAATTTCAATAGTTTTAAGGTGCCATATCATCTCGGTGATTCACTGCCATTGGTTGATTGAGTCACGTGGTTTATGGGCGCCATGTTTTGTCGTACCGTGAGACGAAAGCCTATGTGTTAGCGTGTGTACCAAGTTAAAACTTCTCCGTTGTTATAATTTTATACATTTCTCCCAGTCTTTTTGTCTATAAAAGCTGTCATGTTTTATGAATGCCTCACTGCGCTGCATTTGGATGTAAAAATTTCACTCAAAGAAATAAATCAATGAATAATTTTTTCCGAGAAATCTCATCAGAAGAAGCAATCGGCTGCAAAAATGAAACGAGCTAACTGAAAACCAATAAAATATTTCTTTTAAGGTTCGTTTGAAAAACGAGCTAATGTTTCACTTTGTCGTCTGTCTATGCCAATATTTGTTCGTCTGTCTGTCCGTCCGTCTCTCTGTTAACTGTTGTCTGTCTAGTTGTCTTTTCACCTGTCTGTCCGTCTATAAGCAATCATTTTTTTTTTTTACTTTTAGAGCTAAATGAAAAAATTCTTTTTGGGTTAAATAGGTGTCGAACAAATATTGCGATTCGCAATTTTGAAAATTTTCAATACCTTAATATTGCAAGCAAATTATTTACACTGGAAATCTGAAATTTGGATTTCAAATAAATGATGAAATTGTGATATATTGAAGATTGATTATTGTGATATATTGTCTTCAAATAAATGATGAAATTGTGATACATTGAAATGATGAAATTTCAAGATAATTAAATGTCTTCAAATAAACTTATGAAGTAGTGTTATGGACAGAAGGTTTACAATGGCAACAAGGCTTTGCCGTCTTAGCCCAAAGGGGGTGCGAAAATGAAATTTTTTAAAGAGATAAACGAAACAATACATATATATATTTGTTTTACAGGCACTAACGAAATATTAATGATTTAAATAATATTTGATAATCTCAGCGTTACCTGTAAACTTTTAAACGTCTATAAATCAATAAATGATTTTTGCGAAAAAAGCCGGCGTTGTTCAACAGGTTAGAATACTCTGACATGTTTCTGGAAAGATGCGGGTTCGAATCCCTTATGACGGCGAAATTTTTTCCCACAAAAATATTAATATTTACATTTTTCGAATCTCCATCAGTGGGAATTTTCAGTGTTAAAGAGTTCTAAAGGGGGTAAATAAAAACTCGAAAGCCGACCTCTAGTGGCGGAAAAAGCTGGAAAATACGTCTGTACAAGCAGCTGCTTGAGGAGTTATTTATTTTTTAATATATGATGGGGGAAATGCACATAGTAGTATTTTATTAGTAATTACAAAACATAAAAAGTATCTGTCTTTTAGTTCTAAAATTTAAAAAGTGGCTTTCTCCTACTCCTCTGAAAATAGTGGTCAGATCATTGCTGTCAGTGGAATTTCTACCATAACAGAACTCTACACGCCGAAATTTCTACCATAAACTGATCACTTGAAACATTCGTTAAAAGTTTTGCAGTATCGATATTTAGTGATCTTTAATTATTTAAATTAAAATTACCCTTGAAATGCGAATTACATTCCATTAGTAACCAACCAAAAAAGAGATTTCCAATTATCTCTTAAAACAAAACCGTTCCGTTACTTACCTACATTGAGCTTAGCGTCCACTCATTGTTGTCAATGGAATTTTCAAGACTGTCACATTATAAGACCGAATTTTCAAATTTCTAGCATAACTACATCATTTGCAATATTCGTTTTAAATTTTCGGATTTTTCAATTTTTTCCACCGCTAGAGGGCGCAATTATAGCTTTTGAGAAATTTCCAAAATGCAAATTGCAATATTTCATCAATACCTGTCCAACCCAAAAATAATTTTTAATTTATCTCTAAAAACATACACTTTTCTGTTAAAACAAGAAAAGTTGCATTCACCTCCCCCCCCCCCCCCGGGTCTAAAGGGTCAAGTGATTGTTGCCAATGGTAACTTCCTAACCTTCACATTTCAACACCAAAATTTCAAACTTCTAACATAACTACATCGTTTGTAATATTTGTTTGATATTTTGGAAATTTCAACTTTTTCCACCGTTAGAGGGCGCAGTTATAACTTTTAGTAGATTTCAAAAATGCGAATCGTAGTATATTAATAATACCTACCTAACATAAAAAGAATTTTTTATTTATCTGCATATGAACAAAAAAGTTCGATGTCTACAGATGGACAGACAACAAAGCGAAATTACATCTTTTTACATAAAAAAAGCCCTAAAATTAACTTTTCCTTTGTTAGCCGTTTTCCAAAGTGCTTCCAATCATGAACACTAAGAACTGTATCAAATATTACCCTACCCTTTTCCGGAATCCATAAGTACCGTGCAATACCATTCAGCTATGTATGGTAAAAAAAATCCAAGAGACAACAAAACGTGGCGTTCAATTTTGAGATGGCCAACCTCTACATATATATAGCGCCTCTAATTGAAACTAGTGGTCCCATATAGGGAGAGGTTGGCAAATGGCGTTCATGGGCGCCATGTTTGGGTTTGTGATTGTGTCAGTTAATCTAGCAGACTGATTATCTGATTATCTAGCTTTGTGAACACATACACATGGAGATAGAGCAACTTTAAAATAAGATTTCGTTACTTAAAAATCATGGAAATGCTTTCTTTCTGGATGATTGTTTAATATTTAATATTTATTTGTACGTAAAATCATATTACATAATAGCTATATATGATATATATTTAAGAAACAAATACAGTTAAAAAGAACAAAATAATAGCAATAACACCAGTTACCAATAAACAAAGAAAATAGTAATGATAAAAAAGAAAACATAGAAAAAAAATTACTTAGCAGTGTCGAAAACCCATGGGCACGGTTTCTGTTCTCAATAGTTTATAATAATATTTATTAATTAATTATATCACAAAGTAGTCAACTTTCAAATTTAAGCAATAACTTCATACATTCAATCCCAGATACGAAATTTTTATTTAAAAATGTAAAAATTCTTAACATTCCTGCAATGATATGGCAATTTTTTTTATTTGGGCTCTGCTTTATTCTTTGACAAAATTAATATTAAAATTCTGTTTCAAAAATAATAGTTGAATATTTGTAACATAAACAAGCCTTATAAATATTTTTACATATTCTGAAATATGTCAGAATAATGTTATTATAAAAACTTCCAACATTCTAAATCAATTTCTTCTTTTATTACACTATGCTGTTTACTAATATATCACTAGGAAAAAATGACACCTACTCAGTTTTGGTAATTAATTTGCTTCTGCAATTATCAATCTCAGTGCAACACTTTTTCTTGACTTTCCATTTCGTTTCTGCCTACACGATAATACGATATGTTAATTTCTGTTTAATATTATGACAGTTTGAAAGAAATTGTGAGCCAGTTTCTTTTAATATTTCTGCAGCAATGCTTTTGAATGTTGGGAATTTTTCAAGTTTGTACATCTGTTGAAGTTTACGAAAATGTTTTTCACATATTATGAACATGTTATAAATTTCGGCACTAGTCTTCACCAAAGGATTTACTTTATATCTTCTCAGTGCGTTTAGTGAAGCATATGCAATCTCCTTAACTGCAAAAACAAGTTTTTTAAGGAAAAATCTCACTAGAAATAAATTGAAGATTTCATGCAAATCTTTCTAATTCTCGATTTTCACAACGTTCTTTTAATGTTTAGAGATATTAAGTTGAAAGCATTTTAACAACAAACGCTGCTGTTATATTAATCCCAACGTTTTCAAAATTAATTAAATGATTACACAAACATCTAATGTAGCATTTATTTTAATAAATGAACTTTAAAAATTGCTTTTTTTTCAGCAAATAATGTCACTGATTACCTCCAGTGACATGTTTATGCATAACTGAAATTTTCACGAGAATTTCCATCTACAAAAATATTTCTTCAATAATTTAGTGAAACTGAAGCATTTAACAGTAATGTTGCTGTTCCATGATTATTACATGATTATTCATTTCATGATTATTCATTACATGATTATGTTTCCATTCAAAATTCGCGAGAAGAAAATCATTATTAAACCATCAAAATTACACTTATTTCAACAAAGGATATAAGGGTCAACGTGTTTTAATTCGCTTTTGAAATTAATGCACGTGGAAAGTGTTTATGCTGCTTAGCCAGTTTCCACAACGTTTTAAATATCAGCGAATGTGATGAAAATATGATTTCAGTGAGAGCTTCAATTTATCTTCAAGGAGATTAATCCTTAAAAAAAGGTTATTTTCAAAGCTATGAAATTACAAATTTAGTTTTTTACTGGCTAGAAGAAAAAATTCTAGATGATTTGGTAGAGCGAGAACTCTGGCAAACTATTCAGAGAATATTAATAATACTTCAGTAGTAAAGACAGATTCGAATATTAAGAAAAACTACGTTTTCCTAATTTCTATAGATATAATTAATTAAATTCAGCCTACTTCACATAAACGAAAATGATCTGTTGGTTTCCAAGTTTCACTTTAATTACCCAGATATTTTTTCTAGTGCAATTTTTTGGTAACAAAATTTTTAGCGCAGCCGAAAGCATCACAATGTGTCATTTTAACAAGCTTATAAACCTTAAGTTAAGAAAACAAATGAGGATTATAATAGGCGATTTACATTAATACATAGCGATCGAATTAATAGAGAACCAACACACGTGTAAACTTTATCTATAACTATCACAGAGCTAAGGAAGAATCCAACAATCGAAGTCCAGAAATGGTGCCCATGACATATGTGACAGCGGCAGCCAATTGAAATCAATATCGCAGTTTGCCAACCTCTCCCTATAGAGGACCACTAATTGAAACGTATCGAGACCTTGACTGCAGTGTAGCTTTGTCCATTGAGGAAGTGACATATCTTTTTTGCCAAGAACAATGAGTTTTCTTTTGGAATGTTATATGTGTTGCTGAGGAGTTTCGCAAGAAATATCCTGCTGCTGCAGTCTCTCAGAAGTCAACGATAGACAGATTAGTGAAACGTTTCCGGGAAACGGGATCTGTTGCTGACAAGAGACAGTCCGGGCAACCTACCGGGTGGATCAATGCTAATTTGGATGGCGTTCAAAGAGTATGGAGCGTATGGAAGTTCTCAGGAAGCTGCGAAACAGTTACACCTTCGTCCATATCGTGTGTACTCAGTCAACAACTGAAGAACCCGAATAAAGGAATACACATAGTCTACTGTCGATGGTCTAGGTCATTTATTGAAGAACATGGAATAGACATATAGTTTTTTTTCAGTGATGAAGCTTGGTTTCACTTAAGGGGGGGGGGGGAGGGCTCAGTCAGTAGCGCGCCAGGCTAGTAATCTGCAGTTCCCAAGTTGGAGTTCCAGCTGGGTCAGCGTTGAGACTTATCTCTGCAAAACTCCCCGCCCTGTCCACGGTCAGTAGGAGACACCGATGGGCTTGGAAAGGCCACCATCCGTCGGATGGGACGTAAAGCCGTGGCACCATGTGCGGGAGAGCCATACCCTGTGCACGTTAAAGAATACACTGGATGGCCTTGACGGGAGGCTACCATCTGTCTTCCAACAGCTGTTCCAGTGGGTTTCCTCCCCCAACCTTCTCTGAGCCTTCGGGGTCCATGTAACCTGGCCATTTAGCCCATGGTATGCAAAAAAGTGCCGCTCAAAGGTAAAACAACCCAACAACTCAACCCACTTAAGTGGCTATGTGAATAGTAAAAAATAATAAGAATTGGTTCTTCGAAAATCCACGTGTTTTTCGTGAACAGCCTTTGCACTCTAAAAAAACCGGAGTGTGGTGTGCGGTATCACGTCATATATATTTCTGGCGATTGTCTCATTTCTAAAGGCTTCTTGTCCCTGAGATCACCAGATTTATCACCTGCAGATTTTTTCCTCTGGGGTTCGTGTATCAAAATAATCTTCACACATTGGATGAACTCAAAATGAACATTTCAAGAATGATAGCAAATATCAGTCTTCACGTACTTCACAAAGTAGCATCAAAAGTGGTAAAAAGTGTTCGTACCTGCTTCTAGGAACAAGAAGGCCATTTTCAACATATGTTGTAATGGCATTTACATTCTTCTTTTGTTAACAAGGTTATATCATAACTTATGTTTGTAACTGTTTAATTTTATATGCAATTATCATTAACCTTGCAAAATATGTGTGTTCATTGTGAGTTGCACGACTTTTCGATCACCTGGTACAAGCCAAATTCCAAAAACTTTAACAGAAAATCTACTGGAGATTATCACAGAGCAATCGAACAAGAACAAAATAAAAAATCCTCGGATGAAGGTAAAATCCTTGACGACGATTCGAAAGAAGAATAAAAATAAAGCTGCATTACAAACCCTGGAAAAAGACTGAAAAAATTAACAACGTAGCAAAATTTAACAAATTAATTTTTTCAGAACCTTTTTTCCAGGATTTGTAATGCAGCAATTTTTTGAAACAGTTATAGCTAATTTCAATCATATTTGACGAAATCAACGAAAATATTCAAAACAAAATTAGAATTATATTACACTGGATACTAGGACACTTGGAATCAGCGGAAATGGAATGGAAGATCTCACAACCAAAGAAGCATATGAAAATGAACAGGAAATAAATATTCCCAATGGAAAGGTTTTTTTTAAAGACAAAAGAAGGATGCAACAAATATTATTTCCAATAAATTTTTGATAAACAAACAGAAGAAAGAATATCGCAAATAAAGTTATAAATACAAAAATAGAACAATACAAAAGATAACTAGGCACACTCAAAAGAGAGAAGCAAACAGTCTCATAAGGTTAAGACTCGGACAACATACAAGACTGTATGACATTTTTATTCAAAATAAAGAAGGCGAAACTTCCAATTTGTCACGCATGCCAAATCAGAGCAAATGTCGAATACATCCTTTTAAAATGCAAGACGTATGAAACAATTTTAAAATTACGTAAAAATTTTTAAAAAGACGTAAAAAGACAATTTTTCCACCAAGCTAAAGAAAACAAACATCATGGACAATACATTACAAAATATCCTTAATGATTATAATCCAACAAAAAATGCAGAGTAAAAGCATGGAATATAACCATTGAATTCGCTAAAGAAACGAAACTATTTTATAGAATTTAAAATGAAGCAGACCTATTGGCCTCCCCAACACAGACACAAAACAACTACAACAACCATCAGAAGTCAGCAGCAAGAACAGATAAGAGAACAGCCTAAAGCAACTGCATTCCTGTAACAAGCTGTCAATTGAAGCCACCGAAAATCGAAAAGAGTTCCTAGCCTACAGCACCACTGCCGCTTCAACCAACCTGAAACAAAGAAGTGACCTTGCCACTTGAAACTGCTACCTTCACTTCAAAGACCATGGGTCTATGAAGAATGCAAAATGCTAAAAAATATTAAAACAAATTTTAAAAAATATTAAAATTCAAAAATAATACTAAAACTTAAAAAAGGAAGGAAATTTTATAGTAAAGATGTGCAAAATAAAATTGAGAAGAAAAAATATAAAATGTTAATAATATATATAGGAAGTTATAGACAAAAAGAACACAAAGAAACAAAAACGGAAAGGAAAAAAATTGAAGACAATGTATCGAAGGAGACAATGCACGAATAACGAAAGGAAGCAGTACAAGCAGACGAAAGAGGGAAAAAAATCAACAACGAATATTCTATTACTTTAAAAAATTTTCTCGTTCCTTATTGTCATTATTCACACTCAATCCGACGGGAATAGAGGTCAATAAGTCTTTAAATTTCAAAATGTCGCTGAATTTCTATATTAAAAAATTTCTAAACAATCCAACCATTTATATCACGTACAAAGAATATGACTTTCCTGACCATGGAGCATGGGTTAACATCCCATCCGACGGATGGGATGCTAACGAAACACAAGGGATACCCTCTATCGCATCTAGGATATGGTGTAGTTTATCAGATGAAATCTCAATGAACTGAAACATCAGACTAGAAGCCAGCGATACCAACTAAATTTGCATCCCTAAAAAGTAACATTTACTAGGTACATGGGCGTCAACAAAATTTCTTTTTCAGATAGGGGAAAATGTTTTTAGGGGAGGATAAGCCCTCTATTTGGGGGTGGGGGCGGTTCCATAAGTACTCGCCTCTCCAGGGGAAAAAATTCATGCTCCATCTGCATGATACTACACGAGTGACGAAAGCCTGGAAGCAGAAGGTAAGAGGTTGTCTCAGGGGAGACCAGTAGGGACTGGCGTTAAAGGGGTTGCGGAGTGCAACTTTTAACGCCTCCCATAAAAAGCAAATTTAAAAGCAAATCAACGTTGGTTGTTTTACCACTGAGTGGCACTTTTTTTTCACACAATTGGCTCAATGGCCAGGCCACAAGGACCGCCGAGAGCTCAGAGAACGATTTGAAGAGGGAGCCACTGGACAGCTGTTAGAAGAGAGATGGTAGCCTCCCATCAAGACTATCCAGCACGTTCTTAACTAGCATTGGATATGGATCTATCACACATGGGGGTCATGTCTTTATGTCCATTCCGATAGACGGGGCCTTTCCGAGCCCATAGGTGTCCCATATTGACCAAAAAGAGAGTGGGAGTTTTGCGGAAATAAATCACAACTCTGTCTAACAACTCTGGCTGGGTCCAGGTAAGACTTTAAACTGGGAATTGCTGATTATAAGCCAGACACATTACCGACTGAGTGTATAAATATAATCAATGTTTTAAGATAGATGTGACATTAGCCCTAGAGACCACTGTATGCAAAAAAGGACCACTCAGAAGTAAAACAACCCAATAGCCAATGACCCATTCCCCATGAATCTAGCCATAGCATGTGAGAGTACTGAATGACATTGTGGCTTATTCTCAAGGTAGTAGGGACAATCACATGCTGAAAAAATGTTTTAGTGCCTTGCAAGTACTGTTGTATCAATAAAGTCATCTAGATATTCAAATTAGATCTCTGGAGATGATTTCTTTAATTTTCAGAATCAACAGCATATTTTAGGGCTTTCTTCTCTATGTGTATTATTGTCTTTGCATCACGGATTTCGTGTTGCATTTCGGATGTGAAAACCTCTGAATGTTGTTGACGTTTCCCAGTGCCAGGTGATGGAATTAATTTCAAAAAAAAGAATTTCAATGACTGGATCTCACGTGATGCAGTTTTCTACAATTGTAGTACTTTTTTCAACTATTATGCAATTTTCCTGGATGAAAATAGAGATAAATTTGATAAGAAAAATATCACTAAGTGGAATCTTCCTAAATAAGTATGACGACATTTTCCAAGCTTTTCGGTGTCCGCTTTCTCATTCAGGTAGTGTATATAAATCTCTATGTAAGAAGATTTGGGTTGTTTTACATCTGAGCGGCACTTTTTTGCACACAATGGACTAAATGGCCAGGTCACAAGGACCCCGAAGGCTCAGAGAAAGTTGGGAAGTTTGGGGAGGAGACCCACTGGAACAGCTGTTGGGAGACAGATGGTAGCCTCCCGTCAAGGCCATCCAGTGTGTTCCTTAACGAGCACAGGGTATGGCTCTCCTGCACTCGGGGCCACGGATTAACGTTCCATCCGATGAACGGCGGCCTTTCCAAGTCCACCGGTGTCCCCTATGACCGTGGGCAGGGCGGGGAAATTTGCGGAGATAAATCTGAACTCGGACCCAGCTGGGACTCAAACCTGGGAACTGCAGATTACGAGCTTGGCGGGAAGATTTGGGACTCGAACTTCAGAATATCATATTACGAACGTGTCAAGTTACCGCCTGACAAAACCACATTCCAGGATTTGATGGTTGGAAATATTTGAAGAAATTAACTGCAAAATTAAGCTTCGCTGTTCTGCGTGGCTGTATAAATAGGGTATGACTTTTTTTGGGTCCCGAATAACAGATTAAATATTCGAGTAAAACCCGAAAAAAAGCTGCAAAAAACATGCATTTTATAATAGCTTGTAGCTGTTTTCTAATAAAATTTTAATTTATTATATTGTCAACACTACATCGGCATAGACAAAGATAACAGAACGAATTATTATTATTATCAATAATTTAATGGGGCAGTACATGAGTATTACTGATGAAAGATGCGGGACGCCATATTACATTAGATAAATACAGGCAGTTGTCGCTATAACGAATCAATTAGTAGTTCCAGAATACCGTTTGTTAAACGAAAATGAAAGTCTCATGTAATTGTAGGAGAAATCAATTTATTTGTTCTTGACATACTGCATAATATCAAAATGTAGAAAACGTCAGAGTAGTAACAACATAATTTTTAATATCGAAAACATTGTAGATAAACTTTTAGGACCCACTTTACGTAACTGCGATGTTTACCAACTCCATTCCACTAGAAACACTTGCCAGCGGGACTAATTTATAGATAGAATTCAGATGACTGGGTCTAATAAACGTTATTTACGACTTATCTCATTTTTCAATGTCAGGCAACATGTACAATTTTAAATTCTATCTTCAGTATAATAACTATTAAACACTTTCGAATTATATTTCATAACATTTTTCAGAATTCGCTCATTTTATAATGTAATAGGAGCTCACTTATTCTTCAATATAGTGCCAAATCATAACCTGATCTTACAATATTGATTTCGAAGATAGAATTCTGTTGAAACAAGTTGGGTTGGGTTGTTTTACCTCTGAGCGGCACTTTTTTGCACACCATGGGCTAAATGGCCAGGTCACATGGACCCCGAAGGCTCAGAGAAGGTTGGGAGAGGGGACCCACTGGAACAGCTGTTGGGAGACAGATGGTAGCCTCCCGTCAAGGCCATCCAGCGTGTTCTTTAACGTGCACAGGGTATGGCTCTCCCGCACACGGGGCCACGGCTTAACGTCCCATCCGACGGACGGCGGCCTTTCCAAGCCCATCGGTGACCCCTACTGACCGTGGGCAGGGCGCGGAATTTTGCGGAGATAACTGTTGAAACAAGGTAATTGGGTATATTGTAAACTAAAGTAAAATTTATCGAGGATTACTTTCATATTACTTAATTAATGCTAATTTATGCAGCAGAAGAGATTAATTAGAATAGATTAGAATGATTGATTTTATAATGCATGGGCCCTGATACAAGTGGCGACTATACAAATATACAACTCCAAATAAAACAAAATTGCAAATAAATAGGAATAAACATTAATACAATATTATATACAGAAAAAAAACAACACTACTACAATATTGGTTAGCGCGCTTGGCTATGATCTAAGGGACCTGGGTTCGAGTCCCGGATAAGACGTTTGTTGTTGTCTTTCTGTTGAGGTCCCGCCAGCCTCATATACTTTCTACTATGGCGTATAAACTGACAGGTTCCTACCAGACCTCTGTGGAAAATGACGTATAAACTGACAGGCTCCTTATCAGACCTCTGTATGAAAGCAGCTACTTGAAGGGGTATAAACAGGAACAAACATTAGTTCAAAATCATTCCAATGTTTCATAAAAATACAAATTGCCTTAACTTTACACAAAAAGTTAGAAAAAGAAAATAAAGATAATCTTTGTAAAAGAAATAAAAAAATCTAATAGAATAATTTTGTAATTGAAAACAAACGAAAAATATTTAGTTCTACAAGCACTGCAAATGGAACAAGTAAAGCAGTCAACAATAATGTGGTTTTAGAGAGATCACGCTTCTTTTTTTTTCAATTCGTGATCAGATCCGCAAAGCTATTAGATTTCCTGCTAGTTATGACAGATCAAACAATCCTGCTAGTTATGACAGATCAAACAATCCTGCTAGTTATGACAGATCAAACAATCCTGCTAGTTATGACAGATCAAACAATCCTGCTGGGACTCGAACACAGACCGCAATAGGTGCAATGTCACTGCGATAACATTATGCCACACAGACGGCTACTCGGCCGATCGTTATTACCCGTTCTTTTATATTCCAAGGGTTCGACCACACAAAAAGTGGATTCAGTGGGTGAGAAATCGCTCGAATCCTTTCTGTGTAACCGCACTTTTATAAAAGGAAAAAATAGTGTAAAAAACATAATCGCTTAATAAATTGATCTTTGAACTTGGGACATAAGAACAAATACCCACAAACAATATAGAAGCGCAAAACATTGAAAGATTTATTAGAGCCAAAGACCTTTATTTTTGTTCAATGAAGGGAATTTTCAATATGTAAATTAATATTGCTGAATAAAACTGCAACATCATTTTTTCTTCCCTTAGTGTTGTTGGGTTGGTCTACCTCTAAAAATCAATTTCGCACGCAATGCACTAAACGGCTAGGTCAGAAGGACACTAAGTCCTAGCAAAGGATTCTGATGACCTACATGTTCAAGATTCATTAGGCAGCTGTTAAGAGACAAATAAAAATCTCTCGTGAAGCCCATTCACAGTGATTTCAAAATTGCATAGAATATTCTTCTCTTGCAAAAAGGGCCATGATTTAACATCCCATCCGACGAAAGGCGGCTTTTCGAAATTTACCGTATCACTGAGATCAGAATGAGAGTTCGGAAAATCTCGAAACAGGTAGAGTTGGTACTCGAACCTGGGAATATCAGCTTTACTGGACAGATGTAAAAATATTTCATAATTAGCATAATTAATCCTGAGAAAACCCTTTTTCATTTAAAAAGCAAAATTATATATAACTGCCTACAAGAGCGGGGAATTGACTCAGTCAATGGCACGCTATTCTCGTAATCTGCAGTTCTCACTTTCGAGCCCAACTGTGCCAGGAGTGACATTTATCTCCGGTAATCCCTACCGGTTCTGCTGAAGTCCTGCCATCCTCTCAGATCTCCTACTGTGGCATATAAACTGACAGGCTCCTGTCAGACCTCTGTGGCAAGCAGCTGCTTGAGGAGGTATTTATTTATTTTATTTATTTAATCCCTACCGGAGATACATGCCCTGAGTGAGAAAGGGGACACTGATGGGCTCTGAAAGGCCACCGTGTCCGGAGGGACCGTTAAGCAGTGACACTCTGTGCAGGAGCGTCGTACCCTCCTGCACATGAGGCCTGTTTTCAGACACCTACATCTGCTTTGAGCTTTTCCCTCCTAATATTCTCTTTGCCCTAAATAAGAAATGGAACATCGATGGACTTTAGACGTTTTTCACATATAAAATTAAGCTATGACTCTGTGAGCAGGAGACATACAATTTACACTTTAAAAAGCCCATTGAATGACCTTGGCGAGAAGTTAACATCTGTCTCCTAAAAATTTGTCCAGTGAGTTCCCCTACCCAGTGGGGCGGGGGTGGCTCAGTCGGTAGCGCGCCAGGCTCGTAATCTGTACTTCCCAGGTTCGAGTCCCAGCTGGGTCAGCGTTGAGATTTATCTCCGCAAAATTCCCCGCCCTGCCCACGGTCAGTAGGGGACACCGATGGGCTTGAAAAGGCCGCCGTCCGTCGGATGGGACGTTAAGCCGTGGCCCCGTGTGTGGGAGAGCCATACCCTGTGCACGTTAAAGAACACGCTGGATGGCCTTGACGGGAGGCTACCATCTGTCTCCCAACAGCTGTTCCAGTGGGTCCCCTCCCCCAACCTTCTCTGAGCCTTCGGGGTCCTTGTGGCCTGGCCATTTAGCCCATGGTGTGCAAAAAAGTGCCGCTCAGAGGTAAAACAATCCAATCCAATCCCCTACCCAGCTCTGATCCTTTGGAGTATTTGGGTCCTGACCACTTAGATCATTGTGTGCACGTTAAAGAACATGCTGAATGTCCTTAATAGGAGGCTACTATCTGTCTCCTAAAGGCTGTACAATGGGTCCCCTTCCCCCAACATTCTCTGAGTCCTGTTCCAGAACTCATATTTATCTCCACTAAATCTACAAAATGCTCTCGATCAGAAAGGAGATATCGATAGGCTTGGAAAGACCTCAGTGAAATGTTAATTCGTGGTGTCTTTTGAAAATGAGCCATATTCTGTGCACGTTAAAGAATAAGTTGGATGGATGATGGGAAGCTTTCATCTGTATTCCAACAATTATCTAGTGGATTATTCTATCTACTAGATAGATTTAGTCTAATTATCTAATTGGAGTGGGTCCCCTCTTCCAAACCTTCTCTGAATTGTTGGATCCTTGTGACTTGGCCATTTAGCCCATTGTGTGTAAAACAGGGCCACTCACTGATAAAACAACCCAAAACTGCCAGGGGATTTAAATTATTTATCCATCCATTATTATATACTCTTCTCTGTAGTTTTTGTATCACCTCTACAAAATTTATGAATTTTGGTTTGCTTCCAATGACTGTAAGAGAAATATATTTCAAAGATAAATAAAGAGACAAGCTTGCCCTCGTTCCTTTAATCCTTCTGCTCTTCTTCATCCATTAAAACAGCCATTTCTTGCAAATGGAGATCACTATTAAACGAATCCTTCTCTTCGTAAAAGCTGCGGCCTTGGAACTGGAACCTGCTGAAGGAAAACACTTAACAGCTGCAAGAGGGACGCAGACCAGCGGCCTTAAGAAGTGAACTACCACGTCACATCCGGGGAACACATGGCAAATGCTGCTCCACAACAGGACGTATACTGTCATCGTAAAAGGTAATTTATAGTGATGTTTGTGTTCATGATGATTCGGCACAACTCGAATTCTTTTCTACTTCACTTTTTACACTTCGGTTTGCACTGTTCATTTGTGTATAGAGATTTTGAAAAAATGAAGTTATGCTGCGAACTGAATTGAGGTGTGTTAGCTCTTATGACTTACATCATTCATAATTAGATCAGATTTTCGAAACTGTTGACTGACAGTGATATATTTCTGAACTGAATGAAAAACAACCTTGATATCCGAAAACTTTTCTGCGTTCGAAGATTTCGCGAAACTAAATTTATAAAATATATCATGTAGTCGTACTTTATAACTAGAAATGTTGCGAAAAATAAAGTTTCTCTTCTACAATATTTTCTGTTGGATTATTCATATTAAAGTCTTTCTAATAACTGACAAAATTTAACATTTCGAAGTATTTAAGCAGTATGCTGTAATAAAACATGCTGTCAGATTTATGCTAATAAATACCCTAAATTGTTAATTTGGATGGGAACGAAGATGACTCAATCGGTAGCGCATCAGGCTCGTAACATGGTACTGCCAGGTTTAAGTCTAAACATTTGAGATGTTCTCCGTAATGAGAAAGGGAACATAAATGGACTTAGGCAGTCCTTCATATGGAGGATTAAACTGTGGATCCATGTGTAGGAGAGTTGGTTTGTTTTACCTCTCGGCGAAACTATGTTTTGTACACAACGGGCTAAATGGACAGGTCACAATTACCCCGAGCGCTCAGAGAAGGTTGGGGGAAGGGACCCATTGGACAACTGTTAGAAGACAGACGGCAAACTCCCGTCAGTCTTTTCACTCTATCCAGCGTGTTCTTTAACGTATTCTCCAGGGTATGGTTCCATATTCTCTAGGGTATGGTAATGTATTCTCCAGGGTATGGCGTATTCTCCAGAATATGGTTCTTCCTGCAGACAGGGCCACGACTTAATGTCCCATCCGACGGACGGCGGCCTTTCCAAGCCCATCAATGTCCCCTACTAATCGGGGATAAGGAGGGGAGTTTTGCATAGATAACTCACAATGCTAGCCGGGGGGGATTCGAACTTGGGAACTGCAGATTACCATCCTGGCCCGCTATCAACTGAGTAACTCCACCCGACCCATGGTATGGATATTCCGTATACGGAGACAAGATGTTACTTTCCATCCGACGAACGATTGCTTTTCCAAGCCCATCGGTGTTCCCTTCTGACTGAGGGAAGGGTGAAAATATGATTGAGTGATGCTATCAAATGTTCCACTATACAGAACAGTACTACATATAGAGGACGGCACCACAAGTTACATTCGTGTTGTGATTTAGGACTAAAAGAAAACTGATATTAATGTTCGTTAACATTAACATTAATTTCGTTAAGAAAACTGTTTCTAGAAAACCAATCAGGCTCGTAATCTGTAGTTCGCAGTTCGAGTACCAGCTGAGCCAGGGTTGAGATTTATCTCCTCAAAACTCCACGGTCAGTAGGAAAACGATGAAGTTGGAAATGGATGGGATGTTAAGCTGTGGCGCCGTGTGCAGGAGAGCCATATCCTGTGCACCTTAAAGAACACGCTTGATGGCCTTGACGGGAGGCTACCATCTGTCTCCCAACAGCTGTTCCAGTGGGTCCCCTCCTCCAACCTTCTCTGAGCCTTCGGGGTCCATGTGACCTGGCCATTTAGACCATGGTGTGCAAAAATGCGCCGCTCAGAGGTAAAACAACCCAACCCAACCCTAGGAAATCAGTCAGTGTCTTGAGAAATGGGACATTAAACCGGCTGCCCCCCACCTCCAGTTCCGCCACTGCCCTGAAGTATGAGGTAGTCTGAAGTCGGTAAAATATTTTTCAAGGGGAAATGGCAAAAATATCTTAAAAGTGGGTGAAAGAATTTTCTGGAGGGGAGGGAGAAAACAAATAAATGTTTTAAGACGGAAATATTTAGCTCAAGCCGTTCATTAATGACAGCAATTGCGAAAACAAAAATGATGCATTCAAATCATACCATAAACCATCCCATGCCCGAAACAAAATGACAAAAAAATGAGGTAAACTTGTTATTGAAAAATATGTGCAAAAATTTCTTTTACATTGGTAAATAAATATAAGTATTCTTCGAAACAAAAAAAAAATAGATAAAAAATTTATTATTTCCTTTCAAGGAAAAACCAACATAAATTTTTGGTACAGTCGCTCAAAAAAGTATCCGAACGCTATGATTGACTACAGAATTAAAAAAAAATACATGGCAACGATTATTTTAGAAATTAGTGATCTGGCAACCTTCGTGTACAGTACACGAAAGTTGCCAGATCACTAATTTCTAAAAAAATCGTTGCGAGATATTTTTTTCGGATTTCTGTAGTCAATCATAGCGTTCAGATACTTTTTTGAGCGACTGTATATCTGTTTATTCATCATAAATTAAGTTTTCGATCAATTTTTCCAGGGGGGCTGCCTTTATTTCCCCACTGCCGATGCCCACGACTTCAAGTCTTAGAATATAATGGAGTAAATTAAGCTGTCTGTTTCAAGATGATCTGCACTTTTATCCTTTGCATAATAAGTTAATATCCAAAAGAAAAGAGCCCCAAAGTAGAGCTGGGATTTAAAAAACCTTTTGGCGAAATATTTGCAAGGATAAATGAAAATATTCAGCCTATTTTATGAGACAAATATATGCAGGAAATTTAGGAAAAATTGTTGAGATACATAATCTTTCACCAACAAGTAATAGTAACAATAACTTACAAAATGCGAATTTTTGGAAGTCTGCAATTTTTGAGCTTCAAAGAAAAGCCATTCTCCACACACATACACCTGTCATCTGAAATACACAAAATCCCATATAGATTGAGAATAAAGGAGATTGAAGGGAAGCAGCGATTGGGAACAAGCTCATCGGAAAGAAAAAAAAACACGTTCCTTAAAAAGCTTAGTGGTTCGGTAGATGGCTTCTCAGGTGTTATCTCGCCTTCCATAGGGAATTATTTCTGGTCTAGCATAGCTTAGAGGACAAAGAACAAACATTCGGATTAACGATCGTATCTAGGAACCCCTGGAGTGACACAAAAGAAACTAATGGCTTTTTTTCCCAAGAAAATGGTTGTCAATGCATTTCTGGTTTTCGGAGGAAAAAATGCGTAGAAATGGGAAAAGTGGATATTCCTGCTTATTATAGAGATGCTTCTGCAGATAAGACAAAACAGTCCTTGCGTTGTGGACTTTTTAGAAAACTATTTGTATATACTGGTAATTCCTGTTTATGTGGACTCATTTAACACGGATTCGCTGTAACGCGGTTTATTGCCCTTTCTTTAGTAAAATAGCTTTTAAAAAAACCAATTATAGATAAATATTTCGTGTATCAGCCTGCCCGGTTGTTGTGACTTGTAAATAAATATTCTAATTACAAGAATTTGCCATTTTTACAGAAGTCATTGTCATAATTCTGCATAGCTCGACGAAGAGCCAGAGCTTTGATAATTAAAATTTCAGAGGAAACCTTTCACTATATATTATAATAAATGCATGGATTTGTTGGAGGATCATGATAAAAAATTTTTCATGAGTGGATGCCGTAAGATGAGGTTGTGTTTGATTAATATAATGCTACAACCAAATATTACGCACAGAACAGAGATAAGCAAAGAAACCACTATAGATTATTTCCTTATTAAGAAATGAATTGCAAAATTAACTAATCCAGTATATATGTACATGTTTATATACCTTTTTATGTATTAAATGTAAATGTTTAATAAAAACTGTTAAATATAATTATTTTTCTTGAAATAAAACATCCATTACAATATGAAGAAAGAGCGATAGTAAAAAGATCAATAAGATATGCAAAACACAAACTAATGCTACCGTTTTATGTGGATCTCTCCGGAACGCACCTCCCTCGTTAACCTGTATTATTTGATTTTTAAGTTGTTTATCAGCATCACAAGTCCAAGATGAATTTCGATCTCAACATTACTTAAAAAAATGCAATACTTCTGTGACTGCATAAGATTTTTATGTAAAATTAAGACAGGTGATGAATTAAAGATCTTAATTAAGCCTCTCGATTTGCAGCAATATTTGCTCTGTAATATTGTTTTGCTAAAAAATAAAGACTTATTTTCGCTGTGATTCGAATCCACGTTTCGTAAGTGCATACTGGGTGTTCTAACCACAGCATCTAACTCGTTTATAGAAAATTACGTTGATTGAAGATATGAAGTATTGATTTCTGTTGGTCATGGTGCTATCTATGAACAGAAATGGGCAACCTACTTAGCACAAATAGTGATGTTGAATAATTAGACAGTCAATCACTATTAGGGTAATTAATGCAAGAATCAACAGTAGCGGCACAGAATTACCTGTAAACGTAAAATTCAAGAAATATTTTCTGCTGAAGAAGTTGAGTTTCGCTGTGAGTGGGACTTTATGTCAGCGTGATTGACTATCTAATTTTTCAACATTAACATTTGTGGTTATTAGGTTGCCAGTCCCCATCACAGATGGCGCCACGAACAACAAAAATCGGGAGGGCTCGTATTCGCAATTTGCTGGAAATGATCTAGTCGCTGATAGTTTAGTGGTTAAAATATATGGCATGCATTCAGCAGATGTGGGGTTCAAGTCTCAGGGCAAAACACATATTTTTCCCCAGTAAAAATATTTCTTGCATTCTTTGTTTACAGGTGATTTTGCGACTAATTAATTTGGATTCTTTCTGCATTTTTTGAGTTACCGGCAGCTAATGTCTTAAATTAATGTCTTAATTTACTTCAGAAGTTAATTAAAACTGAAATAATACGTATTGGAAGTGCCAACGTCTGCACTACACCTGTTACCTCTGACACGTTCGTCACCGTATTCAAAGATAGATGAATTTATCGAGGGATAAGTCTGAACAGGAATTGGCAAATTCACAACTGAGGGTATCTCTACTAACCCCCACCATTGGTGAGAAAAGGGACACCTAGAGACTTGAAATCCGTTCTTTGGATGAGTTGTTAGGCTGTGAACCCGTATGAAGGATAGCATACTCTGCACAAGTTAAAAACACACTGGGTGGCCTGACGGATGTCTACCATTTGTTTCCTAACCATCAACAGTTAATGGGACCAACTGGATAGTTGTCCAATGGCTCCATTCCTCAACCTCTGAGCCCTTGGGTCTATGTGACGTTCCATTTAGCTGTTGCCTGGGGAAAACCTTTTCAGCTGAAAGACTGTATAGAAAATTGAAATTGAAGTGCGGACCACAAAAGCAATATACAATCAATAATATATGCATAACCAGCTCAAAAAAGTTAAACAGAAATATAATTTAATTAAAATTAATTATTTTAATGAGAATTCGTTTCGCCGAATTTGGACTTCTTGTTCTCTATACGTCACAAATTTAATTTATTTGTCATTAGTAGCTCGGGGGGTCGACCGGTCGTAGTTTGCCCAGGCCTGATTTAGCCCATTGTGTGGAGAAAAGTTCAGCTCAGAGGTAAAAGAACCCAACATGTGCGTAAAGCACGGACGGTGCCTCCCGATATGATTCAACGGTACAGGGACCCGTGGCTAAATGTGCTTCAGGGCAGATGAATAATGGAATGTTTACTTTCATTGTTTAAAAAAGCAATCCAATCTAATACTGGAAAGAAACACAACTTGAATGGAATTAAATGTTGAAGAATTTTAATTATTTGATCTTGGATTTGCAATTTTTGAGGTAATAAAATATTCTTAAGCATGATATTGAAATTTCGCTAGAGAAATTCGATCAATGTTTCATCTTCAGGATGATAGTTACGTTTCGCAACAAGAGATACAAACTCGCTCACCCTAGGATTAAAGATGACGATCGATAACAAAAATTTTTTCTTATGTGACGTTCACAGGAAAAACAAATACTCTGTTTTCAATTATTTTTTATTGGATGTATTAAACGAAAAGAACATTTCATTAAGCAACGACATTGTCTTGTTATTGCCTACTGATGCGCTGGTGTTTTTAAAATGATTGCCGTCTTTCATATTCAATCAGTGACTCTGATGATTCTGATTTTTCTTACTTTAAATGATTATTTTCACGTAGCTGGCAGTAAGCAAGGGAAATAGCATCTTAAATAGAAATATATCGCTACAATTTATTAGGCATCTGAAAATTAAATTCTGATTTATTTACAAGAGAGGTTTTGCCAATAACAAGAAGACTGGTATTGTATAAAATGCAGTGCTTGCAATTAGAGAGAAGTTGGATTGTTTTGTCTCTGAGTGGAATTTTTTTGTAGAGAATAGTTTGAATGAACGAGTAACAACGACCCCTAAGGGCTCGGGGAAGGTTGAGGCAGGGACCTGTTAAGAGTTGTTAGTTTAGTGGTTAGAACATTTATCGAGGGATAGATCTGAGCAAGAGTCGGCAAATGCATAACTGTTGGTATATGACACATGGATACCTCCTGTCAAGACATTCAGCCTGAACTTTAGCGTATACAGGATATGGTCTCCTGCATATGGAGGTTGTCCTGCACAACGTTCCATCTGACGGACCACATCCTTTCCAATCCCGCAAAGCCCATCGGGTGTCCCATTTCGGACCGAGAACAGGGTGGGGGTTTAGCAGAGATAATTCGATATGCTGACACAGTTGGAACTCGAATCTGGAAACTGAAGATTATGAGCTTGGCGCACTACCTACTAAAATAACCAACTATGGTTATATATATATTAAATAACCAACTATGGTTATATATATTAAATAACCAACTATGGTTATATATATTAAATAACCAACTATGGTTATATATATATATAAAATAACCAACTATGGTTATATATATATAATAACCAACTATGGTTATATATATTAAATAACCAACTATGGTTATATATATTAAATAACCAACTATGGTTATATATATATATAAAATAACCAACTATGGTTATATATATATAATAACCAACTATGGTTATATATATATAATAACCAACTATGGTTATATATATATAATAACCAACTATGGTTATATATATTAAATTGAGGTTGGTAGTGTTTAGCAGGTATGCTTGGCGCACTACCTACTAAACACTACCAACCCCAATTTAAAATGAAATTTGCAATATTTCGAAGCAATTTAATATGAAGTTTGCACTATTTCGAAGCTATTTAAAATATCGTCAATAAAATGGAAAAAAAAAACATGCTGCATTAGGTATGTAAAAAAACGATGACCTCGTGAAAATGAATGTTCCCGCATGCGCAAATACATTTCACCTTATTTTAATAAGTGCTCTTGAACTGTCGCTCGCACCGTCATTCGACATTTGACTAGCATTCTTCTTTTCCAGAAGAGGATTTTTCTGTTATGTAGCATAGACATTTATCGGAAAGTTTGAGATAGAGGTCTAGTGGACGAATCGAAGGAGGGCAATAAAAAGTATCTGTTGCAAAATAACTCAGTCTTCTATAGTCAATAGACTATAGTAATGTTTCTAAAGAAAACAATCTTTCCAGAAGATCATATAGAAATCACCAAAGAGCAACAGATTGGGTTGGGTTGGGTTGTTTTACCTCTGAGCGGCACTTTTTTGCACACCATGGGCTAAATGGCCAGGTCACATGGACCCCGAAGGCTCAGAGAAGGTTGGGGGAGGGGACCCACTGGAACAGCTGTTGGGAGACAGATGGTAGCCTCCCGTCAAGGCCATCCAGCGTGTTCTTTAACGTGCACAGAGTATGGCTCTCCCGCACACGGGGCCACGGCTTAACGTCCCTTCCGACGGACGGCGGCCTTTCCAAGCCCATCGGTGTCCCCTACTGACCGTGGGCAGGGCGGGGAATTTTGCGGAGATAAATCTCAACGCTGACCAGCTGGGACTCGAACCTGGGAACTACAGAGAGCAACAGAGGACACATATCTTCGATGTACAGTTCGAAAGCATAATCACACAATATTGTATCAATTACGTTCTGACCTGTCCTATGAACCTTGTTTCAACTCCCGCCATTAGCAAGAGGCGATAATTTGATGTGTAGTCCTCATCCTACGCCACAGAAGTGAGTGATTGAATTGAACCAAACAACATCGTGATTGAACCGAGGATTACTGGTATTTGATGATCTTTACTGATGACTCCAGATTTGACGAATAATGATCTGGAGCAAATAAGGATATACCACCAATCATCAACATCGTCGACGGAGACACTTACGGAAAGGGCAGTGTCATGATCTGGGAAAGTAGTAGCACAATCTCCATAAGTTCCCTACTGGCACGAAGATGACTCCAAGTCAGAGATGAAATTCTCGACTCCTATCTACGACATTATGTAAGTTAATGAATGACAATTTGGTTCTATACGATGACAATGCCTGATCGCATAGAGCTCGACTAGTTTATCAATACTTTGACATGAACACTATCAGCCGTATGAAGTGGCCACAAGTTGTGCGAATCTCAGTACCATAATTTCCAACATTTTTAAGCCTTCTCAAACTTTTAAAACACCCCTTTCACCAAGCATTATTTTTACCACTCTCTTTTACGAAGTATTATTTTTCACCATTCTATCTTAAAAAAAGAATTAATTTCTACCACCCTCCTTAACAAAATATTATTTCTATCACCCTCCTTTGAAATGTATTATTTTTATCACCCTCTTTTATCAAGAATTCTTTACTATCGCCCGCTTTTAACAATTATTATTTTCTGCCACCCTCTGTTACTAAGTATTATTTTCTACTGTCCTCTTTTATCAACCATTTTTTCTACCTCCCTCTTTTACCAAATGTTTTTAATCAAAGTGTTATGCTGCATTGGAAACACAATCCATCTCTCTCTCGCCTCCCCCCCCTTACATTTTTCCGGCTCAATTGTATTTCTTCCCCCCCCCCCCCCTCGATATTTTTCTAGATCCGGGCCCAATAGGAACTAATATGTTGGGATTTGAGATTGAAGATAAGTTTGTCTGACATGCAACAAGAACTGTTCTGCTGATTTCACAGGTGCCATTCACTTGATTGTGTTTCACTACATAATTTAGCAATTTTTTGGACGGTTTTTGGACGGTATAATGTACAAGTTAAATTTCTTTGAAATTATATAAAGGATTGTTTTTGTTCTTTTGGTCGTTAATAAAGCACATTTAAATGGAAATGTTTTTTAAATTTCTACAAGCAAGAATTCGGGGATGAAGTAGTTAAAACTACATACACTATATTCGCACCTTTATTGAAAGTTTAACCTATATTAAATAAACCCAGTGTTCGTTTCTCTCTTCTACATTACATCTAATCAAGCCCTAATGGTCAGCGTGCGAATCTTTCGATAAGTGACAAACGTCCTTCCACCTAAATAATAAATAAATAAATACCTCCTCAAGCAGCTGCTTGCCACAGAGGTCTGACAGGAGCCTGTCAGTTTATATGCCATAGTAGAAGATCTGAGAGGATGGCAGGACCTCAGCACAAAACAACATCCATGCCTTACCCGGGGCTCGAACCCAGGTCCCGCAGATCAGTAGCCAAGCGCGCTAACCACTCGGCCACGGGCTAGCTGCCTAAAATGCCATGCGCTCTCCCAAATGGATTCTGAAAAACATAATAAATACCGTGTGTCTTTGTAGCAGTGGAAATTTCCAAAGAAAAAATGTCACACACAAAAGATGAACATAATACAAAACCTTTCCATGCAGAAGTCCAGATAAATGGCAAGGCAATCACACTTCATCCTTTACCATTCAGACACTTCTAAAAATATTTTCTGTCATTTGTATTCTTTTTTTATTCTTATCGTCGAAAAGTTTCATGTTGTAAAAGAGAAGATTCTTTATGTCACAGCTAATCAACAGAAAAGCCATTACACCTATTGTGGGGTGTCCAAGCAAAAATGTCAATTGATTTTCGCAAGAGTTACACAAAACATTTTATTTTCGACAGGATGATTTACTCGAAAAGCCCTAGTGGAAGATGAGCCTAATAATGGATAGATAATAGCTGTTGGAAAAGAGTCCAGAGTTTACATTGTCTTGCCTGTATTCTATTGAGACAATATTCCGTGACGATAGAGTGAGTTCTCAGTGTTTTTAAAATGTTTCATTTAGAGATGTTTTGTTTCCTTTAGTCTCGTTCTTTTTACACAGGCTGGGCTAAATGGTCTAGTAACAAGGATCCCAGGGATCAGAGAAAGTTGGGGAAATGGGACTCACTAGAAACTGTTAGGAGACAGATGGGAGTCTCCCGTCAAGACCATCCGGTGTGTTCTTTAACAGGCACAGGGTATGACTCTACTGCACAAAAGCCATGACTTAACTTCCAAGGTTATTTTCAAGCACATCGGTGACCATATCTCTGTCAACTCCCACCCTGTCCTCGAGCGTAAGTTAGCGGAGATAGATCTCAAGGCTAGCAGAGTGGGGACTCAAATTTGGGAAGTACAGATTACGGGCACGGCGCATTACCGACTGAGCCAACCTAGCCTGTAATTTAATGGGTAGTAATCGTTTGTTCTAGTTAAACAGAAAAGTTTTCGTAATGCATACTAGGAGCACTATGAGACAAGGAGGTCTACCCATCTTGTTTTCTAAGGTTTGGGGTTTTTGTAACTTGGCCACTTAGCCCAATGTGTTGCAAAAAAAATGCGCTTTCATATTAAACATTTGCGTTTTTCAAGAGCATACTACAGGAGTATAGGCCTCGCGTTAATTAACACGTTACTGAGCTTATATCTTTTAGCAGACGGCTAGACAAGTGATTTTTTTTTTGTAACCAGAAAATAATAAAGCAATAATAAAACAGAAACAAATCTAAAATAAGAAAAGAAAAAACGAATTACTCTATCCCACCTCGATAGTAAAACGTTTGCGAATGAGAACTATATTGGTTTACCTATTTCTTCAATATAACGCCATTGCGTTTACCCGACATCAAGTCAAAAAGCAGATCACTGTTGCATTAAGTCTTCGCATTAAAATATTAATTTACATGGAAATGAGATTTCTCTCCCAGAAAAAAAAACACTTCGGAAAGATCCCTTCATGTCGGAGCATATCGTTTGGCTCATTAACATTCGCTTTCAAACTATTGTTTTATGCTTGGCAACTCCGGTTTCCTTTTAGTATGAATTTCCTTTTTTTTTTTCGAGAGCCATTCAGTTCACGAAACTCAGTTGATGACGAAAGATAACCCATCAGACTTTGCTTTTAGCTAAGTCTTATTGCTGATGAAAAGATAATACTAATATGTTAATTTTACTGAAAGAGTGAAGAGTGAAATTTTAAATACTGCACACCCCCCCAACCCCAATCCCCACGTTTTAAAATGGGTATTACTCCCTTTACAGTCCTGATGTTTTAGGTTTGTACGTTATTAAAATTATATTTTTTTATGGTTTTTACGGATTTTTTTCATTTTGACTTTCCTCCCCAATTAAAAATATATGTATATATATACACAGTCGCATCAGAATAATATAGCCACCTACCATAGTATATGTATGCTAGGTGATCATATTATTCTGATACGATTCTGCATATATATATAAGAAGAATGTTTGTTTGAGTGTCTGTCCTTTTATGTACTCAGCCCTGACTGGTTGTCAATATGTACAATCAAAACCGTTGCTGGACCCTCACTGGGTTCGCAACCCTGGTCTCTAGTAACACAGCATTTTATAACAATATTTAAATTTTAACATCTCCGAAGGTAATAGTTACATGTATATATATTACATTACATGCAAATTTCGAATATTCAGTCGAAATTGACCTACGACCCCACAGTTTCTTGCAGTATGCAAATTATTGATGCCAATAAAAACACGGATTGCTACCAGATAACTCCATTCAAAACTGTTGCTTGGAAGGAGGGTTAATCTAATTATTCTTACTGAAGATGGGAAGCCATAATTTTTTTAGAAAATTCTTTGTGATGGTGAGTTGTTGGAAGACTTTAAGCAGCACAGTGTCAAGATAGCTCAATGTGTAAAGAATGTGGTATCGACACTTTGGAAACAGTTCCAGGAGACAGGAATCGTTATCATAAGAGCCATAAGGTCGCCTGAGAGCTACTTCAACCAGAACTTCATTATCTGGCTTTAATTCTAAGTCGCACAGAATGATGACTTCGCGACAGCTGTCTCGCGAGGTTTCCGAGGCCACAGGGAAAGAATATCCAGCAGAACAGTGTCAGGAATGCTTAATGCAAGTAGATTCTGTATCAGGAATCTACTATTTGTGTCTTGCCAACTCCCCACTACCATAAATCTTGTCTAAACTGGTGTCACTAACATATCACTTGAAGTCCTGAATCTGGTTAATGTTCGGTTTTCTGATGAACAATAAATCACAATATTGGTGGTCATATATATATATGAATATATATAAGCCATCATTCTTTAGACATTAATAATAATGTTAACCTAAAGCTTGACTCTAGACGTTGTTTAATCTGGAGATAAAGAAGGATTCTATACCATCCCTCCACTATCAGAGAAAGAGATACTATGGTGGAGGTGGTGTGCTGGCCTATGGTGTCATAACATCATCATATTTCTCTTCATGTTTCCGATGGAGGCTGCTCAGAGATATACAGAAGTGATCCTTGAACCTTATGTGGGACTTTTCAGCTGTGTGGTTGACCCCGATTTCCCGTTTATGGACGATACTGCCAGTCCGTATAGAACTAACCTTGTGCAGGAGCACTGGTAATCTGAAGATATCCACCGAAGGACCTAGCCATCAAGCAATGACCGGTCCATCTTCGGACATTCTGCGAGGTAAAGTTAGCTCTGTGGAAGAATGTGATTTGTTGTGTCAGGACCTTCTGAACAGCATTACATTGAGCATGGATCGATGTTTTCAGGCCTGTTTAGCCATCAGAAGGGATCATACTACATATTGATATCATAAGTGAATATTTTGGAGGATCTGAAGTCAACTTCTGCAATGCAATACACAATGTTTTCATGTTTTAATGACGTCATTGTTAATACGTTTATTTCCGGTCTGAGATTTTTTTTTCTACATCGATATACCGATATACACCGAAGACCCAAAAACAATATGACCACCTACATAATATGATGTTGGTCCTCCATGTGTCACCAAAACAGCTCTTACCCAGCAAGGCATGACACTTCAAGATTTCTAAAGGTGTCTTGTGGTATTTGGTACCAACACATTATCATCAGATCCTTTAACTCTTATAAATTACGTGGTTGAGCTGCCGCAGATCAGATATGCTGTTTCAGTACAAACTTGAGATGCTGGATTGGATTGATATCCGGGGAACTTGAAGAGCAGGGCAATACATGGAAGTCTTCCTCATGTTCCACGAACCATTCTCGAACAATCCGGGCAGTGTGGCATGGCGCATTATTATACTGAAAGAAGGCACTACTAGAGGGATATACCGTTGACATGAAAGGATGTACCTAATCTGTAATGATGTTTAGGTAGGTGGTAGATGTCATAGTTTCCTGATATGAATGACAGGACCCATGGTTTCCCAGCAGAACATTGCCCAAAGCATTGCCTTTCCTCCAGCGTCTTCTTTTTGTTCCACGGTGCAACCTGCGCCATAAAACCCCAATAACCAGCCAACCACTAGACTGATAACCGTAAGATAAGAGCGAATTATATAATGCCTTTTTTGTGAAGATATAAAATATTCGTTACGAATCACTTGCCGAAAATTATGTTCATCCATGGAAGAATTTTTAAGTCATATGCATGTAAATGCAGAAAAATTGAAATTAGCACTATTTATTTATTAAATGTTACATACCACTGGAAAGCTCGGTGTTCCGCCATTATTCGATACACTAATTACACTGGGCAACACACAAAAGAGCTTTAAAATGAAAATAGCCAATCTTTATTAATTTCCAGCTGCTAAACACGAAAATGACAATAAAATTGTCGATTGGCTGTTGTTTAGGAGAGACAGAGATGGTCATGTATAAACGACTCAGTCTGCATTAAGTACATATGTAACCATTTCGCAACGCTGCATTTTAAACTACAGATTGCAACATATTGCGTTGTATGGCATCAGCCCGCCATACACACAACCCCCGGAGGTCATTCATCATTGTCTGATGAAATGTAGTTGAGTCATGACATCGCGGCTTTATGATCGCGGACAAAAGATGATGCAATCGTTAGTTGTAAGCGATGTCTCGTAGAGTGAGCAAGTCTTTTGAGTTACTCCCATATACTCCTGAGTCATAAGTACAACAAACTGATCCTTTCAGTTTTAATCAAGCAGCACTGATGCCTCATAACCGTGTTAATAGTGGAGATACATTTTGTTACCATTTCATGGAAGTGACGTTTGCAAGCCAGAAAAGGGCCATCATTCCAATAGTGAAAGCCGCGTATGAGTTTTATTTTGGATGCAAGATCGGGGACTAAGACAAGGCCTGGGCCCCACACATATGCTGCAGTATGTGTGCAAGAAATCTTCCGAAGTGGCTGAAAGGCGAAAAAGTGGCGATGCCATTTGCTGTTCCTCTGGTTTGCAGAGAGCTAAGCAATCACGCAAATGACTGCTACTTCTGCATGGTTCCACCTGTTTCTGGAGGCATCACAAGGAAAAAGAAGTGGACAATAGCGTACTCGAATATACAATTTGTTCTCCGACCAGTTCCGCATGGCGAAGGCCTTCCCATTACAGAACCTCCAAAAGAATTTTCCATCAATGCAGATGATGAGGAGGGAGTCGAACCGACGTCGGGTTCTCCACAGCCTTCGGTGTCTAATAATGATCCATACATCTGACACAGTGCATCATCTGCACCGCACATTCTCACCAAAGAAGAAATGAATGATCTTGTTCACGATCTGGAGCTGTCCAAGGCCATAGCAGAGTTACTTGAATCAAGACTTCAACAATGGAATTTTCTGAAGGAAAATGTCCGAGTGACTTCGTTTAGAACTCGTCATGAGCAGTTTGCGCCTTACTTAATAAAGGAAGATGACCTTGTGTTCTGCTCTGATGTAGTTGTTTATTTGATGTATGTTACATATATGCATTTAGGCACTATATGTCTGATGAATGCCCTCGGAATCAAGCATGACCCTCAAGAATAGCGACTATTCATATGCTCCTCGAAATTGAGTCTCAAGGCGGCATTGCTGCATAATGGAAATCGATTTCCATCTATTCCAGTCGAACACGCTGTCTACATGACAGAAACCTTCGACAACCTAAAACAGCTGTTGAACTGTCTTCAATACAGCAAGTATAGCTGGCATCTCTGTTGTGACTTGAAGGTAGTGGCTCTGTTGATGGGTCTGCAACTGGGATATATGAAGTACTGCTGTTTCTATGTGAATGGGACAGCCGAGCAAAGACTGCACTACGTGAAGAGAAACTGGCCTCAGAGGAAATATCTGAAGGTCAGAGAGAAGAATGTGGAACACCCAGCACTGGTAGAAACGCACATCAAACTCAGTGTGATGAAAAACTTCGTAAAAGCCATGGTCCGGACTGCATCAGCTTTCAAGTACTCAGCGAAGAGAAAATTAAAGAGGGGATTTTTGTGGGTCCTCAGATCCGCGAGCTGTTCAGAGACCAGATGTTCGACAACCTGCTAGGGTGACGAAAAAAAGGCTTGGAACGCGTTTCGTCTGGTGTTAACTAAATTCCTCGGGAATGTCAGGGCAGACAACTACAAGAAACTGGTTAAGGACATGTTATCTCTGTATCACAAACTTGGCTGCAATATGTCCTTAAAGATCCGCTTTATCCATTCCCACCTAGATTTCTTCCCTGACAACTGCGGCATGGTTAGTAATGAGCACGGTGAACGTTTTCACCAGGACATTGCAACGATGGAGAAACGATACCAGGGAAACTGGTCCACTTCAATGTTGGCTGACTACTCTTGGATGCACCTGATCAGAGATGATCCTGATCAGCTATACAAGCGATGAACAAAGCGACGTCGTAAGTAGAAGCCGAGTTTTACCGATACATGTCATATGTACGTATTACTCTATTATATAAGAAACTATTGCAGATTTATCAGAAATTGTATCCAATTTTGAATTTTTATTGTCATATTCGTGTTCAGCACCTTGAAATCTTTAAGAAATGTCTACTTTTATCTCAGAGGCATGACATTTATGAAAATTTGTTGCCCAGTGTTATAATACATCGAATTATAAATATAAATTTTAATTTCAATTCAAATAAAATTATATTATTTGAAATTCAAATAAACAAATAAACAAATTTTTACATATCAAAAGTATTAATACTATATCATTAAAATTGATTATCAGTAATAAATGTTTAAAAAAATTATTTACCAATAGCATATGAGATTGAAAAAACTGGGATTCATAAGAGACATTTTGAGACCCATATTGGGATATATTTGGTACATTTACAATAGAAAAAGTGTTGCAGAGTATGAGATTTAATCCTCCATAAACGTAGTGCAGGTCTTATTTAATTAATTTATAATGTTTTTAATTTACTTATTGCACTAAATAGTTTATTCGGAAATTAATAAATATATCTGACATTTAATTGTTTATTAATTGAATGTGCTACTAATCAGGGCCTTGCAAAGAGGGTCTTAGTCCTGGAACTTTTTATAATTTTGGCTCCCGCAACCCATAACTGCTGTCGATCCTGGAGTATGAGGGTATAAGACTTCTCCTCATCCATAAACTCTCATCTCGTCGATGGATGATGCAAGAGTTTGAACACCTCTCTATGTAAACAAATTTTTTTCGCCTTCAATGGGAAAAATAGCATGCTTTTTGATCCGGATATAGCTAGGAAACATGCATTATCCATATCTTCAATAATCCCATAAATTTTCCATCCCTTATAGCAATTTATTTTGTGTCAAGCGCTGTGAAGGAGGAAGGAGTACAAGTGAATACTAATGCCACATATGAAGTGTGACAATTCTGCAATATATAACATTCAGAGAAAAGGAGAAGAACATTATGGAGCGGCAAATGGTATGCAGTGTTAAAGAAATGTCCCTGTGAAAAGCAAATAAATAAAGAAAAGCAAAGAGCAAGGAATGAAAATGAATGTTCAAATTTTATCCTGGGTCGAAATCAGTTGCTGTGATAGTTAAATTACACAATACACTGCACATTTTCCACATACCAACCTACATTACTCTTTATTAATACTAATATGCATGAGCTATCTCCTATTCCATTGCTACATCCATAATTCTAAAAGCTCTTTATAACAAGATTCCTACTAGCAATTCGGTAGAAGGTTTATGCAAAGAAGCGAAATTGAAGATACTTAGACTGGTCGAGAGGACTTTCGTTTCCGGAAATAGATGAAAGCAGGCGCAATTGCCTCCATTAGGGTGAAAATTAGTGCAGGACGAAAAGCTAGTACAAGAGATAACAGCATAAATTAGTTTGCTCTTTGTCCAATCGCCGTCCCGTGGCCGAGTGGTTAGCGCGCTTGGCTACTGATCTACGGGACCTGGGTTCGAGCCCCGGATAAGGCATGGATGTATGTGGCGTTTTTCTGCTGAGGTCCTGCCATCCTCTCAGACCTTCTACTGTGGCATGTAAACTGTCAGACCTCTGTGGCAAGCAGCTGCTTGAGGGGGTATTTATTTATTTTTATTTTTTGTCCAATCTCAAACGTGACTAAGTTGGTTATGATCACTTTTAAGCTTGCGTTTTAAAACAACTACCTATTGTTTTCGATTTTTCGTCTATTCACCTGTAAACTTTCAGTTTTTCTGTTTTAAAAGATAAATTAAATATTTGTTTGGTTTGGTTGGACTAATGAAATGCTTATGATTCCCATGTTCTGAATCTTTATCTTTATCGGGGTTACGTAACCTGTAATATTTTGAGACCGACAAAGCCTGAACTCATCTCTATATGTAAAATGGTCCATGGTAGCCATATTGAACGTGTAAATGGCCAATAACAAACTTTTTTTCTGGTACGCAATTTTTTCTTTTATTTTATAACTGCTCTCTCAAATTATATTGGATATTCTGATGTTCTCTTAAATTATGCAGATTTGCATTCACAATTTTTGTATAATAAACATTTAAAATCGTTACGTTAATTTACAATCACCCGGTATTTATGATACAGAAAATATATTTTTTAATCTCTCGAAGTATGTCCTTTTTGATCCCTTCCCACTACACGAGACGTCTCAGGAATGGCTCCAAGCCTTTGCTTGATTGATATTGAGATATGAATCCTTTAATCAAAAAGCAACGATACGAATCCTTCTCCTATACTACAACTTAGAAGACGAACAGAGGCAATTCTACCTAGATCTTAATCGATGCTGAAGAGCACAAATAAAGAGCAACATTCTCGGGGCATTGCACGCAAGAAAAGAATTTCAGGCAAAATTGGAAGTTTCGACTAAGCAGACTCTTTCCGTCCATCAGCTTTTAATGGATACTTAGGATCGTGCAACCCTTTCTGCGAAATGCTGGAGACTTTTGGGTTGGATACCGCCTGACTCTAACGAATGACCAACTGTCAGGGGAAAAATGGAAAGCGTCACGCAATGTACACTGTTCGTTGTTTGCAAAGTATTTGCCTCGGCAAACGAGAATCAAATGTTAAGTAATATGGGTTGTTTTACCTCTGAGATGCACTTTTTTGTACACAATAGGCCAAATGGCCAAGTCATAAGGACCCCGAGTAGGTTTGGGGAAGGAAACCCACTAAATAGCTGTTAAGAGACAGATGGTAGACTCCAGTCAAGGCCGTCCAGTGTTCTTTAACGTGAACAGTTTATAGCTTTCCCGCACACGGAACAAAGGCCTAACGCCCCATCCAATGGACGGCGGTCTTTCCAAGCACATTAGTGTCTCCTACAGACCGAGGACAACAAAGGGAGTTTGCGGAGATAATTTCGACGCTGGCCCAGGTGGGACTCGAATCTGGGAAATGCAGATTTCGAGCCTGGCGCGTTACCGACTGAGCCACCCCCGCCCCAGAGGAAGATGTAAATGGAATTTCAATTTCAATATATGTAAGTTAATGGCACGCAACTTTTATTTATATATGCTATTGAGGATGCAAAATTTTAACTTATATATATGAAATCTAAACCACCTAAATGCACTGAGCCCGAAGAGCCGTTAAAGAAAAACAAAAAGAACAAAGGAGGGAAATTAATTATGCATAAAAATTTAAGTGATTGAATTTATCTAAAGCTTATTTAACAGCTATTTATTTTTAAATGTAATTAATGTAAAATAATTCATTCATTGCCATTTTATTAAAATATTTATAAATGTTTTAAAATTAATAAAAATAATAAAAATTGAAATGACAAAATGTTTAGTTAATCAGCCATATATTTTGAAATTAATTCTTCAGTTAATTCACTGTGTGGACCAGGTATGATATAAGAGATAATGGACGGATCTGGTGACCAGTTCGTTCCAATTATTGTGACCTTATTTGAAGTTTTTTTTCTTATGGCATTTTTTTTGCATTATTCTAATTGAATAAAGGTATTATTATTAAAAAATAATTATTTCCCACTGAAGGTAATATGATATGTATCGAAAACAGTGACCAGACCCTTATCTGCCAGTTTTTAAAAACCACTAAAACGGAGGAAACATTTCTTAATTGGAACACCTATCCAATCTCTTCTATCTATCTATCTCTCCTCCCACCTTATCTAGATACTATTTCGTGGTTGGGTGACTAAGTGTCTGGAAAGTGGACTAAGTTTCTTGCTAAAGATGTGTAATATATACATAATGAATATTTCTTCGCTTTTATTATCATTCTCAAGGGGGTGTCAAGATTCACTTTCCCCACGCTCCAGATCTGGTCTTAAAAAATTGTCTGTAAGAACTTCCAATACTGTATGTGATACCTTTATATCGTGTAAAGTTTATAAATGAATTATTTGGTATGAATCAATGGAACTCTTTATAGTATAGTCATAGGAGGCATTAGATTCAACATTAAAAATAAAAAATAAAAAAACTCCTAAAGCAACTGCATGTCACAGCGGTCTCACAGGATCCTGTCAGTTTATAAGCTATAGAAAAAGTCTTTGAAGAAGGCGAGACCTCAGCAGAAAGACAATACAAACATCAGTGCCTTACCCGGGGCTCGAACCCAGGTTCCATCAGTACCCATGCAAGCTAATTACTCGGCCACGTAACTGTAAAAAAAGAAACAAATGTTCACACTTGCCTAACGATGACTCAAAGGAGGGAGCTGGAGGGAGGGTCTAGGAAGCCATCTCCACCCTTGCCTTGAGAGGTTTCAACACTTTCTTGAGAATGCTAATAACCGTAATGGAGGCGAAAAAATATTAAACGTTTGTATATTTCAAGTATTTTTCAATAAATTTTTAAAAAACTGAAAAACGGAGGAAACCTTTCTTAATTGTAATACCTATCCAGTCTCTTCAATCTATCGCTCCCCCCACCTTTAATTTTGTTTTAGATACGGCCTTGGATGAATCCAATATCGCCTGTAGGTTTCTATCGCTAATGATCATCACCAATTTGAGTCTCCCTACTTCGTACTAAACGTCGACGAAACCATGAAGAGTGACATCTATTGAATAGTGATATGTGCTCCATTTACCCTCGAGTTATATAGCGCCATAAACAGCATTTCAATAAACGGAACTCCTATCGTTAAGAGCACTATTTAAGCAAATGTGAATTGTCACTGACTTAACTGATAGGGCAACAGACGAGTAACAAACAGATATCGTTTTCTAATCTGGGAGGTGGTCTGGTAGATTTTTACACTTGCCTACTGTTAATTCTGTAGTGAGATGGCAAAAGTTGATAGGTGTACTTTTTTAAATGCTGGTCTGATATTAGGCCAACGCTTCCTGGACATTTTAATTTTAAAGAGGTCAATAAATCTTTAATAATGAATGATGAAAAAAATAAATTAATTATAAATCACATAATCTACCATCTCAATACAGAATTAATTGGTTCCAAAGGTTTGATTACAATATAATACCCTTGTTATTATTTTATAGGTCGTCGGCACCGCAGTAGCACCGTAATTTAAGCTCAGAGGTTGTTTACAAACCTTGAGAGTTAAGTTCAAGAGTTGCGTTTTGATTGCTTGTCCCCCAAAATCTTCATTAAAATTAGAGAAACTGAGGAACTGATGGGTTTGAAAAATTACTCCCTTCCCCATCTTTCAAAATGGTAATAACGGGAATGAATACGCAAAAAATATTAAATATCATCTATACAGACGATTGGGAGTGGATTGACGGTTGACTGACTGGCAGCAGATCACGCTAATTCTAACTGTGAGGCAGAAATAGTAGAGCTCTGAATTTTTGCACTTACGGGTAATCCGAGTCGTAGATCTCGAGAAGAATCTGAAATTTGACCGCCGATGTGTCCTTCAAAGTCAAATGGAGGTGACGTAGAGGTCAAATCGTGTTCTACGAGTGCTAGAAACGTGAAAATTGGTGTCTGGGGGTGATTAGAGTTGTCAGGTAAAGTGTCCACGGCTACCACTCCTTGGGAATTGAAAACTTTGTGAGTGTCCTCTTCCTTGAGCGAAAGTCTTGTTGGAGGATTTGGGGACTCAGATCTTATGCAACACAAACATAGCTGTCGATCTTTATGGGAGTTGTATAGTAATCAAACCAGTTCTCATCACCTGTGACAATATTAACCGTTTGGGGGCCATTTTTTCATTCATTGCCAGCGTCTCCTTGCACGGTCTAGACCTTTTTTGCTGTTCTGTCAGTTTGTAGGGTACCCATTTGGTACAGATCTTTCGGTCTTTAAATGTTGATGAATAATTGTTTCGACACTGTCAATCGATACGCTGACACCTAAATGTACTAACTGAACGGTAATGTATGGGTTTTTCTTAAAACAGTTCACTAAGAGCAGCGACGATTCTCTCCTTCACTGCCTCCTTTAGTCTTCCTGCACTAGGGAGGTTTTAGAAGCTGTGCTGTCCTTTGAATTTGCTCACCATCCCGTAATAGTGCCGAGCAGGCATGATTCCCATATATGTGTGATAAATCGGAGTGGATTTTTTCGCGTCACCCCCAAGCTACATCCTTGTGAAAATGTAAAATCCTTCCTTGTCTTTAGCAGAACCCATAACAACCAACAAAGGTGCAGATTTTGCAGACAGAACTTGACGCGTCCCTAACAAAGACAGAAATGATGATACGGCCTTGGTGTTTAACACGCCAAGTTTAGACAAGTTTTCAAACAAGTCGTAGTTCATCCATAGTAAATACACAGATTTCCTGTATAAATAGATTTCAACAAGTGGTAAAAACATCTGAAAAACATTATCGCTGACGTGGCTGGAATCGAACTCTCTAGTTACATGTCATAGTGCTCTAATCATTAAACCAGCATCAGACGCTAAATTCTTCCAGAATAAGACTTATAAATCTTTCACAGAGATTTGGGGAACCTTGCGCTATCTATACTTCATGGGAGGCAACTTTTACGCCATCTGTATTTCAGGTTGGGTTTGGTTATTTTACCTCTGAGCGGCACTTTTTTGCACACCATAGGCTAAATGGCCAGGTCACAAGGACCCCAAAGGCTCAGAGAAGGTTGGGGGAGGGGATACACTGGAACAACTGTTGGGAGACAGATGGTAGCCTCCCGTCAAGGCCATCTAGCGTGTTCTTTAAAGTGCATAGGGTATGGCTTTCCTGTACACGGGCCGCGGCTTAACGTTCCATCCGACGGACGGTGGGTTTTCCAAGCCCATCGGTGTCCCCTACTGACAATGGGCAGGGCGAGGAGTTTCTATACTTCAGGAGAGACAATTTTAACTACTGATGGATTTTTAATAATAAATGCTTAAGCGTTATTGACCTACTCATTAACATCTAAATCATTAGCAACCATTGGAAAAGTTGTCTTTTCTGAAGTATAGATGGCGCAAGGTTCGCATCATCTCAATGAAATATTTATAGGTCTTATTCTGGAAGTTTTCAGCGTCTGGTGCGTGGTTTAATTGTTAGAGCGCTCTGGCATGTACCTAGAGAGTTGCGGTTCGATTCCCGCCACGTCAGAGATACCTTTTCCAGATGTTTTTAACAAGTCGTAGCTCGTTAACGATGTATGAGTGCGAATCTTATAGATACGTGTAAAGAACTTTTTGAACACCCTCCGTAAAATACTTCGTATGATTTTAAAAGTCTTGCTTATTCTTCAGATAATATTATTTATTTTCTTTACTTTAAGAAGCTTACGATTGAAACGCCTCCCAATTAATAAAACTTTCATTAAAATAATTAGTACCACTTAATAAATTCCAGATCTTTTATGCTAAAATAAATGCTGATTAGTTATTTGGTGGAAAATATACAGCGAGAAAGTAATTAAGTCTTTGTGCTTGGCAAACCTAAAAAGTACCAATGATTCTCACTTTCTTTCTCGTTTTTGGGTATTGAAGACCTTTTAATTAAAACTCTTGGAATCGATTCTCATTCCTTCTGCCTTCTTTTTTAGATTTTCTTTCACTAATATTGTGGCTATTGATCATTCCTATTCAATTATTTTCTCCGTCTCTCTGTTGCAACAGCTGCAGTTTGCTTAAATTACCTCAGAACTGATGCAGAGAGAAAAAAAATACCGATATTACAAGTTTTCAGCTGTAATTCTTTGGTTTAAGTTTCTAACGGAGGAACTAGTGACGGTGGTAGTCGGTGCAGGGAGTTAAGATATTCGAAACCCCTGCATTCGATCGTGCGAGAAAATTATACCCCACCTAGGGAGAGTGTAGGGAAGTTACGCAATATATGTCAAAGCATCCTCTGTTGACCTAAGGGCGTTAGCTCGAAATAGGTAAATAACAAGCTACTTATTCTGCAACAGGCACATGAATCTGTTTGGTTGTCTTTACGAAGGCAGCTATTTTGCTCATCACTTAATGGACATGCCACACTGGACTATGCATCTGCTAATTTCATTAAAATTTAAAGCGATCTTTAGAGAGATTTTATAGATCTGTGCATCAAAAAATTTGTGCTTGTTTTCCGTATTCTTTGGACGTTTGCGCACATTTCCCGAGAAATCGGATGGATAATGAAGAACAGAATTAATACTTATCAGTCACGATATTAACCACATCCATAGAATGAAACGTGGAACGACCTAGGGCCCTGATCTAAACAAAATTAAAGCCCTATAGGGAGAGGAATATGTATCGTATCTGGGTCTCGGAGTGCACTCGGCCCTGAGAAATATTATGCTAGCTCAAATCTCTACATATAAGGCCCAGAATTTCTTTAAGATTTGCAACAGCTTATGGTTAAGGTGTGTGTGGAGCTGAGGTTTATCCAGCTACGAGCCTACCAGGAGCTTCTCTAAAGGCGCTTCCCCGTTATTACAAATACGTATAATGTTTTTAAATAGAAAAATGCAAATGTAATATAGACAAATGAATGCGCAACTCATCATTGATTTGTTAAGCATTTAATCACTATACGTGTGATAAGTCGGCGTTGATTTTTTCGATTCGCCCCCAAGTTGCATTCTTGTAAAAATGTAAAATCTTTCTTCTTCTTTAGCAGAACCCATAGCAACAAAGGCACAGATCTCGCATCTATTTTTTGTGTAAGTAAGAGGATGAAGTTGAGTAAAACTTGTCTTGAGTCGGATGGGATCTGGTCTCATGACCTCCTAATGACATATCAGGTTCTTTGATCTCTGAGCTACCGGCCTCACTAATGGGTATGTTTCAGTTGATACGGACATGGGTGTTATATCATCATGCTTTATTAGAATCAGACCAGAAAGAATAATGACAGCGTAATAATCCATTCAGCCCTATTATGTGAAGAGTTTTGGCGACAGGGGCTACGCACAGATATACTCATCTTTTATTATTATAGACAGATATAGCAAGAATTGTTTTATACTCTTCATCTTCGGGGTTAAAATTACGCGTACCTATAAGAATGTTAATAATGTACACCGAATAGCCAAAACATTATGACCACCTACCTATACGATGTTGGCTCTCTACGTGCCGCCCAAACAGCTCTTACCTGGCGAGGATGGACGCTACAAGATTTGTAAAGGTGTATTGTGGTATCTGGTACCAACACGTCACCAGCAGATTCTTTAAGTCTTGTAAGTTACGTGGTTCAGCCGCCGCAGATCGGATATTCTGTTCCAACACAAGCCACATATGCTCGATTGGATTGGGTGTCTGGGGAATTTGGAGGTCAGGACATTGCCTGGAAGTCTTCCTCATGTTCCGCGAACTATTCTCCAACAATCTGGGTAGTAGGCATGGCGTATTATCCTGCTGAAAGAAGGCACTACTAGAGGGATATACCGTTGCCATGAAAGGATGTACTTGGTCTGCAATGATGTTTAGGTCGGTGCTGGACATCATTGTTTCCTACACATGAATGACTGGACCCAGGGTTTCCCAACAGAACATTGCCTAATGCATTACACTTCCTCCACCAGCTTGTTTTCGTCCCACGGCGCATCCTGGTGCCAACACTTCCCCAGGTAAACGACGCGCATCTACCCGTCCGTCCACATTGTGCAACAGGAAACGAGATTCATCAGACCAGACGACTTTCTTCCAATCATTCAACGCCCAGTTTTGATGCTCACGTGCGCATTTTAGGTGCTTTCGACGGTGAACCAAGGTTAGCACGTGCACTTGGAGTGGCCTGTGGCTACGCAGCTCCATTTTCAGCAGGGTTCGATGTACTGTGTGTTTTGACACATTACTCCCGTCACCAGCATTCAAATTACGGGCGAGTTGCGCCACAGTACCCCTTCTGTTGGCTCGTATACGGGATAGCCTTGGCTCAACTCTAGCATCTATGAGCCGTGGTCGGCCCACAATTTGCGGTGGTTCGTAGTTTTGATCTCCTCGAACCACTTTTTGAAGGTACTAACCACGGTTGACTATGAGCACCACACAAGCCTTGCTGTCTCGGAAATGCTCTGACCCAGTCGTCTGGCCATTACAATTTGACCTTTGTGAAACTCATTTAAGTCCACTGCCTTTCCCATCTGAAGAACAAGAATAACATTGATTAACAGAGCCCAGTATCAGGTGTTGTGTATACCATTTCATGACCTTCACATATGCAATCGTTTACCTGCAGTTCCCTCGATTTGCATAAAGAAGCGCTGGTCATAATGTTTCGGCTCTTCGTGTATATAACATTGAGAAAATTGCAAATGGATTTTTTTCCCGTTGAAAGAAACGTTGAGAAACGTTGAGAAACGTTGAAAGTTAACATTGAGAAACGTGGTCATCAGTGATTTTTCACAAATCACTGATGACCACGTTTCTCAATGTTAGGAATTCCTAACATTGCTTATGACTTTTAAATGTGATTAGCAAATATTTTGCGAGAAAGCTCTTATAATATTTTGAATTTATAGTTGGTAATAACTTCACAGTCTGCTGACCCCATATGGAACTTATTATATTTACAATAATTATTTCGCTACATTCAAGGTAATTTTGTTGATACATAATTAAACACTTGAGATCATTTAATAGTCTTCTTGACGTTATTTCTACGTCAGAAGAAGTGATTAGAGTTGGTTCTGTAACTGTTCAAGTGAAAGTCAAATACGAAAGGTATTTGCAACCAATATTTTTCATGCAGTTTGGTAACTAAGACTGTTATTCTTTGTTAATACATCCGTCTGTCCATATCCAGTTTTATATGGTACCTTCATTTTTCAGAAATGTAATTATTTGCACATTTCTGAATATAATTTGAAGTAAAAGGGAGTATTAATTGGGTTGTTTTACTTCTGAGCGACACTTTTATCCACACAATGGGCTAAATGGGCAGGCCACAAGGATCCCGAGAGTTCAGAGAAGGTTGAGGGAGATCCCACTGGACAGCTGTTACGAGACAAATGGTAGCCTCCTGTCAAGGCCATCCAGCGTGTTCTTTAATGTGCACAGGGATCTCCAGCATACGGGTCCATGGCTTAACATCCCATCTGACTGACGGAGGCCTTTCCAAACCCATCGGTGTATTTATTGACTAAGGGAAGGATGGAGAGTTTTTGCGGAGATAAACTTGGAAACTACTAGGGCGCACTACGAACTGAGCCACCTACGCCCCAATGGGAGAATGAAGAAATGTGTTAGAATTCGAGCTTTAAATTGATGTTTAGTTGCAGTAATGATTTGGGAAGTAAACTGGGTTATGTTACTCCTAGAAAATAACCTTTTTGCACACAGTGATCAAAATGGCCAGGCCAGAAGGATTCAAGGGCTTAGGAACTGGATAGGGGATAAATTGTAAAATTGTTGGAAGACAAATGGAAGTCTTCCAGTCAAGGCTACTAGCATGCTCTTTAACGCGCTCTGGCTATTATTCTCCTGCACAAGGTACCACGGCTTAACATTCCATTCGATGAACCTTCCAATACAATCGGTGGCCCCTTTCTCACTAAAGGAAAAGTGGGGATTAGAGAAGAAAATTTCAATGCTGGCACACAAGGGACTCACTCCAATGTGAGAAGTGATGTAGTCTATGTAAATATTCCCCGTACTATCAATTTTTTTTGCAATCATTCCACTAAAACGTTATAAATGAAAGTGAAAAAGAAATGTTTTCCTATATATTCTATAAATTTTTAAAATGATAACAAAAATCACAAATTATTGCATCGTTTATAGAAATTAATATCGAATAGTGATGGGCGATAAACTACAAGTAGTTTCTTTTACCATCGAAAAAAATTACTAGTGTTTTTTATACCACTCTCGCGAAGTGGTTAGCATGTTTATCTACTGATGGACCAGGATTAGATCTCAGGATAACGTATGGATGTTCCTTTTCTGTTGTCTTTCTGATGAGGTCTCGCCTTCCCTACAGATCTTTTCAATAGCCTATTAAACTGATAGGTTCGTATCACATCTCTGTAACAAGCGGATGCTTGAAAGGTAAATTTAAACTTTATTTTTTTAAAAATTAACTTTTGATTATTTTTGGAATTTTGAAGCACATATACGAATACAAGATTTTGAAGCCTATTTAAATTTAATTTGTTACCTTTAAATACCAATACTGAATAATTCTAACACGTAATTTTCAAATCCACTTTTCGGAGGAAGAAGTAATACGATGTGATGGATGGAGTGCAGAAGCCATGTTATGTTTTAAGTAAAAAAGACAATAATTCTTAAATCGTAATTAAAGTACAGATATCGCCTTCTGAGAAGGAAACGATTCTCTCATTTTCATCTTGTGAGTTACTGAGCCAGAGAAGTGAGCTTCTGATGTTTCGCAAGACGATGGACAGCTCATGGATGGGAAATTTAATTCCTTCGGGACTCCCGTTGGGTTTTCGTTCCGAGGATGTACCGAATCAATAAACCTGCCAGCTCTAGTTGTCTGCTTAAACTGATGCGTTGTCATGGAAACTCTACTGATGCGAAATCTTAAAACACGATAGTTTGTCGTCTTTCAGGTTAAGGAAAGCGTTTTTCTAAACCTGCTGCTAATAAAACACGGATCACATTTATTCACATTATACTGGCACATTCAGATATTTCTGGCATTCAGTTAAGGTTTCTGTTTGTTTTCTTCTTATTCTGAATCTTTCATTCCCGGGAAGATCAAACACAATGTAAAAGTCTAATACAGCGAATTCTAGGGGTTCACAAACACGCCTATAAGTAAGAGGGGTATCAACAGTTCGAAACTTTTGTTATGTAAAATCTTAAAATCTTTTACATTTAAGCTAACGTCTTTATCTTCTTTATTTAAATTCAGAGTAAAAAGAGGTTGAGAGTTTGCTCGCAAGAAATTGTGTTGTTTAGAAGCGGAAATGACTACAATTTGTGAAAGTGTGATTTTGGTCGCTTTTTTTCAGTGGGGAAACGTTTTAAAATTTCGAATGACAAATATTTGTTTCGACTTCCTCTTTTTACTTTTTTGGGTTCGGTTGTTTTACCTATGAGCGGTACTTTTTTTGCACACAATGGGCTAAATGACCAGGTCACAAGGATCCCAAAGCCTGAGAGAAGGTTGGGGTTTCACAAGGTATGGGTCTCCGGCACAGGGATTCAAGGCTTTACTGTCAATTCGACGGACGGTGACCTTTTCCTTGCCCATCGGTGTCCGTTACTCATCCAGAACAGGTTAGGGATTTAGCGGAAATAAATCTCAACGTTGACACAGTTGGGACTCAAACATGAGAATGCAGATTATGAGACCGACTGGGTTTTGCTAAAAACGGCTCAAACACTTAAAAATTGCATTTATGTTTCATAACCGATGGATCTTCTCTAAAGTTTATTATGACATTGAAACTTGGGCCTTTTGTAAACAGGATAATAGGCGTCTTGATCATTTTGACTCTGGACGTTTGCCTAGCATATTGGATGTTAGGCGATTTAATTGCGAAAGCGACATCAGCAGTCTCTTAATCAGCCTTTCACGTAAGGAGATATTACATTAAGTTCGCCGTATTGCTTGCATGCGGACGACAGATTAGCAGATGGCACTATGATATAGTGTTTCTAATCACCTAGGGATACTAAGTCAGCTTGAAATGAGTTGGGAGAATCATACCAAGCTAGATATTATTAGATTTGGCGTGCAATGGTCTCAAGCTTCAGAATCTTGCTCGGAATAGACAATGTTTGGAGAATGAGATTGCACAATCTGGTTGAAACTCCGTAGCCTTCGGTTGTTTGGATATTACACATGAAGCGTGCATGAATGGATTGGGTTGTGCTTCTATATCAATGAGTATTGCCTTTTCATTTTTCTCATTGGAGCTCTGAAATATCAAGGGTAACAACTAGAAGACTGAGAGATTACACAGTGATTATTACAGAATTCTCATTCATTTCCGAGTTTGAAACGTTGATTCAAACTCAATCAATATGTCATTGACTTATAATATCTGAGAACTGTAGAGACAACATTTGCGCAATGTCTCTCCCCACAATTTTCCAGCTGTCACTCACGCTATACTACTGTAGTTATTTTACTCTTGAGCGGCACATTTTTGCACACAATGGGCTAAATGACAAGGTCACAAGGACCCCGACGGTTCAGAGAAAGTGGTCTGCCAATGGTAGCCTCCGATCAAGCATGTTTTTTTAACGTGCACAAGGTATGGATCTCCCGCATACGGGCTACAGCTCTACTTCCCACCCAACGAACAGTAGCCCATCGGTGCCCCTATTGACCAAGGGCAGGGTGGACGTTTAGCGGGGTAAAGCTCAATGCTGGTACAGGTGGGACTCGAACCAGAATAGGATAATCTGCAGGAACTGCAGATTACGAACTTGACCCGCTACGTACAGAGTCAACCCCCGCCCCCCACTGCAAAGTGGTAAATATCCATATCACAAAGAGCCCAATATTCGGAACTGAGTTAGAGAGGGAAATAGGCTGGATAGCTTTTGAATCTTTGGGTTGTGTTACCTCTGAGAGGCACTTTTTTGCCCACAATGGGTTAAATGACCGGGTCACAACGACGTCAAGGGCTCAAAGAAGGTTGGGAAAGGGATCAATCGATCAGCTTTAGGAGACAGATAGAAGCTTTTTTAACCTGCATAGGATATCTCTCCTGCACATGGAACCACGTTCGCATCCGACGAACAGCTGTCTTTCCAAGCACATTGGTGTCAACTTTCTCGCCGAAAGCAGAACGGGAGCAGCGGAAAAAATCTCATAACATTTACAGTTCGGATTTGAACCTAGGAACTGGAGATTACGAGCCTGATGTGCTACTGACAACCGCAGCCCCACTGTTAAGGCAGATAGATGGTCATATGCTTCTGGACTGCAAAGAGTATGAATGGATTTATTCTACACAGCTTACATTAAGTTACATAGCTTAATTTTTCATCCAATGGACGTCAACATATTTACCGTTTATCAATGACTGTTCATCAACTGCTAGAATTATTTAACCTTTTCGCGTCTACCGGGTCATATATTCTCCGAAGTATACATAAAACTACCGGCTAAAAGATTGCAGAATTAGGTTATTAATGTGTCTTAGCTGTCTTCTGATATCTGTTTGGAGATGTCAGCTTGAAATTTGTTCCTATAGTTTTATATTGTCCACGTTTATGTGCACATGTTTTATAAGCCTCTTAGTCGTATCTATAAATTTAAAATTTGCAGCGAAAGAACAAGATAATCATGGCAAAAAAATGCTCTCCTCTTTATTTTTTAACCTTGTCAACTCCCATTTGATCATATAGAGACATTAGTTGTAAAACTATTTTTGATTTAAAAAAATGTTAAACGATATCTAAGAGTCGTTCAAATAGAAATATCGGAAAAGAAGTGTAAATCATTTATTGTTTTGCTCAAATTCGTCATGCCTATTGAGACATCTGTGTGAATGGCTTCGGATGTTGTAATGAGGAAAAATCCGTGACAATGCACTATAGCTCTTCGTCTGTCTTCAATTTCCTTCTTTTCATGTGCTTTTTTAGAGATTCAGAAAATTGAAAATTTAATAGGATTAATGACAGGACTATAGGGAGAGTGTTCCTGGTATTCCCAACGAAACCTGTTCACAACGTTTTTGTTACTTTGGCAATAGGAGAACGGATTGGATTGTATTGGATTGTTTTACCTCTGAGCGGCACTTTTCTGCACACCATGGGCTAAATGGCCAGGTCACATGGACCCCGAAGGCTCAGAGAAGGTTGGGGGAGGGAACCCACTGGAACAGCTGTTGGGAGACAGATGGTAGCCTCCCGTCAAGGCCATCCAGCGTGTTCTTTAACGTGCACAGGGTATGGCTCTCATGCACACGGGGCCACGGCTTAACGTCCCATCCGACGGACGGCGGCCTTTCCAAGCCCATCGGTGTCCCCTACTGACCGTGGGCAGGGCGGGTAATTTTGCGGAGATAAATCTCAACGCTGACTCAGCTGGGACTCGAACCTGGGAACTACAGATTACGAGCCTGGCGCGTTACCGACTGAGCCACCCCCGCCCCTAGGAGAACGGAAGTTGTCATGTTGCCATGTAACAGAACAATCTTCTTACTCCAAAGTCCTGAGTGCTTCATTTCCTGACTTCAACTATTCGTAGTTTTGCAATATCATAGCGAGTTGAAAGTGTCACCACGATCCAGAACGTCAATCGACGGCGGATCCTGTAGTCAAATTAAAACGTAGCGTACAGCACATTGTTCAACTTTCGATGCTTCCATGCAGGGTTTGCCTGGAATCCACACAATGTCTATCACATTCAAGCCGATATTTGCCACTGATTCTGGTGGGTCATAGGTGGCTCAGTCAGCATCGCGCCAGACGTAATCTGCAGTTCCAAGGTTCGGTTCCTCATCCTGTTCTCGGTCAGTAGGGGACACCGATAAGCTTGGAAACGCCACCGTTGGTTGGATGGGACGTTAAGACGTGGCCCCGTGTACGGGAAAGCCATTCCCTGTGCACGTTAAAGAGCACACTGGATGGCCTTAACGGAAGGCTACCATCTGTCTCCCAACAGCTGTTCCAGTGGGTCCTCAACCTTCTCTGAGCCATCGGGGTCCTTGCTACCTTGTCATTTAGCCTATTGTATGCAAAAAAGTGCTGCTCAGAGGTAAAACAACCCAACCTTGTTTCCTATGTGAGGGCACAAAGATCAATCAGTGCAATACTCAGATATAAGGGTTGTGCATTTTTCATTTCAAAGGTATTTATATTTTTTGAATATTGTTTCTCATAACAGGACATGTATCAAATTTGCGAGTAATTTATTTCTTTTTCAGTTTGCTTTTTTTTATTACTAACATAAATTTCTCGCGCTCCTTGGGCCTTAATAAAATGACTCAGAATCGCAAGCTTCCATACGTATTCCGTAGGTGTGTGTGGACCTTCATTTAAGTTCGGATGACGTCACAGATGGCGGAAGTTTTCGACTTCTTGTAATTCTTTAGGAACTTTACCTAATCCGTTCCGAATTTGGTGTGGTGATCCCACTTGTGTCTTTTTGCATTGGGCTTAGGGATCAGTCGGCAGCGCGCCAGGCTACAGGGAGAAATTATCTGTAATTCTCAAGTTCGAGTTACATCTTCGCCAGCGTTGAGATTTATCCCAAAAGGTCCCCACCCTACCCTCGGTCAGTAGGAAATGCCGATGGTCTTGGAAAGGCCGCCATTCGTCGGATGGAAAGTTAAACCGTGGCCTCGAGTGCGGGAGAGACATACCATGTACATGTAAAAGAACACTCGTGATAATCTTAATGGAAGGTTACCATCTGTCTTCTAACAAACAGCTGTTGAGTGGGTCTCCTTACCCAACCTTCTCTAAGCCCTTGGGGTCCTTGTGACTTGGCCATTGTGTGCAAAAAAAGTGCTGCTCAAAGATGAAACAACCCATCAACCTAGATGCGTAGTGTTTAGTAATCGCGTTCCTAGATGCAGTAGATCTGGATTAACCCCGCAAACGTTCGAAATCTTAGGGAAGCTGAAGTCTCCTACCTTAAAGATTGAGAATTGTATTTTATGAGTGGAGTAGTACAGGTTCGGATCTAGAAAAGAATAAAGGAAGAAGAGTGGCAAGATAATCAACTGAGTCGGAAAAAGTAAAAGAGCGAGAAGGGTGAAACTGGATTTTCATTCCGGTATAAAATTTCCAACTCCATTTTAGAGGTCTTTAAAATTTCACTTGAGAAATTCATTAAATATCTTTCATGCATTTGGAATACGTTTTATAATATTTTGCCTCTGTTACCCTTGCTAATATTTTCAAGACGCGTGTTCAAGACCTTTCCCCCCTTCATCCGGACCTGGAGTAATGCGCTAATTGGATAACCAAAATTATCAATACAGAGATTTTTAGCTGCCAGCTTTTGGGTAGGACCTAATTTTGTGGGGTCGGAAACACTTACAGTGCACTGAGTTAGGATGAGATGAAGCTGTATAGGAAGTTTGGTGGTCCTAGCTCTGATAATCTAGGAGGAGATATCGAGCAAACAAAAGACAAATTCTCTAAAGCAGCGGTTCTCAAAAGGTGTGCAGCGAAATTCGCCAGGTGTGCCACGAAATTTCGGATGATATTGCAGATAAAAGGAAATTTTAAAACCATTTTGTTGCTATTTTCTACCACTGATCCTTCATTTAACTTTTTCCGTTTAATCAAAAACTTATTTGTATTAAATCTTAATATTAAAACCAAGATTAACACAAAACATGCCCATAATGAGTACTCACTAACCTGAATACAAGTCAGAACTTGAGCAGAATAGCTCTGCGTTTACAAACTCCACATAAATGGCTATTATTGAAGGCAAACTGCGCATGCGCGAGTCTCCCATAGTGTTGTTAACTTAAAAGTTTAGAGTGCCGCGAGTATTCACGCCGAAAAATAATGTGCGGTGAGCAAAAAAGTGTGAGAATCACTGCTCTAAAATATGTAATAGATTTTTTCCAGCTTCATTATTGGAAACGTTTTTGGCAAAATACATTTATTTAGATCTAACTAACAATAACATCATTCTCCAAATATTTTTTTATATTTACCAAATTAATTCTGGATGGAAATTATTAACCTTTTCAAAACAGTTCAACATACACGGTTGTATCAGAATAATATGACCACCTACGATAGTATATGCATGGTAGGTTGTCATATTATTTTGATACGACTATGTATATAAGTTCAATTATAGAAGCATATTATTAAAAGTTTTAACGAATTATGAAACATTTTCGAAGTTTACAAGGCCATTATTAATCATCTGTGCTAGTTGGTGAAACATTACTGTTACTATAGCGTCAGGTGAATTTTATTTCGTAACTTTAATACTTCCCTTGCTATTATCACCGAAAAGCAAACCAACGATCTTTAACGTTGTCACCTTCGGGAAGCAGAGATGTGAAGCAGGGAGGCATCCGGGGATGAAGGATGCTTTTGGATAACAAGAAAAATCGATTATCGCGATATGGCAGAGAAATTTGAACGCCAGCCGCTGCTGAGGTGATTGATAATAAGAGGAGCTGGTGCTGTTGGTAATTTAACCTTGACTGCGTTAAGAACAGCGTTTAAGTCGATAAAGAGGGATTTTTCTGTTTGATAGAGGGAAAAATTGTTATAATTATCTTTTCTGTGATAAGATGGAATTCTTTTATACACTCAGCGGAAATTTTATTCGGATTTTATTCGGAATAGTTCCGTGTTATGTCAATAGTAAGTGACAGATAAGCTTTTTCTGAAAAAATGTAACTGAAGATAATTTAAAGATCTGAATCAATTTTATTTCAATATCGACTTTCAATAATATTTGTTCAGTATTTAGAGAGTTAGGGAAGTTGGAACGTTTAACAGCAATTATGTTAGTTTAAATAATTGCTCTAAAAATTTAATAAAAATAAGATAAAACCAAAGTAATAATGTTATACTAGGGATTGGGGGTCAATCTCTTAATTTGGAGTTCTCAGGTTTGAATTCCACCTGGGTCAGCTTTGAGATGTATCTCCGTAAAATCCTTATCCTGCCCTCCATCAGTAAAGAACACGCCGGATGGCCCAGACAGAAGGCAAACACATGTCTCCTATCAGCTGTCCAATGGCACTCCTCCCCCAACATTTTCCGAGCTCTTGGGGTCCTTGTGGCCTGATCATTTAGCCCATTGTGTGCAAAAAAAGTGCCGTGAAACAAACTGTTACACTAAACTTTACCATAACATTGTCATGTCCTTCTAATTTGTTTTTTTTTTATTGTTCTGGCATATATCTCTGCTATATATACATTTGCATAAATATCTTCTTAAATGGGAATGTTGCTGATTAGTCGTCATTCGTGCCATAGCTGTGAAGTTTCCAGATGCTCGCGGAAAAGCAAGTGCAGCAAGTGGCTTTAATGTACTTTCGTCACTTGACTCCCTTTCATATAGCCGGAGGGATTAGGGATCATTGAGAGAAAGTAGCGAGAGATGCGGAAAGAATCAAGGGAAAGGAAGGTAGGTTAGGAACGGAAGAGTCACATTCGTTTAGGACGTCAAAACGACATAGCTCTTTCTCGAAAACTCTAAAGAAGTAGGGTTTGGTTCTGTGTGAACCAGCTTATGTAGGCAGGGATTGGGATATCCTCTCGCCGAGTTTTGATGTCTGCAAAACGAGTTCTATACGGGAAAGTAGAGATTTCCACCTCATTAAATGAATACCTGCAAAAGCAAAGCAGCATTCAAGCTACGATAAGCCGATTGGAGGTCTCCAAAGCATATCAAATTAAGATATTTCATTCAACAAAGTGTGAGCACAGCTAAGGCCCACAAAATCAAGTGCATTCCCATATTATATATATATATACTGTATGTGTGTGTGAATGTAAAAACCAAAAATATGGTGTGTCGTCCTCTACCTATGCATTGGATATTTACTTCTTTCATCCAAAGCACAGCCATCAATAGTCATTTCAAATAGACAAGAACTTCATATTTGTTGCATATGAAGTCTGAGGCACATCGAATCACGGGTGACGATTAATGAATTAGAATAATTAATTAATAATTTTACTTTTTAATTGGATTTTTAACGAATTATGAAACATTTTTGAAGTTTACTATGTCATTATAAATTGTCTGTGCTGGTTGGTGAAACATTGCTCTTATCATAGCTAATTAATTAAAGAGAAAAATTAAAAAGATGTTCGAGGATCATTAATTGAGAGATGTCATGACATACGCCGAAAAACGCTTTTATCAGTTCCCGTAATAATTATGTATTATGTTAATTTTCGTCAATGTCGAACTATTTTTGCGAAAGAACTAATTTCCTAAATGTTTCAGCTTTCATAACAATTTTAAATACTGAACACATTTTGTTGGAAATAGAGACTGAAATAGATTTGATTCAGATCTTTAAATTATCTTGTCACATTTTAAAATAATCTTCGTCGTTAACGACGAAGATTATTAATTATATTTTAATTATTATTATTATTAAATTCTCACATATTTTCATAAAAAGCTTACTTAGAAGTTACTGAGTACTGAGTTGTATCTCTGAGTTATTATTGACATAGCACGGAACTGTACCTAATAAAGTGGGACGCTGAGTGTGCATGAAAAATGTTTTGATGCTACAAAATGGAGTAACTTTAAACGAAGAGGTGAATTGTTAAAGAAGACTCCTTGTGCAGCATGTTAGAATATGAGAGCGATTAGCCAAGCGGTTTTAGAATGTTCTAAGGTGTTCCTCAATCCTTTTAAGCTCACGACAGACTTGTTTTCCCTACCAACATTTGGAGGATAACTGAGGCACTTAAGGCATAAGCAATTCGTCGGCCCACTTGCAACCGCGATTTTTCTCGCAATCGTTTCGTGTCAGATCCTAAAAAAGAGAACATAAAAATATAATGCGAAAAGAACTTTATTCGCTGTAAATGTATAACCTTATTAGCTGTAATCACACTGTGCTGTATCGCTTGAGCTCAAAAGTCGCTAGATCTAGTAACAAAGTCGCTAAGTTGGCCATACTTACAAAAAAAAACAAAAAAAAAAACTTTTTTATGTGTTTATCGACATATGTAATTTATGAATATAAAATTTAATGTGTATATATATATATATATACAGGGTATCTCAAAAATATAGGTACAAACTCTTAGGGGAGGTAGATAACATCTAAAGGAATGAGAATTGCATAGGAACCCATAACCGGAAACGTCATGGGAAAGTGGTAGCAAAGGTACAAGATCTGAAAGGACACAAAACAGTGATTAATGGGAAAACATTTATTGGACATAATTATTACAAATGTCGTACTAGATGGCGTACACACCTTCCATAATGGGGAGGAGTCCCATCTTGTTGAAACCACATGTTGCGTCTCACATTTGCTGGAACATGGGCAAGTAAGCCTGGTAGAACCTGTTCCAGAAAGATCAGATATTTCGCGGAGGTCATGCGGGATGGTAAAAGGTATGACCCGACTAAGCAGTCGCCGACCAAACCTGCCCACACATTTACTGCGAAACGATGTTGTGCCACATGGGTGCGCACACCGCGTGGGGTTTCTCGTGAGCCCACAAATGCGCATTGTGCTGATTGAATACGCCATCCCGAGTGAAACTGGCTTCATCAGTAAACAAAACATAAGCTGGGAAATTCACATCTTGGGCACTTTCTTGGAGATACCACTGCACAAAACGAACACGTGCAGGATGATCTGCGGGGAGAAGTAACTGAACCCTTTGGAGATGAAAGGGGTGTAAGGACTCGCCGCGCAAAACACGCTGCACACTGCAACATACACTCCTAAGGCAGAGGCAACGGCACGTGTGCTGGTACTAGGATTAGTCTCCACGGCATCCAACACACTTTCTTCCATGGCGGGAGTACGCGTCGATCGTGGCCTGCGCTCACTTCTGCTACCTCTTAATGACCCATAATCGCACAAATTTTGATGCACACGCGCAAACAAACGGTGGCCTGGAACATGTCTGTGTGGGAAGCGTTCTTAATACATTCGTTGAGCGGCTCGTCCGTGCCCTCAGCTATTCCATACACTAAGTGCATGTCTGCCAGCTCCCTGTTCGAATACCTTTACATGCTCTTCGTCAGCCGACTACCTCTCGAATGAGGAAATCCGAAATTTCCCCTCCAGCACACTGATGAACAGCGCCGCCTATTGACTTACGGTGACGTTTCCGGTTATGGGTTTCTATGCAATTCTCATTCCTTTAGATGTTATCTACCTCCCCTAAAAGTTTGTACCTATATTTTTAAGACACCCTGTATATATTTTATTTTATTCTCATTGTTATACTATAACTATAGTTTTATCTAACGCATGAGTGAGCATAAAAGTGAAAGTTATTTTTCAGACAGATGAGCTTTAAATTTTGACAGTACTTTGTTATTTTTTGAAAATTTTGCATTTAAATGAGTTTACAGATGTTTCGACGATAGTGAATAAAATATCTTTAAATTCTGAGGACATCCGTATTTGCGTAAAAGTAAACTGTTACTGGCAACCCTGTCATATACTTTGCACATTTGGGAATTGAACCCACGTAACAGCTGTTAGGCTACAGATGGTAGCTTCCCGTCTACGCTATACAGAGTGTTCTTTATCGTGCACAAGGTATGGCTCACGTTCACACTGGACTAAGGCTTAAAGTCCCATTCGACGGGCGGGGCCTTTCCAAACTTATCGATATCCTCTACTAACCGAGAACAGGGCGAGGAGTTTTGCGGAGATAAATCTCAACGCTGGCCCAGGCGGGACTCGAACCTGCGGACTACAGATTACCAACCTGGCGCGCTACCGACTGAGCCACCCCTGTTTTACCTTAAAAATATAAAATGTTACATGAAGTAGAGCAGCTGTATACAGCATATTATCATATAAAATAGTTGCAAAAATTAGTTTTTTTTAGACTTACGGTAGAATTCTATGTTGCTGTTTTTTTATTTTGCAAAATATGAACATAAAAGTTAAAAAAAAATATTTCACCTTTAAAAAAACTTGGTAAAGATTTACACTTAGATTTACCATACTAATGTCTCGCTTTCGACCTACACCAAAATTCTAAGTATCAATCAATATGCGTTTTTTTAACCGGTTGGCTATTTATCACAGCTTGGAATTATGAAAGGTGAACCTTGTAATTTGGGGCCACAGCGCATTTAACTCAAGCACGAATTACCATAGCACATGCATGTGTAGTAATAGAGAGTGAATATTGCTTGGTTTAATGTAAGATCGATTCTGGCTTGTTTTCATGTTTCCCTTGCAACAGACGTTTAACTTTCTGAGAATTTTGAAACTTCTAGCTAAATTTCGCTTCCTCCATTTTTCAAGTCTTAGTTTAATAATGGCAACCATCCAGGAAACCCAATTTTCTTTTCGTCACACATTTTCCATTTATCACTTCTTTCATACGTCTGAACTGAATCAGGAAACTTGAAGCTCTGACAATAACTTTGAGTTTCAGTTCACGTTGCAAATCCATCCCACTCGCGTTCAATTTATATGTATTCGTTTCTTCCTAGGCTTCGCTGTGCACAATTCCATAATGCACTCCACTGTTGAGCTTAATCTGTAGGATCTCCTCCGATTTCGCTACCATCTTTAATTCCCAGCTGTTGTATATCCTTATAAATGAGTAGATAAAAAACGTAATGCAAGAAAATAATTCTGGGGAATGATTGCGAGCCTTCCCCAAGAAAGAAGATAGAACTGAGAGTATATTGAGGAAAAAGAGTAAAGTTTGCTGTGAGAGAGGGTGAATTTTAAATAAAAATTTAAAATTATTCACTAATTATTCCGAGTTCAACTGGAGCCGGTATATCTGTCTAATATATGTAGATAGGATTCCAGAAATAACTGCAACCATAGCCAATTAGAATTCTGTTGCTATGGCTGCAGTTACTTCTGGAATTCCATCGTTTTATAAAAACTGTTTTACTCTGAACGTGCAACATTTTGTACATTGATTTGAAACTTATAATTATTAACATACTTAGACATTTAGAACTTTTTCACGTTAATTGAATGTTATGAAATTATAAATTATAAAGTCTATTTTGTAAACTATAAATATACTGATAATTTTATACATTTATAATTCAATCGAATATTAATAAATTGCAACTCTATTGTATTATAAAACATGTTATAGACACAGAGCTGTTAATATTTTAACTTATTGATGTATATATATATTCATTTATATTATTTTGATTACTTTTGTCATTTAATTATTTTAAGTTCTCTGGCGTAGAAGGGTCTTGACCTTGAAATCACCATGGTGTGTACTTAGGCATATAAATAAAAATAATAGAGCAGGCATACACAGTCCTGCTTATGCGAATATCGTAGTTTTCTCGGAGCTTTTAAAAATTCTCGCTAACGCCAACTATACTAGTGTTCGCCAATGCCTATTATTTTAATGCTGGCTGATGACTATTATATTAGTGCTCCCCGATATCTATATATTAGTGTTCGCGAGCACACTAAAGCAAAATATCATCTCTTACCGACAACGCTTTATTTGCTGCTAAATATACCACAGCAATTCTTGCAACCACCTGTTAATACTCACAGTAAATAATAAAAACCAACGAAATTTTATGTTATTCATTAGAACAACGTAAGATAATTTACATTCCACATTTTTATAGCGATGCTTAAAGAAATACTTGATATACATATTTAAATCAAAATATTGCAGCCTACCGGTTGATAACCACTGGATTGATTTTTTTAATTTGCTTTTTAAAATTGCTATTATACATTTCCAAAAAACGTTGACAAAGGGGGGGGCGGGGGCGGGGGGGGCTTAGTCGGTAGCGCGCCAGGCACTCAATCTGTAGTTCCCAGGTTCGAGTCTCAGCTGGGTCAGCGTTGAGATTTATCTCCGCAAAACTCCCCATCCTGCCCACGGTCAGTAGGGGACAATGATGGGCTTGGAAAGGCCGCCCTCCGTCGGATAGGACGTTAAACAGTGCCCCGTGTGCGGGAGAGTCATACTCTGTGCACGTTAAAGAACACGCTGGATGGCCTTGACGGGAGGCTACGATCTGTCTACCAACAGCTGTTCCACTGGTTTCCCTCCCCCAACCTTCTCTGATCTTTCGGGGTATATGTGACCTGGTCATTTAGCCCATTGTGTGCAAAAAAGTGCCGCTCAGAGGAAAAACAATCCAATCCTGTACAAAGGAAGAGTCATTGAAAATATTTAGTATTCGTCAAGTCCGTCTTGAGATACAATGTTTTCCTCTCAAAAAGGTGGGTGGGTTTGGTTCAGTCAGTAGCAGGCAATCTCGTAATCTGTAGTTACCATGTTCCAGTCCGACTGTGCCAGAGTTGAAATTTATCTCTACTAGCCCTCACCGTGCCCATGATGAGAAAGGGACACCTACGGGCTTGGAAAGACCGCTGTCCATGAGGTTGGACGTTAAGCCACGTAGCTGTGCAGGAGAGCCACACTCTCTGAAGTAAATATCACACTGGATGCCTCGACAGGAGACTTCCATCTGCCATCTAACAATTGTCCAATAGGTTCCCCTTCCCGAACCTTCTCTGAATCCTTGGGGTCCTTATGGGTTGGGTTGGGTTGTTTTACCTCTGAGCGGCACTTTTTTGCACACCATGGGCTAAATGGCCAGGTCACATGGACCCCGAAGGCTCAGAGAAGGTTGGGGGAGGGGACCCACTGGAACAGCTGTTGGGAGACAGATGGTAACCTCCCGTCAAGGCCATCCAGCGTGTTCTTTAACGTGCACAGGGTATCGCTCTCCCGCACACGGGGCCACGGCTTAACGTCCCATCCGACGGACGGCGGCCTTTCCAAGCCCATCGGTGTCCCCTACTGACCGTGGGCAGGGCGGAGAATTTTGCGGAGATAAATCTCAACGCTGACCCAGCTGGGACTCGAACCTGGGAACTACAGATTACGAGTCTGGCGCGCTACCGACTGAGCCACCTCCGCGCCCAGGGGGGGGGGGGGGTCCTTATGACCTGGTCGTTTACAACAATGGTATCCCTGTCTATTGCATAGGGGAGTATCTTTTTCCCTTAAACTATAAAAATCATAGTACAGCAAAAAAACCTATAACCTTAGGGCTTCAAGAAGCAGATAACTTTTCGAAATGTTGCTGGATTCATTGATTCTGGCTTGAAATGAGCCCACTGTGCAGCAAAACAGTATACCCAGGGGCAAAAGCATCCAGCCGAATTATAAAACACAGCAGGCGCCGGTTATTGTGATCATTGGTTATTAGAATCAGCGGCTGAGAACGAATTCAAATAATCAAAATGCATTACATTTTCGTCATTTATTGGAACACATTTTTAATTATTAAAATTGCAATTTATCATATTTTAAAACAGGGTTGGTGATATTGGTAAAATATCGTTGTATATACACGGGATCAAAGTTTAAGAAACAAAATAATTTTCAGCAGCATTCGGTGGGTGCTCTGACACCATTCCTTTAAGTTCGTCAGAAAATTCCCCACTTATCTGATGTCAACCGAACATCACACGAACAACAGTAACCCCAGAATATCCTTTGGTCATAGCCTTGGAATAGGTCAGCATGTTGGAGTTCCAGCCACGAGAAATTGTATATTTTTCCCCTCTATATACATATTTTATATTGTGAAATTTTATTATCCTATAGATGCTATTCTTACGATTTTCGCTTATTAGAATCTCCGCTTCATAGAATCAAATTTTGATATCCCAAAGTGATAACAATAACTGGCGCCTACTATAAATCTGTTGGAACAATTTAAAGATAGCAAATTAATATTTGAAACAAATTTAAGCCAATCATTTCTCTGTGATATATCTCCTAAATATCTCAATGATATACATTTAATTTTCTTACAAATGTAAATATTCTTAACCAAAAATCAGAACTTTGCATCTTCGCCAAAAAATATTCTCGAATAAAACTTCAGTTATAAAACAAAATTTCAGGTTAACATGTTTTCCTGACATTTCACTACGCAGCCTAAAGGCAATTCGAAATTCAATTTCAGGTAGTTCGTAACAGAAATGATGCACATCTCTCTACTAAGCGATGAACCTGTCGAGTTGATAACGAGTAGAAGGTTGAGGAAGAGATTGATTATGCTATTAAAACTAACTCTCAGAAGATACAATTTCAGCAACAGAATCCGAGAACTTGGAACATAGAAAAAATTTGTTGAGCGACAAAATGGGATGAGATCAATCTCTACAAAAATGCGTTTGTTTTAAATTTCATCGAAACTTTAGTTACAATTCCCTGTGCATTTAGTTTTTCGTCTCCTTGTAGCGTTTTGAATGAGAGATTTCAAGTACGTTGGTTTTCTTTTTGCCCAAGGACGGGACATGAAAAAAAAATTCAGTCTAGATTTAGTCACGGGTTTAGCCTGTAGCGTTTCTGCTATCATTAAATTTCTTGTTATAACCTTTTTTTTTTTCAGATATTTTATTCAGTCTATCGTATCTCCACTGTAGAGTTTTAGTTGAAGCCCATTGTAAACATTACTTTTAATAAAAGTCGAAATCGTCTTTGATTCTACACATTCTAAAAAACGATAAAGCTTAATACAGAAAACCAAAGGAAAACAACAAATCATAAAACACTCAATTGTAGAAGACAGCAAAGGCAGAAGCAAACAAGCTACCAAAAATCAAGGGGTGGGATTTGGCTTAGTTATATAATGCGCCAGGGTTGTGATCTTTAGTTCCCACCTCGAGTCCTAATTGTGCCAGCATTGATATCTATCTCAGATAAATCCGTCCAGCCTTCGGTGGGAAAGGGAACACCGATGGGCTTGGAAAGGTCGCAGCCCGTACGATAGGACGTTAAGTCGTTGTCCCTTGTTCAGGAAAATTGAACTTAACTTTGTTCACGTTAAATAAAGCGCTCGATGGGCTTGAAGAGTGGCTACCATCTGTCTCCTTACAAGAGTCCAGTGGGTCCTTTCACCTACCCAACTATGAGTTTTTGATGACCTGATATTAGCTCATTGTATTCACAGATGAACCACACAAAAACCAACTACTGAAGCCACCTGAGTAAGAATTTAGCGTCGGGTATGCAGCTGCGAGATACAGATACGAATTCCGCATGTTTTAGCTATGACTCCTTGTGCTGGAGAGCCATAAGCTAAGCATGATAGAGAATACGCGGGATGGCCTTAAAGGAAGGTTTCCATATATCTCCTAAGAACTGTCCAGTGGGTCCCCTTCTCCAACATTCTTTGAGCACTGGGGATGCTTGGATCTGACAATTTAATGCCGCTCAGAGAAAAAACTAACCCACACATTTTTGGTATCGTCGTTTTGATCTAGTTGAAGTTTTGTAAGTTGAAAAGTTTTAAAAATTCATTTTTCTAAAGTATTCAGCTGGAATTAATTTTCTTTCAGTAAACATTATTTGACATCGCTTAAATCAAACTATAAGTACCGGGCCACATGCAACCACTTGAAGGGCGGGGGTGGCTCAATCGGTAGCGCTCCAGGTTCATAATCTGCAGTTCCCAGGTTGTCTCAGCTGGGTCAGTATTGAGATTTATCGCCGCAAAACTCTCCGTCCTGTCCACGGTCAGTAGGGTACACCGATCGGCTTGGAAAGGCCGCCGTTCGTCGGATGGGACGTTAGGTCGTGGCCCCATGTGCGGGAAAGCCATATCCTGTGCACGTTAGAGAACACTCTGAATGGCCTTGACGGGAGGCTACCATCTGTCTCGCAACAGCTGCTCCGGTGGGTCCTTAACCTTCTCTGAGCCTTCCGGGTCCTTGTGGCCTAACCATTTAGTCCATGGTGTGCAAAAAAAGATCTGCTCACTGGTAAAGCAATCATTTGACTCACTATACCCAAAGGCTACGGGAGAGTGAGATTTGTGATATTAGAATTGTTTATAAATGATATCGTTCAAACAAGATCTATTTGGTACTGTGTAAAAAAGAATCCTTCCTATATTATCGGTGATATATCCATCACATACTACATTGGACATGATGACAAATAATATACTATGTTTTCGGTTGGGTTGTTTTACCTCTGAACATCACTTTTTTTGCACACAATGGCTAAATAGCCAGGTCACAAGGACCCCGAGAGCTCAGAGAAGGTTGGGAGAAGGGGCCCACTGGACAGCTGTTTGGAGACAGATGTTCGCCTCTCATCAAAGTCATCCAGCAAGTTCTTTAATGTGCATAGAGTAAAGTTCTCCCCGCACATGGAGCCACGGCTTAACGTCCCATCCAACGGACGACTGTCTTTCCAAGCCAAGCGCTCCCTTTTCTGATAGCGCAGGGTGGGGATTTAGCGGTGATAAATCTGAACTTTGGCACAGGTGGGACTTGAACCTGGGAACTGTGATTTCGAGCCTGACGCGGTACCGACTGTACCCCCATCCCAACCCTACTGCTCCATCCGTGTTGTATCAATAGAAAATCAAATTCGAAGCTCCATAATTTTTGAATAAAGCATTTAAACAGAAACGTTATTAAAAAAAAGACATAGAACAAATTTAAGTCTCGATATTCAACAATATTTGTTAAGTAATTAAAGAGTTCTGGAAGTTTGAATATTTAATATCATTGCCAATCGTAAATATTTACCTCAGAAGTTAATTCAAATTTAAATAATAAGTATTATTTAAAACCATTTCATAAAATAAGTTATTGTAGAAGTTCGATATCCGATATATTTCAATATCTCCCATTTTTGCTTATTATTACAAAAATAGCTGAATGTTTTGAAGTAAAAGAAAATGAAAAATATTCTTATTGATGAATCAAATGCAATACTAGACTTATATAAGAACTCATTTTTCCGATACTCGTTTAACCAATTTATCTTTTTTTGTTTTTAGAGATAATTAAAAATTATTTAGAGGGTTGGATAGATATTGATATAGTATAATCTTTAGTACTCTTTGAATCTTTCAATAGCTTAATAGCGACCTGTAAAAATGGAAAAAGCCAACAAATATTGCAAAAGATATATATGTGCCAGAAATTTGAAATTATGGTGGTGGAGCATAAATGGTCAAGTTCGGTTGTTTTACCTCTGAGCGGCACTTTTTGCACACCATGGGCTAAATGGTCAGGTCACATGGACCCCGAAGGCTCAGAGAAGGTTGAGGGAGGGAATCAACTGGAACAGTTGTTGAGAGACAGAGGGTAGCCTCCCGCCAAGGCCATTTAGCGTATTCTTTAACGTACACAATTTATGACTCTTCCGCACACGGGGCCACGGTTTAACGTTCCATCCGATAGACGGCAGCTTTTCCAAGCCCATCGGTATCCCCTACTGACCGTGGACAGGGGGAGTAATCTTGGGAGATAAATCTCAACGATGACCCAGCTGGAACTCGAACCTGGGAACTACAGATTACGAGACTAGCGCGCTACCGACTGAGCCACCCCATGTTGCTCAGGAGTTTTGCAATACCAAAATTATTTGCTCTCTTATCCCCAGTGAGGGTGGTAGAATACAATGATAGGAAGCTATATGTCAACTTCGGTGATCACAATTCTTACAGTTTAAGAAAAATTATTTTATGCAGAGTTTTTTTTATGGGTGTCAAAAGCCATAATGAGAGGAAGCTGTATGTCAAATTCGGTTATCATAGTTCTTACAGTTCAGGAAAAGTTATTTTCGCTGCATGACATAGAGATTTTTTCGGGGGTGGTTAGAGATGACGGATGTCAAAAGTCTCACATTGCTTAAAGTCATAACTAGAAGAAACTGTAGGTCAAATTTGGTGAACATTGCACTTTCCGTTTAGAAAAAATTCTTTTTCCTGTTTTGCATAGAAAGATTTCTTTTGAGGTGGTGAATGTTAAAAAGATGAGAGGAAGTTTTATACCAAATTCGGCGATTCAACTTTTATTGTTTAGGAGAAATTCTCCGGTATTTGAGGGTGTATGTGTGTGAGGGGTGCGGAGGCTTTTTTAGGGAAAGGGGAGAAAGATGGGAGGACAGATTCCTTTAATCTATTATAAGGGGAAGCGGCTATCGAATTCTATAATCCTAGTTATTACAGTTTAAGAGAAATCCCTCCCGTTTTTACTAGAGAAAAAATAAAAAAATTCCAGGGATTCATATTTTTTTTAACGGGTGAAGAAATATTGAGGGCCAAACTCTTTCACTACTTTAATTTGCCGTATTTGGAAACTTGAACTGAATTTGGTAATCCAAGCTCTCACCATTTACAAGCACTTCGCACCACTTTTTTAGAGGGGCATTGTTTGGGGGAGGGAAAAAATTTAATGGGCCTAACCCCCTTATATTGCTCCAAGTTACGATTAGGAGAAGCTGTATACTGAATTTGGAGGTTCTAGCTATTACTATTTAGAAACAGTTCCTATCACTTTTTAAAGCTGTCGGAGGGAGGGGGAATTGGAGTAGGGGAATTTTTGGGTGTTCAAACCTTATGTCTGTCTAAATTAAGATTTTGGCGGTTCTAGCGCTTACCAGTTAGAAGCAATTCCTACTACTATTTAAAGAGGGGTGGTAATTTTGTAGAACTTTCTCAGATACATAGCAGATTATTTTCTGGTCTGGCATTTCGAAATGCTTTGATGCAATTCACAAGTACAAAACTGGGAAATATTGGCTATTGGAAGAAAAAAAAATAGGACTATTATTCATTGCTTAAAATACATTAATATGTAGATTAATGATAAGAATACGTTTCAAATTAGTAAAAAAAAGGTGTTTATAACGTTGAGAAACATATCATGGGTCTGTGAGTCCGCGAGATCCAGCGCAACCATCCGTGTTACAAAACAGTGCTTCACCGACGAAGAAATTTAATGGACTTGAAAAGAAACTGCGAAATACCGGAGGACTAGACTGTATTGAATCTGATGATGAAAAACACACTACTACGGAAATTTTACATTTCTAGCAAGAACAGAAAGTTTCAAATGTTCGTTTAAAATTTTCCAAATTTCTGCGCCCTCTAGCAATAGAAATTGAAACTTTCGAGACTTGAAAAATTCGAATGTTTGTGTTTCAATAATACCAAATGCAATTCAAAGAGATTTTTTAATTCATCTCTTAAAAAAATTCTGAATATCTAAAGATAGACAGACGAACAACAGAAGATAAAGAAAAAAAGAAACTTATTTTTTAAAGCTAGTTAAGAAATGAAATAAGTAATTTCTTTTCGTTTCAATCTTTCAACGTTTTTTATAGATTTTTTTTCTCGAACATTTTTTGTTTCATTGCTTATTATCGAAAATTTTAGTAATTAAAATTAATAAACACTCTTCAGTTTTTTTCATTATTTTTTCACAGATTTTCTCTATTTCATTAATGAATAGCCTTAAGGATTTTAATGAGCTTTACCAAGTATTTTTCAGTTTCTACGGATCATTTCTGATCTGTCTTTCTTCAAATTGCATTGAAATCTTAATTTTGTCATAAAATTATTATCTAAAGCTTTTAATAACATATAATATGAAGATGTAAAAAAAAAAGCTTTAGGCGCATTCTTCTGCATAACTGTTTTACGACAGTGTTAGTTTTTTTGCTAAACTTGACTCCGATTCCGTCAGTAATTATCGGAATAAATTCCGAGGTACTCTGCCTCGGAATTTCAGTTAGAACTCATCCCTAATAGGGAACGTAGAAGTAAAAATAATAGCTGTCAAATGGGAAAACAAATCATCATAATAATACTAAAATGTGACCTGTTTTTTATAGATTTTTATTTCCCGGACATTTTTTTGCTTATTCTCGACAATTTTTTGTGACAAATATAATCCGATATCTAAAATATGACGTAGCTCTATGTAAATGGCTAACAGGAAGTCGAGATAAGAAGTATCAGAAGACAAAGCTATTCCACTCTTCGTTTCTGTTTTTTCAACAAGTTGAAAACGTTTTTCTGATATTCCTTAATTTTACGATGGAATTAATGAACACAGATGTGAAATGAGATCAGCATGCATCCAGAATACTAAAATTTTCAGAGACCTGAAAAACGTTTCTGACAAAATCCAAATTTAAAGAATATGCACTTAAAGAAAAGAAAAAAAAGATCACTGGACTAAATTGTATCATCAAATTGGAATCCAACAACACAACGACAATTCTGAAACAAAAATGCCATGCACCTCCGTAGTCGCGTAAATATATCCTTTATGTTGAAAATAAGTAAAAAATGTGTAGTAAACAGTTTAACTATGTATCTGTAATTTATTTTTACTTATAATTTTTAAATTTTTGCAATTTATTTGATTAATTTTTATTTTGTTATTAATTTTGTGATTTAATTTTTTTAATATTGTAATTTATTTTTATAATTTATTGAATTTTTGCAATTTATTGAATTTTTGCAATTTATTTGTTAATTTATTTGTATTTTATTTTGTATTATATTGATTGTTACTTATTGTTAACAATAAATAACAAAAATATGTGTCAGTCTCTTTTAGAATTGGATTCATATTGTTATAAATTTACAATGGATGAATACTGAGCTTGGGTATAAGTATTTTTACAATACAAATTACAAAACAATGCAATCTATTATAAAAACATGGATGAAATTACTTATAAACAAATTAAATATTATCGTACATAAAGTAATAATCTTTTCTTATAGAACAGTTAAAACTAGCTGTCCTCAATTGATCAACGTTTACCTCTTAATTTGTTTAGACAATGCCCTTTATACCTTTAGAGATAAAATGACTAAACTATTCTTTGTTTACCTTCGACAATTTTGTCTTCCTTTTAGTCTCCTTCACAACTTTCTTGTTAGCTCTGACTCCCTTCTTTGTTTGTGCTATTTCAGACCCACTAGTGCTGAACCTCTTTCCACAAATACACAACTCTAACATTACATTTCTATCTTTTTTCAATTTCAGATCGGTTCTATGTTCCAGTTCGTTTGTTACATAAATCTCACGCAGAAGCATAGGCGAGCGTTCATGTCACATTTTTCATAAAGTCACTGCAACACGTTCATCTGTCGTAACAATATTGTCAAATATATATAGACCAGATATTTGTTTGATTAGTATCTATACAACAAGGAAAATTATTTTTCTTTATCTTAAAGGAAATTAGCTGCATTTTGCCACATACCCTATTGAGTAGGGTGCAAATCATTACCTCCAGAGCAAACCTCTTTATCATCATACTCCATCATCAAAGTTTCTAATTTCTAGCATTACTAGAGATTATTTGCACTATTCGTTTAAAGAGATAGTATTTTCCAACTTTTTCCGCCGTTAGAGAGCGCTTCTGAAACTTTAGTTTTCTGCCCTTATCATCCTCTAACAATGGGAATTCCAACTAATGGATGATTAAGAAAATGTCCATAGTAATATTTTGTTAGTCCCTATAAAACAGAAAAGAATTTATCCCGCACAAAAAAGTCGTGTTTTCAAAACCCCCCACCGAGGATAAAGGGCAAGGTATTGTTGCCAATGCAAACTTATTTACTATCACAGTCTTCCATCAAAATTTTAAATTTCGTTATTATATTAATTTCAATTATTTAAATTTCTAGCATAAATGGACAGTTTTCAAATTATATTAAAATGTTTGGCACTTTGCGTTTTTCTCCACAGTTAGTTGGAAGGTGCAATTAAAACTATTAAGAAATTTGTAGGATCGAATCGTAATATTTCATCAATACCTAATCCAATTCAAATTAATATTTAATTCATTTATAAAAACAAAAGCTGAAAGTCTATAGACAGAGAGAGACAACAATGTGAAATATAATTCTTTTAAAAAAACGAGCTATAACTTGACTGCTAAAATTGATAATGTGAAAACTATAACACATTTGCAAATATGTGTTCATAATTGTGTAACGTTACCGTTAAGAATTATATTGTGAAACTTATTTCGTCTATAATGATCCATTGTGGTTAGGTTTTTGTTTAATAATTTTTATTTGTTATTATTCGATTATTAACTACTTTCGCTGATTCATGTTTTAAATGCTTAAGATAAGTATGTTACAGTGTTATATTAATACAGGGCACACGTTTATGATTTAGTATGATTAATTATGATAATTATTTTGTAAAATTCAATATTGAGTATATGAACTGGGTGTTCCATTTTTAACTGTATTCCAATAACGGAAATAACTGTCATGCTCACATTTGTTTCTAAATGTGGACACGACAGTTTTACGCGGAAATCCATGGCCGCCATTATCTTCAGCCACTAGTGCCTTTTTCATTGCCTCCGTTTTTGGTGTCTAGTCCAACCACGATAAAGAACACCGCCACCGGCACAGAGACTCTATAGCATGGTCTGGTGAGCCCCAGATGGCAGGGAGCCTATGTGACTTGTTGTAAACAACCTGCGCTAGGTGGGTCGAGGATTCGCACCTCGACCCACGCGGGCCAATGAACAGTTTCCAAGAGTTGAAGCCAAGAGTTGAGAGAAGGTGAGGCGAAAAAGGCACGCAAGAGTTTAATTCAGTTCTGAACAGCCAGGCAATAGGACGTGTGGTAAGTCCTTCCAGCGAGTCGAAATAACAGAGCAGGACGAGTGCACGTATGCGAAATGTAGCTGAGGACTGATCAGCAAGGACGCCAAATTACCTGCGGCAGTACGGCCAACGAACGTGCATCTTCTTTTGGCCCACCTCAGTAGGACTAGGTAAGGATAGAATTTATTCTGATCTGGTTTTCCCACTGAGTTAGTGCTAATTGTCGCTGCCACGCTGCTCCTCTATGAAATAAGTTGTTGGCTTTTACCAGTCTTTTGAACGTTTTCTCGTAAATACGAGCTTGAACTGGCTTATTGTATGACACACGTGAAATTTCCCTGAAAAGAAAGAAACACCGCCGAGAGCGCTTGTAAGGGAAGTTATTGAGAAGTATGCTAAATAAATGTTGATTTTTATGTGAAAATGTTTTTTTGTCTAAATATATATAAGTGTACCATTCTTATGTTTGTTCTGAAAACCAGCCTCAGGCAGGCTGCAGGAAAGGAAGTCGGCCACTGATGTTGTATCTCCTCCAAAATACTCAGGGAGGTTACAACATAACTTATTTTTACTGCAAAAACGGAAATCATCATCCCTACTCGTAGATTAATTATTAATTACAGACACATATATAAACACTGCCCTACCAAAATACACTACAGGAAAAAAATTGCAACACCTGGAAGGATTAATGACATTTTATTGAACCGCAGGCAGCTGTTAGCATACATTGAGATGTACGATTTTTACATTATCCAAAAAAACATGAACCATTACCACTTTACCAGCCGGTAAAGTGGCATAATTAGTATCATGTTGAATCGCCCCACGCAGCAATGCATTCATGAACACGGTGGGGAAGGCTATTGTACAGCTCTATAATGTCCTCCTGAGGGAAGAATGCTAAATAGCGCGAAGTCTCTGTTCCATTTCAGCGACAGTGATTGGCGCACCTCTTGGATGTTGTTGGAGCTGTCGGCTCATCATGACCCAGACGTTAATTACGTTAATTAATCAGTTTAATTGATGAAAGGTCCGGCGAGCGTGCTAGCCATGGGAGTTCCTGAACGTTTTGCTCGTGCGGATACTGCAGACTAATGCAGGCTGTGTGGAGACAGGTGTTATCTTGCTGGTAAAAGGTTCCATGCTTGAACAAATGGGACAGCCACTGGCTGCAAAATGTTGGTGACATATCGTTGGACAGTTAGAGATTCCCGTATGATGACCAATTCTAACCGAGATGCATGACTAATGACTCCCCACACCAAGACACCAGGTGCTGGAGCTGTGTGACGATGTTCGCACGCATTGGGTAACGTTCCTTTCCCCTAGATGAAGGCGAACACGTTTTCTGCAGTCGTGCTGACCAAGACAAAAACAGGATTCGTCACTAAACACCACGTACACCACTTTTGTTTGTTACAGTTCTATCTGCGACACCACTGAAGACGTGCTTGCATGTAGGCAGATGTGAGGGATAAATACAGTGCCGGACGATGGGCTTGCAATGAAAACTATGAAAGCCTGTTGTTTACCGTCTGCCTGGTAGGTATTCGATGTGTTACCTGTTGCCAATCCCTTTTCAGTTACGTTGTAGTCGAGAATCTGTCACGCAATGCCATGCGTCGGAAATGGGGGTCCTGTCGCTCCGTGTCATATGTCGTCTTCTTGATCCTAGTCAACGTGTGCTGGGTCCTTCTTGAACCCACAGACGCCATACCAGCTTCTCTAAGGCCTATGATTCTTCCACGCTTCAAGTCTGACCTGTTGGAACGGCTGTCGACGTCTGCGTAAGGGCATCTTTAGCGGTTTAGGACAATTTCCACAACGTTTAGTCAACCAGGGAGCTTTGGCTGCTTTTATTTGTGTTTGACTGCTCCGCACCTGTGATGTCAGCTCGCGCCTGTTCAATTGTTTCGATCGTCCTGCAAATCTAATTAGTTCCATGCATTTCCATATACTACCGCCTCCCTAAATTTCGTCACATTTGCATAACTTCTTGAAAGTGTTGCGTTTTTTATTTCCTATAGTGTTTTAGAATATTTCCATTCTATATTTAATGTTAACTACGAAGTTCTATACCTTCTAAAATATACATTTAATGATGAAATGTAACTGAAGAAAAATTAAGATCATAATCAAATCTGTTTAAATCTCGATTTTGAACAATATTCGTTCGGTAAAGAGTAATGAAATCTGGAATATTTAACAATAAATTATCTTGCTTCATAAAAAAATCATTCATAATTGTCCAATATTGAAACAATCATTTAAACTTCCGAAATATATACTTATTTTTTAAATGGTTTAAAACAAGCCTTAACTTGCATAGTGGTTAGGAAGCTAGCCACTGTTCCAGCAAGGCAAACTTTTGTGCTGTGTTATCTCTAAGTGTGACAGTGACTTCGGTCTTAGTAGGACATGTCGTTCTATGAGAAGGCCTGTAAAAGCTAGAAGTAGCTTCTGCGATTCTTCTCTGTCCTATATGTCTCAAAATAAAAGAAAACACTCATTATTTAAACTTTAATTAATTCCTAAGGTAAAGTTAAGGCGCATTACTGTTATGAAATATTATAGCTTCCATAGCTCTTTAAATTTTTAATAAATATTGTTAAAAAGCGAGATTTCAATATCTTTAATGATTTTTAACTTTCTTCAGTCACTGTTTTCCATTAAATGCATACTTTAGAATTTATAGAGCTTTGGAATCATTTCCCATTGACATAACATAGAAATTTTTGAATATTTCGGCAGGGTGATGTATAATAGCATGATATGAATTGCTGCAGAAATTTATTGGCAACTAAACAGCAAAATAGGAAAGAGTTACAAATCTTATAACGATAATGATAAAAAAAACTTTGTTGTGGTTAAGTTTTTCAATCATTTTTTTTTGGGAGGGGCGTGGGTGGCTCAGTCGGTAACGCGCCAGACTCGAGTTCCCAAGTTCGAGTCCCAGCTGGGTCAGCGTTGAGATTTATCTCCGCAAAATTCCCCGCCCTGCCCACGGTCAGTAGGGGACACCGATGGGCTTGGAAAGCCGCCGTCCGTCGGATGGGACGTTAAGCCGTGGCCCCGTGTGCGGGAGAGCCGTACCCTGTGCACGTTAAAGAACACGCTGGATGGCCTTGACGGGAGGCTACCATCTGTCTCCCAACAGCTGTTCCAGTGGGTCCCCTCCCCCAACCTTCTCTGAGCCTTCGGGGTCCATGTGACCTGGTGCAAAATAGTGTGCAAAAAAGTGCCGCTCAGAGGTAAAACAACCCAACCCAATCAGTTTTGCAATCAGTTATGATCTACTCAGGTTTAAAATGAACCCAGGTTCATAATGATTTCATACTCTTCAGTTTAATTTTCCGTATCCACAGGAACATCCTTTCTATTGCAAGTGATCCTCTTACCTAATTACTTTAATTAGGGAACTGTTTCCAATACTCTTTTTTTTCCTGATGCGTCAAGAATAATTAAAATTAAGAAGACAATGGTATTATGTGATATCTTGAACTCTAGCAAACACTTTCGACTTCGATAATGGTAATTTTCATTACACATGTATTTTTTGCAGTTTTGTGTGAACGTTACGTAGTACATACAATGACATTTTAAAAGAGCCCCTGTCATTTGTTAAAGCACATTATGTTTCAAACACAGTTGTCTTTGACAGCTACTCTGACAGTGCAAAAATAAAAGACACAAAGAAGATATGACATTCTGTTAAGATGAAAGGCGCTGACATTAACTTCAATGAAACCATGAACATTGCAAGCCCCGAAGAAACGTTTCTGGCGAATGAGAAAAATAAATCCTGATTCATTATGCAGTTTTCAAGGAAGATGAATGAAGCAGCTATTGAAGTGAAACAAGCGTCAGATGATGAAGATGCTGTCATCATCAACAGAACTATTCAGATGCCATTTTCGAATTCTAATATATTCTTTGTCGAAGATGATAAAGAGCTTCTAGTTTTTCTTACTTTACTAGCTCTTGAAGACAGAAAAATCTTGTTTAAACAGACCAGATTGCAATAGAATAAAGGTTAAATTCATTCTTTTAGTTATTTGCTCTTCAATCATGAAGATGTTAAGGATCATTTTCTTTTTTTATATGTATTCACTAGTTGTGACACCGTATCTTCTCTTTTCCTCATGGACATGATTAATTTTCTGAAAGTACTGCAAAAATGAGATTCCAGAGAAATTCCTTTTGTGTATTAAAAACAGTGGAAAAACAAACCTCCAGTTTTTGATGAAAACTTCCTGTAACAGAAGGCACATTCTTCAGTAGAATTAAAGATATCATACAGTGCTGTAGTCGTTTCATCTTTTTGTTTTCATTTTCGTCATTCCCATCTCATTAAAAACGAGAAAATGGTACTGGTTGGTTTCTGAGAATAATCCTTAAGTAGGATTTCCCAATTACTAAAATATTCCACAGGACACAGAAAAGGTTAAAAAATAGTTTATATATGGAATAAAATTTTACAGTAGTTTTCCCAGAATAAATAGACCGTTTGCTATCTATTTTTAATAAAAAAAAATAAATAAATTCCCCCTCAAGCAGCTGCTTGCCACAGAGGTCTGATAGGAGCCTGTCAGTATATATGCCAAAGTAGAAGGTCTGAGAGGATGGCAGGACCTCAGCAGAAAAACGACACATACATCCACGCCTTACCCGGGGCTCGAACCTAGTTCCCTTAGATCAGTAGCCAAGCGTACTAACCACTCGGCCACGGGACGGCAACAAAATGCCGGACATTAATTTGGATTTCAAAGCAGGTAGACAATTTTGAGATTTCCTCCGGGTATGTACCTGGTTGGTTTGTTTTACCTTTGAGTGGCACTCAGTCGGTAGCGCGTCAGGCTAGTAATCTGCAGTTCCCAGGTTCAAGTCCCAGCTGGATCAGCGTTGAGATTTATCTCCGCAAAACTGCCTGTCCTCGTTCAGTAGGGGACACCGATGGGCTTGTAAAGGCCGTCGTCCGTCGTATGGGACGTTAAGCCGTGGCCCCGTAGCTCCGTGTGCGGGAGAGTCATACCCTGTTCACATTAAAGAACACGCTGTATGGTCTTAACGGGAGGCTACCATCTGTCTTCCAACAGCCGTTCCAGTGGGTTCCCTCCTCCAACCTTCTCTGAGCCTTCGGTGTCCTTGTGACCTACCCATTGTGTGCAAAAAAATGCCGCTCAGAGATAAAACCAACAGAAAGTATCATTAGGCAAACTTTCAAAATAATTTTTAATTTAATAAACGTTTACGACAGATAAAACTTTTGATTAAATTAGTACATAGGAATGTTAATATAACGAAATTGAGCTGGCGACCAAAATATATTCATTATACTGAAATTTCTTTATTCTGAATTGTAATGAAAAACAAAAAGTGCTATGAGAGTTGCCATGAGACCCAGAGGGCTCAGAGAAGTCTTGGGGAAGGGGACTCACTGGACAACTGTTAGGAGACAAATAGTAGACTCCGCTCAAGACCGACACGCACAGGGTATGGCTCTCCCGAACAAGTGACCATGGCTTTACGTCCCCTCCGGTGGTCTTTCCAAGCCCAACGATATCCCATACTGACAGACTGGGAGTTTAGCGGAGATAAATCTCAATGCCGAGCACAGGTGAGAATCGAACCTCGGAACTGCAGATCACAAGACTGACACGCTACCGAATAAACCAAACCCTACCCCCCCCCCCCCCCCCCCCAAAAAAAAAAAAAAAAAAAAAAAAAAACAACGTTTAAGCATCATTTCCTCTTTCATCTCATATATCATAAAATTAAAATTGAAATCCCACATCCACTTTTCGATTATATATTTTATTGCACTTCAAAAGATTTGACTCATCCGAATTTCTTCCGTGGTACTAATTCAACAAGACTTATTTAAACAACAAATTTTCCACGTAAAAAACAGTTAATTTTTTTTCCTCAACTGACAGTTTCCTTGTATAAGGAAATAAACTGTGAAGTGCTTTGGTCTCTTACAAAACTGCCTGCTAACTTAATACGGTTTCTTCGCATGCGTGACCACAACTGCCCACAGCTAAAACAATTTAGTAGAATGACCACTATTCCATTAAGGAGACATGGAGAAGGCACGAGACCATTACTTGTCTCAATTGCTCCTGGCCACTCACCGCATTCTTCCCTTCTCCTCGGGATAGGTCATTTTCATTACGTAACAATCGCGATGTGTTGTCTATTACATCAAACTGAGAGATTCGATGTCTGCTTGGGAGACGTAATCATCTACTACGGCAAAGAAACTGACAGCTTTCCTATATCTTTGCGTTGTGTTTACATGGTTGCAACTCTGGCCTTTTCGATGTCAAGCGCTTACAAAATAATAAAGCGTTTGAGAACTAATGTCATTTATTATTGTTTAACTCCTTTTCCGAAATGGAAATGATTTGTTGCTTTCGTTTTTTGACTGTGACATTCAAGTATTTTTAAGAGAAAAACTGATTTTTTTTTGTGATGGGTAGAATAAGTATAACATTATTATTCGCATTTTCAGAGTTTTTAAAAAGTACGACTTTTCACCGTTAGGGTGTCTTAAAGATATCACTTAGCAAAAATGTAAAAGAATACTATGAGCAATATATTCATGGGTGTTGGGTTGTTTTACCTCTGAGGGTTATTTTTTTTTTGCACACAGTGTGCAAAATGACTAGATCACGATGATGGCTAAATCCCATGGAATCAGAATATATTGGGGAAGGGGAACTACTGGACAGCTGTTAGGGGACAGATGGTATCAAGACCATCTATCGTGTTCTTTAACGTTAACAGGGTATAACACTCCTGCATAAGGAGCCAAGACTTAACGTCCCATTCGATGGATGGCGGATTTTCCTATACTAACGGTGTCCTCTTTCATTGAGACACCGTTTCTGACCAAGGGCAGGGTGGGGGGGAGGTAACGAAGAGAAAACTCAAAGCTGGCACTGGTGGAACTCTAATCTGGGAACTGCAGATTACGAATGTTGAGCCAACTTTAGGACTTTAGTCCACTTATTCATGGGGAAAATAAGAAATTTTGGTGGTAGAGTGTGAATGCCAATGGGTTTACACTGACAGCAGATATTTACTCCTATCCCCAAGCGCAACTTCGTTTCTTTAATAGATTAAGAGAGAGAAAATATCTTTCTAGGTTGTTAGGTGTCAATTAAATATTACTATTCGCAGTTTTTAGAATCATCTATTAGTTTCAATTTGGCAAAAGATGCTAAATTTGAAATAAGGCAAATATTTTTGCTTTCAAAACGAGCACTCCACATATTAAGAATTACTGAGGAAGTGTTTTCCCTAGAATCCATAATTATAGATAGAATTTAGTTGTTCGGGGGGGGGATTTCATTTTTAAGGAGATGAAATTTGTATTATATTATTCTCTGAATAAATATCTGAATAGTCCTTTATTGGACACAATGGGCTAAATGACAAGATCACAAAGACCTCACGAACTCAGAGAAATTTCGGATAGATGATTCACTGAACAGATGTTAGAAAAAATATAAAGATAAAAAGTCTCATCATAATCATACAGCATATTCTTCAACGTGCAAATGGTTAGGATATTCCTTCGCATGGAGCACGGTTTAACGTTCCATCCATGCACGACAGCATTTCTAAGCCTTTTGGTGACCCCTTTCTTATTGAGAGCTCAGCGGAAAAAGTTTCAGTACCTTCACAGATGGATTTCAAACCTGAGTCCCGTGTTGCCGGTAAACCCACTCCTCCATACCTTCGGTAAGAAAGGGGACACCCATGGACTAGGAAAAGCCGCCATCCGTTGGATGAAGGTAAAGATGTGATCACTTGTGCAGGCGAGTCATACATTGTGTACATTAAAACCACTCTCAATGGCTTTAAACGTTAAGTAATAAGCCAATCAATCAATTTACAAAGAAAAATACGAGTGAACCGAAAGAAGCACATGGTTTGTCTGGGCCACTAAAGTAAATTATCACAAAAAAATCAATAACGACTTACTATGAAGATATAATAAAATTAATATACATTTTAAAAGGTTTTTTTAATGATTATTTCAATATTAGAGGACATGATCAGATAAATAAACAGATAAATTAGGGTAAAGATAATATGTAACAATATTTTAATTCATATAAAATTAACTATTATGGACTAGGGGGGAGTTGAAATTTTTATTCTCTTCTAAAGGGGGCGATGGTCCAGAAAAGGTTGGGAATCAGTGGTCTAAACCCTGTCTGGAAACCCAACTGTTATAGCTGCATCAAATGCGGACGCATTCACCAGGTAGTCGCTCCCAACAGATTGCGAATGGCTGTCGACGAAACGCTTTATAAAATGTTTTCAAATACTCTTCCTCAGACTAATACATAACTTTAAATATCAAAATAATTAATCGAAAGACTTGAATTTCAAGAATAGCTTTCTATCCATATCTAAGCATCAATTTAATAATTACTACGAATAAATAAACAGTTAACAACTACGAATAAATAAACAGTTATATAAATTTGTAAAGCAACATAATTTATTTTTGATTGTTCGAGCGTCCATAATTATTTACATACTGAACAAATATTTGCAAAAAATTGAGATTTTAATAGACTTCATTGTGATCTTTGACTTATCTTCAATCACATTTTTACGTTAAATGCATGCATTAGAAGTTACAGAGCTTCGAAGTTAGATTCTCGTTGTTATAACATGGAAATTCTGTAACATTCTGATAGGGAAGCGTACATTATATGGATATATTATTTAATTATACTTGAAACTGTTCAAGAATTGTTACATAACAGAGAAAGAGAAAACAGCTAGTGGAGAATGTAAAAAGTCCAATAAAGTCAGATACTTTTGGTTAGCTATTCTTGAAATTCAAGTCTTTCAATCAATTATTTTGATATTTAAAGTTATGTATTAGTCTGAGGAAGAGTATTTGAAAACATTTTATAAAGCGTTTCGTCGACAGCCATTCGCAATCTGTTGGGAGCGACTACTTGGTGAATGCGTCCGCATTTGATGCAGCTATAACAGTTGCGTTTCCAGACAGGGTTTAGACCACTGATTCCCAACCTTTTCTGGACCATCGCCCCCTTTAGAAGAGAATAAAAATTTCAACGCCCCCCTAGTCCATAATAGTTAATTTTATATGAATTAAACTATTGTTGCATATTATCTTTACCTAATTTATCTGTTTATTTATCTATTAAAAATCATAATACCGCCCCCATGGAAGGCTCCAGCGCCCACTGGGGGGCGGTATCGCCCCCGTTGGGGATCTATGGTTAGACGAATAGAGCGAACCTAAATTGGATTGTTTGTATACAGATTTTCTGAATTCGAAGATCGAAACATTTCTATTTTTTAAGCTGAAGATTTAAATTGATGCTTAGAATATAACTTTAGAGAAGAAAAAAGATGATATTTGGTGGCTTATTGTCGTCCTAGCAACCGGAGTTAGAGAGAAAAATAGTTTGTAATGGAATAGAAAGTTCAAACGAATAAATGTATTCATCTTTTATTATGATAATTTACCGTTTGCATCAGAAGGGCTTAGCAGCTGACGATATAAAATTGCAAAGAGCAAAAAGGAAGAATAATATACAAAGTTCAATTTTTATATTTCACAGTAATCAGTTTAAAAATACTTTCACCATACATTGCGTTACCAAATTATAATAAACGCCTCTTTAATACTTTGTTGTCTGTAACGTGGGTAGTTCCCAAATATCAAAGTTTTAATGCTCTGCGCACAGTCTTCGTTGAAATGGGTTTACAGGTCTGTTAGCAATCATTTCTCTCAGCTGATGAACTGCAGGAGCTCTCTTTTAACGTACAGTTCTTGCCAACAAACGGCTGTCCTTGTCTATCAGAGAATTTTCCATCTCTCATTTTCCACAGTTTGTGGACTTTTTTGAGACCATTGCCATTCTCCATACACCTGGGATATCATGCCTCGTGATTTTTCGTTGAGTTTCATCACCTACTTTATGGAAGCTTCATCCCATCATGCTCCAAAGAAGAGTCTCCTATCGAAGTCAATCAGATCAACATTTTTATCCATGTCGCACTTGATTTTGTTTTCCACTATGCCTTTACGGCTTTTATAGGAGTAGTGATGTAAAATACTTACGACAGTAAGAAATTTTGCTTCATTAGCAGGGTTCATGATACTTTTCCGCACGATACAGTTCCTAATAATTTGGCTAGACAGGGTATAACTGATTGTGCTGAATGAGTTAGAGGTATATGGGTAACGGTAATTCTAACTAACACGTAGAAATGACAGAGGTCTGAAAATTTGCACCTAGGAGTAATTCGGATCGTAGACCTCAGGAAAAGTGCAAAATATCAGACATTCAAAGTGGCATCCAAAGTCAAATAGAGGTCAGATTTCATTTCTAATCATGTTCTAGATGTGCTACAAACGTAAAAATTTGCATCTAAGATTAATTTGTAGCGCATATTTCAGAAAAAAGGGATGGTGTGAAGTCTCTCTATCGTTTCAAACTGTTAACTAGGATGTTTCGACTGCCGAGAAATCAAGAGGATCCTTTGATATATGGAGATTGCTTTCCCGTAGGTAAATGCAAAAAGAAGGGGTTCAAAATGTTCTTGACATGCATCTGCAGAACAAAAGCCATTGCACTTACCTCAACAAAACTTTTACTGTCCTAGAAATTTCCCCCCTCCAACATCTATGCAAAGCTGCAAATGTCTACACCAATTCTGGAACGCTTGGTAGTACTCCTGTTCGGGAATACTCCCAACTCTGAATGAACGCATTTTTTGCAAGGTCTTGCACCCTTAAAAATGGCTTCCCAGCAATACTACTTCTAAATATACATTTAATAGGAATATGTGACTGAAGATAATTTAAAGATCATAATCAAATCTATTTGAATCTCGAGTTTCCACAATATTTGTTCAATATTTACAGAGTTATGGAAATGGGAGGTTTAACATCAAATTATATTGTGTTATAAAAATCATTCACAATTACCTAATATTGAAATAATCATCACACAAACTTCTAAAGTGTGTATTTGGCTTATTGTTTGGTCTGAAACAGTGCTTATTTAAAGTTTAATTTCATGATGTATTACTGTTCTAATATTCTAGTATTCATAACTCCTTAAATGCCGAATGAATGTTTCTGCTCGGTTTCTATATCAGCCATAACCTGTAAAAAATAATTGATGAAGAAACAATTCCATATAAAAAACAAGAAAATTAGAGAGTGGTTACTACTATTACTAGCGATCACATCGCAACCTGCTTCAAGTTGCACCCACTTCTATGTGCCCTTGATGAGTTGCAGTGTTGCCACTCTGCTGCCTGCATCCTCAGAAAAAGCTTGAAGTTTGGGTTGTTTTACTTCTGGGCGACATTTTTTTTTAATACAATGGGCTAACAATGGGACAGGTCACAAAGATTCCAAAGGCTCAGAGGAGATTGGTGGAAGGGAATCTACTAGACAGCTGTTAAAAGAGAGATAGGAATCTCCCGTCAAATCTAACCAGCATATGCACAAGGTGGGGATCTCCTGAACTCCATGCAATGGTTTAATATCTCATTCGACAAACGGTGGTCTTTCCAAGTCCATTGGTATCAACTTTCTGTCCAAGAGCAGGGTGGAGGTTTGGCATGAAGATAAATCTCAACGCTAGCACAGGAGGGATTCGAACCTAGGAACTTCAGATTACTAATCTGCTGTACTACCTATTGAACTAATTCTGTAAGAATATTTTGGTGCTTTAGTGTTATCACAAGTATGAGAAACTTTATGCTGACATTAAGGTAGATGTTGCCCCAAGCTTGAAGAGTAAAATGAAGAAGATGCCATAAACTATTATTAAACTAACTTTGAAATATTAATCCTCACATAATATCATCATCTATCTTAATGTAATCACCAAATTTCTCGTATTTGTTATGATACCACTAAATCATTGAAATAATGTAATTACATGGAATTAGCCGTATCGCGTTAGAGAAATTACCGAATACATGGAACTGCACAGAATCTTACAGGTATGAACAGAGTATGACTTTCCTGAACTCCATGCCAGAGTTTAAAGTCCCATCTGACAAACGGTGTCCTTTCCAAGACTGCGTGAAGACAGAATCTTTTCCATGGGAGAAGAAGTAAATGCCTTCCATGAGCAAAGGCAAATTGAAAAGAAGTTCTTGGAAAATAAAGCTATTGAGTTGTTTAACCTCTGGCCGGCACTTTTTTGCACACAATGGAACAAATGGCCAGGTCATAAGGACCATATGGGCTCAGAGAAGTTTGGGAAACAGGGACCGACTGACAGCTGTTAGAAGTCAGATGGTAATCTCCTATCAAATCCATACAGTATGTTCTTTAACGTGCATATACCTGTGCACGTTAAAGAACATACTCTATGGATTTGATTTTATACGAGCTTGGCGCGCTACCGACTGATCTACCCCCGACCCAGGCGTGATTGGGAAAGCAATAGAATGTGTGAATGGCCAGATATTCTCTTGTGGAGAGCACTGAACGTTACGATGCATTGTACGTTAGTAATGCAATATACACAAGCCTGTCTCTCCCTTCTGTAGAGATTTTAATCCAACTGCATTGCTTAGGCGCATTTCACAACACCAACTAAAGTGTATCTACCACTTAACCTACTTTACAGTGTATTTCATCTCCCTTCAATAAATAGAGTCCAGGAGCATTTTAATGAAACACTGCACACGTGTTTTCAATTCCGACACATCAAGTGCCTATTTTCCCTTCCTTATACAATTTCAAATATAGTATTATCTCGATATTTACATATTAATAGAAGAAATCTATCACTACCTCTTGTGTTCTTGACCGTTATCCCGACCCCTATTTGACCTTAAAAGTAGCACCAGTTTGAAATTTTTAAACGTTCTCAGACCTAAGATGCGAAATACTCCTTTGCATGAAAATTTCACTTTTCTAGCACAGAGAGATCGAAATTTCCAGAATTTCTTAAAGTTCCTGAGGTGTAGGACCTGAAATACCACTAAACACAAATTCGTAGCGCTTATCAATAAGAGGTAGAAATTTGACTTTCATCTCAAAGAACCTAGCACTTGTAGATCTAAGTTCTACCCCTACGTGACCTCCATTTGACCTTAGGGAACACGTGTCGGAAGTAAACTTTCGGATTCCCTTTGATCTGCAGACAAGCCCGCTAACCACTTGCCCACTTTAATTACAATACTAACTTTCATTCATTTATTGTTAAACGTATTGAACTGCAGTTATAAAGAAATCTAAAATGTGTTTTCTCGGCGCTATGTATTCCTGTGCTGACTGCAAAACATATTTTGAAACTGCAGCTCTGCAAATAAGGCTTCTTTGAAAAGATGTTTGTGTTCAAGAATGAATGAAATTGTTACTTTTTAAGAAATTCGACTAAATGTCCTATTCTTCAATGATTAGAAAGAAGCTATGTAACATCTCGAAATTTAATAAAGTTCTTGAATACTTTACTGCTCTCCTGAGGAAACTATATTGAGCTCAAGGAAAATGATTAAAATCAAGCCGTACATCTTTTCTTTAGTATTCTAGTCTTTATCACTTATATTAATAGCAAAATATCCTTGTATTTTGACTGGAATAGGAGAGTCAATACGATTAACCTTTCCAGTAAAGAAATGAGCAATAAATTGTATTTTGACTTTAAAGAAGATAATTCCAAAACTTTAAACGAATATTGCAAACGATCTATTTAAGCTAAAATTTTTGAACATTTGGTGGCAGAATGTGAAACTCAAGAGGTTTACATTAGCAGCCTTGTTTTTAGGTTGTAGGGAGCAGGGTTGTCTCAGTTCGTAGCGCTACGGACTCGTAGTCTGTAGTTCCCGGGTTCAGCCTACCTCCTGTGTCGGTGTTGAGATTTATCTCCGCTAAACCTCCATCCTGTTCTAGGTCATTGTGGACGCCGATGGGTTTGGAAAATCTGCCTTCCGTCGGATGGGACATTACGTCATGGCTCCGTATACAGGAAAGCGTACTCTATACTCGTTAAAGAACACGCTGGATGACCTTGATTAGAGGCTTTCATTTGTTTCCTAACAGCTCTCCAGTGTGTTCACTCCCTCCAATCTTCTCTGAGCCCATACGGTCCTTTTGACCTGATGATCTAGTCCCCTTGTGTACAAAAACAGTGTCGCTCAGAGATAAACAACCCAATCTTATGGGGTGGGGAGATGAAACTTTTTTTAAAGAGATAAATGAGTTTTTTGTGTGTTTTATAGGTCTAATAACATATTACTATTTGCCTATTCCCAATCACCCAATAGTTCAAATCCTCACTGTCAAATAGTGCTAAATGCAAAAAATTAATTTTGTTCTCTTTGAAACGAATATCGCATAGTCGCCAGTGGTGATATATTATTATGCTAGTTTGTGTTTTAGTTAATTTCAAGAAAAATGTCTATGATCTGCGGAGCTGCTGTTAAATGGTTCCTCCTCTATAATTCTTAAAATATTAAATAGACGGCATTTTGAGATATTTCAGGGAGATATACAATTTATGCCCAGTGAAATGTTTTCTTTGGATTATTTTACCTCTGAACTGCCTTTTTTTGCACACAATGGGTTAAATGGCTGGGTCACAAGGACCCCAAGGGCTCAGAAAAGGTTGGAGGAAGAGGATCCACTGGATTGCTGTTACGAGACAAATGGTAGTCTTCCATCAATTGTGTTCTTTAACGTGCACAAGATATGGTTCTCGGTCACACGGTGACACAGCTTAACGTCCCAGTTGAAGGACGGCGGCCTTTCAAAGCCCATCAGTTTCTACTTTGTATTTTTTGGAAGGGTTTTGCAGAGATAAATCTCAAACCTGGTTCAGCTGGGACTCGAACCTGGGAACACTCAGATTACGAGCCTAGCGCGCTGCCGACTGCGCCCTCATGCCCAAATATTTTCATAAAAAGAGTATTTTGAAAGTTATGGAGCTTTGAATCTGGCTTTCCATTTAAATACATAAAAGTGTATAAATACCTTTGGTAATATGGCGCAGTAATTTACAAGGGAGTGGCACGCCCTCTAACGGAGTGTCCTGTTACAAATAGTTGCTCAAAGAAATGCTTTGTCGTTTGTCTTTTTTTATGCAGATATTAATTTTTTTTAGACAAATGAAAATAAAATTAACTTTGGACAGCTATCGATGAAATATTAGCATTGCATTTCCTTACTTTTTCAAATGTTTTGTTTGTGCTTTCTAAGGTGAGAAACAGTTGAGAATTGCAAAATTTTCAACTGGTGGAGTGTGAGCTTTACATTCACAGCAATGATTTGCCATTAAACTCCACGGGATGGGAAAATAAAACTTTTTTAGAAATAATTGAAAATTCTCTTTGAATGGAAATAAATGTTTCACTCTTTTAAATCATCCGAGATTTTTAATTTTATTCGTTAGAGGACGCTAAATGTGGAAAATAAAAATCTGTGGAAAATGCAACTTTTTTTTTTTCTTTTTATGTTTTGAAATTGTTAATAAAATATTATTAAAATATCCATTAGTGAGAATTATCACTGTGAAAAGATGCAAAAGTCAGAAAATGAAAGATGTCATTCTGTTTGAAAACGACCATTTCATATTCTCCAGAGGCGATATGTATTCTTGTTTCCTTTTGCACTGAAACCACGCCGAATAAGCTGATAGGAATTTTTTTATCAAATAAAATTTATATTTTTATTTGTGTGATGGACTATGCCCGATGTCGTGGCCGCCGGAGGACGATGAATTCGTCCCTTAATTACCTTCACCCTTACTTCGGTGAAATGACAAGTTCGTGGGTTGTTGTTACATCCGTACCGACGTATGCCTCAGCTTGCTATGTCAAGTGATGTATAAAAATATGTCCAACAATTCACGAATGAGAGTTGCATAGGGACGACACAGTTTATTCACACTATAATACAATCACGTGCTTGGGATGCTCCCGACTCCGTAGGTCTTTGCTGCTGCAAACAATTACGCAATGAGGTGGAGAACCACACACTTTGCAGATTCTCGCTTTACCGACCTCAAACTCGGCAAAAGGATAATGAACCTTTGCCTATAGTCGCTCAAAAAATATCCGAACACCATGGTTGATTACAGAATTCAGAAAAAATATCTGGCAACGATTTTTTGTATGTACATGTGGTACATGTGGTTCACGCAGAATCCACAGAACTGTATCAGATTCACCAAGAATCTTGATTCTCACTTAGAATCGAACCCTATCCTTAGGGATTTCATTCGAGTAAGAGCAGCGTCCTTTTGACGCATGCTCAAACGTTCTTCCTGTTTGACCACTACGCTCAAGTCTGTTGTTTTCTTATGGCATGGATCCTCTGCCGTGCCGACCTCGCGCCCCACGCTAGTTGTGAAACGGCCATGAAATGCTTCTCGGACATGTCACCCACGCAGGCAGCCAGCTCAGACCCGAAAAAAACATCTTATGAGTCACATCCCTACAATAGCACTTCCAAGAACACACTTAATACATAAAATATTTTACAACAACAACAATAATACAATAAAATGCAACAATAAATAAACAAATTAGAGGGACATGACAATTTGCAATGCTTCACCTAAACGTAATTGCACTGTTAATATTTTTACGATGTAATCTTTATTGTATAGGGAGTATAAGTGTTATATATTGAAAAAATCTCAGTTTAAATGAATAATGTAAATTTCAGATTTAAAGTTCGGGATAATTTAGATTTTGCATTTTCAGATTTAGAAAGTAACGTTAATACTTTGGTTAAAATGTTTTGGAGGGTGGGAGACGTCATTTAGTTGGTCTTTTACTGTCAAAAGTTTGGATGGTAGTAATGCAGAAATGTATGTTAATGTATTAAAATCTAATCTCTTGCAATTAGTTTTCTTTCATTAGATCTGCAGATAATGGCACGAAAGGTTTGCTAAATCTCTCACAAAGATTTTGCAAGCAGTTATAGTGAGTATTCTGACGCATATATATGATGGCATGGACGCTGAACTGTTCAGCGTCGCATCCTACATACGGAACCTTTCGAAACCCATCGGCATCCCCCTTTCTCACTGCTGGAAGAACTGGGGTCAGCGGAGAATAACTTCAACGCTTGCTCAATTGGGAATCGAACATGGGAACTTCGGATTACGAGCCAGGCCAACACTTCTTAAACAGAAGGCCAATGTACCAAATTTTTGACGTCATTAAGTAGTCCTAATATATAGGTAATTTTTACAATTTTTATTCTAATATTATTACTGGTTGTCACTTGTGCTAATCTTTATACTAATGTTTATCTATAAATATATTCCATTTAGGAAGAAAATTATTCGTATTTATTATCAAATATAATAATGCTAATTAATACAAATAAGTGTTCTTCTAAATAAAATATATTTATAAACATTAGTATAAAGATTAGCACATAATCCATCAGTAATAATATTAAAATCAAAAATGTAATGAGTTTCTATATAGTAGGAGTACTTAAGCTGACGTCATAAATTTGGTCCTTTGGCTTTCTGTTATAGGAGGTGTTGGCCTGGCCCGATACCGACTGAGCCAACTCCAGCCCTAGGATGCTGTAGAAAAAGCTAACATCTGAGGCAACAGTAGCCAAAATGTATTTCTGGAATGGATCTCCTCGGAAAACAGAGAAGAATAAGATAGGAAATGAGTAAATTATAAAATAAACCGTTAAAGTAAAAGGAAGATGTCGGAGAGATATTGTAATAAGAATACTGGGATCTTAGGGACATATGAATAGGATGGATGAGAGAAGATTGGCAAAGAAAATATGGAAGAAAAGGAAAGCCCAGGAAGAAATGGGACGATGGTATGCAGGACGCGATGAGAAGAAAGGCTTTGGAGAAGAAAATTGGATAGATAGAATGAAGTGGAAAGAAATGATGTCTACTGCAGACAACCTCAAAATAGGGAAAAACTTTAAGTAGGAAAGTAAGAAGTAAGAAGAATGAGAAGGAAAGTAAGAAGAATAAGAACACGGAGCAGATATTTTCCGATGGAGAGTATTGCGCGATGTGTACCGGGGATTTTCTTTGTGACTACGTGAACTTTGTTGTATTGATTCGTTGCTATTGGTCTGCGAAGATTGTGCTGCTGTGCCAGTTTTATATTGCAACAAGCTCCAAGGCTGACTAGCAATGCTTCAGCTAACAAGGTCGAATGACTTCTTTCGAAGACTTAACAGTTTAGTTAAGAAGTTGGGAGTGATGTATTGTCCATCAAGAGTGCCGTGTTGGTTTTTTTTTAAAGTGAAAGGTTTTTTGCTTTAAAAGTACTTTATGTCTCAATATTTAGAAACTGCTAAACAAAAGGCTGCTTTTCTAGGCGAACTTCTCATATTCAAAATCAAGTGACTCAATCGAGTCGGAAAAAATGAGTGGGAGAGCAAGAAACTGGATTTCAATTGCAATATAGCATTTTAAATTCCATTTTAGAGGCCTTTTTAAGTTTTTCTTGAAAAATACATGAAATGTGCATAAGTTGAATAATTTTTTGTTTCTGTTAATCTTACTAGCTTTCTTAGGAGAGGAGGGGTAAATGATCTACTTTTCCTTCCCCCTACCCATAGATCCTGCCCTTTTCAGACATTACTTCCCTTCAGAAAAAGAATGTAACCAAAGGCAAGCAACTACTAAATTAAACTCGGAAAGCATTAAAATCTATCTGTGAATACAATAAACTCCCGATTGTCCGGTGATCAAGTATACGGAATTCTCATGCAACCGGCACAAATTTTAAATTATCCATATGAACTTGGTAAAATAAATTTCAATGCACATGATAGTTCTCACGACTGCCACAATGCCCTGGCGTCGTCCTTCACGCATTGTTGTTGCTCTTATGCAATGAACGCAAGTTTGCTATGCATTACGGCCATTAAAGTAGCACGCTATGCATTACGGCCATTAAAGTAGCACGCTATGCATTACGGCCATTAAAGTAGCACGCTATGCATTACGGCCATTAAAGTAGCAGGTAGTTGAATTTGTGATTGTGTTGTTCTGTTTAGCTGAAATCTTTCACCCTTCCATTTGTAATGCTGTCAAAGAAAATTAGTACTCAAGGATTAAAGCAAAAACGGGTTACTTTGAAACAAAAAAATTGAAGTATGCAAAAGGGTGAAAATCGTAATGTACTCATGCAGGGATTCAAAGTTGGCTTGTCAATGACCTATGATATTAAAGAGAGAGATGAAATCGTAGAATGGTGTCATATACTTCATACCCCTAAATGTGAAAACTTAGATAGTTAATTGCATGAATTTTTTTTTTTGTTAAAAGGATGGATTTAAGCATTTATTAAGTGTGAAAATATGTATAAAACAATTATATTTACATTTGCATTAAGGGAATTATACTTCATTTTTATTAGCTGCATTTTCATTTCAATTAAATCTGGAATGCAAGCTTGTACCTACTGGATTTGGTTTTTATAAAAATATTTCTCATGCAACCACAGATTCCTCTAATCGGAAACTCCCATTCCTCATAAACACAGGATGAATGGGAGTTCACTGTACATATTCTTCTGCCTTATGACTTTTTTATTAGATTTGTGCAAAGAACTTATTGAAAATCCAGTTTGAAAACTTGAAAACAAATGTTTGATGAGTTTCTTAAAAATAATATACCAAAGACAATATTCCGAGTGATTCCACATCAAACAACTTGAGTGTAGTGCGACTCTAATCACACTCAAGGGATGAAGATGTTTGTGTTGTTTGTGTTGTTTTACCTCTGAACGGCACTTTTTTGCACACCATGGGCTAAATGGCCAGGTCACATGGACCCCGAAGGCTCAGAGAAGGTTGGGGGAGAGGACCCACTGGAACAGCTGTTGGGAGACAGATGGTAGCCTCCCGTCAAGGCCATCCAGCGTGTTCTTTAACGTGCACAAGGTATGGCTCTACCGCACACGGGACCACGGCTTAACGTCCCATCTGACGGACGGCGGCCTTTCCAAGCTAATCGGTGTCCCCTACTGACCGTGGGCAGGGCGGGGAATTTTTGCGGAGATAAATCTCAACGCTGACCCCGCTGGGACTCGAACCTGGGAACTACAGATTACGAGCTTGGCGCGCTGCCGACTGAGCCCCCCCCCCGCCCCCCTGAAGACTGGTGTCAAGCAATTGTTTTCCCTAATTTCAAAAGCCAAAGCGATCTTACCGATCAAAATATTATCGACCTATCTCTCTTACCAGCATCACACATAAAACTATAGAGAGTTACATTTTATCTAAGCTTCTTTACTTTTTATTATGCAATAACAAAATTTCTGATAAGAAATTACGGATTTGTACCTGGTCGATCAACAACAATGCAGATCTGACACTGCCTAAACAGATGAACATCAGCACTAGAAGAAGGGCAAATCTCTTTTAAAAAACTAGCATATTACGGTATTCCCAGCAAAATACTTAGTTGTTACACGCCTTATTTTCAACTTGCATTCAATATATTAAAGCTGGCAGCACAATATCACTCGTTAAGCGCTTTACTAGCGGTATCGTATAAGACTCTGGTTTAGATGCATTGTGTTTCGTCGTAATTTTCGCCAGTCAATTCATTCTATTTTAAGGCCAGTTTTGTCTATTTTGATGATATCAAATTCAACACTACTCTTGCCAACTCTGCGAACCATGATACACTTCAAGAAGCGTGCGATAAAATTGCACAATGGAGCCTCCCCCTAATACTCTGCCTCAGTGGTTCTCAACCTTTTATGCTTCACGTACCCCCTGGAAATGTGCAAGTAACTGGCGTACCCTTCGTAGAGATAGATAAAACTACAGTTATAGTTGGGTTGGGTTGTTTTACCTCTGAGCGGCACTTTTTTGCACACCATGGGCTAAATGGCCAGGTCACATGGACCCCGAAGTCTCAGAGAAAGTTGGGGGAGGGGTCCCACTGGAACAGCTGTTGGGAGACAGATGGTAGCCTCCCGTCAAGGCCATCCAGGACTTTTCCAAGCCCATCGGTGTCCCCTACTGACCGTGGGCAGGGCGGGGAATTTTGCGGAGATAAATCTCAACGCTGACCTAGCTGGGACCCGAACCTGGGAACTACAGATTACGAGCCTGGCGCGCCACCGACTGGGCCACCCCCGTCCCACAGTTATAGTAATAACAATGGGAATAAAATGAAATATATATATACATTAAATTTTGTATTTATAAATGACATATATCGATAAACACAAAAAAATGACATAAACAATTTAACAAATCTTATAAAATTATAAACATTTTACTGGGTAATCAGTGAAATGGTCGTGCTTGTTTACGATTGCACAGTTCATCAGTGGTTGGGGTTACCTTGCTAAGGTAGAGTCGCAAGTCATCTTCAACATCCATACTGTTCCTATATTAATTTTTTAAAGCAGTTAAAGATGAAAAACCAGTGGAGTGGATATTTATTTACATTATTTATCTCCCATTCATCGCTGTTGAGATAAATTAAATAAATGACGATTATTTATTCATGCGGCTCGTGATTTGTCACGAGCCGCATGAAAATACCTGTTTTTACGCATTTAAAAATCATCTTATTGATTTCTATCTCATTTGCGTTTCTGATTGATTATTCTTATTTGCATCGAAAGTGATCCGAAGATGTGATCTTCGTTCTAATCTGTATGAATAGACTATTTCAGGTAAGGTTCTATTGTTGGACATTAGTAAAATTTTCTTTTCGAACGGTTGTATAAATAACAAATAAGGTCCCTCTTTCTCCTTTTCTGTTATCTAACATGAACGGCTCTTTTGTTTTATTAAAGGAAGGCATTGGTACTTGAAAGAGGTCACTAATTTCCTCCTTGCCAGTGGTCTGGCAAACTTCACGAAGTCTTAGAAGCCAACAGCGACTGATTACTTCCGATCGAATGTAGGACAATTACACAGCAAGTGTCAGTCGCCTGAGGCATAGGATGTGAACTTTCTATAGCATGAGATCTTATCATATGAATAAATTTGCTTTTCAGTTCTTTACAAAGATATCAGAAACACTCTTAGGTTTTCGATGACTGTCTAGGCTAGGTCATCACCTAGCGTTTAAAAAATTGCTCCAAACATTATTTTAACGCATTCATCGAAATATTACTAAGTCATAAAGAAACTGAGATTTCAATATAAAGATGGATTTATAATATTCAATGCCAGTTATAGGGGGTCTGTAAGTTTTTTTGATGGGGAGAGTAGATATAAAAATTCAGTGCAACTCCAAATTAAATATTTGAATGCTATCCTAATATAGGAGCGGTTAGCGTGCTATGGAATCTGAATAAAGTGATTTGAGTTCGAACCATTTATAAGGCATAATGTTTCCCTTTATCATATCTTGTCTTTCTGTTCAGGTTTCATCATATTAACATATAATTTGCTATTTTGACAGATTCATCATACTCACGTATCTTTGCTATTTTGACAGATTCATCATACTCACATATCTTTGCTATTTTGACAGATTCATCATACTCACATATCTTTGCTATTTTGACAGATTCATCTTAGGCCTCCATGCCAAGGAAACTGCTTGAGAAGTTTCATTTCTTTTAAATTGATCCTTGGCCTGAAACAACCGCGTTTCATTTCATTATTACCTATCTTCCCATATGCTTTTCGCGTGTCATTTATCGGTTTGTTTGTCGGCTTGTGTGTTTTTCAGATCGGTTGTACCACCATACCTTCCAAACCCGTTCACCGATGTCGATATGTAACAAATGAAAGCTTGTGAGGTGTGAAGTGAAAGTTTCTGATGTGGATACAATCGTGACAACCTCGAGTTTTGCCGCCTATTTTATTTTACGCCACCACTTCAAAAAAAGAGAGAGGAAACTTCAATATCAACATCCTGTGATTCTTTACTACGGAGTAATACTTTATTTCAAATTAAAGCTTCTCACAATGTCGCTGGCAACCCAAATTACGGTGCTGACAGGTTGGCTCATTCGGTATCTTGTTAGGCCAATATCTGCTTTTCTCAGGTTCGAGTCTCATCTGATAACGTTGCGATTTATCTATGCTAACCCCACCCTACCCTCGACCATAAAGGGAACATCGATGGGATTGGAAAGGCAACCGTCCATCGGATGAGACGTTAAGCCGTGGTCCTTTCTGCAAAATAACGATCTGTCTCCTAACAGCTGTCCGCTGGGTTCCTTCCCCCAACTTCTTATGAGTCCTTGGTGTCCTTGGGACCTGGTTATTAAGCCCATTTTGTGCAAAAAAGTCCCGCTTATAGGTAAAACAATCCAACCTAATATTATTCTCTCACGCCATCCTCCCCAAAAAATGGGAGAGAACGGGTCGTCCTTTTCGAGTGAGAAACAAGTAGTTCGGAATATAGACATTTCAGTGACGAAACATAAATTTAAAAACCAGTCCAAGAAACGGCAAGAAATGTCTTGGGAGGGGAGGACTTTTGTTTCATTTAATCTGCACCATCATATACTTAAATTTTAATTTTTTGGAAATGTACCTAATTAATACCTGACATATATTTCGGGTTTCGTAATTCATAATTGGTCATTCTGGAGTAAATCAGGGCCGGATGTACTGGGAGGAGGAGGAGGAGGTGTAAGGGGTCATGCTCCCACCACTCGAGAATGTTCGTATGTATAATTGAGGCCAAAGGTTATTGTACTTGGACATATTTCACGCTTTTTAGACTTTATTAAAACCATCTAAAGCGCAGGGGAAAATGTTGCACTGCAATTTTTTTCCTAGATTCCGGCTTGTAATGATTAATTTTTAACACTTTCTTCATTAAATAATGCTTGAGTTGTTTGCAAACAGGCATAAGCAAAATTTGTATGAATATGAATTATTTTCCCCTCTATTGAAAAACTAGAAGGCTAACATATCTCTTTTGGAGAATATGGGATGCTCATTTTCGGAGAAAATGAAATTTTTTAATTTTTCGAAATTTATACCCTTTACTAATAGTAATTCGTACTAATGTGTTATAGAAAAATGTGCATAGTGATATATTATTAACCCTATAAAATGCCAAAAGTATATCTCATTTATCTCTTAAAATGAGAAAGTTGGATTTTCTTACCCTTAGAGTTATAGGATAAACCATCAAATGCATGTAAAGTAAAGTTTATTCATTATTATTGAAATATTTTTCAAATTTAAAATTAAGTACTAATTGATAAAAATAAAGATCATTTCGGTGAATTTTAACGAAATTTAATTTAAAATACATATGACTAATTTATTTCGTTTTTATCAACACATTAACCAGAATTTCAAATTTGTAGCATAAATATATCATTTGCAATATTACTTCAAGTTTCACATTTTCTACAATTACCACTCTATAGCGATGGTATATTAAGGCCATATGGAGGATTTGAAAACTATGAATTATCATATTTCGTTAGTAGTTATTCAACTGAAAAATAATTTTCCATTAATCTCTCGAAGTAAAAATTGCGTTTCTAACCCCACTCAAGTGGTGAAGGGAAAAATTGTTGCTGCCAAAGTTAATCCCTTGATCATCGCATGTCACCACATATTTCTAGCCCAAATAGATCGTTTGCAACATTCTTTTGAAATTTTAAAAATTTCCCACCGTCAGAGGGCGCATTTAAATCTTTTAGGATTCTAAAAAACTCAATTATAATATACTGAAGTGCCATTGAATTAGTGATAGCAACCTAGTAACGTGTTGGACCCCCTCTGTCCCTGATAACGGCTGCCACACGACAAGGCAAGGACTCCACAAGCTTGCGAAAATGTTCCACAGGTATGGCGACCCATGCATCCTCCAGAGCTGTCCACAATTATCTCAAGGTCGTCGTTGATGGGACACGGACCCGAACACTCTGCTCGACGGTATCCCAAAGATTTTCGATGGGATTTAAATCTGGGCTTCTAGGTGGCCAATTCAAAAATCGAATTATTTCAAAGTCAGCAGAATGCTCCTGCAACCATGCAGTAACCAACCTGGACCTGTGAGACGAACAGTTGTCTTGCTGGTAGACGCCATCGCCATTGGGATGCATGATGGCCATAAATGGGTGTAAATGGTCAGCCATGAGTTCTACGTACCGGAATGCATTGAGAGTCGTCGGTACACGTACCGAAGGTCCCACAGACGTCCAACTGAAGACACCTTAGGCCATTACTAAGCCACCACCAGCTTGTACTGTTCCGACCTGACATGCAAGATCCATGGCTTCATAGGGTTTGCACTACACCCTCAGTGTCCCATCGAGAGATGAAGTTTAAATCGGAATTCATCACTCCAGGCTATCCGTTGCCAATTTTCGATGGTCCAGTTTCGATGTTCTTTAGCCCAGGCAAGGCGTTGAGCCCGGTGTCATGCTGTTAGAAGTGGGACTCTCGTAAGTCGGTGGTACAAAAGGCAACATGTGGTCTGCCAGAAGCTCCATATAGCCTTTCTGGTTCAAGTGTGACATCACCGCAACCAAAGGACCCATTTTCTCGTACGTGAAACTTCACCAGAACATCACAGAGCCTCCTCCAGCTTGAATAGAACCTTGCACACAGTCTTCATGGAAGGCGTCATGTGGTTTACGATGTACCCGTCGTCTTGCATCATTCGAGTACAAGCAAAAACGTGACTCATCCGACTAGATCGCACGCTTCCAAGAGTCGGCAGTCCAGTCTTTGTGTCGACACCCCACTGTAGCCGTGCAGCCTAGTGCAGAGCTGTTAACATAGGTCTCTTTCGTGGTACTCTGCTCCAGATATCAATGGGATGCAGTTCTCTTCGGAGTGTTCGTTCTGAAGCAACTTGTTGTAGGCCTGCATTGACTGACAGAAGAAATTCCTGCTTCATTGCAAAGCAGTTTGCCCGAATAGTGTGTGACACACTACGATGGTCCCTATTGGTGAGCACAGTCTTTCAGCCGCAGTTTGGCTACGATTAGAGGTGGACTGCGATGTACGCCACTGCTGGAAGACTCTTTGGACAGTATGTTTTGACAAACCTGCAAAGGCAGCAACTTCTTGTACACTATGCTCTTTGGCTCGGCCAAACGCAATAACACCTTTTTGCCACTCATTCACATCTTTGGCGCGACCCATGTTTCACGGAGCGACTAATACTCACGTGGTCACTGTAACGCGAAACACTCGTTTGATCGAATGCAAAAATGGCCGCAGGAGATAGCCGCAGGAAGATAGATGGAATGTGCTCGTTTGATCGTCACGACCTATGTTTCACGGAGCGACTAATAACCACTCCTTATCACTGTATGAACCCCGTAGCGCACGGTACAGCTATTTGTATGACGCGTTTATTACTAGTTTTTCCTCTGTTGTTGCCGAACGGATGTAACCCTCTTACAGTGGGAGATAAATTTTTTGTCCGGTTATTTTATAAGAGCAGCAAAGGAAAAGAGCAAATTAAATATTGGAAACATTTCTAGTCTTGTCTTAAGGGTTAAACAGGAAGCTGGATTTATCGAGCGCAATCACAAGTGGAACGGAAGAAATGACATCCTCTACGATGTCACGGCCTTATGTTAATGAAGTTCACGGCCAAGCTCAAGCTTTCAGACAATGAGTTCTAGTTTACAAAAAGCGAGGAATTTCTAATAGGGAAAACGAAACTGATTATGTTCTGTTGTTATTCGTCTGAAGATATAAAAAAAATCCGAGCTCTTCCTTTAAGTAACTGTATATCGAGTTTCACCATAAATTTTGCATTTTTTTTTGCAGGCTCTTTCCTACCGTCCAGCCTCCCCCTTTATCACGGAGTTTGCTGGCACTATCAGTACGCCTCTGTAAAAAAACTATCTTCCTAAAAAAGTAAGAAATAAAGCTAAATCATACAGATGGCGAAATCACTCTCTGGATCATATTCACTTCAATGGAGTATAGGTCGCCGACTGACCTACTCAAAAAAAATTTCCGTTTTCCTATCTTTGAAGTAATTACTCCAATCTGTATACTCTAGTTTCGTTTTTAACTATTTAAGATATTTTTTTCTAAATTCTTTATGCTTTTTTGTTGTTCACAGAATTTGAATGTCATTTAAAACTTGTGTAACAATATCTAAGTTCTTAAGTTTTGAGGTTCGCATCATTAACATCACTCTAATTACAAATCTACAAATACCCTCGGGAATTTCACTGTGACACTCATTAGAATTCACAAGGCGCCCAGTTCATGTGAATGGTACTGCGAAGTTACGAGGAGCCTTGCGGTTAATCTCTTTTTTTAATGACGCACAACTTAAAACTGAAGAAAAATCAAATTCTAACAAAAAACATAAAGTTCAGATGAAAACACTCGTATTCACATTAAGGCTGGTCATTACAATGCACATGAAAATAAACAATTTTATAAAAATGTTTATAATTGAAAGAAATTTTTATGCTACTAAAACAACGCGTTTTTTATCCATTCCTGTTTTTGCCCCATCTAATTATTTTGTTTCACTGTCGCCTCTTTTTTTTAATTTCTGCGGCACTTTTTGTTTCCAAACAATGGACTAAATAGCCAGGTTACAAGGACCTGAAAGGCTCAGAGAAGGTTGGGGAAGGGAACCCATAGAACATCTGTTAGGAGATAGTCTTCCGTCAAGGCCACCCAGCGTGTTCTTAACGTGCCCATGACACGGCTCTCTCCTGCACACGGAACCATGGCGTTACCTCCCATCCGACCGCCTTTGCAAGCTTATATGTGTCCCCGTTCTAATTGAGGGGAAGGTTGGAGATTAATCTCAACGCTGGCACAGTTGGGACTGGAACCTGAGAATTGCAGAGTACTAGCCTGGAGCCTTATCAAGTGAACCCCCCCCACACACACACACACACACTCCGCACCTCCGTTTCTGGCCATCTTCATAGCACTGATCAGATAGAATTTACGGTACAGTGCTTTTTACTTCCGCCTGGAGGACAGTGAAAATAAGATAGAATGTGCTTAAATATTTATACAGGAACTACATGAAGCATCGCTGTACTGCTATCTCCTGCGGCCATTTTTGTATTCGATCAAACGAGTGTTTCGCGTTTAGACATGTTCTTTTATAGAAAACGGAGAAGGAAAACAACAAGATAACGTTAAATAACTGCCGGAACATGTCTGGCAATGAAAACGTATGACACACGTCAGTGAACTTCCGGCATTCTGCAAAGTGATTTGTCACAATAACGACAAAAGTGTGGAAAACAATTCAAAGTGCGGCGAAAAGCATAAAATTGCAAACATCAGATTTTAATATATGCCAAAACGTTTTATCAAACGATGTCGTGAAAGTTATAGAGTCAGCTTCAAAGTGAAGAATATTAAATTGCCTGAAAGCAAGGACATACAGATTAACTATTTCTTGTGAAATTAGACAAAATAAATTTTTGATGAATACAAATAATTTCAATTTTACGTCTGGTTGAAAAATATCAAATTGAAGAATTCGTCTAATACGTTTTGAGAACAAAAATGCTAAGCTTCAGGAAAATATTAAGCACCTCTAATTTATATCCTAAGAACTCGATGATATGAGATTTATGAGTATTTGCATAACGGGTGATTTGTCTAAATGCTCTGACGCTTTATGAAGCATATTCTATGACACAAAGATTATGCTTCACAAAGCCCTATAAGTTCTAAGTTGTCACCTTAAACACACGTACATACGTATACATATACTGGTTTCCATAAATTAAGGAAAATCTCTATGTTAAGTCAATGGGAAGCTAACGTCAAAGCTCGTTAACTTCTGAAATAAGTGTTTTTTTTTGTTTTGAAAAATGTGATTGCAGATAAAGATCTTAATCAAATAAATCAATATCTCGATTTTCAACAATATTCATTCAGTATTTAATGGGTTAGGGAAGTTTGAATATTTAGCGATAACAATGCCAGCCACAAAAATTGACCTCAGAAGTTAATTAAAACTTAGTAATAAGTATTGTATCAAAGTTTTTAATAAAATAAGTTTATATTTTAGAACTTTGTGTAAAGAATTCTTTCACTATTCTTCAGTTTTGCATAAGTTTCCTAAGACTGTCATTGCTGTGGTTAAATATTCAAACTTCCATAACTCATTAATACTGAGCGAAATCGTTGAAAATCGAGATATTGATTTATTTGATTGAGATCTTTATCTGCAATCACATTTTTTCAAAACGAAAAACTTATTTTAGAAGTTATAGAGCTTCGACGTTAGCTTCCCATTCACTTAACTTAGGGATTTTCCTTAATTTATAGAAACCAATTAATAATGCATTCGGATATAATTCCATTACAGTTAGTTTTCAGTATGAAGTGCTAATATTAAAACATGATATTAATAAGAAGGCCCAGATCTATAAAAAAAATAAGTGGGAAAGATGGGGGAAAGCGACACAATCGAGCCGAAAACAGGTAAATTTGGGCGATTAGCTTTCTATTTAAGTGTGAAATTTTCTCCTTCGTTTTAGAGGTTTTTAAAAAATTTCTCTAAAGATGCGAGAAATTGCACAAGTTTAATAATTTTTGGTCTCCATTACCCTTACTAGCATCTTGAAGAGGGCGGGGGTCATGACCTCTTCCCCCAGATGCGGTCTTGTTAGTAACTGTTTAAATGCATTTAAGAATAACATTTGAAATTACATTTGAATTGAATGATGAATTACTATGACAAATCGAATGGCAATTGAATTATCTACTACGACAAATTTCAAATGTTATTTGAATAATGTTTGAAAATTATTGTTCATCACTGCTAACGGTTTCATGTCATGGGATGAAACAATACAGTGAAATCTCGATTTTACAGACTTCGGATTTTAATGACATTATTTGCTCCAAAGTAGTCTGATCTGCTTTCAGTGAATATCACAGTTCGTTTTTAAATTTAAGTTGGGATTTCTACACATCAACAAGGGACCATTCGAAGAATCTTTAAATGCACCAACTGAGGAGATTGGGCCATTTAAGAAACGCTTTAAATGACCTCATTAAGAAAGATGACCTGATGTTATCTCAGATTTACAATGCTGATAAAATTGATTTCTTTTGACGGACGTAACCGGAAAACATTCACGCCTATACACATGAAAACTCTACACGAAGCTATAAGATAAATAAGGTAAGGATTTCGATGTTAACTTGTGCCAATGGGGACGGGTTACACTGATTGAAACATTTTATTATTGGTAAATCACGTGGAGCAATGGGGGTGTGATAGCTCATCAGACTGAGAATAAATGTTTCCCTCTTTAGAGTACAATATTGTTTATTTTAGTTTATTTATTGCTATACTGATCTAAGGGATCTGGGTTCGAGCCCTGGGTAAGGCATGGCTGTTTGTGTCGTTTTTCTGCTGAGGTCCTGCCATCCTCTCAGACCTTCTACTATCGCATATAAACTGACAGGCTCCTGTCAGACCTCTGTGGCAAGCAGCTGCTTGAGGAATATTTATTTATTATTTATTATTATTATTACAGGTATTAGATGCACGTATCAGTCTTGGTGTTCCTAATGAACTGCACTGGTTATTAAGTATGGGTCCCATGTATCTAAGACACATAGGCCACGCGCTTAGCAAGTTGAAACTTTAACCATATGTTTAAAATCTAAATAGAAATGACCTTAATATAAACATTTTAATAATGTAACATTTGAATAGAGATACAATTCATGAAACATATTCAATAATGAAACAATATTTGTTGAGAGCGCAATTCGTTTTCTTAACTTTATAAGCAGCATTCAATTTCACAGTGGTCTCGTGTAATAAAAGCCAAAAGGACAAGCCAAAATGGCTCTATTTATAACGGCCTAAAAGAGTCTGCCTGTTGTGGGCTCCCTTTTCTTTTGGGTCCTGCGCACTTGCGTGTTTTGCGTACCGCTTAATCAGGCCTTCACTCTGTGTATCTCATATAATGAATGCATTTAACGGACTTTCGCATTAATGGACACTCCTTTTCCCATATTAATCCGTTAAATCGAGGATTCACTACACTTGGAAACGACGGCCCGTATCGATTTCAGCTTAAAGTAAGTTAAAGTGCCGGATCTGGGACGATGCGGAAAGGGGCATGCCCTCCTTCCCTTTGAGAATTCTAATAACCAGAACGGAGGTAAAAATAATTGTAAACCTCTAAAACTCAAGGAAAAAAAAATATACGAATATTTTGTCTTGTTTAACGAGAATAACATCTCTGTCAAAACAATATTCTGCATGAACATTCCGTTTCAACCTATCATTCATCCTCCTCTTGCCCCATCCACCCCCTTTTCTTTTTCGGGATTTAGACTGTTTAAATTTCAAATGTATTTCAGGAAACTTTGACTCAGTCGGTTCCGGGTCAGTCTAGCAATTTTCAGTTTCAGGGTTCGAGTCCCAACTGAGCCTGGGTTGAGAATTTTCTCCATTAAACCCCGTTCTGTTCCCAGTCAGAAAGGAGTCACCGTTGAGTGTGGGAATACCCCCGATCGTCGAATAAGACTTTAAACTGTGGCCCCATGTGCAGTAGAGCTAGATGTACTTGACGAGAGGCTCCCATTTGTCTTCTAACAGCTGTCCAGTGAATTCCCTCAACCTTTTCTGAGACTTTGGGGTTCTTGTGACCTGGTCATTTGTATCGATTGTGTGCCAAACACTTTCGCTCAGAGGTAAAGCAACTCAACTCTGAAAGGCGAGCCAGAAATATTATGCTGTGTGTTTCCTTTCGTTAACATACATTAGTACTTCTTAAGCGAAAACATAAACCAATTTGTGATGATATCGTTATAAACAGCTTTAAAACAATGGCGCAGTTCTCTAATCGAAAATTTTAATAAATGCTCCTAATTGTCAAAACTAACTGCCTATTTGTTTCAACTAAACAAAGATCTGTGTACAGAATTGGTGATATATTTGGAAGCTGAAATGAAAAGCAGAACATTTAGAGAGGATTTGGCAAGTTATACTGATAGCTTATCGGTAGCACAAGTCGAGTGCATTGCATTCCTTTTAGTTGAGACTTTGTAAATATAGTAATTAAAGATTTAATACCGCTGCGCTATTATGAAACCATTAACCAGTGGAAACCGCAATTTTTTTATTCCCACGCAAGTGCAGATCGAAACTTACAGCAAAATATTTACTGGGTTGGCAATGAGGATTCGACGGCATACGTCGAATGAACAATCTAATTAACTGGAACGATACAGAACTGTCATCCTCTTACAACGTTGATTGAAATATGGTAAGCAAAACACAGGGAATCCTGTGATTGCTTTAATATTCATTAGAGAAACAAGGACAACGCCGCTATTTGAAGAAATTTAATAACTCAAATTAGGCGCAGTTAGCTTCTAGAAAATTTCCAAATTTAATAGCGAGAGAGTGAAAGGAATCAAAAGTACTTAAGAGATTACGGCAACAAAGTTGAGTATTAAATTAAATGTATCGTTGTATAGGTACGTAAGACGTTTAAGGTCAGAAAGATATGAGGCGAAGTAGAATAAGACACGTGCAACTAAATTGTTGATTTTGCATTCTTATGGAAGAAGTGCCTAGAATTTTGTACAACAGAAGTTAAAAGGATATTTTTTCAATTAAAGAAGGCATTTAAATTAAGTAATACCGTGTGGGTAATGCCCATTGGAAATACCGTCGTCTGGGACGTTAACCCGTGGTTCCTTATGCAGGAGAAAGTCATACTCTGTGAACGTTAAAGAACACGCTGGATGGCCTTTGATAGACGGGAAGCTTCCATATGTCTCCTAACAGCTGTCCAATGAATACACTTCTCCAACCTTCTCTGAGCCCTTGGTGTCTTTCTGACTTGGTCATTTAGTCCAATTATGTGCATAAAAAAAGTTATGCTCAAAGGTAAAGAAATTCAACGCAGGTAGCCGAACTGAAAAAAAAAATATTGAGTCGTTTTTCTAGAAATCGGTAACGTTAGACTGTTTTACCTCTTAGCGGAGCTTTTTTTTGCACACAATAGTATAAATGGTCAGGTTACAAGGATCTCAAAGGCTCAGATAAAATCGAGGAAGAGAATCGCAGAATCCAACACTGGAAGCTGTTATGAGACAGATGGAAACCTTCCGTTCAAGACCATCCAGCGCGTTCTATATTGTGCAACTGGTATGACCATCTTACACAATGAGACACGGCTCAATGTCCCATCTGACGGGCGGCGACTTTTCCAAGACTATTTCAAAGTCCATCACACACAACCGTTTTAAGGGTTTTGCCGAGAATGGTGCCAAAAGCAAAAAAACTATCAGTGATCGGCGATCCTGTGGACAAAAACAGCTTGTGGATCAGAGGGTTCAAAGAAGACTGGCGAAAATCGTGAAAGCATACAAGGTCAAGAACCATAAACGGTCAAGAACCAGGCAAATCACCGAAGAACTAAACATTGGTGTGCAGGTCATCTCTGAATGCACTCTGTTGCAAATGGGCTATAACAGCCACCGACTTTGTCGAGTGTCGATGTTGTCAACGAATAACACCAAAGCTTGTCTCCAGTGAACGTAGGAGCGCCGACACTGTACGGTTGAGGACTGGAAAATGATAGCCTGGCGAATCAAGGTTCCTTTTGCATCATGCTGATGGAAGGATCATAATTTTGCGCAAGCAATATGAGGCCATGGTGCCATCTTGCCTGGTGTCAACAATACAGACCAATGGTGGTGGTGTGATGGTGTGTGGAATGTTTCGAAGGACCAACTGTTTCGAAACCCATTGAAGGACATCTGAACGAAACGGCGTATTTGAACATCGTTGCTGGCTAAGTTTATCTCTTCTCAGTTACAGTTTTTCTTCACTCACATGGACATGCTCAACATGATAATGCATCTACTCACAAGATACGTATCATCAACGAAAGGTTCCAGGAACATTCCGACAAGTTTTCCTTGTTTCATTGGCCCAAATCTAAACCCTATCGATCATCTTTGAGATGAGGTGGTAAGGGATGTTAGCAGCGAGACTGTGCATCCGTCCAATTGGCAGCAACTGTGGAACACAATCATTTCTGTATGGCATAACATTCCTTCACAACGCATCCAACATCTTATAAGTTCCATGTCTCGACGAATTCGAGCTGTTCTGAAGACCATAGGAAGCGCAAAATGCTACTACCTAATAAACTGCCATCTCAGCATACATTGAATGTACTTAACATGTTGTTGAACAGAGAAATCTCACGAAATTATGTACTACTATCACGAGGCAGTGAAACGTGATATTAAGTTTAGGTAGTGAAGGGAACTTAGCTGGGAATTGAATTATAGAGAATAACAAGAGTAAGAAAAATAAAGAATGTCTATAGTCATAAGTGCACTTGGTTTAATGCAACAGAATAATGTCATATAAGTTCAATTAACTTTAAAAGTTTTGAGTTGATAAGGTCATGCAGGTAACAACCGTAATTTTGAGAGGTTTTTATAACTAAAATAGAAGAATATATAAGTTTTTATAACCAAATAGAATTTTGATTTTAAATGATGCTGTTTCGTATTCATGCAATCTTATTGAAATACACTGCTGGCCATTAAAAGTGCAACACCAGAAAGAACTCATCAGATTGTCCAGAAATATGCAAGATGGGTAGCCCATGGGAGAACATGTAAATGATTCAAAGCGCAGCACATATGCACATCATGTGTGACAGTAACGCCCCCTGGAAGTGGTATAAGAGGAGATTGCAAAGAGCCGGTGTAAAGCACTGGAATTGTGTTTGCTCGCAGTTCTTGCACACTAAAGGATCAAGTATGTCCCGTCGAAGAACATGGCATCCATACGACCAAGTTTCTGACTTTGATCTAGGGAGAATTGTGGAATTATACGAAGGCTGAGTATCGTACCGAGACATCAGTGCTCGTGTTGGACGGAATGCTGCCATAGTGATGAGAATATGGCGTCAATGGGTAGAAGAGGAACGAACTCATCGACGTGAGCAATCTCAAAGGTCCTGTCACACAAACGAACGAGAATTCAACAAAACGAACGTGTCAACAAAACGAACGAGAGGACAGGCATCCCGTGTACATGGCTATGAATGATCGTACAGCCACATCAAACACCTTAGCTCAACAGTAAGGGTGTATTGCACATCAACCAGTGTCCGCATGCACAGTTCGATGTCGTCTACAGCATCGGGGCATCTTTTCCAGGCAGCCATTGCGTCAGGTACCATTGACTATACAACATAGGCGTATGCGACTGCAATGATAACAAGAATGTCACGCATGGATTTTCGAATTGTAACGCATCGTCTTTTCAGACGAATTCCGCATCAATATGCAGCATCATGATGGACGAATCCGTATCTGGTGGTACCGAGGAAGCAGGCTCAGGTAGACACATGATGCAGCTCCATACAGGTCCGGCTCTTGGTGTTATGGTATGGAGTGCCATTGGACTCCACTCACGAACGTGCCTCATATGCATTACCAGTACTTTGAACAGCCAGCATTACATCACTAAGGTGTTGGTGCCATTTACCAACAGCACAATGCCCGACTACATGTGACATGCATCGTCCAACAATTCCTGGATAGCCATATGTGACACTTCTGCCTTGGCCTGCGCGTTCACCAAATCTGTCCCCAATTGAACATGTCTGGTCCATGATCTCACGACGACTAGCATACCGCACACCAGCAGCTGCGACCAACAGATGAACTTTGGCTACGTATCGAAACTGCAGGGACTGACATTCCTCAAACACACATTCGATGTCTCATCCTCTCAATGCCGGACCGTGTAGCAGAAGTTATTGCAGCTCATGGTGCCTACACAAGATACTGATTTCTTTGTATTCCACAAGTCTAACCGAATTGCAATTGCAATCATTTGATCCTTGTAACATAAGCTATATATTCACTAAATACGGCTTTGGGTTGTGGGTTGGGTTGTTTTACCTCTAAGCGGCACTTTTTTGCACACCATGGGCTAAATGGCCAGGTCACATGGACCCCGAAGGCTCAGAGAAGGTTGGGGGAGGGGACCCACTGGAACAGCTGTTGGGAGACAGATGGTAGCCTCCCGTCAAGGCCATCCAGCGTGTTCTTTAACGTGCACAGGGTATGGTTCTCCCGCACACGGGGCCACGGCTTAACGTCCCATCCGACGGACGGCGGCCTTTCCAAGCCCATCGGTGTCCCCTACTGACCGTGGGCAGGGCGGGGAATTTTGCGGAAATAAATCTCAACGCTGACCCAGCTGGGACTCGAACCTGGGAACTGCAGATTACGAGCCTGGCGCGCTACCGACTGAACCACCCCCGCCCTAAATACGGCTTTGATTTTTCTTTCAATCACATTGAAATTCTCTTGCATATAGAGTAATGATATAATTTAAATGTTGTTTATGGTAAAGTAATTTAATTGCTTTTCAAGCTGAGTTTTCAATTTATGTGAGTGAGTTAAATGCAAAATCCATAATGCTTTGTTGTCACGAGTACTGATTTTCAATGAACTATATCAGTAACTAGAAAGATGCAACCATTAATTTTATTTTCTTACAGAAATAAGCATTGAAATCAGTTGTAAAGTTACTGAAATGAATGTAAGAATGGATAATTTGACTGCATATAATGATGCTATGAGGACTGAATTGGCTATTCAAAATCGTTCATTACTGCTGATCTAGAAGTTCAGAGTAACGATATCAAAACCGCATTAAAAAGGAATGAACTCTCTGAAAGGTAAAAAGGAAATTATAAAATCATGTAGATGATATAAATTCTGATATCAATACCGTAGAATCTGGTATTATTACAGTAAATTCTAAATTAGAAAAATGTTCAAAGAAGTTGTGAACGAGAAATTTGATGATGAAGAATGAATTATCAAGGCTCACAACAGAGTCAAATAGCACTGGGCAACAATTTTTCATAAAAGTCATGCCTCTGAGAAAAAAGTAGCAATTTCTTAAAGATTTCAAGGAGCTGAACGCGAATATGGCAATGAAAATGCGAAATTGGCTACAATTTCTGATAAATCCGCAATAGTTTCTTGTATAATAGAGTAATACATATGACATGTATCGGTAAAACTCCGCTTCTACTTCCGACGTCGCTTCGCCCGTCGCTTTACAACTGATCAGGATCATCTCTGACCAGGTGTGTCCAAGAGTAGTCAGCCAACATTGAAGTGGACCAGTTTCCCTTGTATCGTTTCTCTATCATTGCAATGTCCTGGTAAAAACGTTCACTGTGCTCATTACTAACCATGCCGCAATTGTCAGGGAAGAAATTTAAGTGGGAATGGGAAGTGGATCTTTAAGACATATTGCTGCCAAGTTTGTGATACAGAGATAACATGTCCTTAACCAGTTTCTTGTAGTTGTCTGCCCTGACATTCCCAAGGAATTTAGTTGACATCAGACGAAATGCGTCCCAAGCCTTTTTATCGTCACCCTTCTCGGATTTGAGGACCCACAAAAATTCCTTCTTTAATTTTCGCTGAGTCGAGGGAATTTGTCAGCTACTTGAAAGTTGATGCAGTCTGGTCCATGGCTTTTACGAAGTATTTCATCACACCGAGTTTGATGTGTAGGGAAGGTAGCAGGATTTTGTACGTTTCTGCCATTGCTGGGTGTTCTACATTCTTCTCTCCGACCTTCAGAGATTTCTTCTGAGGCCAGTTTCTCTTCATGTAGTACAAAGTCTTTGCTCGGTTATCCCATTCACATAAAAAACAGCAGTACTTCGTATATCCTAGCTGCAGACCCATCAACAGAGCCACTATCTACAAGTCACAACAGAGATGCCAGCTATACTTGCTGTATTGAAGATAGTTCAACAGCTGTTTTAGGTTGTCGTAAGTATCTTTCATGTAGACAACGTGGATGGAAATCGATTTCCGTTATTCAGCAACACCGCCTTGAGACTTAATTTCGAAGAGTCTATGAATAGTCGGCATTCTTGAGGTTCATGTTTGATTCCGAGGGCATTCATCGGGCCATCTACATCGAAGCCGAACACAAGGTCATCTTCCTTTCCGAAGGTAAGATGCAAACTGCTCATGACGAGTTCGAAACGAAGCCACTCGAATATTTTCCTTGAGAAGATTCTATTGTTTAGGTCTTGATCCAAGTAACTCTGATTTGGCCTTGGACAGCTCCAGATCGCGAACAAGATCGTTCATTTCTACTTCGGTGTAAATGTGTGGTGCAGATGACGTACCATAGCAAATCATCATTAGACACTGAAGGCTGCGGAGAACCCGACGTCAGTTTGCCTCCCTCATCATCTGAATCGATGGAAAATTCTTTTGGAGGTTATGGAATAGGAAGACCTTCGCTGTGCGGAACTGGTCAGAGAACAAATTGTATATTCGAGTACGCTATTGTCCACTTCTTTTTCCTTGTGATGCCACCAGAAACAGGTGGAACCATGCAAAAGTAGAAGTCATTTGCGTGGTTGCTTGGCACTGTCCACACCATAGGAACAGCAAACGGCATCGCCACTTTTTCGCCTTTCAGCCACTTCAGATGATTTCTTGCACATGTACTGCAGGATATGTGTGGGGTCCAGGCCTTGTCCTAGTTCCCGATCTTGCATCCAAAATAAAACTCATACGCGGCTTTCACTATTGGAATGATGGCCCTTTTCTGGCTTGAAAACGTCACTTCCATGAAAATGTAACAAAATATATTTGCACTATTAACACGCTTATGAAGCATCAGTATTGCTTGATTAAAACTGCAAGGATCATTTTGTTGTACTTATGACTCAGGAGTAAATGGGAGTCACTCAAAAGACTTGCTCACTCTACGAGACATCGCTTGCAAGTAACGATTGCATCATCGTTTGTCTGCGATCGTAAAACCACGATGTCATGACTCAAGTACATTGCATCAGACAATGATGCAATACCTCCGGGGGTTGTGTGTATGTCGTCAGGCTGATGCAATATAACACAATGTGTTGCAATCTGTAGTTTAAATGCAGCGTTGCGAAATAGTTACCTATGTACTTAATGCAGACTGAGTCGTTTATACATGACCATCTCTGTCTCTCCTAAACAAGAGCCAATCGACAATTTTTATTGTCATTTTCGTGTTCAGCACCTCGAAATTAGTAAAGATTGGCTACTTTCATTTCAAAGCCTTTTTGTGTGTTGCCAGTACACACAACCAGTCTAGTGCAGAAATGGCAAACCATTTCCTCAAACGTGACACGTGTATTTGAAATATACTCGCGTGCCATCCAGGGCAAATTAAATTTTTGAGAATTGATATTTGAGCGACACTTTTTAGCACACAATGGGTTAAAGGTCCAAGTCACAAGGACCCCGAGGGTTCAGAGAAGGTTGGGGGGAAGAGGATCCATAAGACAGATGATAGCCTCCCGTCAAGGCCATTTAGTGTCTTCTTTAAAGTGCACACGATATGTCTCTCCTGTACACCGGGGCATAGCTTAATGCCCCATGCGATGGAAGGCAGTCTTTGTGGAAAATATCAGCGCTTGCCCAGGTGTGACTCGAACCTTCAGATTTGGAACAAAAGATCAGGAGATGCGTGACGTAAGACGACCACCCCTGATCAAGTGGTACTGATTCATTAACTGTGGCAAAGAACGAAACAAAAATTTTCCAAAAACCCTCAGAAGTGAAATAACCCAACCAGTGCATTTCTTCGGCTGAACGGGACTATATTCTCCATAATCGCGTGAGTTGGGTTGGGTTGTTTTACCTCTGAGCGGCACTTTTTTGCACACCATGGGATAAATGGCCAGGTCACATGGACCCCGAAGGCTCAGAGAAGGTTCGGGGAGGGGACCCACTGGAACAGCTGTTGGGAGACAGATGGTAGCCTCCCGTCAAGGCCATCCAGCGTGTTCTTTAACGTGCACAGGGTATGGCTCTCCCGCACACGGGGCCACGGCTTAACGTCCCATCCGACGGACGGCGGCCTTTCCAAGCCCATCGGTGTCCCCTACTGACCGTGGGCAGGGCGGGGAATTTTGCGGAGATAAATCTCAACGCTGACCCAACTGGGACTCGAACCTGGGAACTACAGATTACGAGCCTGGCGCGCTACCGACTGAGCCACCCCCGCCCCCTAATCGCGTGAGATCATCCCTCTCGGGCCATGCTACATGTATGTTATAAGCTACAGTTGATAGTCTTCACTATTATTATGATAGAACGTATTGTTTGTACGCCACGTGTTTGAGACTTCTGCACTAGAGCAATTTTCCAATTCTTCTAACAGTAACCGAACCCCTGAATGATATTGTCAAGTCTTATGGAACCCCACTCTATATCAGAAAGATTTGTGTTTTCGCTCACTCACAATATCGCTCAAAAAAAGAAACAGTTTAATTATTGATTATTCAATGTGTTTCTGTGAGTTATTTTTTTTTTGTTGCACAAGTCATGAATTTTTTGTGTGGATTTGGAATAAAGGGACTCGCCATTCTTTTTCAACTGACAGCTATGATTTATTTTTTTACATTCGACAGAGAGAAAAAACTATTTTGCATGAATACTTGGCTCAAAATTGAAATAAAATAGGGAGGGCCATCAGATGAGACGTAAATTCGTGTGCAGCAGAACCATACCCTTATCCGTTAAAGAACATGCTGGATATCCTCGACTGGAGATTTCCATCTGTCTCTTAACAGTTTTTCAGTGGGTCCCCTTGCCCAACCTTCTCTGAGCCCTTGGGATCTTCGTGACTTGGACATTTAGCCCAGTGGTGCAAAAACGTGCAACTCAAAGATAGCCCAAGCTACCAAGACATTCGGTAATCTGTAGGGTTTCTTACACAATGAATATCCCACATTTTTTTTTTTTTTGGGGGGGGGTTTATTACTTAAGCCTCAGACGCAAAATTATCTCAGGATATTTGGCATGTAATTTTCAAGAACAAATTGATCTACGGGGAAATCATGCGCCAGTAATGGGCCGCTCTGTATGTAATATCACTAATATCTTTCAAATTTCGGTCCAGAAGCTACTTTTCTGTAATCACTGTTTTTGTACTCAGTTGACGAAATCTTTCCGCATGAAATATCCTGATTCGGTTAATAACTCACTGTCAAAAGCTTTCTCACTCAAGCTGTCATAAACAACACCTAATTCGTAGTAAACTCAAAACATCCAAATATCTTGTCACAGACTGAACTCACGACTACACAAACGAGCGCGAGAAGTCCATAATTGTCATTTTTTTATGTAAAAAACGAGCTCATTTCAACAATTATAGCAAGTTAACGAGCGTGACTGTAAGCTCGTGAACCTTGTAAAAAATGTTAGCCGTGTAAAAATATCCATTGCTTCCTATGATATTCTAAACACCCTCTTGTGAGCAAACTCTTTTTTTAAGTTGTTAAGATTTAAGAGAGCCTTTAAAGCAGAGGTTCTTTATTTTTTCTCCTTAGCCTAACGTCATCTGGTTTTCGTTTCTTTATATTCATGTCACTTATAATTAATTTAACTTTTCAACTCATACCAAAATGAAAATTCGTAAGTTCGTTCAGAATCTTGTTTGTATAAGCTAAACAAGAATATATAAAAAAAAGGTGTAATGAAAAGGTTGTTAATAATAAAATCATAGTTAATTTTAATTCATTAATATGGTAAGCATCCAGTGAACAGGTTTTTAATTTTTCTTTACCTAATTTACATAGTATATGCATTTCATTAAATAGAAAGACCATTGGATGAAATTCATTAAAATAACTTTTTGCGATAGCCTGGAATGATCTAAATGATTTCCAGTTGTTTGAAGGTTCGACTGTTTTGCTTAAAAAAATAAGTTGAAGAAGCAGTTTTTGCAAACTTTATAATTAGCCAATTTCTTATGAATTTTATTTCACTGTGTAATATGAATTGTATTTCTTCATTATTAAGGCCTTATTTTTCATTAGCATTCGCAAATTATGACTTTTTGTTATAATTAATATGGTTCATACTACTAATCGAAGTACTTCTCGAAATAAATATCAGGCTTTTAATTGGTTCTACTCATCATTAGAGGAACTTTAAGGACTCGAGTAACCCTAATAACTTTAAGGACTCGAGTAACCCTAATAAAACAATGATTATCCGCCTCCTATCTAACCTAGTCATTGATTTAATTGTGACACTTATATGGTTAAAAAATGAAAACTTTTAAATTAATGTGTAAACTGAGTAAATGTGTTTTAAATTAATGTGAACAATAATGACTTTTTCGTTTATCTTTTTTTTTAAGTACAATAAAATAATTTTAAGCGAAAAATGTTTCCACTAAAAGAATAAGTTTCCTCCTAGTGTGCCAGTAGCCTTACCAGGGAATTAAATTAATTTCTGTGTTCCAGATAGACGACTCTAAACAGAGAGGATTTTCTCACATGATTTTATTAAAAATAATGTGCCATTTAATGCAATCTTCGTAGAACAATTAATTTTAGTTTTATTGCGTACTAGTGACAACTTCCTGCAACATAATATTATCCGCTATCGAAAATATGCTGCTCCTTAAAATTTGACATCCTGGAAATTATGCGAAGTCATCCTAATGGAAAAGGCACTCCTGACCATACTGCTGGGCGGAGGGGCTGTCTCGATCGTTAGCCGTCAGATTCGAAACTTGAATTTCTGAAGTTCGAGGCCACAATATGCCTGCTTTCAAATTTTCATCTCTAACCCTCATGTACCTTGGTGTGAAAGGAAAATATACAATGATGGACTTGGAGAAACTTTCGCTGTTGGATGAATTGTTGTGTTATTTTACCTCTAACAAGGACGAAAACGTCTGAGAGAAGGTTGGGAGAGGTGACCCGCTGGGGAGTTGTTACGATACAGATGGTAGCCTCCTCTTCAAGGACTTCCAGGTGTTCTTTAATGTACACAGGATATGACTCTCCTGCACACGGGCCACGGTCTTACGTCCCATCTAACGGACGGCGGAATTTCCAAGCCCATCGGTGTCCCCTTTCTGACAGATGGCAGGTTGGAGTATAACGGAGACAAAGTTCAACGCTGGGAGAGGTGGAACTCGAACATGGGCAACGCTCAGCAATATACGTACAGTAATAGGTATCGAATGATAAGAATAAATTCAAAATAGTAGTCTTACCAGTCTCTTACTATCTCCGCTAAAACCCATTCTGTAATATTAAACCAGATGGTATTAGATAGTACCTAAGAAAAGCCTAGCCTAGGAAGAAAAGATTCAAAGGATTTCAGATGAAAAGTGTTCAAAGAATAAAGCAGATGCTTCTTAAGATCGGCGACTGATGTCGAATAAGTGGTTTCTGAATCCAGCCGTCGTGGCTTACATAAGCAACGAAGCAACGCAATTCGGAACATCTAAAGAAGACATTCTGATTCACGCGAGTGCAAGCAGCTGCGCAATTGAGCAAAAAAGTGCCGCCTTTGCTTCAAAGTATTTACAGCTACTTTACGTCGCTACAACTCACTGAGATGCTCACTTATGTAGTGATGAATGGTGAAAAAAGATCCAGCTCCTACGCTTTCTTTTCTGGCACTCTGTTTCCTTAGCTTTCGTCTGTACCTATAATTGCATATTACGCTGTGTAGCTGATCTAAGATAAGCTCATCTTCATCATTAATGACGTTAACGTTGGCTGCGTAAACGGTAGTTTAGAAGACGAGGATCATGTTATCAGTTAGCATTACAATACCGTTGTTGTGTTCCTACATCTTAGGTGGCGTGGATAGGCTCGTTCGCTAGATGGTCGGAATCGTAACGACGAGGGTTAGCTAAATCGGTTCCGACCAGGTTCGTAATGTTCAGTTCCCAAGTTCGAGTCTCACCTATGTCAATGTTAAGATTTATCTCCAGCAAATCTTCACCCTGCCTTAGATGAGAAAGAAGACACAATGGGCTTGGAATGTTTCCATCTCTGATGGGACATTAAGCCTTGACTCCGTGTGTAGGAGAGCCATGTCCTGTGCACGTTATAGAACACGCTGGGTTGCTTTGCAAAGAGGTTTCCATTTATTTCCATTTATCCTCTAGTAGTGGGTTTCCTTCCGCTAACCTTCTCTGACCTTGGGGTCCTTGTAAACTGGTCAAATGCCGCTCAGAGGTAAAAACAGCCCAACAACCCGAGATCGTAAACTGCTGTTCCCAGGTTCAACTGTATTGAGCATGCGTTGAGATTTTTCGCCACCAACTCTCGCTGTGACCTAGGTGAGAAAGGTAACGCTGAGGGACTTCGAAAAGACGTAGTCGGTCGAATGGAATGATAAGCAATAGCTTTGCGTTCAGTGGACCCAACCTACCCTGTGCACGTTAAAGAATATACTGGATGAGCAAGAAGGAAAATTTACATTTATCTCTCTCCTAACTGCTATTTAGCTGATCCCCTTACAATATACAGAGTTCTGAGGCCCTATATTCCTTGTGACAAAGTGGGAATGTGTTGGCCCCGTGTGCAGGAGTGTCACACACTGTGCACACTCTGGATCACATTGATAGAACGTTTCAATCTGTCTCCTAACTGTCCTAATCTGTCCTGTCGATCCTCTATCAAATTTTCTCTGAGCTCTTTGGTTCCTTGTTCCCTTAAAAATAAGTAAAAAAAATAAATACCCCCTCAAGCAGCTGCTTGCCACAGAGGTCGGCCCTTACTGCTACTAAAATTATGTTCTTCCCCAAAAAATTTGCATCTAGAAATGATTTACACTTTCAAGCTTCACATATAAGTAAAAAGGTTTTGCATCAGTTTCACTTTTAATAATTCTGAAGCCTATTATTTGCTTATAATATATTATATATAATATATTATTATATTATAAAAAGGAGAGTCCTCTCATAATTGCCGATAAATGTATTTAAAAGAGCAAAATTAACTCAAAAAAATTTGCAAAGTTAGATTTTAGTAAATTTTTTGTCAAATGTGCAATAAAACATATTTTTTACAAACTAAAGGCTTATTTTTTATCATAGAATATTTCTCAATTAATAATCAGTCATTAATAAACCATTAGACTAATTTATTTTACTCGGAAACATATATCACACCTAAAGCATTTGCAAAATCTCGAAGGTTATTAAGTAGAAAATATACGAAAATGCTGATAAAAGTTTTGCAGATACTGGTGCTTGAATATGATTGAATGATGCCATCCGAAGTTCCACTATACAGGACAGTACTACATCTTATGGATGGCACCAAAAGCCACCTTCGTGTGCTGGTTGAGGCCTATCAAACACTGACATTGACGCTGCGAAGCAGCCGAGTGAGTACCTGTCGTCTGCAATACTTATAATTATCGAAATCCGTTCATTCATATCTCTGATTTTGGTACTTTCGAATTTTGAGCCTTGTGTGCTGGTTGATGCCTATCAGAACGCTGACATTAAGGCTGCAGAGCAGCTGGGAGAGTACCTATCATCTACATCAGTTTAATATTATGAAAATCAGTCAGTTCATTCATATCTCTAATTATGGAACTTTCGAATTTTGAACCGTGCCGATGATATATTGTCAATATGGTTAGGTAGCATTATGGTATAATTTTTACTGCAACTCTGTACATGAATTGTGCCGAAAGTCTACCATTTATAAGGGGTAAATTCGAGCTCTTTTAATTTTAAAAAACATGATATTCGCTACTTAAATATCGGTTATTTGGGACAAATGTCCAAGTTCGAAGCTCTCGTAGTTTTGTGGGTGGTTGGGTAAGGGGAACCACTGGACAGCTGTTGGGAAAAGGGTGTCAGCTTCCCGTCAAGGCCATCCAGCGTGTTCTTTAACGTGCGTGGGTGTGTCTCTCCCACACACGGGACCACGGTTTAACGTCCCATCCGACGGACGGTGGTCTTTTGATGCCCAACAGTGACCCCTATTCACTGTAGGCAGGGCTGGGAGTTTGGCATAGAATAATCTCTACACTTGCCCAGCTGGAACCCGAACCAGATACACCGATGGGCTTGGAAAGGCCGCCGTCCGTCGGATGGGACGTTAAGCTGTGGCCCCGTGTGCGGGAGAACCATACCCTTCGCACGTTAAAGAACACGCTGGATGGCCTTGACGGGAGGCTACCATCTGTCTCCCAACAGCTGTTCCAGTGGGTCCCCTCCCCCAACCTTCTCTAAGCCTTCGGGGTCCATGTGACCTGGCCATTTAGCCCATGGTGTGCAAAAAAGTGCCGCTCAGAGGTAAAACAACCCAACAACAACCCGAACTAGATAATTGCAGGTTACAAGCCTGGCACACTACCAACTGAGCCTCCCCCGCAGATACTGATGCAGATAAGACCTTGTGGATGCGATTGCAGCTGTGGTTCGGATTCGGTTGTAGCTGTGGGTGCAAATGCGACTGTGGCTGTGAGTGCGGATGTTGCTATGGGTGCGGATGCGATTGCGGCTGTGAATGCTAATGCGATTACGGCGGTGGGTGCGAATAGGCCATTTGTTAAATGAGATCTTGAGGTGGCGGATAAGACCTTGTAGTTGCAGATAGGACGCTTGGTATTTGAGCATGCAAAACTATCTCCTTCCACTCAAAACGTTACTTAAAGGTGGTTGAAGAATTTTTCGTCTAACATCATTAGTCACACAACCAAACCACTAAATGTCCAAGTTACTGCATAAATATTTGGATTTTAAAGTGCCATTAAGAATTATTACTTTTGATCACATGCTTACCACAAACGTGACAACAAGACCAAATTGCACTCAAAATGCTGCCTCCAGAGCGACGCCGCTACCAACCATTAATCATTTCGTGACGGTAAATTTGAGATTGATTTCTATATTGAAAAATCTTCAATTATTGCCTCTCTCTCTATGTCTAGTAAACAACATCCACGGAAAACGATGATTTATTACTCATCTCTGTTCGATGGTATCAACACTCTGTCGGCCGCACCACTACCTATAAGCCTACGCTTCATGGTGGAAAACAAAATTCTTCCAATCTTAAGCGTTACATCCGTCCTGTTTTCTGCTAAGAAACCCATCTTCTGTCACTATGACAACCAGTAAGAGGGTGAACGCTTGCTGAAATTGTATTTGTTTAGCAAGAGCGTGAACGTAGGCGTTGCAAGAAGGGAAAATTTTCTAGAATAGCAAAGAACTTTCTAAAATGTTTTCATGCCTGAATAGTGAAGCGTACAAAGATGCAGCAAATATTTTTGTCTTTTTTCTAGTAATATCAATTGGAAACAATAAAATGCTTTGTATGGGCGAAACAGATATACATTTTCCAACCCTTTTGATTATAGTTATGTTGCCGGAAATAATGTGAATAGGATAAAAAAGAGATAATAATGTTAAAAAAAGCCTCTTTTTATTTTTTTCTCCTTCTCATGAAGTAAGTGTTGTATTCATTAAAAGAAACAGAGGTTACGTTTTTGCATTAGGAATATATTTTAGATATTCATGAACAAAAAAGAGTGCTTTTCGCAATATTTTGTCTCTCTCTGATGGCTTTCCAATACCAGAATGATTCAAACTATTGAGCTAAACTTTTACATTTAGGCACACTTCCAAAATGTGGGGTTGGATTGTTTTTCCTCTGATCTACTAGTGAGTGAAATTGGTGACACGCCAAACTACATATTAATCTGATTAAGGTAAAGAAATCAGAAATAAGTAATTGTTGGGTATTGAGCGTTCTTGGTATACATAAAAAATTGTTTTGTTGTTTTACCTTTATCTATCGGCAGCCGAACAGTTGTCGGTTCGTATCTCACCACGATCAAAACAATTTTCCTCTTACAACCATTGTTCATAGTCTGAGAACGGCTTATCTGTAATTAATATTTGTTAGCCATATCATTGTTATCTTGATTACTGGTTAAAAATCATATCTAATCACTAAAAGGTGTGTCTATCGATCAATGCACAAAGTGTTGCTCGTTAATTATGCTCTTCAATTACACTGAACATTATTTCTAAAGGCTGACTCCATGACCTTAGAACCATCAATAGAGGAGACTTTAGCCTATATAGCCTATAGACTAAGGCGTATATAAGAATACTTTAGACGCCTTCAGGAGATCATGGTTGCGCATGGTTGCGGTCATTAATAACTTAAAGATAATTTTTCCTCTATACCAATAAAGTAATCTGATATTTCCAGTTTAATCTCCATTGTGTCAAAATGAGACTTTCTTCTCTAATTTAGGCTCAGTAGTCAGTGAGAAAGGGTAACAGAAGAGCTTGAAGAAGTCTACCTTTTCTCATATGAATCATTTAATCGTGACACCAGGTCTTCCATATATCTCCTAATCACTGTCCAGTGAATTCCCCATTTCCCTAACCAGCTCTTGGGATCCTTTTAGTAGTCATTATCTCATTTTCGTGAAAAATAAAGTAACCTTAAAACGCTTAAACAACTCAACGCAACCCCAACTCATGGTCATCATTATTAGTGATATATTGTATAACAAAAACCCTGATCGCTTTGAAGAAGAGCAGTTGTACTTCACAGAAGAAGAAATCAGTTGTTAACGATTTCCCAGTTATAGTACCTCGTTAGCACGTGCAAATCGTAAGCAGTCATATATCCTAAAAAACTTATGATGAAGGGAATAACAAAAATTGAGACTCATGATGTGTGGACTGAAAAAAAAAGGGAAAAACTATAATATGAGAGAATCAAAAACGAAAATCTATTTTGCCCGGAGAGTCAAAAATGAATGACTATGATGTAGAGCAGGATGAGGGAACATAGAGAGTTGTTAATCTTTCGGTGGGGAATATAGAGAGTTGTTAATCTTTCGGTGGGGAATATAGAGAGTTGTTAATCTTTCGGTGGGAATATAGAGAGTTGTTAATCTTTCGGTGGGAATATAGAGAGTTGTTAATCTTTCGGTGGGAAATATAGAGAGTTGTTAATCTTTCAGCGGGCAACATAGGGAGTTGATATTTCGGCTGGTCACATACGAGTTATTACTCTTTCGGCGGTCACATAGGAGTTGTTAATCCTTCGACGGGTCACATAGGGAATTGTTATTTTTTGAGGGGGGAAGGCATAGGGAGTTGATAATTTTCAGGAAGGGTCAAATAGGGAGTAGTTAATCTTTCGGCGAGCTTTAGAAATCATAATTAAAATAAAACTCATCAGGGTCGTTGTAGACCCTTTTTTACAGCTATTCCTGGAAATTTGTTATTTCAACAGAAGTAACTCTTCCAGTTTGTCTAAAGGAAAGTAGAATAACAATATAATACACAAAAACCAAATGTAGCAACGGAAAGCGTGAATCTTACATTTCGCTTGAAATGACCAACACTTTTATCATTTTTCTGTTGTTTTCAACAGAAAACACAACGTATTATCCGTAACTGGATTGCAAGTATAATGTTAAGAATCTGAGCTATCGATTATTTTTATAGTGCAAGATGCAACAAATCAATATGATCAAGTCCGAAAATAATCTTTCAGGAAAAAAACATGTTTATAAATGGAATGACAGATAATATATATTTGACATAAGTTTTACCCTAATAAATATTAGTAGAGAATCATCTAAGAAAAGTTAATTTACCGTGAAGAAGATTTTTGTGCTTAGTACATATATTTCAATGTCATAAGATTCTCGCTGGCCACATTAAGTGCTCTCAAGGGCCATGTTAAATACCCTCGTAGGCACATTAAATATTTTTGCAGACCACATTAAATGCCCTTACGGACCACAAGTGGGCCCTTGGACACGGTTTGCCCATTCCTACTGTAAGACGTGTCATAGGTTATTAAAAATGACACCTTTATTTTCACCATCTGATAAAAGATAATTTATAAGCGATTATTTTTTCTTTGACCTAAAAAAAATTTTTTTTAGGTCCTTTGACCTAAAAAAAATTTTTTTTAGGTCAAAGGACCTAAAAAAAGGACCTTTTTTTTAGGAGCTTTTTTTTTAGGTCTTAGGGACCCATCGCATCAAAAATGTAATAAAGTTTTTGAGATCTACGACCCGAAGTACCACACGTACCAATGCTTAGTTCTCTAGCCCTAGTGAGACTAACTTAGCTTTTTTTTCGAGAAAGTTTGGAAATTTTTCAGTTTGCTTACGACTTGAAATTTGGCTTTTTTAATAAAAAAAACTAGTTTTTTCAGTTTTATTTTTGCATCTTTTTAAATCACTGTTAAAAATCTTTAAAAGTTTGCGTATATTAATTTCTAAGTCCATCCGAATAACTGCTATACACAATCTCTCTCTTTAATTCATATTGTTTTAGATTCCTGTGAAATATTGCCTCCGATCCCGTTTAATGTTGCCACGTCTAAAAGGGCAAGCCGATCAAGGTGGTCGAAGTAGAGAGGTAGGAGCTGACCGCATTAACAATACTAATCGTTTTTTCTTTATTTTTCGTTTCATGATGTCGCTTTACAATCTCTTTACATTAATTTAACTCAACCTAAATTGTCTCTTTCACAATAGTATATTTGCATCATGTGCAGTGGACAAATGTAAAAATGGACTAAGATAACTCATACCTCAGTCCATAATCAGCTCATACCGAGATGGCTCACTCCTATATGCACCTGAAGAATTTGCTTATTTGAAGATTAACTTTACACTCTTTCTTTGTGCTTTTTGTCATGTCTCCCGAATTTTATGTTTATTTATTTATTGCTGTATTTTTGTTGTATTTTATTGTTGTATGGATTTTTATGTGTTCTTGGAAATGTTTGTGCTGGGATTTCTCACGATGTTGTGTTTTCGGGCTAAAGCGGCTGCATGCAAGTAATGAAACCAGCTCTAGCAGTTGTTTATGGCCGTAAATGACTAGCCTGAAGCGCTAGTGCAGCATGGAGCTAGAGATGGGAGATTGAAGGATTAATCTTGGTGTGAGCACCTTGAAAGAAAGGTCGTGTCAACAAGCGTTGGAGTCCTTCCAACGCTTGTTGACACGACCCCATAGCTGCCCATACTCAAAAAAAAAAAAAAAAAAAAACCTTAAAGTGAGGGTGCGATTCCAAAGGGGAATCGAGATTCTTGTGTGAATCTGTTTTATTCTTGTGGTTCAGAAGGAACCATAGTGTAGGCAAAGGTTGATTATCCTTTCGCCAAGTTTTGAGATCTGTAAAGTGAGAACTTGCGGAGTGTGCGATTCTCCACTTCATTATTAATGTTTGCAGCAGCAAAGCAGCAAAGGCCCTCGGAGTTGATTGCATTCCCAGCACGTAGCTGTATATATTATAAATAAAACTGTGTCGTCTCTATCTAACTCTCGTGCAGTTAATTAATGGACTGTTGCTGTTCATCATTCAACACAAGTCTCTTCAAAGGCGTGCACTGGCATGGTCCTAAAAACCCACGAACCTGTAATTTCACCGAAGTGAGGGTAAAGTAATTATTAAGCAATAACCGCATCGTCCTCCGGCAGCCACGAAGTTTGGCTCAGTCTCCATAGATTTGAGAAGGGAGGACATCACATCTGGCCCAGCCGGACAGGATCCGAACCCATTACATCTGACTTAGTCATACAGGATCGGAACTCTTTGGGACATCACAACTTTATAGAATAATACTGAAATGGAACGGACTTTTGCCAAATGAACCTACTCAAAAGATAAGACCTGAAATGGAATGAACACTAAAATGGTGAAATTTATTTTAGTTTTTCGATCAGATGTTAGGGGACAAAAGAATTGCTGCAGCGATTGTGCTGCAAAAGATATGTACCATGGATTGCTTATGCTTACCAGAAGAGCACTGACTATGTACGAAGTGGTGACAAGTGCTACCACTTCGGACACTTTCTCTAAACTTTCAAATCCCAGTGAAGATCTAAAAGAATTCCTCGCCATCTCTGAAGATGCTGACAATCATGATCCAACAAGTTATTTTAAGTTGAATGTCTTATTTCAAATAGGTTTTACCTTCCGAGAAAATAAAAATCCTCACTGCATCCATTAACGATTTACTTTTTAATAAATAGTAATTAAAATCCACCATGATAGGATTTTAACTATTTGATTCATTTTTTAATTTCGCATAATCAATGAATTTGTTTCTTAAACTCAAAAAATGTTCTGCTTCAAAAAAGGAAGTTTAAGTAATTTCTTTAAGTTTTTAATTTTTTTTTAAATTCGTAACGTTTCTGGGTACTTGATATTTCCTAATCTTTGAGCGCAAAAAGTTCTATATTTTTAAATCACGTGTTATTAAAATATTAGTTACCCCCACGCCAAAAGTTTGTCGCAAAACGTATTTCCATTGATCACTCTTACCATCGATTATTTCATACACAGCTTTCCACCGTTGACGTACTACTCCATTCACAAGATAGTCGACGGCAGCTCCCCCAGAAATTTCGAACACTTTTTGAGGGATCAGTCTGGACCTACGGCAGCTATAAACACAATCCTTAGCTATAAACACAATCCTTTACCCCAACAGGAATAGAACTGAGTGAGACCACTTCACCAAATACGAAAGCAATCTCTCAAGTAACCGGGGAACCACTAGGGAACGTAATTTCTGACACCGATGTCGTCCCATTCGTTCATTCCCCCGAAATTACAGCTATTATGTAATATGATGAGAAAATCCTCATTGAGGAAATTTATTTCTAAGAAACGTTTGTTAATCGTCGTCCAGGTGACCGAGTGATTAGTCTGCTTGGTTACTGATCATAGGAGCCTGAATTCAAACCCTAGATAAAAGACATTGATGTTTTCTTTCTTGTGTTGTCTTTCTGCTAAGGTTTCGCTTTCTTAACAAACCTTCTCTTTGGGTTATTATGCTGGAAGATACCTGTCAAACTTCTGCAGCAAGCAGCTGCTTGAGAAGCGATTTATTTATTTAATATTTTCTTCATCTGCATTAGGCAAATATTTATCTTGTAACCTATCCTTATTTATATTCCGTTAAATGGCTGTTTTCGAAATAAGAATGGCAGTCTTCCTAATGCAGTTGAAGGAGATCATCAACGCTATTTAACGGAATATAAAAAATAATAATAAGCTATATATTTATATAGGTAGAGTACAAGATAAATTTATGTCCTTATAGAGGAAGATAATTTTTAAGGCTATGTTTCATTCATCTGTTCATTCATAAATGTTTCATTCATCTGTTTCAGGAAGACTGAATTTTTTTTTGAAAAACATTATTTAACAGAACATAAATAATAATAGTGTGGGAAAGGAAATATTCATAGCCCAAATTCTACACTTAAAAATGCATGTGACTTACAAAAATAAAGCACATTTTTTTCTCTACAATATGCTCTGAAGTTTTGTATTTTTTGAATATTCAGTTTTCGTCGACCAAACCAAGATCAGAACATTATAGTTCGTGTAGTTTGACGCACGTGTAAATTTAATGACTACCATTTTTTTCAGAAACTCTATTATCCGTAAATTTCTCATTAGGTACCCACCGATTATTCATTTGCGTTAAAAGATTGGACCACAGTTTATATCGGTGTCTGCTGCTCAATATTTAAAGCAGTAATTTATCTTCTGTTTCCTTTCAAAGAAGTGTTTGTCAGTTTGCTATTATGGAAAAGAAAATAATCTGATCGATATTTTTTTTTCTTATTTTGGATGCTTGTAGTTAAGTTTTGAGAAAATTAATTTACCACACATAACTTTTACTAATTATCTTCGTAAAAAATATATAAAAATGGAGTAGAAATGATATTGAATAAAGAAACGTCTTAGTGATTTCGCGGTATATTCGATATACCGCGAAATATTACTTATACTGCTAAAGGCAGAAATGATGATACAGTTGAATGTTTTCCTGAAGAAATAGATAAAGAAGGAAAGAGTGAAAATTTCGAGATATAGCTTCATTGTATGGGAGATTTTAATGCAAAGCCATGTTGCAAAAATGCAGGCCGGGATAAAAAAAATTTTTTGGCCTCGGCAAAATCTGAAATTGAGCTCCCTTTCCTCCCCCTCCCCTCCTGATCAGTTTCAAGCTATATAATAGAGAGGGACAAATTTGGTGCATGAGCAATTTACCCGCGACAATAATAAAAATAATTTTTTTTGTTATGAGAGGAAGAAAAATTTTGAGCAATTTACAAAAGTAATGTTTTTATTTTTATTATTAACTAATTTTTTATTTTTTTTACAGATCAGATCTACAATTTCACCCAAGAATTACAAAAAACAAGTCAATATTTTTACACGATTAACAAAATATTAATTAAACTATAAGGGTTGGGTTGTTTTTGCTCTGAGCAGCACTTTTTTTGCACACAAATGGTTAAATGACCATGTCGCAAGCATCCTGAGGGCTAAGAGAAAGTTGGGGGAAGGAAACCAACTGGACAGCTATTAGGAGACAGATGGTACCATGTTCTTTAAAGTGCACAGGGTATAGCTCTCTCAAACAAGGGACCAAGGCTTTAGGTACCATCCGACGAAAGGCGATCTTTCCAAGCCCATCGGTGTGCTCTACTGACCGAGGGTAGGACGGTGTGTTTTGCGGAGATAAATTTCAAAGATGGCCCAAGTGGGACTCGAACCTGGGAACTGCAAATTATGAGCCTCGACGCTACCGACTGGGTCACCCCCGCAACTAAATTATAAGAAATTGCATATTATTCGACGTTAGTTTTATCTACTGTCCCACGAAAACGTGAATAACGTTAGGTATCTTACAAAGATAAGAGTGATTCATGTGTAGGGGAGGGAGGATACGCCTTCATTACCTCCAAATTTGTCGTTCTTTCATTTCTATACTTCATTCTCTTATTCCAGTCTATCTTTGTTTTTAAATTTTTCACTCCTTAAAAGCGAGTCCACCTTGAGGGTGTGGCCCAGGAACATTATGTTTAATCCGACCGTGCGAGAGTGTAGAAAATATTGTTGGAAATCATGGATTCGGAGACAAAAGAGAAGGATGAATAGTGTTAAGAATGATCAGTGGCAAAAATATGGAAATAATATAAGAGAGCAAATATATTACATAACCTTAATAAAATATTTAAAAAACCAGTTCAGCTGGCAAAAAAGTACCCAGATGATCATAATAGGAGTGGCCTCATTAAAATTAAACTGAGGAGCTTCAAAAAAAAAAAAAAACGCCCACACATAAAAAAAACTAGATTATGTGGCTTTAATGAATCGAGATTAGTAACAATGGAGAGATATTTTAAAGATTTAATGATTGGGAGTGACGAATTTTTTGAAAGAGGTTAAGGAAATCATTCCACCAAAAGTATGACTAAAGAAGCAAAAATGGATTGCAAAAGAAATTGCTCAACTCATGGCAAAATGTGAAAAAAATATCATTGAAGAATGGAAAAAATGAAAAAAAAAAATCGATTAATGTGTTAGGAAGAAAAAGAAAAGGGGTTTAATGACAAATGTAGAGATAATGAGAAAGAAGAAGATAAGGAAGTTAATTCGTAGATTCGAGGAAGTGATCATTTGTCACACAAACTATGTTAATAAATTTCAAGTGGTCAGAAATTTAAAACATATATATATATTTCCTTTAGAGTGTGTAAATTTCATTTTAAAATATTTAACGAAAAGTTAAGTATTCGCAGTGGCGGACAAGTAGGACACGGGCCCTGTGGCTGGACTTTTTCTTTGGCCCCTAAATTTTTCTGTAGTAGTTTTGTATCCCGCTAAGTTGTCAATTACATTCATTATATTACTTCTTTCGAACAATTTACTTGGGACCAGCCAATGTTGGTTTATCTGCTGGCATATGTTTATCATGTGGCAAAATCTCTTCAATCTCGATGGAGTTGTTGAAAATTGAATGTTGAGTAAAATATTATACTGAGAATATGACTTGAATTAAAAATTAGGTATACCATAAAAATATGATTTTAAATATTTACTGGTGGAAAATATATTGTATTTTTTTTATAACTGAATGTCAAAAGTCCTGTATAAGTCTCTGGTGTTGTTTTTTCTACCAGCTTCTTTTATATGCCTGTTTTGCATGAATTTGCATAGTTTGCGCAAAACGGTATTCAAGTTCCAGACTACAGTTTCCTTTCCATCGGAGCGGTGCCATACGAAGGATTATCACGAAGGACCATTCCATTGATGCACCGCCTAGCTAAGCCGACCACTTACCTGTCGGCGGCCAGCATAATCCCGGGCAAGCGTTACAAAGGGAAGCGTCCACGCCTAAGCGATACTCCTTTGAAGGAAAGGAGTCTGGCGCCAGAACTGCTCCTGTTTGACAGCCCTGAGAGAGAATTCCCCTGTCTCACGGCACAACGGACTCGTGAAGGACGGTCACGTGGTTGTGGCCAAGGACACGGACTCTGGAAGTTTCTAAATTTCGTCCGGCACCCTATCCCACCCCCTAGCGGAGAGTTGAGAGAGCCAATGAGAAGTCTCCACGTTAGCGATCCTTGGTGACTATGAGGTGAGAGATAGGAGAGTTCTTCTGGTGGTGACAACGTGAGTGCACAGAGAGGTTGGACGGTTGGCTTACGATGGACTCTTAAATGTTTAGCTTATTAGAGAAGGGGGCAGTTGAAGTAAAACGATGTGATCACGACAGTCTACTGAATCTGTAAGTTCTGTTGAGCATGTTTATGGATTTGAAATAATTGATTATGGAATTTCTTTGTGGATTGTGAAATAATCGAATTTGTGGAATTTGTGGAATTGAATCAGTGATGTTTAATTTGTAAATAAATGTCTTTAACTGCCTTTGCAGACTCCTTTTGTCTAGGGAGGATGACTTTGTTTCCCAGTGGGATACTGGGTCATTAATTAATTGATTAATACTATACGATCACGGTAAAAACCAAATAGGGGGCTAAGAAAATCCTTAATGTTAAGAGATATTTTTATCCTACGTTATACCCTTATAACAGTTGGTACCGTGAGCCAGAATTTTCGTGGCAACCCTTAAAACATGCCCCTAAAAATCGGAAATACTTTCATACAATAGGAAACATATGCCTATAAACAATGTACAAAAATGAACAATGACGTTTTCCAATATTTAAATGTGTAAAGGATAGAATACGGGTAGAAAAAGAAGGAAGAAATAAGGAGTGGTGATGGTGACTCAAGGAATTATTAAGAGGGAGCCAGGAGAGAAAATGCTAGAAATATACCTTTCTTGCCTTTAACAATTTCCCATCGAATTTGAATTGTATTCATCAAATATTTTCAGTTAAGAATACCTAGAACAATAGAAGATGAAACGAGCTGTGGCCACGGTCAAGCCCAGTACAAGTTCTTCGACAATCTCAGCCTCACTCTTTCCAGCGATAAGATTGTGGCCATGGTTCGCACAAAGAGAGGCCTTTCACCACCTTCTCTGGCATCATATTTGAACCAGACCACTCAAGGTCGTTAAACGGCTTAAGCTCCTTGGCGTCGTCCTGGACAACAGACTGACCTGGGGACCTCACATCAAGCATCTTAAGATAGTTGCCACTGCGCAGAGAAATATACTGTCTTTCGTTGTTAGTATCCACTGGGGAAGTTCCTGCAAGATCCTCCTGGTCTTCTACCGACACTTGATCCTCTCCCGCATCACCAACAGTGGTCACCTTCTAAGCAAATGTTTCTGCTTCACAGCAGCAAGTTGGCCACTGTCCACACTGTACCTCTCCGCCTCTGTCTCGGACTCTGCCCTACTGCCCTAACACATGTAATGCGTCTGTCATAGCAGAGGCTGATGACATGCCTTTCCGACTCATCTTTCGAGGCTCCACACCTTCCATTTCAATCACCAGCTGTTGAGGAAACTGCAAGACAGACCAGACTCTGCTATCGCCGTGTTTGCCACTGACTTCTACAACCGAGTCATTCCTGCTAGCTCCACTGCTGGTAATACGCTCTTTCCTATCTTCCAACTTGAAGTAACAGTGATCTTAAGATCAACATCTACTCCCTTCTTATCTCGTTTTCAAAGAAAACGGCAGCCTGGTTAAGAACCCTTTACCTAGATCAAGCGTGGACAAACCTTTTAGCTGAAGGGCGGCATAGAAAACTGAAATGGAAGTGCGGGCTGTCAAAGAAATATATAATCAACAGCGTATGTACAACCGAAGCAAAAAATACCAATGTAATTATTCTTATCAATTATAAATACAGAGTGATCTGTTGTCAAAGAGATTAATAAATAATTGGTGGAAAAATATAATTATTTTAGTGTTAATTATCATCAGTGATAATGAGAATTCGTTTCGCCGAAGTTGGACTTCTTGTCCCATATAGTTTTTTTTTCTATTTCAGAAATGTTATTTATTTGCCATCAATAGTTCACGGGAAGTACAAAAAGAGATGATGGGACCTAGATTGCCCAGCCCTGGTATAGATGAAACTCTAGAGACCTTTACTTTCAGAGAATATGTGGAAAGAGAAACGCATTACCAGTTTATTGCGTTTCCTTTAGACTGCCATTAAAAGTGCTGGAATTGAAAATAAAACACTCAGTACTTATTGTTTTATCCGTTTATTGCGCTGTTAAGTACACAGCCTAATGCACATATATTTTTTTCATTATGAATATTTGATTATCTTAAATGATTCAACTCCATATTAATTGTGGCAAAGGATCCATTTCAATTCTACTAGAAGCGAATAAGTTCTATGCAGTGAAATATACGAACCGTGAACCATTATAGAGATAAAGTAAGTGGTAGAGGGATATAATGTGTGCAGTTTATGTGTTTACGTCAAATCTCTCTGATAGGTAATTGCTCTTGTGCTAAACGAAAGCACAGGGAGAGAAATAGTCAAGGAGGCGTTAAGCATAGTTTCCCGTTGAGCAAAGCAAGAGAGATAAATTTAACACTTCCAGTGGTTTTGATCTCATTGTGACTAAATTGCTAAAGCACATTAAGGCTAACTATATTAACTAACTACGTACTATTCTGAAGCAAATCGTCCCTAAATTATTCGATTAGTGCATTTGTGCATTCATTCATGGTTGCCTATTTATACTTAGATTAAAGGTAGCGTTGGATGTAAATCGCAACACAAAATATGCAAACGACTGAGAGAAGAAGTAATGATATTAGTGTTCTCATCACGTGGAAAACGTCTTTAATATAGATAAAGGGAGATTCGATACAAAGATAAAGAGTAACGACTCATTGTATAAATTGGTAAAGTGTGAGAGCATAAGAAAATCCAAGAGACTGTTTCTGAAATTTTTTGGTCGCGAATCAAAATTCAAACGCCTATTCACCTCGAGACCCAAATTCAAACGCCTATTCACCTCGAGACCCAAATTCAAATTCCCCTTCACCTGTTAGCCAAAATTAAAATTCTTCCTTTCACTTCGCGACCCAAATTGAAATTCATATTCACCTCGGACTTAAATAACATTTGTACCTGCATTGGTCGAGTCAAATGCATTTCGCGATCAATCAGAAGCACCTCGTGACCCAAATAAAAGTGGTACCTACAATGAATCTCTTTTGTTGCGATCTTATGCAACCACGGCAATTCCCGGTTCCGCTTGTACAGCACTACCTGGTTATGAAAAGCCATGACCATCTAGAGCCGGGGGCAAGGAAAACGCCCTATAGGCGCACCTCAACCCCAGCCTCACATGGCAGCAGTCCTATAGAAGGAAAGCTGACCACCGGAAGAAACCTTACTTTAATCTATTCCCCGGTTTGCAAATGTGCAAGGATATATAGATTCAAGCTCGATCGGCACCCGGGGTGGAGACTCTTAGTAAGACCCAGACTTTTGTGAGGGCTCTGGCTTACTAGGAATCAATCCGTTCTGCCGAGCCCTCGAACAGCTCCACTGAGCTCCTGATAGGTGAGGTCTCCGACGCGGTCACCATCCGACCGGCAATCAAGCCGGCCAGCAGCATCTTCAACCTCGGTTGGCTTCAGCAATGCTCCAGCCGGGGACCACCCCAACCGGCAAAACCTTGGCAATGCTCCAGCTGGTGCCCACTACAGCCGGCAAAGCCTTCGGCATGCTCCAGCTGGGGATCATCCAGACCGGCAAAGCCTCAGCCGGGTTGCTGGGCCCTAGGCCCCCCCACCACGACAAGGTGGTCCCCTATCGGGGGGGGGGGGGAGTGGTACCTACAATCTATCTGTCCCAGACAAAAACATTTCGCGACCAATTAGAAGGACCTCGCGATCCAAGTAATAGTGGTACCTACAAGATAACTGGCCGAGCTAAGAGAATTTCGCGTTTAATCAGAAACATCTCGTGACCCAAATAAGAGTGGTACCTAAAAGCTAACTTGTCCCAGACAAGAACATTTAGCGACCAATTAGAAGGACCTCGTGACCCAAATAATAGTGGTGCCTACAAGCTAACTGGCCGAGCCAGGAGAATTTCGTGACCAATAGAAAACATCTCATGTCCCAAACAAGAGTGGTGTCTACAAGCTAACTGCCCAGACAAGACTATTTAACGACCAATTAGAATGACCTCTTGACCCAAATAATAGTAATACCTACGTACAAGCTAATTGGATGAGTCAGGAGAATTTCGCGAGACCTTCTTTATTTTCTTAGTAGAATCTATCCAGTTTTTAAAACTTATTCGGCCATGCCATAATATTTTTGCTCAGCATAATTTTATCAAGATGTATAATATTTTTTAACGATTGAAGTTTTAATATTTGGTTTTGAACTTTCTCAGCTCCAGTGCATTAGAAAAAGAAAATTGGGAATTGAAAACTTTAGGATCTTTTAACTGGCATTCCCAATTAAAGAGGGATTAATGTTTTGACTGTGGATAAAAGGGATCCGAATACGAATCGTACAGTTTTATATGATATCATTACAGTTTTTTCCATGTAGCATATTACACTGACAACTCTCGCCATAAACAAGGCTCTCCTGATTACAAAAAGGTTTATTTTTTATTTATTTATTAAAGATGACATTTAGAAATTGTGATTCACCACAAATAAATCGTCGATCCTAATGCTAAATTTTATAATCAGCGGTTCAGAAGAAAATTAAAAATTAACCTACTATACGTGGAACGTAGTCACATGAATTCCAGGTCAACAGAAACTGGGGACTGTGGTGGCTCAGTCGGTAATGCTTCAGGCTCGCAACCCGTAACTCCCAAGTTCTACTCCCATATATGCCAGTGTTGAGATTTATCTCCTCTATTCCCCACCTTGCCCTCATTGAGGAAGAGAACACCGTTAGACTTGGAAAGACCGCCGTCTGTCGAATGGGACGTTAAGTTCCATTCGATAGACGGCGGTCTTTCCTAGCAAAATCAAATCCAAATAAAAGGAACTGGGTTCCACTTCTAAGCCCGTGTTCAAGACAGTGATACCCACTGAATGATAAAGAACACACTGGATGATCTTGAAGCGAGGATGCTGTCTCCTAACAGCTGTGCAGTGGGTTCATTTCTTCTAATTTTACCTCAGCTCTTGAAGTTCTCCTGACCTGGTCATTTAGCCCATTGTGTGCCAAAAAAGCTCCGCTCGGAGTTAAAACAACCCAACCAGCCATAAGTCATTTTCACACAACAGGCAAAAAAATTACCTGTTGTAGAAAATGACCCTTTGCCTCAACTCTATCGGTAAACCTTGCAGTTGATCTGATCAGATCAAACGGGCACTTTTACCGATACCGATAATGTTAAAACAAGTTTTTGTTAACAACATGCACCTGAAGTACTTTAAAAGGAAGATGATACTTTATAAAACAATAAAAAAAACTTCAAATCTTGTGGACAATCTAATGACTTCAAAAAGAACAAAAAAACTGAAGATCTGGTCTTGAAATAAGATTTGTTTACATCATCCTATACGTTTCTCCGACTGTTACATTGTAATGCAAAGCAGTTTGAGTGTAGGGAATCTAACATGAAAAGCAAGACGTACTCCATATCGTATTATGTGACCTAGAATAAAACGATTCGGGAATAAATTTGTATGCTATCTGCGCTATTTTCTAAACATCTATTAAACCACTACTGTTTGTCAGAGAAAGATTTTTATGATACTGATCTTTATGAGGAACTTTCTAAAACATTACTCCTACGACGGTTCTTTAAAGAAGACTATTTCTTTTATATATTTACTCGCTCCAACTGTGACTTTCTTTTTTCCTCAGAGATATATTTTGGCTTTCATCTCTTTCCACTGAAGCTTCCAATTACAAATCTTGTTGTTCACGATTGCATCTGCTAAAAAAAGTTACCCTTTAAGCGCAATGTACCTTTATTTGTTTGCACTTTAATATATGAGAATTTGTTGCATTCTTGGTTGAATGATGCTTTTCACTGAGTGGAGCGTTTGCATGTTTTGAAACGTTTCATAAAGACGTTTTGAAAGCATTTGTAGGGTAGCTCTTTGCTCTTATTAAAAGGTTGACTGAGTGTTTTTCCCCTCTATGTGCCTAAATTGCTTTGAAAAAGTTTTATTAATGGCAGAAATGCTTAATGTTTAGAATCCAAGCACTTGTGATTTTTGTTACGCTAAAGTAATTAATGTATAAAAAATCAAATCCAAATAAAAGGAACTGGGTTCCACTTCAGAAATTAAAGAGTAACAAAATAATAAACAGAAATAAGAGTAAACAACCTTCTAAGAAAGAACAGAAACCAAAAGAAAAGTAAAAAAATTTGACAGCAGAAGTTAAATAAATATTAAGAATTTTTTCAAACTTTCTCCTTTTATATTTCACAGGATTGCTCCATTTTTTTTAAGAAATCTGAAAAAATACTGGCTTATTATCTTTTTAATCTAATATTTTATACATTGGTATCCATATCAGCAAAGGCAAAAGGTTGAGACAGACATAAAACTAACAAGATACCACCCGAGATTTGGACCAAGATTCCTGTAGCTACAGCAAACAACACGTAGCACTTAACCACTGAGGCTGAAATTTGTGGTTACCGATAACGTTGAAATAGGTTTTTGATAATAACATGCACTTGAAGCAATTTAAAAGGAAAAAATGGGACCTCCTACATAAAAATTGTTAATTTCTCGTTGATAATACTTACTTCCTGCAAATTATTTTCTAATTATTTAGAGTTCATATAAGAAGAGAAGTGTTCTACTGAAAACGTTCTAAATTTACTTGGCCACTATATTTTTATTCTACAAACCTTATAAATTAATAAAAAAAATGCGCAATATATACTGTATACCAGTTTATTGGGTTCACCTATCTAGTAGCGTGTTGCGCCTCCTTTGGCCTTCAGAACAGTCAGAATTCGTCGGGGAATGGAACTTACAAGATGTTGTATGCGATGTGCAGGAATGTTGTACTATGCGGAAATGATTGTGTCGCACAATTGCTGCAAATTGGAAGGCGACGCAGTATCGCGACGAACAGCCCTTACCATCTCATTCCAAAGATGCTCGATAAGGTTTAGATCTGAGGACTGTGAAGGCCAATGGAGTAAGGAAAACTCGTTGGTATGTTCCTGGAACCATTAAGTGACGATATGTGCCTTGTGAGCAGGTGCATTATCATGCTGAACGTGTCCATCCGAGTGAGGATAAACTGTAGCCATGAAGGGATAAACTTGGTCAGCAACGACGTTCAAACTACGTCGTGGCGTTCAGATATCCTTCGATGGGTATCAGGGAGACTAATGTGTGCCAGAAAAACATTCCCCACACCATCACACCACCGACCTGTACTGTTGATGCCAGACAAGATGATTCCATGTGTCTCACATTGCTTGCACCAAATTCTGATCCTTCCATCAACATGATGTAAAAGAAACCTAGATTCGTCTGACCAGGCTACCTTTTTCCAGGCCTCAAAGGTCCAGTGTCAATACTCCTGCGCCCACTGGAGATACGCTTTCATGTTCTTCGCTGACAACACTGGTACCCGACATTGTCGGTGGCTATTGTAGCCCATTCGCAACAAGGTCCGATACATGGTGCGTTTGGAGAGGATCTTCAGCACACCAATATTTAATTCTGCTGCGATTTGCCTGGTTGTGTGCAGTCTGTTCGCTTACATGTTTTTCGCTTCTCTAAATTTGATACACAAGCTGTTTTCGTCCAGAGGATCGCCGATCACTGGTAGTTTTTTTGCTTTTCCTCACCATTCACAGTAAACTTTTAAAACGATTGTGCACAAAAGCCCAGGAGGACCACCGTTTGGGAGATGCGGAAACCGTCACGCCTAGCACCAACTCTCATGCCACGTTCAAAGTCGCTCATGTCGCTCGTTTTGCCCATTCTGATGCTCAATACAACTTTAACTGATGCTCGAAGATCAGGCTGGTCTGCCTGATTTATACCGCATACCACGGTCTCATGACGTACTAGGTGTTGGAATGAATCATTTATGTGAAGAGGGGTGGTGTACCTGACATAATGGCATCTCAGTGTACATCTGAATGCTTAAGAGACTACTTTTGGTAGACGTGAATGCCTTGATGTACACTTCATGTTTGACAGAAGAGTATTCATGGAATGCTAAAGCGCCCATCCTTAAATTTTTGAAAGCTTTAAATTGGAAAATGGTAAAACTATTCATAAGCACTGTTCACTAATTTAAAGAAAATGATCTGGGGTTGGGGCAAAGGGCCGTGTTAATAATTATGAGGAAAAATATACTAAATCAGTGTAAAGTTATAGTAATTGGGGATTTCCTACCTTTCGTTTTTAATCTAAACCACTAGAGAATAAACATGAAATAAGACATTAAGCAGCATGCAATGAGAATATCAGTGAATCTATGAAATTTTGGTTTACTGAGACACCAGCACAGACAGTGTTGTTTTTAATTAGGCAAAGCAACCTCTATGGTTAGAAGAAGTGAAATTTCCTCTACATAAAATGCTTCGAATGCATCTATACGAAAAAGTCCCCATCCCCTCCCCCGCTCAGACAACACAAATATCTTGGGCATTCTAACCTATGTGGTGAGTCAGGAAAATTTTCAAGGCTATCCAAAAAACAAACAAAAATACTAACTTCATCACTCCCCTAAAAAGCCTTAGGGTCATCACCCTAAAAATCTTAGATTCAGCACCCCATAAAAATATCCTATAATAATTACCTATTATTTTGTTTACCAATAGAGTTAATCTTATATTTTTATATATATTAAAAAATTATAATCGAACTTCAATTTTTTTCATATTCATTACATTAATTAATCTTATATTATTAATGCAAATCTTTCGGTTATATATATATTACATCTAAATTGCTACAGCGAAATATATATATTACAATTCAATTTTTGCATTTCATTATATTTATCGAAAGATGCCTTTTTGTACGTATTATAAATTACTGATAGAATTTATTAAACCAATTTTGTAGCAATCTGTCTGAAACAGCGATGGTACGAAATATTTTATTTCACTCTCTAACAATAATTTAATTCTACTTTAAAAGAGTCTTAAATGTATGCAACTGTTTCCGTAAAAAATTTTTTAGCCTTTAGTATACCCAATGCTAAGTTTGAATAAACCTCAAGGAGTTAGATCTTTAGGAGCTGCTAACCTAAATTGCTTACGCATTTAACCTCAACTTTATCTCAAGAAAAATGTTAGATTTCTATGAAGGAATATATCTTTTAGGATTATAGAGGAATTATTAGAGAAATTAGGAATTTTGACAAATTCATTTTGTATTTGAAAGAGGAAATTTACAGGACTGAAAGAGAGAACTTTGATACAATCGGAATATCCGAACGGAATTAGAGTTGTAACTATTCAGCGAAATTAACTTTGAAAGCAAGCTCTGCAATGCTACATAAGAACATAAACTGTTCAAGTTGTGCTTAAATCTTACGACGCAACACGGAAAATAAAAGACATTTGCCACGTTGGGACGAGTGGTGGCGGAATCCCGAACTTCTTTTTTAATTTTTCGTGAAATTAATTATTCCAATTAATTAATCTTCATCGGTGATTCTGGGTGAAACCACAGGTCCGTGGGTTTTTACAGCCGTGCTTAGATGTGCATCAGAGTTGAAGTATGCCAGATGTGATATTGGCTCGATGAAAGAAGTAAAATCAGCTGATGCAAAATATAGAGTACAACACACTATTTATTTACACTATATACTTTCACACATCTATATATATATACACCATATGGGAGTGTGCCAGATTCTATGGACATTCGCTCTACTCAACATCTTGCTGAATGAAATGGCTTAAATTGATATTCCTTGGAGACTTTCTACGGTCAGCTTAACATAGCTTGAATGCTACTTTGTTTTTGCAGGAATTCAGTTAATGAGGCAGAAACTGTACTTTTTCTTGCAGAAATCGCTTACAGATCTCAAAACTTAGCGAGAGGATATCCCAATCCCTCCCTACATAACCCGGTTCACACAGAACCGAACCCCGTGCCTTAAGGATTTTTGAGAATGAGGTACGTCACTTTGACGTGATAAACGAATGTGACTCCTTCGTTCCTAATCCACCCTCTTTCTGCCTTGATTATTGAAGCACCTCGCGCTCCTCTCTCTCGATGATTCACACCCAAACCCCTCTGGCTATACGAAGGGAGTGGAGTGAAGAGTTATAATGAAACTCTTTGCTGCTCTCGCTTCCGTAAGCATCTGGAAACTTTACAGCCAGCTAAACTTTCAGCTTACTAAAACTTTCAGCCAATGACCACTAATCAGCAGCATTCCCATTTAAGAAGACACTTCTGAAAATACACACATATATAGTAGAGATATTGTGGCCGAGTGTTAACACACTTGATTACTGATTAAAGGAAACTGGGTTCAAGCCATGGGTAACAGCATGGATGTTTAGGTTGCTGTCCTGTTGAGGTCTCGCCTTCTTCACAGATCTTCTCTATGGCGTATAAACCTTCTCTATGCCTACATAACTTGGTTCACACAGAACTAAATCCTGCTCCTTTAAGTTTTTCGAGAAAGTGCGTTAATTTTATGCGCTAAGCGAACATGACTTCTCCATTCCTGCCAATATCGCTCTCTGCTTTGTTTATTATCCGTCGATCCTCTTGTGACTCATACTTTAACCCCTCCAGCTACATGTGGGGCGAAGTGACGGATATAACATAAAGCCATTTACCATGATCATATTCGCTTCCATCATCTTCCATAAGCATATGGAAAATAGCACGTATTGACCACGATTGACGATTAATGCAATAATCCCATTTAAAACACTGCTGAAAATACACTTGTAACACAGATATATATATATAATAACAATAACTAAGACAATAAATAAATTAGAGAGACGATACAAAGTTTAAAACATACAAAATTTTATGACTATAAACGGAAACAATGAATAATATAATAAAATACAAATGATTAAAAATATACGAAACCTTAACATAAAACAAGGATGTCCAACCCAAACTTAGCCAAGAGTCACAAGAAAAAATTTATATTCTTAAAGAACAGAAGGAAAATTCACTACTTAAAAATTGCAAACATAGTTTTCTAGACTTTGAAAAAAATATATTTTTAAGGAATCAAGAAAAGGTTTTGACTAAAAAACAAAAATACCGAATATGACATATCAATCGTCTAGGCTTAAATATTAACCTATGCCGGAATTAAGGCAGGGTAATAGCGCAGAAATTATAAATAGTGTCCTGGTCTAAATAAGTGGAGAGGTCTCAGATAAGAATGGCAAACCTCCCGGAATCTGCGCAACTATCGCTCAGAACATCAATTTTTCTCGAGTGCACCACCAGTTTTCTAGACATTTTTCATGTAATCACGATGTTCATAAATGAACAGAAAATATTCCGCGTAATAATCGTGCCGGTCTCTGCTAGTTTTAATATGATTTGTAGCCTGGTCTTTTACACCAGCCGGTTTACACCAGCCGGATACAGGCAAGAAATTGTAAATTATAGGTAGAGCTTCTATTCGAACATTTACGATATACGTTTTGAATGAGTACTAATTGTCAAAATCGTTCATTTAAGCACAAAAAAATGTTTGGTTAAAAACAATTGGTAGGAATAAGCCTGAGTCTAAGACAGTGTTTCTCAACCGTTTTCTGCTCATGGGCCCCTTTTGAGTTGCATTATCTTTGTGGCTGTCCCTCATAGCTGCTGTAGGAAAAAGATGCTTTACCATCTTAACTTTTATTTATATTATAAAGTTTATATCATATATATTCTAATAACTGGTAACTTTATTTCTAAGGAACAAAGAAAATTATTAAAGACAAAATGTATAGTAGCAGCATAAGATCTGCTAACAAAAATATTCTGATAATTGTCCCTTTATTCAGTGTGATCTTTGTGACAGATGTAAACTTGCAAGTGTTTCAATAACTTGCTGAAGTGTTGTTAGTGACAAACGAAGATCACCTCTCTTCACAATATCAAGGCGGTTACAAGTTTTTGATAACATGTAAACCACCCGACTAGACCCAGATTCAACAATATAAGAAGTGGGAAAAGTGGAAAAACATAACTCATTTTCTCCCAGAACAGTGGAAACGTCCCAGCCATTTCACTGCTTAACCACAAATTATGTTTGCAATGTTTGAATATATAATAAGTTAGTCACGAAAATAATAAATGTGATTTTTACATCTCATTCGTAATATTTCATTCTGGCTGTTAAGTTTGGGTGGTAACCTTAGAAACTTACTGCGGCTCCTTAATGTTAGAAGTTTTCCATGTGGCCATCTAGAAGTATGACGTGGTCCCTGGGGGGAGGGGGAGCTATGGGCCATGTTGAGAACTACTGATGAAAGAAATGCGAAAAATCTAAACGTTTATTTAGCAATGACGTTTCAAGACTCAGCAATTACTGCTCCCAAATGCCTCTAAGTCAGTCTAAATTGTACGTGTTCCAATTAGGTGGAACTCAGTCGGTAGCGCGTCAGGCTCGTAATCTGTAGTTCCCAGGTTCGAGTCCCAGCTGGGTCAGCGTTGAGATTTATCTCCGCAAAATTTCCCAGCCCTGCCCACGGTCAGTAGGGGACACCGATGGGCTTGAAAAGACCGCCGTCCGTCGGATGGGACGTTAAGCCGTGGCCCCGTGTGCGGGAGAGCCATACCCTGTGCACGTTAAAGAACACGATGGATGGCCTTGACGGGAGGCTACCATCTGTCTCCCAACAGCTATTCCAGTGGGTCCCCTCCCCCAACCTTCTCTGAGCCTTCGGGGTCCATGTGACCTGGCCATTTAGCCCATTGTGTGCAAAAAAGTGCCGCTCAGAGGTAAAACAATCCAATCCAATTAGGTATTAAAAAAAATCAAAGTTTGGGAGTAGAGGACAAGACCAAAAACTATAAATTTGTATATAATTTGTTGTAACTTACGCGTAATTTATGATATTCGAATATATTAATATCTATAAGAGTTAAAAATAAATCATATTAATTCAAATGACCTCGGTAATTTTCCTTTGGAGAGAAGGGAGGTTAGTCTAATATTCTACTCTTACGATATACTCACTGGTCCTTCAGCTCTCTTTCATAATTTCCATATCTACCCTTTCCTATTCATCACTTCCAAAAAAAGTTACAGTTAAAAAATAAAGTGCAGTATATTTTGATAATCCATTTTATATCCTTTTGGGCGGGATTATTGCAATAATCTACTCTGATGCTACGCAATGGTCTACAGATAACTTTCATAATTTTCCCCTCTCCCCTTTCCTATTAATCGCTTTAGAACAGTTTTCATTTACAGTTAAAAATAAAGTTTAATATTTTTAATAATCCCTTTTACTTTCCTATGGGGAGGTTTAGTCCAATATTCTATTTTTACGCTATGCACTGATCTTGCAGATTTTCATCATTTTCACATCTCTCCTTTCCTATTCATCACTTAAAAACGTTTTAACTTGCAGTTAAAAAAGTTCAGTATATCTATTTTAATAATCCCTTTTATTTTCCTTTTGGGAGGCTTAGTCCAGTAACCTACTTTTACGCTTTGCACTGTTCCTTCAGATCCCTTTCATTATTTTCATTTCTACCCTTTCGCGTTCATCATTTCAAAGAAAGATTTTTCTTACAGTTAAAGAATACGGTTCATTTTTTTTTAATAATAACTTTTTATTTTTTAGTCATTACTATCAAACATGAGAAGGAAAGAACTTTCGAAATCACTTCTGCGATAAAGATCATGTTCTTTCAGTACCATCTGGAAAAAGGTGGAAACTGGAAAAATGTTCAGCATCATTTCGATAAGAGGGAAAACCTTTTATCTATCCTTCTGAACAAGAGTAGAAGATTTCTTTTACTTTTACTACCTTTATATTTCAGTGCAATATACCTAATATCGGATTTCATCCCATCTCTAGCTGGCTATTTCGGTTAGCTCTCTTTCCAAGTTTTATATTGTCGAGTAAACAAGTTGGAACCGAAGCACCTCAGGCAGGAGAAGACGTTACACAGAAAGTGCTCTGTACATTTCTTTTACCCTGCCAAAAAGCTGTCGAATCCATTTTTCGTCTTTTTTTTTTCAGTCACTTCTTTTTCTGTCTGGGAGGGAATTGGTTATACAAAGAAAAGTGTTAGTCGTATGATGTGCGTTATGTTCCATAAAGCAAAATCTTTTAGTTTTTTACTCAAGCTTCCGTTAACTTCGTTAACGTTTTTTTTTTCAAGCTTCCGTTGTTAGTAGTCGATTTACGTACACCCTGAAGGCTAAAGCTGGACTAAATGATTCCAAATGCATTTCAGGTGTTATGGGTTTTCGAAGCTTTTAGAAAAGTTTTTAAGAAAGATTACTGGTACTCTTAAGTACTTTAGTTAAAATTGTTCCTCATTTGTCTCTTGTTTGTTACAGAACTGGTCTTGCAAATTATTTCATATAGTGAAAGTACTTCAGTGCCTTTGAAGCTTATTTTTACCTTGCATCTTGTTACCTTGGATATTTTGAATTTGTATGTTTGTTACTTTTCTAAGCAGTTAGTCCATTTTATCTCGCTAACATGGAGGGTTAAACATGATATTTTGCACAGCCCCGGATCTATAAAAATGGGAGGTGACTCAATCGAGCCAGAAAAATATAAAAGAGGGGGCCAAGAACCTGGATTTCTCATTGGAATATTACCTTTATCCTCTCCGTTTTAGAGATTTTTATATGTTTTCTTTAAAAATGTCTGAAATATGCACACGTTTAGTAACTTTTGCCTCCATTTTCCTTATTAACATTAATTATCTTATTAGGAAATAATAAGCAGCATTAAAATAGCCCGATTTTGTAGAACGCGTATTTTAGCAATTATATGACTCAGAATTTAATCTCTATATTCAGAATGACTAAGTGGGCAAATAATGTTGCGTACTTATTTTAAATTACTGTAAAAGAGATTAAGTGAAAATGATGCGGAAAAAATCCCTGTAAAATTTAAATGTGCCGATTACAATGTTTGGTTCTGTTTATTTCTCGGTTAAAAACAAATTATTTTGGATTGTTTGAAAAAATGTTTTATCTGAAATGCAAGTTTACCTATACCTTTAGAGACAAGGGCTTTTTTTGCATTAATAATTAATTTACCATGACCTCATGTACTATCTGATCCAGTTTCGAAAACTTCGATAATAATAAAATAAAATAAATACCCCTCAAGCAGCTGCTTGCCACAGAGGTCTGACAGGAGCTTGTCAGTTTATATGCCACAGTAGGAGATCTGAGAGGATGGCAGGACCTAATAACTCTAATAATAATTATTTATTTATAAGCAATACTGATAAGTAAAATTGAGTAATTCTTGATTTTGGATGTTCTTATTCTTAATCTTCTAAATGGTAATGCAAAAGCGCGAATTAGATGGAAAGATCCTAAGAATTGTTTTAGTCTTTTTATAATTGTTTTAATAATTGTTTTCTAAACATTTTAAATAAAGAATGTTTAAAAAGAAATACAAATTGCATTTTTTAGATTTTAAACCTTTTCTCTTTGACTGAACAGAATCATTTAAGTTTAAAGAAATATTTAATCATCTTTCAACTTTCCAATCCACGTAAAGGAAAAGGTGCTTAAACTTAGAATAAGTAAAATTTGAATTTGTATCCCCCTTTCATGTGTATAAACTGAAAAAACAATATTTCATTTATATGTATTATAGATTTAACCCGTAAATCCTTTGAGAAAAAATAGTATTCTTTACAAAAAAAGTAATTCTAGTTTTAAAAACAAAAAGATAATAACACAAGTTGCGTAGAGTCGGTAACCTTTGAAATTTTAAGCTCGTTTTCAAAAAACGAGATTATTGTTTTAATTTTATTATCCCTCTTCAGACATTCAGCATTTTTGCTTTTAAAAATAAACGAAAAACTGTTTTTGGGTTGGATAGATATTGATGAAATATTAGGATTCACATTTCCGAAATCTCCCAATAGTTTTAATTTCCTCTTTACCCTAAAGAGGAAAACGCATTCCTTTTGCTTCTGGAGAAAAGTGCTTTACTGGTTGCATACGTACTAATGAAATGTCACTACAGGTAATCCCCGTTTAACCAGAAAGATGAGTTCCGGAGAGACCCGTGTTAAAAACGAATTTCGCGTTAAACAGGGGGGGGGGGGGTATATTTTTTATTTTCTTGTATTTTACATATGGTATTTATCCTTTTTTATATTTTTTATTATAATAGATGTTTTATTTCAACAAAAACATAATTCTCAGTCTTTATTAAAAATTAAATTAATTAGTAGTACTTAATTTAGCAATTTATTTTTTAATAAGGAAATAATCTAGCGTGATTTGCTTGTAATTAGTGTCACTAATCATGTAAGAAATTAATTAGATTATTCCAGTTTTTAACGTCGAGAAAACATATTAACCAACGGAATCTTGAATGTAGCATTCCACATTCCAACGGAATCTTGAATGTAGCATTCCACATTCCAACGGAATCTTGAATGTAGCACTGATTTATTTTCCTGTAACCTTATGTTTTGGTAGCTTTTTTTTTACAACGCGACCAACGGATTCATATGAAACTAGAATTCCTCACTGTATGATTCTGCACTTTACTGATGTCACAACAATAGGGCGAACCGATACAACAAATATTTACCCAAATTTATTTATGTACACTATTGTAAATTCTTCTTTTTTTTTTTGGAACAGGTTTTACTAAAATGAAAGGAGAAAAAACTGCATTATAGAGAACCTGATTAAATTTCCACATACAACTTCTTGAAACTGAGGTATTCAAACATAAAGTTTTCGTGTTTTCTTTTCATAAGTTCTGATTTTTGGTAATGCGGATTTGTGTAAGAGGAGTTAATGTTGTTATGAAGCCCTCAAGAAGAGAGGTAATATTTTAGAAGACAGAGTCAAAAATCAGACTCAAGCATGCCAAGTATAGAATTATTACAGCGCTAAAAATATTGGTATTAAATACACTATATGGTGGTTAAATATAATTTTTTTTATTTTTTATCTCTATTATATTATTAGAACTTGCTGTCCTTAATGGATTAGGATTGTACAGTAGCACTAGTAGTCAATGGAATGAACTTGCTATATTTAGTAGCAGATCAACAATTCTTATTTGCTCCACATCTGTCTATTTACATCCGGGTATTATGGTCAAGGAAAGTCCTTTGGATGTCTTGTACCAGGAACACACATAGAAGTCCTATTTAATAAACATGATAAATGACATAAAGGAGGTTAAAAGTTTTAAAAAAATTCTTAGAATGCACCAAAAGTTTGAAACTTTTAATGGCCCTATCGAGTTTCGCGACTTCAGTCGTCTTGTATGTATCTCCATGATAGTTACTGAGGTGTGGGTGCAAGGCAAATAACAAACACGTTATATAACAGCAGAATTCAAATGTTCAATTTCTACATTTGATATTCGTGAGAAAAATTAAGCTGAAATCTCGGATATCATGGCTCAACACAATCCAAGCATTGGTCTGAGAGAGAAAAAAAAATTCACTGAAATGACTCCTCTCTTTCAATCGCTGATCTTGAGAAGTTGTCAAAAGCCAAAAAAAGCGGTGACTTGGCAAATTCCTCTCTAAAAACATTTGGCCAAGTGTTTTTCAAACATTGGACTCTGTCATATCAATCTTCTCCTGTTCAAACTTTCTGGGGGGAGGACAGGGGCACTGATCATTGAATTTCTTTCAACGTATTTTTATTTTAAGAAGCTAGTGTGCAATGTGTGACTCTCCCGATTTTAATGGCATTCGAACTGGATCGCTGATTTTCTTGCCAAAGTTGTGATTCACACGGAAAATAACCTTTTAGACAGGACAAGCGCTAGATATGGTGGCACCCCTATGAAAATTGCTGTGAAAGAGCTTCATTAGGAAGATATTAAAAACCATTCCCCAACCTCACTCCCCAAAAAAGAACAAAAGAAAATGTATTGCGTCTATCGTATATTTACCTAATCTACAGATACAAAATAATTAAAGGCAAAATTATGTTATATTTTTGACCATTTATTAAATATATTTCTAATACTGATTTTTCTTATGCTGATTGGGAAAGCGCCCTTAAAAGTTTGGCAGCTCTATGGTGCCTTGCTTACCACTAGACTTTCCCTATCTTTAGTCTTAGTAAATTCCGCAGAAAGACTCGTTACAAGACATAAATACACAAGTACATCGGTTAGCGAAACGGTACTTTCTAATATTGTCTTCGTTTTGATAGTCAGTGATGTCTGTAAGTATTCGATCTATTGAAGGAATTCCTTTTCGACAAACGATCATTAATAACATCCAGGCCAAACCTTATTCGGTCAGCAGATAGTGGATTGATTAGCTTCATTAGTTGTTCGGTTTTTTTAGTTTATTCCACCAGTAAAAGAAGAAACCGAACAAATGGTTAGGTTGTTTGCAAGATCACGGCATCTGAGGTCTCAGAGTAGGTTAGTAAAGATCCAGTGGACAGCTGTTAGGAGACAGATGAAGCCTCCCGTCTAGGACACCGGGCGTGTTCTTTAACATGCACAGAGTACGACTTTTCTTCACACGGAGTCACTGTTTTACATAGCACCCGATTAATGGCGTTGTTGCAAAGTATATTGGTGTCGCCTTTCTCACTGAGGAATTGGTTAGCAAAGATAAATCTCAACGTATAACTAAAACTCGAAGCTGGAACATTAGATTACGTGCTTGGCACACTACCGTTTGAATCAACCACGGTTCGAAAGAAATGGAGGTTTAGATGTAAATGTAAAAACAAAACAAAATTATTCTTGCAAATGGGAAGCTCCGAAGGTGATTTTTTGACTTTGTTGAACAGCGATTACGAAGAGAAAATCATCATGTTTTTTACTGGCATTCAGAATTCTCAAAAGAATGACTCAAAACTTTTTTGTATGAAGGATTTAAGTTTGGATTTGGTCAAATATCAGAAAATATTTAGTTGTACAATTACAAAACTACAGAAAAAAAAAACTATAATGCTAGAGTTAAATATGTTTTATTAAAGTTTATGGGCTGTAAAACAATAATTACTTATTAGAGATAAGTTCTGACTTGGGCTCAGAATAATTTAAATTTCAAATATTTCTTGCAATTGCGGAAAAAAAATAAGCAAAAATTATAATATTTTTAATTATAATTTCCACTTTTTAATCAGTTTTCAGTGATTGCAAATAAACACCATGCCGCTTTTGACTTTTTTATGTATTCTCTATATTTAATAAATGAAAGACTTGTTTGCGTTTATAATGAGGGACTCAGAACCACCACGAACTTTTCAATCGCAACTCACGAACTTTCAGTTTCTACTCGTATTTCTAATAATTTTTCTTTCCAAATGGCACTAAAATTTTAAATTTGTTATAAAATGATTGCAATTAATAATACAAGAATGAAATAAATTATTAGCTACATGCATTTCTGTATATACGTTTTATGATGCACCAGGGAATCCCCCCCCCCCCAAATACTCAGGGAGCGCGGGCTGGAAAAACTGAGCCCAAACTCATTTGTACTACTCTGCTGCTTGATACTCTTAATTAACTACTGAGAAAATGGAAAACATTTCATTTCATTCATTACATATTACATTTCTTGCTTTCACTTATTTTGATCCGAACATTTCGTGTACTCCATTTTGAGGCAGGGCTGGGGTTGGCTCAATCAGTAGCGCTCCGAGCTCGTAATCTGCAATTCCCAGTTTCGATTATCACCCGTGCTAGCGTTGAAATTTATCTCCGCTAAACCCCCACTCTATCTATCATATCATGAATCAGATGTGGGCAAATGTATGTACCGTACGGCAGAGAAAGCCAATTACAATCTCCCATAATATTGAAGAGAAAAACTGTAGTAGCATTGGCATCAAGATACGTTTCGAATTTCTGCTTAGAGAGATAGAAATTTAAAAATCTTAATTGTCCCTAATCCCAAAGTTACATTTTCTTCTTAGATAATGCAAATGTTTCTCTTTTACGTATCTCGCAAATCGCATATTCCTTTTGTGGCCGAAACAAAGCATTCATGTTTTCATTATCATCCATTCTGAAATAGCGTACTTCCAACGGGAAATGGTAGCGATTGCCTATTATTTGACAGGTTACAGGAAGTTGTTTATAGCAGTTTGTTACTTTTCCAATAGCAACGAGATCATTAACCGTACCTTTCAGCTGCGAGCAAATTGCCAATTAGACAGAGAATAAACGAATCCGAGATACTCGGTTAGTGATTTGGAGAATGAACGTCATGATTATCAATGTTCTTTTTCCAAGAAGTATATTGCACATCTCTGGTACATAATAACTTCTTCGTAGGATGAGGACATCAGACCATGACTACATATTATATATATTATATATTATCCTCTTAAAAACAAGACTCATACCCAATTACAATTCTTTACTTGAGAAATATCTCTGTGGCACTGGCGCTAACTGAAAGCTTTAGAATGCAGGGCATCGGCTCCTAAAGGGTTGGGTTGGGTTGTTTTACCTCTGAGCGGCACTTTTTTGCACACCATGGGTTAAATGGCCAGCTCACATGGACCCTGAAGGCTCAGAGAAGGTTGGGGGAGGGGACCCACTGGAACAGCTGTTGGGAGACAGATGGTAGCCTCCCGTCAAGGCCATCCAGCGTGTTCTTTAACGTGCACAGGGTATGGCTCTCCCGCACACGGGGCCACGGTTTAACGTCCCTTCCGACGGACGGCGGCCTTTCCAAGCCCATCGGTGTCCCCTACTGACTGTGGGCAAGGCGGGGAATTTTGCGGAGATAAATCTCAACGCTGACCCAGGTGGGACTCGAACCTGGGAACTACAGATTACGAGCCTGGCTCCTAAAGGACTACAAATACAGGATGATTATAAAATAGTTTTACACACAACAGCCACTTTATTACAAAGGGTTTCATGCTATGTCGATAATAACTCAGTAACCTCTTAAATAAGCTGTTTATGAAAAATATGTGATTGGAGATAATTTAAAGATTTAGAGAGGAATAGGAAAGAAAGAATAGAAGAGGAATAGGAAAGAAGGAATAGAAGGAGAATAGGGTATTATAAATCTCAAAACGTACACATAGTTTTCATGCAAAAATATGGAAAAATTCACATCAATATTTTTGTAGTGTAAACTCGCATAAGATCAAAATTAGTTATGAAGTGTAATTAAATTATTAATAACAGCAATAAGATAATAAAAAATATATATTGAATGTTACACAATTAATTACATTTAAATTGAAATCTGTGTAGCTGAAGCTCAGTCGTATCAGAATAATATGACCACCTACCTAATAATGAGAATAACCACATTGGCTTGGATGACAGAGGTGAGACGGCGTGGCATGGACGCAATGAGGACCTGGATGGTTGACAGAGACACACATGCCCATTTGGACTCCAGCAGAGCAGGAGGTCCCAGAGATGACTTGTTTGTGGGTCCACACACCGAACCTGCAAATCCAAATGGTCCCACAAGTGCCTTATGGGATTGAGGTCGGGTGATTTTGCTGGCCAAAGGATAACGGAGACATCGCTGTTGCGTTCCTGGAACCAGTCACGCACCACCTGAGCGACATGGCAGGGCGCATTGTTCTGTTGGTAGACACCATCATCACCAGGGTATACGTCCAACATGAAGGGATCATGTGGTCAGTGAGGATGGACAGGTAGCCATTGGCGTTCAGGGACCCTTCCAGTGGTACAGTCGCTCAAAAAAGTATCCGAACACTATGGTTGATTAGAGAATTCAGAAAAAATATCTGGCAATGATTTTTTTTAGAAATTAGTGATCTGGCAACCTTCGTGTCACGTGACACGAAGGTTGCCAGATCCTTTTTGAACGTCCCACCTTTTTGAACGTCCATCAAATCAATACCTCTGCCCATTGTGCTCACGTTATGCACTATGGCTCATCTGTACTGGCCGGCCGTTTATATCTCCGTGTGGTCGACCTTGTCATGTGCACTATGTGACGTGCCTGGGCGGATACACTGTGATTCCGTGGGTGGTCATACTATTCTGATACGACTGTGTATATATATATATATTCCAGTTTTCGGCAACTAAAGTTTGTCCATTTTCTAACTGTTGTTTAAAAATTTAACGTTTAGATCAGGTCTGGGCAAACTTTTAACTGAAAGGTCGCATAGAGAATTGAGATAAAAGGGTGGGCCGTCAAAGAAATTTATAATCAATAACGTATGTATAAATAACCGAAAAAAATTCGCTACTTTTCTCTTTTTTTACAGATTTATTTATCAGTAGCTCGCTGGCCGCATAAAAAGAGGTGGCGGGCTGTAGTTTGTCCAGCCCTGGTTTAGATTTTGTGGAGTAATATTAAAAAAAATCTACTTGACAAGTATATATATAATGTCTCTAAAGGACCTGTGAAGCGTCACGGGCGCCGTGTCAACTTGGATTCTCAATATCCTTGTTTGTGGCGACCCAGGACGAAGATTATAGTTAGGTTTTGTCAAAGGCTGGACTTCACTTCTATAGTACTGGTCAGCCGCGATGGTGGATAGTTGTAAAACATGGCATTATTCCTATAGATGTAGTGCATTCTTGCGGAACATCTGGGTTTTGTCACTAATCATATTACCTGTCATATTAAAGGACCTATGAGTCAAAATATTATTCAGTATCATCAGATTCATTAATTCATTGCCAAAGAAAACAGAGGACAAAAAGTTGAATAACATTGTTATACAGCACTGAGTCCCTTGCACTGTCCTATGAGCCGTCCATCTGAGGGGACATTACGCCGTGGCTCAGTTTATGTGTGTGAGTCATACCCTGTGAACGCTAAATAACCCGCTGGATGTCCTAACGGGAGTTTATCATCTGTCTCATGACAGCTGCCCAGTGTACCCTCCCCCAACCTTCTCTGAGCCTTCTCGGCCCTTGCTACTTGTCCATTTAACCCACTGTGTGAAAAAGTGTGCCGCTCAGAGGTAAAACAACCCAATCCTTGCACAGAATCTTGATTTTTCTGCGGGGTATTGGGCACCCCTCGGCAGCTGTTTCTGTTGTTCAATATCCATCAGAAAAACCAAACCCAACCTTGTAAGGTAAACAACCCAAGCCAACCTTGTTACTTGTCTATTTAACCCACTGTGTGAAAAAGTGTGCAGCTCAGAGGTAAAACAACCTAATCCTTGCACTTAATCTTGATTTTTCTGCTGGGTATTGGACATCCCTCGGCAGCTGCTTCTGTTGTTCAATATCCCTCAGGAAAATCAAATTCCTCCCAGAGACTCCCAAATTAAATTTCTGTTTTAATCTTATATTTGATTGTAGAGTATACGATAGCGATGCTGTTATGTAAATTAATATAAAAGGCTTTTTTAACCTATTAAAGGCTATAAATATAGTATAAAGATTTTTAATTATATTAGCTTTGTTTTTATTATTTGGCAACCCACTGGCCAAAAATAAATAATATACGATTATTTTCATAAAATAGTTTAATATTTTTGGAACTTAGAGACTTCAGGCGAAAAAAATATTTTTTAAGATAATTTTATTCGTCACTAAAGTTGTGTCCCAAAAATGGATTGAGTTGTTTTACCTCTGAGCGGCCCTTTATTGCACACCATGGGCTAAATGGCCAGGTCACAAGTAAAGTACCCCGAAGGCTCAGAGAAGGTTGGGGGAGGGGACCCACTGGAACAGCTGTTGGGAGAAAGATGGTAGCCTCCCGTCAAGGCCATCCAGCTTGTTCTTTAACGTCCACAGGGTATGGCTCTCTTACACACGGATCACGGCCTAACGTCCCATCCGACGGACGGCAGCCTTTCCAAGCCCATCGGTGTTCCCCCAAAAATGGGATGTTGGCCGTTAAGGGTTAAGAAATTTAGTACCCCTACCTCCTAGTTATTGACTTAGCCACCGCATTGCAGTCCTTGCGCCATATCAGTTACACGGCCTGTTTAATGAAGAAAAAGACAATCATAGAGATAAAGAAATATGAGACACATAATATAATTTTAGCCGTCTCTTTTCTGTCTAATAGCTTAAAATGAACTTTTTTGTTTCAATAATCACTTGCCAGAGAAAGAACTTGATAATTATTTTTAGTTATCTAAAGCATTTATGGCAAAAAGAAACTATCTCGTTACGAACTCCCCACTCTTTTATGTCTTTGGAATTAATTATTAGAACATTTATTCCGACGGTAAACGTGAAATTCAACTTGTGCATCATAATACATGGGTTGAAACGAGACATGAAGGCAGAAAACATAAAAGTCTAATTACGTATTCATACTTCTGGAAATATTTCAAAACTGGTGTACAGCATACGTTGCGAAACCTTTCTCTTATGCTTAGAATTTTTTTTCAACATAGAATACGATCTCATAATTCAAAATTTAACTAAGCTAGTCTTTAACGGTCGAGTGTAGGAGTGCTAAAAGATTGCCAAAAATAGGATAAAATTTTCTTTAGTAGACGTATATATACCTATTTTATTGCACATAAAGAAAGGAGCGGAAAAATCTAATATAAATATAAAAGAAGGAAATAACCGATGAAAAGATGTTATTCACATGAATTTCAGCAAGAATATAACTCACAGTTGTAATAATCAGCCACAGCAAATATCCAGGAATATGGAAACCTCCTGTCAAGGATATCCAAGAGTTGTTTAGGGCGCACATGTTGTGGCTGTCCTGCACATGAGCACACGGACCAACGTCCTATTCGACGGACGACAGCTTTTTTAAACCCATCTGTGTCCCCTTTTTGACCGAGAGCAGGGTAGGGGTTATTAGAGATAAAACTCAACGCTATCACAAGGGGGACTCGACGTGGGAACTGCAGATTATGAGCCTGATGTTGCCAACTGAGGTAACTCCCACGCCTAATACATAATTAAAGTAAATTATTATTAATTAAAGAGAGATATTATTTTATAATATATATATCTCTCTTTGCTTAAAAAAGTTTAAAATAATTAAACAGTACAGAAGCACAAGAAATGTCGTGTAAACATGTGGAACTCATGAATAGTTAATTGAAAAAAACTGAATCAGATCACCTGGAATGTTATTAAGATGTCGTGGGTTCGCATCCCACTTCCGATGAGACTCAATTGTTTCAAGTAACTCTCTATAAGTAATTAGTTTCTATTTATAAGGGTTAACATTTTTTTCCAACCAATTTTTTTTCAGCTTATTATTCCAAGAGTTCCATGCCTACAGGATATATCGTGTGATCCTTTAGTACTGATTTATTGATTTAACGCCATGAGCGTGGGTGACAAATATTAATTCCATCGGTACGAGGCGGTGCCTTCGTAATGAGAATGCTTGCCGATTTCAAGACTTGAAGCGGCAGCAGTGCTAGTTACATTTTCGTCCGCTTGGCCGTACTATTTGGCGCTGGCGATCCGCTGTTTTTCTTGTTACTTGCTTCGTAGCATTATAGGTTATTACGCTGTTTACCGCTTGCTTTAAAATTGGATTCTGATACGGATTTGTTCGTAAGTAATTATTTACTCTTCTGTCCACTTTCTGCTGTTTTTAAGTAGAAGTCTGAACGATGATGCAGTATTGTGTGATGTTTTGCAGAAGCGAAACTCAGTTTCTATCGAATCTATTCCAAACTGGATCTGCAAGACACGTGCCTGCATCAATATGTCGGCAACGTAACGATGACAAGAGTTAATTGGAAAAAAATTCTGAGATCACTTTTGAATAAATAATATTTTGGAATCGCAGAAACCTTTACAATATATGGAACTGAGTTACACTGCCCTAACAAAATATTAGAGAATTTCTGTGTTATGTGAATGGGAATCTTACTATAAATTCAAGATTATAATTTGATCTATTTAAATCTCGATTTTCAATAGCATTCTTCTAATATTTAAGGATTCATTATTCCCGTTTGTATCTCTGAGAAAGATTCTAGTTTATTGTACTTGATTAGCCATCTGTCTGATTCTTTCTTTCTCTCGACTTGTCCTCGAATTTACCATATGACTTCGACCAGATAGCTATATACTTACCATTAGCGTAGGTTAGCTTACCGCGGAACGGTGCTGCCCTCATGTGCGCGCTTGCTAACACGGAGAATCACGGAAATCGGCAGGCATTCCATTTACGTAGGCACCGGTATGAGGCAACAGAGTTGTCCACTTCCCGAATAGATGGCGCCACTGTGCGAATCAAATAAAAAAAAAATCCGGAAAGTTTATATGGTCACATAAGTTGAAAAAAGGTTAGCCGTTGGTGGTGTAGTGGTAGCATAACAAGCATATTTTCTGGAGACGTGGGTTCGAATCCCACTCATGGCAAAACCAATCCTTTTCAGCTTATTATTTCATGAGTTTTATGTCTACAGGACATATCCTGTGATTCTTTACTTCTGGGTTAACATTAATCTTTTTACTTCCTCATACAAAGTATTGTGATTGGGAAAGTTTTCCAGATGTACGAGGGCATTCAAAAAGTTCTTGACATGCATCTGCAGAGCAAAAACCATTGCATTTACCTGAACAAAACTTTTACTATCCTTCAAACTACTCCCCTCCAGCATCTATGCAAAGTTTCAACGCGAATTCTGAAACGTTTGGTGGTTCTCCTGTTGGGAAATACTCCACAACTCTGAATGAACTCGTTTTGCAAGGTGTTGCACCTTTGAAAATGGCTTCCAACAAATTCCATTTTAATTTTCGGAAACAACCAAAAATTATATGGTGAAATATCGGGTGAATATGCAGGATGGGACATTTTCTTGCTCCAGATAGGCCATAACTTGCCGGGTTATGTGAGCATTAGTGATGTCAAGAAGAAGGAGAACCCCTGCTCCTTCATCTCCTTAAGCATTTGCGCAAACAATGTTGGTGTAGTCATTTTTTCAGTATAGTCATTTTTTCAGGTAAAGTGCCCACGGCTACCAATCCCTAGAAATTGAAAAACATTGTGAGCATCATCTTCCTTTAGCGGAAGTCTTGTTGGAGGATTTGGGAGCACGGCTATCTTCTGTAACTCAAACACAGTTGTAGATCTTTCTGGGAGTTACATAGTAATAATAATAATAATAATCTTTATTCATATTCATGTTAGTTATACAAAATTTTAAACAAATGACCCGCAAAGCATTTGCTTATCTGCAGGAGAGAAGAATAATAACGTTACATGAAAATACATAAGATATAGTTTAAAACAATGTCATCAAATTATATGAATTTCAGTGGAAGCTCCATTGTAGTGGTTGAAATTTTTATTTAAAATTTAGTGCCTAGAAGAAAATTTTTTGTCTTATTTTTGATTTCTTTAAAATTGTTTAATAAAATAATTTCCCTTGGCAGTTGATTGAACACGTAAGGTATTGTGTATGCCCTTGTACATTTCCCGTAATTGTTTAATATTTTTGGAAGTTGGAAATAATTTTTGGATTGTAACCTTGTGTTTTTCCCATGAGAGATTTTATATTTAAATTGATTATCAAAAAAATATTTTAAAGTGATGCTGTATTTGTAAAGGTTGTGAAAAGAGAGTATGCCTAGATAATTTAGTCTTTCTTCGCTATGATAAAATGAATTTCTTAAGTTGTATGGGATTATATTTTTAGCAATGGATGATTGAATAGTTTCTATTTTCTTTATATTTGTGAGGTTAGTTGAGCCGTATATTGTCAAACCATAGGTCAATATAGATTCACAGATAGCTTTGTAAACCAAAATACATGTATGTGTGCTTGCAACAAATTGTAGTTTATAAAGTTTAGATGCACATAGACGCAATTTCCCTGCTAACTTTTGAATATGTGTATTCCATCGGAAGGTTGTGTCCATGTAGAGTCCAAGATATTTATGGCTCTCAACACGCTCAATAACATCACAGTCGCAGCAGTCAGGGTCATGAGTTATCATGTTGTGGGGACACAAGGGTTCGTAGTTTTTAATTGCATAAGATGAGAGATCATAGTATCCTGGTGAATGAAAGCTCATCCATTTGGTTTTTTCTGAATTTATGTAAATACGATTAATGTTAGACCAGTAAATAATTTTGTTAAAATCATCCTGTGTATCTCGGACTGCGTCTCCTATACTGTGATTCACGTTAACCAAGGCGGTGTCATCAGCATATATATAAAGAGAGCCCTTCAGTTTAAGGTTAGCTAGATCATTAATATAAATAATGAATAAAAGCGGACCTAAAATTGAACCTTGTGGAACACCAGTGTACACTGTTCTCTTCTCACTAAAAACGCCATTAATTTTGGTAACATGCACTCTATTTTTTAAATAATTTTCAAACCATTTAAGGGTAATACCTCGGACACCATAAATATACAATTTTTGAAGCAAAATATCGTGATCCAACGTATCAAATGCCTTACGAAAGTCCAGAAAGATAGCTGCTGCTTTTTTTCCGTTGTTTAAAGTTCCATTAATGACGTCAGAAAACTCCGTTAAAAGTGTAATTGTATTTTTACCTTTTTGGAAACCATATTGCTTTTCACTAATAATGTTATGTTTTTTCAAGAAATTGGCTAGAACGTTAGCTACATATCTTTCAAGTATTTTGTGAAGGACGGGTAAGATGGCAATGGGCCTATAGTTAGTGCAATCGTATTTAGTTCCACTTTTGTAAATTGGTCTTAGAATAGCAATTTTGAGTTTATTATGGATGTTTCCTGTAGATATGCTTTCATTGATAAAGTTTGTCCCGAGATCAGCTAAGGAGGTTTTGCATGCTTTAATGTGCTTTATGTGTACCTGATCGTATCCACATGATTTTCTTTCATTTAAGTCACTTAGAATTTTGAAAGTTTCTTGTTTTGAGATGGGAGGAATAAAAATTGAGGGGACAGAAGGTTGGATATGTTTAGGAACTGTAGAGAGATTCTGTATACGGTTATCGTCTCTGAGATTGACAATAATGTCTGCAAAGGTGTTGTTAAATTTCTCTGCTGCTTGAGTTTCAGACATACCTTGTGGCATATTCTTCATGATAAAATCGTCAATGGCAGTTTTAGGTTTATTGTTGATAATTTGGTTGATGAGTTCCCAATTTTGTTTTGGTTTATTTTTACATGACTCAAATTGTTTGAAGTAATATTTTTTCTTTTCCTGCCTAATAACGGACGTGACTGTGTTTCTTAAGTTTGTGTATAGTAATTTAAAATTTCTGTTTCTCTTGTTATTTTTGTAATCAATCCAAGCCGAGTCTCTTTTACGTATTAAGTTTATTATTTCCTGATTTATCCAGTCTTTGCTACAATTTCGTTGTTTCATTTTTGAGCCATCCGATAGTTTATTAATTTTGTTATTGTTGACAATCGCCATATATTTTTTTATGAATGTTTCATAAAGTACGTCTATTAGTTCTGAATTTGGGGTTTCGTTTCCAGTGCCTCTGTCCAGCCAGTCTGTTAGACTTATTTCTTTGCATATGTTTTTATGATCTAAGATAGTTTTCGTGTTAAAATTGCTGTCTAGCTTTTTAGTGTGATTGGACGAATTCCCAAGTTTTTTCCCCCCGCAAATTGCCGCGATTAAGTAGTGGTCTGCGATCCTACTGCCAAAAATCATTGAATTTGTGTCGAGTTTGATGTCAAGTCGGACGTTAATGTGATCAATGCATGTCTGAGAAAGAGAGTCACCAATGATGTCTTCCCTGGTGATACCAGTAATAATAGGTGAGAAACCAAACTCGGTTAACAATTCTACGTATTTGGCAACTCCGTGTTTTTTGATATTTTTGATATCTAAATTAAAGTCTCCAACTAGTATTTGATTGCGATGTTTATCAGTTGTTTCGAACCAATTTTTGAGATTAGAAAGAAAAGTGTTAATGTTCGAGCTTGGTGATCTGTAAATAGCAAGTAAATTGAAAGTTAAATTACCCTTGTAGATATTTATATTCAGTGTTTCAGCAGGGATTACAAGTGAAGGTATCGTTTTGACTAATAATGTGTCGCGGAAGAAAAGTAGAATCCCATGTTCAAACGCACCAGGAGTTCTCGTAAAAAGTTGATTAAAATTTTCTAGATTGAACAATGGAGCATCCGTGCTGAGGATGTTAGTTTCTGTTAATATAATAATATCTAAGAAATTCAAGATATCTTTAAGATAAACACAGAGAGTATCCCAGTTTTTTTTCAGACTTCGAATGTTCACATGCAGAAAGCTTAAATGTTCATCAGATTCATAACATAATTTACTAGTCAAGAACCATTTCTTAACTTCTTCATAGTCGCACAGGACATTTTCGTTGTGATCAAATGTTGGTAAGTCATCAAAATGAAAAGTCGCCATGGCAGAACAAATAAGGTGGAGCAAATAAACAATATATTTCCCGTTTAAAATTCGTCGAAATTCGTTTGCATATCAATTCGAATTACGCTGTCACCATCAGTTTTTCTCATCATAATTTTCCCGTTCCGAAACCAGACGTATTTAAAATTTTTTGATTTGGCCAGGCACCTCGCTTTCCAGAAAAGTTCTCTGTTTATTGGAGTTAAATTTTCATTTATATACACTGGCGTTTTTTTAGCGTCATCAATAACGTTACTGGCAAAGATTTTCGATTTCTTTTTTGACATCCATTGTTCACGTTCGCTTCTAGATTTAAATTGGGCAATAATCGCAGGTGTTTTTTTCTTGTTCCTTGTTGGCAGTCTATGTAAGGCTTCAAGTTGATCAATGTTAAAATTATTTATATCTAGCGCTTTTGCAACGTTGATCATTATCTGATTTAGATTTTCTTTCTCATCCTGGTCGTCCATTGGAATGCCATGTATCTCGATATTTCGGTTTCTGCCGTATTGTTCAAGATCATTAATTTGCGACTTTAGAGCCGTATTCTCTAGAGTGAGATCTGCACATGTAGTTTCAATGGTAGCTAGTTTACTCATAGTGTCTAGTTGCGTCGCTTCATATTCGTGAAATTTATTCAATAGTGTATCATATTGAGATGAGAAAAATTCTACTGAATGCCTTAAGTCTTTGATTTCGTTTCTTAAGTGCGTTATTTCATTCAGTAATGTTTGAAAGTTTCTAGTTTCTTGTTGCGCCGAAGACGGGGGCCGTATACTATTAGAGTTACAGCCTTCTCCAGGTGTCTTAGAGGAGCGGTGACCCAAGGATGTCTCCTGGCTATAGTTACTATTGTTATTCGATGTCGGTGAGGGTGATACACGTGTGCTATTCTTTAGAGGCGTATTATCTCAGTTTTCTTTATCTGAAACGGGCCTGTTGTTTGTCCTGCTTAATTTGCAGTCAGTACAGAGCCACGTTTTTTTCTTCTCTTGAGTCATCTTTTTATAGTTTCTCTCCGTTGTGCCAGAGCACCCAAAATGCAGTTTCCCTTTGCATCCACTGCATAGGATATGGTCGGCATTAGGAGCAATTGTTTCTCCACAGCTGTAGCACAATGAATTCATTGTGTAGAGAGTTTTGGCTCACAAGTTCAACGGCGGGAACCACTAATGGGAGATGCACAAATTGGGCCCTAAAGTCCAGGTGCTTAATTGATTTTAGCCAGCTCACTCTACACAAGACACTGTGTAAAGCACGACGGACTGATGCAAGGGGGAGAGGACGCGTAGGAGCAATAAAGTTTATGGCACTTACTAGTCCGGTGACGGCCCGAAGGTCAAACCGATGGTCGCGGTCACGGGAGGGCAGCGGACACACCCTGCTGGCAGGAGCTCTGCGAAGAACGTCCGATCGCAACGACTGCTGGTAACGAATGTGATAAAGTCATGTCTCATCACCTATGACAATGTCTGTTAACCGTTTGGGACCACATCACCATATATTCAAAAATTGCCAGCATCTTCATGCATGAATCGACTCTAGCCCTTTTTTGCTGTTCTGCCAGTTTCTGGGGTACCCATTTGGAACAGATATTTCGAAACTTTAAATGTTGATGAATAACTGTTTGCTCACTACCAATCGATGCATTGATACCTAAACTTATTACCTCAACGGTGATATGTGGATTTTCCTTAATGAGTTCACGAACAGCAGATTTGATTCTTTCGTTCAACGCCTCCTTCGGTGTTTCTGCACGAGGAAGACCTTCGGAGCTCTGCCGCGTTCTTTTCTGAATTTGAGCATCCTTCCCGTAACAGTGCCATATGAACACACGTGATCCTCATATACTTGTGATAAATCGGCATGATTTTTTCCGTCGTCCCAAGCTGTATCCTTGTGAAAATGTAAAATCTTTCCCTGTTTTTAGTAGACTCCATAGCAACAACGCACAGATTTTGCAGACCGAACATTACGCGCCGCCAGTGAAGATAGAAATGATGATAATGCCTTTGTTTTTAATATGCCATTGCAAGTTTGGACAAGCTTTCAAAAAGTCGTAGCTCATTAACTTCGGAGGAACGAATGTAAATCTATAGACACGTGTGAAGAACTTTTTTTTGAACGCCTTCCTTATAAAAGCAACAACTTTTCGTTTAGTAAACATTTCAGGTATCACTAAATCCGAAAGAGCCGTCTTAACAATACTGTCTCTCTGTGCCTAGCCAATGAATGGTCGAAACAACTTAGCTAGGATTTTATTTTATAATTAGTAACATTTCTATTCGGACTTGTAGCTTTGTGAATATGAAGCTCAAGACGCCATAATTATGGGCACGCGTCAGAGTTATTTTTGCAAAGATGGATTCAACATTTCTCATAAAAAAATTTCTAATTCCCAGGGGGATCAGGAATATTACCTCATAGACTATAAGTTCCAAAAACGAACAATATACATTAATTAAAATAATAATTTTCTTTTAGGCCCAAACACAGTTGGGGCCAAACACAATTGTCGTCTTCCGTTTTTAGAGGTCACATGCACACAGATACGTCACTCTAGGTGCATGACGTGTTTCAATCAGCCATTACAGATCCTTAACTCTAGCGACTTAATGAAACACTTTCACTGTTTTCACTAAGCATTTCCAGCATTAGAATCCGGCAACTGCGGAATAATACATGCTGTAGCATTAGCTTGTGACTGAAGTAGGAAAATGTTTTCGGGACATGGAAGCCGCTAACCGTTAGATCTGTTTTTTCCAAGCGAATGGAGAACGTCTTTAAGGGGAATCCTAAAAGATATTTACGAGACTTGGATCTCATAAAGAAGCTCGTATTTATAACTCGGGGAACGCATAATCAGAGTTATTAGATAAATAAATAGAGGTGAATGCGCAAAAAAATAGATAAAAGAGTTTGTGTTGAATAATTATGGTTTGTTTCCTTACCTCTAAGTGTTATGCTGTTATTGCAGTTTTATTGTTTAGTCATGAGTTGATTTATCCCAGAATATCAGGTTTTCGCATATAATCGGCTAAATGGGTAGGTCACAAAAATTCCGAGGATTAAGAGATTGGTAAAGGGGAGAGATTCACTTGATATCCTTTTGGTGACATGTTTTTGATGAGCTTCGTTTCTAATGTACACAGAGTATGACTCTTCTGCTCGGAGGTCAAGGATAGGTCATTGATGTGTTTACGTTGTTGCGGCATGTTTTCCAACCGAGCACTGTGTTATATTCCTTAATACTAGGCAGATTCACAAGTCTGTGCATTTTTCACCATTCAAAATGTATGCAATGAATGATAACTCACAGTGTTGCATTTGCGGGACTCTGAATGTAGTAGTAATGGAAAGGATAACGTCCCTTGCGTCAGTCCATAACTATTACAAGTATCGAAGTCTTGGTTTCCATCTTAGAAAGGTTGTACAATAAGTGAGTTATGTATTGAAATTCGAGCAATTTTACGTCATTACTAGTAAGAAAAGGGTTAAAAGCTACCGAAGCGTCTCGAGAAACACGAGAAGTGAAAGGAGATGGAGCGGTCTCCATTCGTGCTGCTCAAGTTTGGTTCAAGAAGTTCAAGGTTACAGGAGCATCGAAAGTTGACATATCTAATTTTAAAGTTAGGACTGTTCGCGACTTCCCCTATACTTTCTTTTCTACTCGGTATATCAAAATGCAAGTTTTACAGTTATTATGAGTTTGAAAGTCTGAAAAAAAATATTTTACGTGGATGAATGAACACATATATTAAAGAATCCATGAATAGCTTTTTCTTATATTATATAATAGAATTACAAAAAGAACGAATTGTAACATCATTATACAGATGCATTTCCATGTTCTTGCTGAAAGGAATTACAAATTCTGCTTATTCGGCTTCCAAATTTATTCACTTCAAATGTGTATACGGGAAACAAAGCGGGTTTGCATTTTGGAAGCGATAGTTGCATGCGTTTTGCAGAAGCTAACACGAAGGCAAAAAAAATGAAGGGAAAATTCAAGCTCGAATTCCAGCTTCCTTGTCACAAAATGTATGCATCAAAATTTTTTTCTTTCGTAATATATTTAATCTCGTAAACATTAATATTCCTCTTGTTCCTGGTTATCCCTATGCTCTTGAGCAAGTCAGGACCTAGGTAAAAAGGGAGAGGGGGGGGGGGGAGAAGAAATTCGACCGAGCTGGAAAACAATTAAAGAGGGGATGAAAGAGACTTGATTTCCATTACAGTATATTTCGTCTTCCGTCTCAGAGATTTAAAAAAAAAAACCTGAAAAATTCATAACTCTGATGATGTATTGCCACTATTACCCTTCCTGCATTCTCAAAGAGGAATTAGAATGGTTCCCTTGCTCGCTACCAGATCCGATCCTGTTCTTCAGTGTAATGCAAATTTCTCATAATGTAGACGAAGTTTGATGTAAAAGATGCAAATTGTAACTAAACTTATAGAGTTTTGTCTTTTTATTTTCCGATTGCTATGTTCATTTTCTTACCGTAATACGAATATACAAAATCTTCAAACAGAACTATGCAAGGTACAACCAGACCATGTAATTTAGTTCTGAACTACAGCTGTTGCATTTGGCCACTGAGAACTAATTCTAGCAAGATCCTGTTTGTTATTGTTTGCCCACAACAACCTAGATTTCCCCTTTTTCTAAGTTCTTTAAGCATACTGTTCATAACCCTATTTTTACTCTGTAGTTATGCATGCTGTCTCTGCACAATATATCCGAAAAAATCAAATGAAACACTCAAGGCACATTTTCTTACAGCATCAAGAAATACAAAATCATCCAAAGTGGGTTGGGTTGTTTTACCTCTGAGCGGCACTTTTTTGCACACCATGGGCTAAATGGCCAGGTCACATGGACCCTGAAGGCTCAGAGAAGGTTGGGGGAGGGGACCCACTGGAACAGCTGTTGGGAGACAGATGGTAGCCTCCCGTCAAGGCCATCCAGCGTGTTCTTTAACGTGCGTAAGGGTATGGCTCTCCCGCACACGGGGCCACGGCTTAACATCCCATCCGACAGACGGCGGTCTTTCCAAGCCCATCGGTGTCCCCTACTGACCGTGGGCAGGGCGAGTAATTTTGCGGAGATAAATCTCAACGCTGACCCAGCTGGGACTCGAACCTGGAAACTACAGATTACGAGCCTGACGCGCTACCGACTGAGCCACCCCCGCCCCTCATCCAAAGTGTTTTTATCCTTAACCATTGCGCTCTCATAAACAAATTAAGGCGTATTCATAAAATGCTAAACCAAAATTAAGCTGTATTCATAATTACTTTATCTCTTTATACTCTCATAAAGAGTATATATATATAAAAAAAGCATTTATTCCGGTGGCGGAGCGACCTTGGAAGCATGAAAAGTCTCTCTTCTCTTATAATTGCATTGAGTAAGATGTTTTATCTCTGAGTTGCCATTTTGCCCACATAATGGTTCAAGTGACCAGGTTACTAGAAATCCTGTAGTTTACAGCAGAACAAGAAAAGGGCATCATTGGACAGTTGTTAGAACACAGATGTTGTTCTTTGGTATGTATAGTAGTTACCTTTAGTAACATTTTAACCACAATACAACATAGGTTTATGCCTGAGCACTTATTCAGAAATTTAAACTAAAGTTTCGAAATGGTTATTAGATGTAAATATTTGAAAAGTAATGTTTAAAAAGTCGTATCCTGTATCTGGTATCGTTTTAAGCAACTGCAATATTAATGTGAAATGATGACTTGTACAATAGGTGATATTTTTGTACAATGTGTGCTATAATCGTAATTTTATAGGTTTATTATATAAATGGGTTTAATTTTTCATATTTGTGTTTTAATATGTGTTTTTCTTTTTGTTCTTGTTATTGTTTTGTTTTCTGTTTTTAATTATGTGTTTATTTTCCATTATACATGTCTTATTCTTTAATTAACCTGTCATGTGATTGAAAGGAATCCTGCTGACAAGCCATAAGGCTTAGCGGAGTAATCTATGAATATAACCACACTAAGTTATAATAAAGTTATCATTATTATTTAAAAAAATTTTAAACTATTATTACGCTGTATAAGTATCTGGTTAATGTATTTTCACAGGAAAAATTGGCTTGAGTCGGGTGAAATCCGAATTCACGTCCGCCTGATGATATGTCAGGTGCCCTAACTGCTAAGTTACCGTCTGGATAAGATTACCGTCTAAGTTAAGGTCGTGGGTTCGGATCCCTCACAGCTCAAGACGATTTTTCATCTATTCCCACGTCAACAGGATATTTATACAGTGCAGCGTAAAAGTAGTTCAAAAACTTTTAATTCCAATATTTCCTTTACCAAAAGCTCTCATTCTCGAAATGAAATTCTATATGTTACAATTTCTACTTTTTTGTCCTAAAATGTTTGGAAATTATATAGATAAAAAAGTTATGGAACATTATAAGATTTAAACCAGGATATTTTAATATTTTATTAAATACACAAATATAAAATGACTAAAATAGATAAATCGAAATTTGGAGGAAAACGATACAAATTGAAATATGTACCACCCAACGATAATTCATATCTTAATCATGGAAGGAGGGTTGGCCAAAGCCATCGAGATAGCCTTGGGTTAGCTAGTAATCTGCAGTTCCCAGGTCCGGTCCCAACTGTGGTGCGTTAGGATTTGCGTTCGCCCCTCGGGAAGAAAGGGGGCACCACTGAACTTGAAAAGGCCACCGTCCGTCGGTTGAGACATTAAGCCGTGATCCCTTGTGCAAGAGAGTCATACCCTGTGCACGTTAAAGAACACGCTGAATGGCCTGAGCAGGAGGCTCCCATCTGTCTCCTACATCTGTCAAATGTCTCCCCTTGCCCAATCTTCTCTGAGCACTTAGGGTCTTTGTGACCTTGCCATTTAGCCCATTGTGTGCAAAAATAGCACCGCTTAGAGGTAAAACAACCTAACTCTTAATCATGGAATCAATGTTCTCCTACGGAATATTCTTCCATTCTGCGCTAAGGATATTGTTTACTATTGCGTAGAAGGTGGAAGGAAATGCTAGAAAAACGATTATAAATATGTGTTTAGAATTATTAATTTAAAGTTCTTGGAAACGAAAAATAGCATTTTAAATTTTCATAATATCGGCTTTTTTTTTTAACTTTTTCAATGATATCCAATGTGAATCAAAATATTAACTTTTTTAATGCTATTCCAAAAGAAATACTAAATATAGATTCTTTAGAAGACTTAAAATGGAATTAAAAAATGTTTTGTTATTTTCTAGTTAGCTGATTATTATGTGTTGTGTTTTGTGGATTTATTAGATGTACACTATTTTTGTGGCTGAATGACCTATGTTTAATATAATTTATTCATTTTACTGCAGATAAGCTATTTAGCTTTGCGGGTCAAATTGTAAATGTATTTGTATTCTTTACTCTTAGGAATAAAAATTATATTCTTTAAAAAAAAAACTGGAATGATTTGTATTTCTTACTAATGTATCGATGCAACAGTTGTATCAATTTGAATATCATCGACATTTTTAAAAAATCCTGAATGTAAAATGCAATTTACAACTGTAGAAAGATTCAGATTTGAGAAACAAACCGCCGTTTTTAACTGCGCTCTTTGGTACAACGAATATTGCAGTTAAGCACTATTAGAGTTTTATCGAAATTCAAAAAGTTCATTAACTAATGTGAAAGTTTAACTAAATTTCAAGTGAAATGTAGGATACACAGAGAAACACAAGTAAGCAAATGGGAGTTTTTATTCTTCGTGTCAAGAGCAAGTTCGCTTTGGTCGAGCCAGGCTCATAATCTTATGTTCCCTGTTTCGAATCCGAACTGTGACAGTTTTTAGATTTATCTCCGCTAACACCCACTCTAAAGCGGACACCGATGAACCTGGGAAAGCTGCCGTTCGTCCAATGAGACGTTAAGTTGTTGTGCGTGTGTTGGTTGTTTTACCTCTGAGCGGCACTTTTTTGCACACCATGGGCTAAATGGCCAGGTCACATGGACCCCGAAGGCTCAGAGAAGGTTGGGAGAGGGGACCCACTGGAACAGCTGTTGGGAGACAGATGGTACCTCCCGTCAAGGCCATCCAGCGTGTTCTTTAACGTGCACAGGGTATGGCTCTCCCGCACACGGGGCCACGGCTTAACGTCCCATCCGACGGACGGCGGCCTTTCCAAGCCCATCGGTGTCCCCTACTGACCGTGGGCAGGGCGGGGAATTTTGCGGAGATAAATCTCAACGCTAAGTTGTCAGTGTGAAGAAGAATCATACAGTGCATATAAAGGAAGACGCCCGATAACATTGACGGGAGGCTTACATATGTCTCCTATTCACCTATCCAATTCTGAGCCCTTGGGGGGTCTTTATCATTGGGCCATTTAGCTTACTGTATGCTCAAAAGTCAGGCTTAGAGGTGAGACAACCGAAAGCATTACTAGTTGCTTACTATTTCTCTCCTAACATAACAAACTATTCGGCTTTCAACGATACTCTTCCTTCTAAATGTTAGCGTTTTAATCAAAGACGCTTTTGAATAAAAATGTATAAAGAATAATGAATAAATGAAACGAATAAAGAAAAAGATGAAATAAAAAACCTGGAGAAATTAATTAGTCTGAAATAATTGAGCACATAACAGTAATCCGATTTATTCTCGGAGCTATTTTTAAGCAGCTTATACTTTACCTATTTCATAAACGACGCTTCGTCAAAAACGACGCTTCATTCATACGTGACGCTTCGTCAGTAAAATATACACTATATTACAAAAAGAATAACCGGGCTCTTATACTTTTTGTTAATGGAAAGCCACATTCAAAGCTCTCTTACTTTGAAAATAAGCATTTCATGGAAAAATGTCACTGGGTTAAATTTAAGATCTCACTCGAAGCTTTCTAAATTTAACCGGGCTCTTATACTTTTTGTTAATGGAAAGCCACATTCAAAGCTCTCTTACTTTGAAAATAAGCATTTCATGGAAAAATGTCACTGGGTTAAATTTAAGATCTCACTCGAAGCTTTCTAAATTTAACCGGGCTCTTATACTTTTTGTTAATGGAAAGCCACATTCAAAGCTCTCTTACTTTGAAAATAAGCATTTCATGGAAAAATGTCACTGGGTTAAATTTAAGATCTCACTCGAAGCTTTCTAAATTTAACCGGGCTCTTATACTTTTTGTTAATGGAAAGCCACATTCAAAGCTCTCTTACTTTGAAAATAAGCATTTCATGGAAAAATGTCACTGGGTTAAATTTAAGATCTCACTCGAAGCTTTCTAAATTTAACCGGGCTCTTATACTTTTTGTTAATGGAAAGCCACATTCAAAGCTCTCTTACTTTGAAAATAAGCATTTCATGGAAAAATGTCACTGGGTTAAATTTAAGATCTCACTCGAAGCTTTCTAAATTTAACCGGGCTCTTATACTTTTTGTTAATGGAAAGCCACATTCAAAGCTCTCTTACTTTGAAAATAAGCATTTCATGGAAAAATGTCACTGGGTTAAATTTAAGATCTCACTCGAAGCTTTCTAAATTTAACCGGGCTCTTATACTTTTTGTTAATGGAAAGCCACATTCAAAGCTCTCTTACTTTGAAAATAAGCATTTCATGGAAAAATGTCACTGGGTTAAATTTAAGATCTCACTCGAAGCTTTCTAAATTTAACCGGGCTCTTATACTTTTTGTTAATGGAAAGCCACATTCAAAGCTCTCTTACTTTGAAAATAAGCATTTCATGGAAAAATGTCACTGGGTTAAATTTAAGATCTCACTCGAAGCTTTCTAAATTTAACCGGGCTCTTATACTTTTTGTTAATGGAAAGCCACATTCAAAGCTCTCTTACTTTGAAAATAAGCATTTCATGGAAAAATGTCACTGGGTTAAATTTAAGATCTCACTCGAAGCTTTCTAAATTTAACCGGGCTCTTATACTTTTTGTTAATGGAAAGCCACATTCAAAGCTCTCTTACTTTGAAAATAAGCATTTCATGGAAAAATGTCACTGGGTTAAATTTAAGATCTCACTCGAAGCTTTCTAAATTTAACCGGGCTCTTATACTTTTTGTTAATGGAAAGCCACATTCAAAGCTCTCTTACTTTGAAAATAAGCATTTCATGGAAAAATGTCACTGGGTTAAATTTAAGATCTCACTCGAAGCTTTCTAAATTTCAATACGTTTGTGACTATAAGCTCTCACAAGAGATGACTACACTAAGTATTAAATAAACGCTACAAACAAAAATACTGATTGAATTGAAAGTTCTAGAAAAAACCTGATGCCGCTTCTGGAAAACACGCCACCGCAGATAAAGAATGATACTGAAATCCCCACATCTACAACTTATTTCAATTTTCTTGCGTTCCTTCCCATCTGATCTCTTGGATTTTTCTTTGCTGTGTGTTTCCTGGTTGAATAAATCAACAGGACCTTCACCATTGGTCGGAAAAAACCCGTGTGCTTTCTATGTAAACTACAGGCATGTGTAGATCGTTCCAAAAGTATTATCTCGAATCTAGATCTTCATTGCTACTATTCTCCTGCTCATATATAACGGAGCGCATGTTTGTCCAAATACAAAAATGTATCGGAAACCTCATGCAAAAAAGCAAAACCGACAACAGATTTCAGATGCAATCTTTCAAATATGTATCATTCAAAATCGACAAATATTCTGTAATCCATTTGTGTCCGTACATCTGAAAAAATAAAATCACTGAATATAGTACCCCTGTATTGTAAGGTTATTTATTTCGTACATCTAAAATATTACTTTGAATAAAAGATTACTCTGTGTCCACACCATTTTACGAAAAAAGCAAGATTACCAATGTAGTGAATATTCAGTTGCCTCCATATTGCCCGATTATATCAACTGCGAGCATATAGAAAAAGCAACGAAATCGGGTTGTTTTACCTCTGAGCTGGATTTATTTTTTCACACAATTGGCTAAATAGCCGGGTTGCAAGGGCACAGAGAAGGTTGGGTCAACTGGACAGCTGTTAAGAGACAAGACAGATGGAAGTCTCACGTGCAGTCAAACTAGCGTGTTCTTTAACGTGCACAGTGTATAACCAATAATCTTCATGTCAAGAACAAGCTCGCTTTGGCAGAGAAGGCTCGTAAACTGATGTTCTCCGTTTCAATTCCGAAATGTGCCAACTTTTACATTTATCTCCTCTAACACCCACTCTGAAGCAGACACCGATGAGCCTAGGAAAGCTGCCTTTCATCCAGTGAGACGTTAAGTTGTTGTCAGTGTCAAGAATAACCAAACACCTTGCGTATAAAAAAACACGCCGGATAGCAATAGACTTGGACTCGAATCTGGGAACAGCAGATTACGAGCCTGTCGCGTTACCGACTGAGACAATCCTGCCCCCACACTATAGACCTCCTGCAAACGAAGTTATTTCTCTTGCAGATGTGGCCACAGCTTAAGACCAGATCCGATGACTTTCCTAGCCCATCGGTGTCCCTTTTCTAACCGAGAACAGTGTGAGATTAGCGAAGATAAATCTCATCGCTGGCACCATTGGACTAGAATCTGGGAGCTGCAGATTACGAACTTGGTGCGTTACCGACTGAGACAATCCCACCCCATTCCACCCCATCATTACTACTAGTTTCTGGACACAGAAAGTTGAAATTTAGAATTTTCTGGAGAGCAAATATAAAGAGGAGAAATTTGTTGAAGCTTTTATTTCTTACACAAAGAAGAAAACATCGATCGTAATTTAACGTGCTTTTACAGATTCTAGAACAGTTTAAAAATAATTTAACTGCTTAAAACTTGTGTGTTCATCCTGATAGAGAACATCCTTCAGTCCGTTTGCATTACTTTCAACAAAATGTCAAGTAACTGCTTCAGTTAGGTAAAGTCACAAAACATTTTAAATGTTTCGCTAAGAATAAGTTTTCTAAATAGTTTAAGTTTTTATTGGTGCATTTTCATGGAACTAATCCTTTGGTGTTCATGCGTAGAACTTGCAGAAAATAATCGATAAAAGATTCAGCGAAAAATGTTTCAGTGTTAGATTGTTAGTTCTATCTTAAGATCCTGAAAACGAAATCAAGATTTCGAATTGGAAGCACGTTTCAAACTTCCTGAACTGAATCGAGCAGTTTCCTCTGAGCCATCTTTAAGTCTCTAAGGACTCTATAGCCGAATGATTCAAGTTGGCGACCTGAAATTTTATATTTAGACATATGTCTCTCCAGACTAGAAGCTTTGAGAATATCTAGCATAACATGTATATAAATAGTTAATATATATATGAATCTGACTGGGGAAAGTGAGTTGTTGGGTTGTTACACATCACATTGGCACTATTTTTTCACAAAATGGACTAAATGACTAGGTCACATAGACCCCAAGAACTGAGAGAAAGTTGGGGAAGAGAATACACTGATAACCTTCAGGAAACATATGGAATCTTTCCGTCAAGGCCATCCAGAGTGCTCTTTAACATGCATTGGTCATGGTTCTCCTGCACATGGAACCATAACATAACGTCCCATCCAACGGACGGTTGCCTTTCCAAGCCCATAAGGGTACCCTTTCTCACCGAAGGGAAGAGTGGGGGTTAGCATTACATTTTTCAACGAAGGCACAGTTGAGACTCGAACCTGGGAACTGCAGATTACGAACATGGCACACTACCACTGAGCCAACCCCCCCTGACGGAGTGAGTGATTGAGGAGAGGTGGGGGGGGGGATAACGCTAATTTTAACTATGATGCAGAAAGAGTAGTATAGTCCTGGATATTTTCATTTAGGGTTAATTCGGGTTGAAGATATGCAGAAAAAATACGAAATTTGAGGTTCGACGTTTACTTCAAAGTTAAATGGAGGTCACGTTTCCGTGATATGCGCGTGCTAAAAAGGTGAAAATTGGCTTTTAGGGGTATATCTGGTAAGTAATCTCACAAACATTATGAAATTTCGGATCAGGAATGTCCTTCGAAGCCATATTATCGAGTCTGCTTAAAAAAGTGAAAACTGAATTTTGGTTCGTAGTTCTTGGAAACGTTTCGAAATTTTGAATCTGACCGATCTGACCTTCAAGGTCAAAATAAAGGACAAATGTCGGTCAAATTGTGAGCTATATATGCTTGAAGAATTAACACTGCTCCCAGATGTTTTACCAATATGTTATTTCTGTTTTAACCTATCATTATTTTGGCTACTTAACTGGTACTGTAAGTTTATTATAATTAAGGAATGAATTTTAACTAACACTATACTAGCACACTGTCAGCCAAAACGTTTGGAGGAATGGGAACGTATTCCTTCTCCGGCAGATTTCTTCCTTTCATCTTCTTCATTCACAATTCTGAGGCCTTCCCTGTCTCGGTCAGTAGACGGCATTGATGGACTTGGGAACGCCGCCGTCTGTCAAATGGGACGTTAACCGTGGCTCCGTGAGCAGGAGAGCTATACCCTGTTCACTTTAAAAAACACGCTGGATGGCCTTGATGGGAGGCTACTATCTGTGCTTAACAGTTGTCCAGCGGATCCCTTCTCCCAACCTTCTCTAGCATTTGGGTCCTTGTGACCTGGTGATTTAGCCCATTGTGTGCAAACAAAATGTATCTCAGAGATAAAACAGCCCAACAATTCTGAGTGCAACGGAAAGCTCAGAAAGTGATCGTTCTTACTTTGCTAGATCCCTACGACATCAGATCTGCCTCTGCCGCAAGCTCATTTGAGATTGTAAACAAAGTTCTATTACAGGTAGAGACTCGAAATTTTAAAGCTTTAATATTCTATCATAATCGCGTTCATATTATAGACTAGCTGAACGTACCCGGCGCTGCCCGGATGTCACTTTTAACCTGTATATTCTTATTTTCACTGCATTAAAGGTAAATTTTGTAACCCTGACACTTTAGCACAGATTTTCAACAGAAAAAATTTGCCCGGATCGTTGTTGACGTCAGTGAGCACTCCTCATAGCCCGTGGCTTAGTTTCTGCGTAAGCTATCGATATTTTATTTCCGTTACCACAGATTTTGCCGCCCTATGGCTCCCGTATTATTCGTTCACACGATCCAAATTTCCTATCAACGTCTCCCGTGTGGCCCGGTGATTGGTTTAAAAATCAGGTTCCCACTTGGCTTCGTTTCTACACAAATTGTGAGAGCTCGTGTCTCACTTTTAATCTGCATATTTTGTTGTTTTCTGCACTAATGGTTAGTTTTGTGAGTATCCACCCCCCGGCATTTTATCACAGTTTGAACACGAATAATTTTCCGGTGCCGCTCTCAGAGCCCGTGACAAACGATCGAGATATTTATTTCGTCAAATTTTTGCATTCTGTAATTCCCGATGTACTTCACGGAAAGGTCCCAAATTTCGTACGCGGGTTCTCCCTGCCCGACCCTATTTTTGTTTAGAAAATCTGGTCCCTTGTTATGATGGAACGCCTAAATAAGGCTTTTGGAAATGTGGGGAATCTGGCACCGGCATCAGATTTGCAGCAGAAGAGTTAAATGCTATTTTAACTCTTTACTTTCACAGTTAGGGAACAATAAATGGCAACAGTAAATTTGACAGTGATTCTCGTTTCCCGTAGGAATAGCATGATAAATAATTTTGCTTCTATCAAGTCCCCCTTTTGGACTTTCGACCTGAAATTTGGCACTGCAATCCTGACCAAAACCAGAAATGTTCTCTGAAAATTTCGAGCATGTACGTTGATTTCCCGGTAAGTTATGGCTGCCACAGGCAGACTCACAGACAGACAATTTCTTTTATTATATATGTCACCGGCAAAGTTTGAAATCTGGCATTCTATACAATGCCTAGGCATTGTATATAATGCCTAAAACTAGCCGGCAATGTATGAAACAATTCATATTTCACACATTTCCTAGGCATTCTATAGAATGCCAAAAGGCAAATCGGCAAAGTATAAAATACTCCCGGCAATGATGTTTAATGTCGCAATGCGAGTCACGTGACTCTCGACGCTCGCCTCAAACAGAGAGCCAGAGCACTCAGTCCAATTCGAATTGACCAGTAAATGTTCCCCTGGGTCCCCTATAGGCTCACCCTGATTGCCAGATCCGTCAGTCCTTAGTTTCGGTAAAAAAAGAGCGCCGTAGTTGGTCACTTTGGACACCAAAAAGACACCCTTCCATTCGGAAAAGCGCCCCCTAGCGTTGCAAGAGTGTAAAAGAGGGTTGCCTCAATAGGGATCCCAAAGTTTGAGAACCCTAGCTTCCATAGAAAGAGAGTTAAGGTCAAAAAACAGATTAAAAAAAGTCATCAAGAAACGACATATCACAAGCATCTCGGAACTCCACTGAAATAGATTTGACAAGTAGTAAAGTGAAATACGAGTATCCTAACTCGAATTGCAAACTTCGAATATTCAACACTTTACTGATTCGTTCTCACTTGGCTTTACCTCATTTGGGGCGTTTTTTATAATGCGGACGACAGATTCATTACATGTTATGATGTTAATATTTCTGGCGGTAGTTCAGCAATGGTATTTTTCTCTTTTTGTTGAAAAATCCCGTATCTTATATTTTGTACTTCTTACATTTTCATATGCATCTTTTCAATAAAAGCCTTTTTCATACTTTGCCGAAATAGTATTTGTCATCTATATAATGTCTAGGTATTCTATACAATGCCTAGGGAAAGTATGTAATAATTCTCATATTTCATACATTGCTTAAAAACGCCGGGTATTCTATAGAATGCCTAGGCATTCTATGCAATGTATGAAAAGCCGGCATTCTATAGAACGCCGGCTTTTCATACATTGCCGGTAACATATAGATTACAACCGACAGTAATAATGTTCAAGTGCAAATATGAAGATTCTGAAAAAAATCTATACAAGGAATCCCCTTACAACGAAGTGGCAAAAATTAGTTCCCTTCAATTTCGTTAAAAAGATTAGAACTTTTCCTCTGGTATCCATTCATAATGTTACCAGAGTTAAGAACTTTTCCTCCAGGGTTAAGAACTTTTCCTCTGGGAACTTTTCCTCAGGTTACCAGGGTTAAGAACTTTTCCTCTGGTATCCATTCATAATGTTAAGATATGACTTATTATTTCAATGACAACTGATTTTCTCCGAGCAGTTTTAGGAGTATGCGACAAACATCCAAAGGGCCGGTTGGATTGTTTTACCTCTCAGAGGCACTTTTTTGCCCGCAATGGTCTAAGCGTTCGAAAATTTGACTTTGGAATCGGTGATCTTTTATCTACATAATATTAAAGTTTAAACAGAACCTTATATTACTTTTCGATGATTGCGTGATCCTTCAATTTGGCGTATAATGCACATTGACTGCTTGGCCTTAGCACTGATTATCTCCAATTGTTTTCCACGAAACCATAGCCAAACAGAATATATTTGGACAATTTATACTACTACTATATATATTTCTGACAAATGTATCTTATATTTGAAATAGAATCAGTTTTAACTGTTTGTTCGTTTGGGGCTCGAACAGTGTCTATTTGCACTGAAGTGCAAATAGACACTGTTCGAGCCCCAAACGAAGATCGAACGACATGTTACCGATTGGTTAAATCGGTAATATGTCGTTCGATCTTCTTTTAACCTATCACAGTATCAAGTAAACGTTAAATGCTATTTTTTCAAGGCTACTTATCTAAGGGACCTGGGTTCGAGCCCCGGGTAAGGCATGGATGTATGTGTCGTTTTTCTGCTGAGGTCCTGCCATCCTCTCAGACCTTCTACTATGGCATATAAGCTGACAGGCTCCTGTTAGATTCTGTGGCAAGCAGCTGCTTGAGTGGGTATTTATTTTTTTTTATTTATTTTATGTGTTTCCTACGTTACGATCACCATTACGGTGGCCTAGCGGTTAGCATACAAATATAGCTGGACTACAAATTAAAGGGACTTGGGTTCGATGATTAGGCATGGATGTTTCTTTGTTTATATTATCTCTCTTCTGAGGTCTTGCCTTCATCACGTATATTTTGCTATGCCGCATTATACTGACAAGTTCTTGTTAGTTAAACCTCTGTGGCAAATAGCTACTTCAGGGTGTTTTTATGTTGCGATCTCCAAACCTTTTACCTAGGGGTACAGGAATCCGTACATTCTGAACCACAAACGAAGGGTTGTTTCTTTAAATTAATGGGTGAAGAGAATCTCTTTTTTTTTTTCAATTTACGTATTTTCGCTTAGCGAAACCTTCTTCCAGGAAGGCATCCTTTTCGTAAATCGCAGCATGTCCGTATTATTAAACTTCTTAGTTCCATTGGTAGTATAGTCTGCTATGGATTAGATGTTCTAACGGCAATTGAAAGGCTTTTCTCAGTACTTTCACCTAGGAATATTTGACACGTAGTAAATACTGTCTGTTCCAAAGAGAGAAAACTTGAGCATTCGTATCATCCGCTTTAACAAGCATGATTATTTCTGCATTTGAATTATTAATGGTAAAAATGCTACAATCTTGTCTTTAACGCTCTATTAAAGCTATATTAGGTAAGTAACCAAAAAATATTTTCTGAAAGGGCCGATGCTTAGATTTCTGTAGTGAGTCCAAATAAATAGTAAGAAGTAAAAATATGATATTGTTACGACAGACGAACGTGCTACGGTGAATTTTTGGTAAACGTGTCATGAACGCTGGCATATGCTTCTGCGTGAGAATTATGTAACCAACGAATTGGAATATAGAACTGATCAGAAAAATGGGAAAGACAGAATTGTTATGTTGGAGTTGTGGATATCAGAAAGGAGGCATAATTTATTTGAGTATGTACAGTCGATCAAAAAAGTATCCGAACGCTTATGGTTGATTACAGAATTCAGAAAAAATATCTGGCAAAGATTTTTTTAGAAATTAGTGAACTGGCAACCTTCGTGTCACGTGACACGAAGGTTGCCAGATCACTAATTTCTGAAAAAAATCGTTGCCAGATATTTTTTCTGAATTTTGTAATCAACCGTAGTGTTCGGATACTTTTTTGAGCGACTGTACACGATGGGTGTATAAAGTGAAGAAGTATTTTACACGAAGAGTGCTCGGTAGGTTGACTAGTTTAATGCTGTGGATCGTGTTGGTATGCTGGTAAAGGAAAAGAAGAATTTGTCGTCTTGTGAATGGTGATCAACGTCTGAAAATAAATGGTTCTGAGAAACCAGTACACTTAGCCGTAGGTTTGGAGTTCTTGAAGACTAAAATCTAAGAAGGAAGTCATTTAGTGTATAGTTGTTTAGGAATTGGTAAGGATATTCTCGTTAGATTGAATATTTATTTACCAACATGATTTTATTGTTCATTGAATAATATTAGCTTTGTTTTGTGATTTGGATGTGAATAGAATTGAGATAATAGATTCTTCTGAAAGTTTATCTTTGTATTGTTATAGAGTTTTGTGCCGGTTGACTTAGTTCGTTTATAAATGATTTCATCCATGCTTTTGTAAAAAATTGCATTGTTTTGTAGTTTTTATTGAAATATTTTTACTTGAACTCACGCTCAATAATCCATTTTAATTTATAACAATATAATTTTTTAACGTTTGATAAAATCTGTAGTCACGTGTAAGAATATTAATCAGGTTAAAATCATAATCAGCTTAGCCATCGTTTAGCCGAGTGGTTAGCTCCCTTGGCTACTGGTCAAGTATACGGTACAAGTCCCTGGTTAAGGCATAGATGTTTGTGTTGTCTCTCTGCTGAAGTCCCCGCCATTCTCACAGACCTGCTATGGCGTATATAAACTGGCAGACTCCTGTCAGACCTCTGTGGCAAGAGCTGCTTGAGGGGAGGTATTTATTTATTTTTTAAAAACAACTTAGTGGAACTAAAACATTTATTTTCTGAATCTATATCTTTTAATGTTTATTTGTGTTGGGTTATTTTTATCTCTTAGCGACACTTTTTTTTGCACACAACGGGCTAAATGGCTAAGATTTTGTCAAGTTGCCTCAATTTCTCCAACTCGCCATAATTTTACAAGAAAAAAAATGATTTTTAGATCTCACCTGAATTTTACCAAGTCACTTCGAAACTTACGAACTCCCCAAGGTTTTTCCCAGTTGCCTCGATTTTGCCAACTCGTCATAATTTTACAAAACAAAAATCACAATATTTGCATGCTCATCTGAATTTTACTAAATCACTTCGAATTTTCCCAACTCCCCAAGATTTTGCCAACTCTCCTTAATTTCACAAAAATAATCCCATTTTTCACAACTCACCTGAATTTTGCCAATTCGCTTCGAATTTTCCCAACTCCGATTTACTTTGGGGGGCGGAGCTTACCCCATCCCCCCATAGCTACGGCCCTGCTTTTGTTGTGTCCTGCAGATAATAGTTTAGTTTCAGTTTTACCACTTATTTCAATTAGATTGATTGACAAAGCAATGATAACTTTCCAAGGGTTTCAAAGAATTATATGAAAGTAAATACTCCCATCAGACAAAAGTAAACGTCACTTATATTATAATACCACTTAACTATTAGTTACATCCTCTATAATCCAATTATAAGAACCAGCTACGCCAAAGTGTCAGTTTCATCCCACATCAATTATGTGTGTGAGTTCCATCCCACATCAGCCCTGTCTAAGTGTCAGTTCCATTTCACATAAATCAAATATAAGCATCAGTCTCATTCATCAGTCATACCTAAATATCAGTTCCATTCTGCATTAGTCAAACTTATGATTCACTTTGATGTTTCCTCAATACTTAAGCAAACTTCGATCCTGCATCAGTTGGTTCATCAGTCGTAGTTAAAGTTCCATCCAGCAATGACTATATTAAGCATAGATTATATAGTGAGCAACAGTTTCATTTATTAACCATACTTATATATCATTTCCAGTCTTCATCAGCCAAACCTGAGCAATAGTGTTATTGGAAAAAAAAATGTTATTTCTTGCCAGTAACAAAAAATTACTTCATCTTGCAATTTCTCCGATTTCTTAAGAAAAAGCTTTATCCCTAATCATATACGTCTAAATTTCACATCCACCTTGATTAAGTATCAATTTCATCCCGCATCAGGTAAAAAAAGAGTCAGTTTCATTCATCAAGCATACCTAAGTATCAGTTCTATAATGCATCACCCAAATACAAGAATCAGTTTCGTATATCGTCTATACTGAATCAAAGAGTTCCGTTGTGTCTCATTTGCACTCATTAAACAAACTTAGCAAGAGCTCCATACCGCATCAAACAAACATAAGGATCAGTTTCATTCTTCAGCTACACCGGGAGTATCAGTTTCATTCTTCAGCTACACTGGGAATATCAGTTTCATTCTTCAGCTATACTGGGAATATCAGTTTCGTTCTACAGCTACAACGGGAGTATCAGTTCCATTCTACATCAGCTAGAGAAAACTTCTTTAATCAACATAAGAGGTGACACACAAGAACCTAAGGACCAAACTAGAGACATTCTACTATCTCTACACCCATGAGATGTTCGCAGCCAAAGCTGTTCATGAACGATGATGTGAAAAGAGCGATCACGCTAGTTTCTGCCCCTCACTTTCGCATTCTATCGTTTCTCTCGCATCCGCTGCTACTGCGCCTTCCCAACTACTTTCTCATCTGGCCAATGCCGTCACGGGTCGTTCGGCGCCGTTGCTACTGCGCGTCAACTCTATCTCCGAGCGGTCATTTCTGGCTCTCTCTTCCTGCTCTGCTGCATCCTTTTCCCATGCTCTGCCCTGAAGTTTCCTCCGGTTTGTGTGCTATGCGTTCCACTTCATATATAGAATCTCTTCAAGACTTTTCACTCGGGGTCTCTTTTTGCTCCGTATCTGGGAAGAGGATTCCGAGCAAGGCATTGAAACTTCTCTTGGTTGCATTAAATTGAAGACTGTAAATTCGTAAAGACTGTGTAAATATTTTCATTATCTTCTTTTCTCATCATTTTTTTTTTTGCTCAAAATGCCTTTTACTATAAACAAGTGTATTTTTCTAAACAGACTGAAAACCAGCCATTCGGAAATTCAGGTTGAAATATTGTACTGAATGTGTGTCAAGTTATGGCTAATTTCAAAGGATGAACTTCACTATTTAGAAGCTTGAATTTTGTTTCCACGAAAATATTATTTCGTCTTTTACAGCAGTACCTCTGTTTTTCCTTCAGCAAAAGTTATTTCTTGCCAGTAACAAAAATAACATCGTCTTGCAACTTCTGCGTAAGTATATATTTTCAAATGTATTTTTCCTGTAAGTAAATGGTTTTCAAATCTTTTTTTAATCGGCCTTTGCTTTTTCTCCCCGTTGAATTTCAATTTGTAACACTTGTCAATTCATCATTCGAAGGAAAGGTTTAAAAAGTGTTCTGGTAAACGCTTTCCCAAAAAAAAATTGTTTTAAGTAACATCCTAGCCTAAAATGGTTACTTGATTGAAGTGGTGTTAGTAGATTATATCAGGAGTCGCTAAAATAGAGTACTCATTTTAAAGCTATGGTTCAATTTTTCTTAATAAAATATAATAATGTGTTGTTCTTTGATGTTTTTGTTTTCTATTATGTTTTGTTCTCTTGACCCAATTTGGTTTTCAGATCTTTAAAGCTAGAAAAATATCTACTACTTCGAATATCTTAATAAATTATATATATTATAATAATTTATTATTAATAATTTTATATATATAATTAATAAAAATATAATACTACTTCGAATATCTTAATTTTTGTAAATACTTCCGAATGCAAGAATAATACGGAAATCAGTGGAACAGTGGAATCTGAATTTGATAATTAGGGATTCAAAGCTTTAATTAAGTCCAAATCAATTACAATAAACTATATAAAACGTTATTTTTCATTAACGATTTTTCAGCAGAAGGAAAAATCAACTGTATTTTGAAAATTATTAAATTGGTATCGGATTAAATATCACCTTAATACGTTTTAAATAATAAATGACACTTAATATTATTAATATTTTTCAAAATGCAGTGAATGAATTAATATATGAGATTTCACTTATATGTGTATTCGGCCAGGGAAGTTGATGACATATATAAAAATCTCCAGTGTAACATATTCAAAAATGTGTTATTTATGTAGATAAGAATATTATAAATCACTTCATCCTGATGTTTAAATACGCAATTAGGAAAACAAGTTTTTCCCCCTGTTAAATGCATTCAAAAGTACTGTGCTAAAAGCGCTTAATGTAAATAAAAAATGTTTTCCTGAACATCCTGAACAGTTTTAACTCATTAGGATTGTTCTTAAACACACTTGTATTTGCAAGTTGTGCAAATATTAATTGCATCCTTTTTTTATCACTAGTAGTATTTTTATTTCATATAATATTTATCAGTATACAAAAGATTTCGAGATCTTTCAAGAGTATACTCGTTCTAGAGATCCCCACACAAAAACAATTTAAATTGCAAACATCAGTAGTCACATTGAAAATAATGCATAAGAAAAGGAAAAAAAAAATTCAGAACAAAATATGCGAAAAAATTTCTAGTTATTCAGAAAGTGAGATATTCGAAAAGGAAGTAATCTTAAGGCTGAAATTTTATGTGCTTGTTTTGATGACGTCCTAGTTTAAGGTTTGAAGTGTCTGTCATTAGTTGTACAATACGTTATCGATCATAAGCACCTTATCGATTAATCTACTCCCATTACTCAGTAAAACTGAACAATAGTTATTAAACATGAGAAAAATGATGTAATAAAATTATATGGCTGAGTTCAATAGCGGAAAAATGCTATATATTATAAAATGAGCATTTCGTGATCTGTAGTGGGTATGGTTGAACAAGGAAAAGCATCTGCTCCTGAATAAAAATATTAAAAGTTTGCGCCAGGAGGATTTTACTTATAAGCTAGATGAATCTATAGGGGTCCATTTAACCTCCCTTTTGAGAATGTTTTTTACAATAATGTGTGGATAAAAACAATAAATTGATTATTTCACTCACTTTACGAAATTATTTTAAAAGCCACTGAAACGAAAAAAAAAACATCGTTCTCGAATGATCCCCTCTTGTAATTAGACCATGCAGTTAGACCCCCCACCCCAATGTCTATTCTAGGTTCAGATCTGCCTCCGAGTACAACTAATTTATACACAGAGGGCTAAATGGCCATGGCATAATTATCACAAGGGTCACACCTTCAAAAAAGTGAAGGCGATACACTGGGCAGCTGTTAGGAGAGATGTAGGAGCCCCTCGTCAAGACAATTAAGCGTGTTTTTAACATGCACAACATATGGTACTCTTTCACAAGGTCCAGTGCCTAACGTTTCATCCAATGAGACACCGAGGGCCTTTCGATGCTCATCAGTATCTTCTTTCCTTACCGAGCGCCCTTCGAAACTCATCGGTGTCTTCTTTCTCACCGAGTGCCTTTCAAAGTGCATCAGGCTCTTCATTCTCACCGAGTGAAGAACAGGGGTTAACGAAAAATAAGTTCAAAGAACACATAGCGGTACTTGTTTATCACTTGGTAAAATACAAGTGACTTGTGAAAATTGGAATTAGTTTGGTAAAATTAACGAAAATTGGCAAAATCGGAAAAACTTGGTAGTAAAATTAAAGTAAGTTGTGAAAATTGGGATTGGTTTATGTGAACAGAAGGAGAATTGTCGAAATCTAGAACACTTGGCAAAATCTTTTCGATTTGGTATAATTTGAATCCACTTGGTAAAACTCAGGTGAGTTGTAAAGAACTGGTTTGGTTATAAGAAATGAAGTGCAGTTGGTGCAATGTAGAAAATTTGTCAAAATCTGAAGCCACATGGTAAAAAATCAAGGTATTTGTGTAAAATTAGTTTAGTTATGTGAAATGAAGTGAAGTTGGTGCAATGTAGAAAACTTGGTAAAATCTTGCGGAGTTTGTAAAATTCGAGAGTTAATGAAATCGGTTAAAGTCACAATTCAAAATTGAAAACCAAGTATGGTTTGCAACTACCCCTCTCCCGGTCCCCATTGAACGTAATTTTGGTACCTAAGTGACACAAATAAAGTGAACAAAATAGTTATTTCCTTGGTAGGCAAAATTTGAATTCCGAGTTGGTAAATTTTCGCTTCCCGCCAACCGTAGGCCTTCGCAACGGCACACATCCCTGGTGGCAAGGGAGGGGGGATAATTGCTGTCGTTGTAAGCATTATAACCATCACACTTCATATTTGATTCATCCAAATGCTTTTTATGTACATACTAGGAGATTCATCCCTGAGGGTCTAGGCAGCCAACCCGGCCCCCTGGATCGCAGGCTCAGTTCACTCACTCCTTTCAGAGAGGTGAATGATTAGTCTCCTTACTAGCAGGGGGGGGGGGCATTAAACAATATCAAAAGTTAATATTTTGTTTATCATAGGAAATAAGAGTTTAAACTTTAACGTAAACAATTTATTTAAAAGAAATAAGAGTTTAGAATTTAACACAAAACAATTTATTTAAAAATGCAGCTTTCCTAAAAAATATTTCACAGCACGCTATTATAATTGACTAAGAACCATTAGAACGTAATATACGAACTGTTTACTCTGACAATGCAGTCATGTTGCCATCCGAAAAAAACTAATATTCTTATAAACTAGTAAAAATGCATTTTTCGTCATAAGTTTCGACTTATAGTCAATTGATGCAGCTATTACGATAAATATTTAACAGTACACTTTCTTCTAGGCAATTATCATTCACTCTTTGATCGCTCGATGCACATAAATTCAAGAATCATCAGTACCATGCTTTACAATTTCGAATGTTGCACGAAACATTACCACATTAGAAGGTTAGAACAGTGGTTCTCAAACTTTTATGCTTCACGTACCCCCTGGAAATGTATATACTGTATAACTGGCATACCCCTTGTATAGATAGATAAAACTATAGTTATAGTATAACAATGGGAATAAAATTAAATATATATATATATACATTAAATTTTGTATTTATAAATGACATATATCGATAAACACAAAAAATGACATAAACAATTTAACAAATCTTATAAAATTATAAACATTTTACTGGGTAATCAGTGAAATGGTCGTGCTTGTTTACGATTGCACAATTCATCAGTGGTTGGGGTTACCTTGCTAAGGTAGAGTCGCAAGTCATCTTCAATATCCAGCCTGTTCCTACATTTATTTTTTTAAAGAAATTAAAGATGAAAAACCAGTTTCACATAAATAAATTGTTGTGAAAGGTAAGAAATATTTGACTGCAATTCTTGACAAAGTCGGATATTCCTTCTTCACTCCAATCCAAAAACTAATCAATGGCAGTTTGGAATGAATGTTTTTAAACTATTGTCACAAGATATCTCAATCATCTCTTCTTTATTGGACAATAGAAGCTTATATTTTTCCAAATCAAATATGAAGGGGTCTCGAATCCATCCTTGCGTTTCATCAGGGGGTAGAAAATACTGCCTTATAAGAGTTTTAAAAAGTGCTTAAGTGAACAATTATTTGTTGTCTGATGTCTTCAAAGTCTGCAATCGTTTGCTCATTTTCTTTAAGAAATGAATCTAGTCGCTGAAATTGGTCACAGCTGTTCTTTTTAATTCCGTTTTCCCAGAGAGAATTTTTTTATCATGACCTCTGTGTTTTTCTCAACATAGAACAGGTCAATGTTGTCTCTTTGCAATGATAAATTCAAAATATTCATTTTTTCAAAAATATCAGCTAAATATGCTAATTGCAGAAGCCATTCTAAGTCTTGCAATCTCAAAGAAAGCCGAAACTCGTGGTCCATGAAAAAAGGCGTACTTCACTGTGGAGTTCAAATAAACGGCAAAGAACATTTCCTCGTGACAACCAACGTACTTCTGTGTGAAGGAACAATCTCTTATTCAGGGTTATCCATTTCTTCACGCATAATTAGAAAAAGTCGAGACTTCAACGGTCGGGTTTGATGAAATTAACCATTTTTACACTTTCATCCAGAACTCTTTTCAAATATGTTATCAATGCTTCACGGTGAAGACAACAATGAGTGAACTTGCATTCTGGTGCAACTTGTTTTATATGACCTGCTAGTCCTTGATATAATCACTTTTTGCTTTTGCTCCGTCAGTACATACAGAAATACAATTTTTCCATTCAAGGTTGTTTTCGGCAAAAAAATGAATTAATCATATTAAGAATACCTCACTCGTAGTAGAAGTTTTGAGAGGCTTACAAAATAAAATATCTTCAAATGTTGCATCCTGAAATTTTCCACGCACAAAAACAAGTGATTGAGCTAGTCCAGCTGCATTTGTCGACTCATCCACTTGTATGACAAACCACGAGCTACATTGAATAGCTTGAATGAGTTGGTCCTTAATATTACAGGCCATATTTTTAATTCACCTGGAAACTGTGTCGTTTGACAAAGGAATGGTTCTTACAAGGTTTGCTTCTTTTTGACCAACATAGAAGAAGCTATTTATCCGCTGCTGGAAGAATGATTGACTCGGCTATTGTGTGTGCCTTTCTGCCTTTGACAATTTGAAGGCTTACTTCGTAAGACGCTTTAAGTGCGCTTTCATTTTCTTCTACACCAGAAAAATGCTTAGTTACGGTTTTTCTACTACTCAAGTCTTTCAAAAGACGTTGAAAATAGCTTAAGGGTTTATTTTTTTAAATTTTCACGTTTTGTGTGAAAGTCGCTATAAAAGAGACGTTTTCACAGAATTTTTTGACAGGACTTCAGAGCAAACAACGCAATGTGGATTTGGTTCTACTAAATTTCCTGTCCATGTAAAGCTAAATTCTAAATATGATTCATGATATTTACGTTATTTAAATTTTTTTTATCACTTGATTGTTTAACATTTAACGTTTTTTTAGTTACTACTGAATCCACTTCTTTACTCACATGGGATGATGACGTAGTCGTAGATGTAGAAGCAATCGGCTCCGGTTCCACGTTACTTTTCTTCTTAATTATCCATTTATCCATGTTTGAAGGGACTTTAGAAACACGTTCATTTAACTTCACCGTAAACTGAATACTAAAAATAACTTTAAGCACAGCAAATGAAATAAATCACAACTAATACGTATAGATATATATACTAGAGCACTAAGAAGGCACATTCATTCACTTAGAATGGATGTTTTGACTGGGCGATTAGCTGTTCGAGTAGGTTCGGCTCTCTGGTAGGGAAGGGAGGATTGACAAACGTGTACAGCAGTGTCTCGCAAACTTTTTTACTCTGCGGCACACTGAATCTAATTTTTTTCCGCGGCACACTGAATCTAATTTTTTTCCCGCGCACACCTAAAAAAATTATTTTTGATGGTTACGTAAAAAGAGGAAAATTGAAGTTTCGTTAAATGCATTTTATTTAAAATTTAGATATGAACATATTTCAATGGGATATATGAGCTTGCTTCTGCTAACAAATTTGCATTATTCTTGGCTCAAAGTTAAATAAACATACTCGAATCTCTTTATCAATCATCTGAAGCCGCTCACGATTCTTAGATTTCATTTCAGTCAATGATGAGAATCCAAGTTCATAAAGATAAGACGAGCGGAAAGGTAACAAGGCTCGAATAGCTTTTGTGCTCAATTCAGGATATTGAGGTTATCAGGATATTCAATTCAGGATATCTAGTGTCAATTTGAAAATCTCTCGCGGCACACTTGGAATCTCTCGCGGCACACAGTTTGCGAGACACTGGTGTACAGACATGAACTACAGCGCCACTCTTCGTCAATCAGTTCTCAGAAATTAATCAGTACCAGTGTTGTCAACTTAGCGAATTTGTTACTAGATCTAGCGACCTTTGAGCTCTCACGGCGTACCCCAAAAGATTTTACCGCGTATTCCACGTTGAGAACCTCTAGTCTAGAAAATATCTTACGAAACGTTCACTGTGAGAGTGACGTTGCCACTCAACGAAAACTAATTTTCTCATAATCTTGTTAAATACATTTCGACTTATTGTTTAGTTTCCTTTGATAATCTGGCAACCAGGCTAAGTTACACAGTTGGCATATTGTTATAGTAAATCAGATAGCTAACTTATTAATTTACCAAAAGCCAGGTTTCTATGCTGCATATTTGTAATAAGGATGGAGATAATCTGGAAGCTCTGTCAGGCTTTTCCTGATTTCTTGTATAAAATACGCGAACATTCAGCGAGCTCTATCCCGGTACTCGAATCCAGACTCCGGTAGCTGCAGTATCGCCACGATAGCGCAATTGTTTATGATTCTATTAATTCTGTTACATTCTACAGGGTGATTAAAAATTATCTACGTTTTCAAAAGTTCATTAAAAAAAGTAAAAATGTTACAGATATTAAATTTACACCATTAGAGAGAACAACTCTAAAGGTTATCACCGTTGTAACCAAGGCCGAAATTAGAATGGGGGAGGACGGCTGCCCCTTGAGTTTTAAGAATGCTAGTAAACAGAACGGAGGAGAAAAAATATTAAACTTATATAAATATTATCCATATTTTTCAATATGGCTATGAAGGCTATGAAGGACTAATATGGCTATGAAGGACTATGGTTGAGGGGGGGGGGGTAGAAATAAAAAATTTTACAACTCGCAAATCACATTTTGTCAACTGAACAAATATTGTCTAAATTTTTAGTTCCGTGGGGAGGGGGGTAGAACATTATTAACAATATTTTGCTCAAGTTTTCTCGATTTTGTCAACTCTCCTTAATTTCACAAACCCAATCCCAATTATCACACACCACGCCTATATTTCACCGACTAGATTCGAATTTTGCCAACTATCCTAGATTTGCCAACTCGCCTACATTTTGCTAACTCGCCATAACTTTACAGAAAAAAACGCAATTTTTACATCTTCCCTGAATTTGCCAAGTCACTTCGAATTTTACAACTCTCCTTAATTGCACAAGAAAGGCACAATTTTCACAACTCCCATGTATTTTACCAAGTGGCTTCGAATTTTGCGAACTGCCCTACATTTTGTTAAGTTTCCTCGATTTGTCCAACACTCCTTAATTTCACAAAATAAATACCAATTTTCAAAAATCGCATATATTTTACCAAGTGGATTCGAATTTTGCCAAGAGTTCTCGGTTTTTCCAATTCTCCTTAATTTCACAAAAAAAAGAATCCCAATTTTTGCGACACACCTGTACTTTAACAAATGGTTTTCAGTTTTGCCAACTTCCTTATATTTTGCCAAGTTGCCTCGATTTTACCACCTCTCCTTAATTTCGCAAAACAATCCCAATTTTTACATCTCTCCCTGAATTTGCCAAGTCACTTCAAATTTTTCAAACTCCCCCAAAATTTTGCCAAGTTTTCACGATTTTGTCAATTCTCCTTAATTTCACAAAAACAATCCCAATTTTCACAACTCGCCCGTATTTTACTAAATGGATTCGAATTTTGTCAACTAGATTTTGCCAAGTTTCCTCGATTTTTGCCATCTCGCCACAATTTTACAGAAAAAAAATCCAAATTTTTACATCTCACCTGATTTTTTGAAAGTCACTCTGAATTTTGCCACCTCCCCCAAGATTTTCCAGCTCTCCTAAATATTGCGAAGTTGCGTCGATTTTGCCAACATGCCATAATTTTACAGAAAAAAGATTGCAATTTTTACATCTCACCTGAATTTTGTCAACTCTCCACGATTTTGCCAAGTCACTCCGAATTTTGCCAACTCTCCCTAGATTTTGCCAACTTGCCATAATTTTACAGAAAAAAAATCCCAATTTTTACATCTCACCTGAATTTTGCCAACTCCCCACGATTTTACCAAGACATTCCGAATTTTGCCAACTTCCCCTAGATTTTGCCAACTCCCTAAGTTTTGTCAACTCGCCATAATTTTACAGAAAAAAATTCCAAATTTTACAACTCACTTAAATTTTGCCAATTACCCACGATTTTGGCAAGTCGCTCCGAATTTTGCCAACTTCCCCTAGATTTTGCCACCTCCCTAAGTTTTGCCAACTCGCCATAATTTTACAGAAAAATATCCCAATTTTTACATTTCACCTGAATTTTGCCAAGTTACGCCGAATTTTGCCAACTTCTCCTAGATTTTGCCAACTCCCTAAGTTTTGCCAACTCGCCATAATTTTACAGAAAACAATTCAAATTTTTACATCTCACCTGAATTTTTCCAACTCCCCACGATTTTGTCAAGTCACTCCGAATTTTGCCAACTTTCCCTAGATTTTGCCAACTCCCTAATGTTTGCCAACTTGACATAATTTTACAGAAAAAAAATCCAAATTTTTACATCTCACCTGAATTTTGCCAACTCCCCACGATTTTGCCAAGTCACTCCGAATTTTGCCAACTCCCCAATATTTTGCCAAGTTGTCCCAATTTTGCCAACTCACCTGGGTTTTACTAAGCGGCTTCGAATTTTGCCAACTGCTATAAATTTTGCCCTCTCTCCATTTTCCAAACTGCCCTATTTGCCAAGTTGCCTCGATTTTGACAACTCCCCTTAATTTTGCAAAAAAAAATTGCAAATTTTCACAACTCATCTAAATTTTACGAAGTCGCTTCGAATTTTGCCAACTCCGAGTTTCTTTGGGGGGGAGCCTCCCCCCCATCCCCCCATGGCTACGCCCCTGGTACCAGATATATTTTATCATAAGATTAAACGCCGATCGTTAATATGAAAGCCCTTAAAATTCTATTGCTGCCTCACCAATCAAACTACTGGCATCAAAATTAATGATGGGACGGAGTATTGATGGTACACAACAAAATAATATATAAAAAAATATAGCTATCTCAAAATTTCCATTTATTAACTATTGAATGTCTCTATAGAACGGTCGATTATCGTTATATTTTTATTTTAAGAGTTAAATTCGATTAATTTTCTAACCTGACATAATTCGCATTGAGAGCTTTGTTATTGGGCTGGAAATGACAGATGCAACTGCTCAAGTGTCATTGCAAATTGCGTGAACATCACGAATCAAGAAGACAAAGAAATGCGAAGTGGTTCCAGTGTTTATAAAACGCGATGATGAGTCGTTAATGGCGACGGAAAAGTTATCTGTGGGGTGATGTCTGTGGGTGACGTTTTTAGGTCGTTTGAAAAAAAAAAACGTGAAAATGTTTTCAGTTTGCCATCTCTGCGTCTGTCCGTCTGGAGGCATTCAACTTTTTCACTTTTAATTTTTCCTACACAGAGGACGGAGATAACCTAGAAGAGTTATATATCTGTCCTGGTTTCTCATGCTACAAACACACAAGGACACTTCCTCTGGCTTGGTAGTCAGGTATGCTAGCCACTAGACCACATAAGGTTGATGAAATATTACGATTGGCTTTTTTCGAACTCAAAAAGCTTTAAAATCGCCGTCTAATGGTAGAAAAGGTTGGGATAAACTTTGAACGAATATTTCCAAACAATCTATTCAGGAGGAGGGAGAAAGGCAACTTTTTTTTTGTTTTGAGAGATAAATGAAAAATTGTTATTGGCTTGTATAGATACTAATGAAGTATCACTATATGTATTTTCCAATTTTCCATTACTTTGAATTTCCGCTGTCATATGGCATTGAAGAAGGAAAGTAAAATGTCTTTGAAAACGAGCAGCCCACAGTGGCGTGCGAAGTCCAGAAATCCAGTTTGAGTGGAATGTACACAGACGTTATATCTGCGACGTCACAGCGTTCAATCAAGGAGTTACAAATCCGAGGTGAATACCCTGGTCACACCAGAAATAAGCTATTATCATACGATATATGTCAATCTTAACATCAGT